>CM060929.1:213433621-214633621 GCA_030765085.1 Allium cepa
CGACTATTGCGACAACTCTAACAGATCAATTCTTATCTATATCTAATATCTAAAGACGAATGTCATATATGATACATTTTATCGTTCAAATCATTTTTTTATATGCATATGATTACTATAAATTGTTTTCCTTGATGCAATAGATGCGCAATGCCCAACGAATGATATGTGTTGACCTATTAGATTTTGTACATTGATTAGGGACATGTAGTTTCCAAAATATGCATTAATGTCATGTAACATGTATGGTATGTTGTATTGCGATGTATGATATGAATGTTGGGTTGTGCCTGGGATCTGGATGAAACATGTGCTCTTGACATGCAATGGGATTGTGCTTATGACTATAACTATTAGCATAAAAACTGAGTTAATTGTCCTGGATTAACTAGTGTAAGTAGGAATTCTTCTTCTAGACTGGTATTTATCCAGAATGGAGTCAAAATTTTCAAGAAAATAAGATTGAATCATTTGTAGTGATCTGAGGTGGAATATGTATTCTCAAAATGTTCGATGATCAAAATTGACAAAGTGCCTAAAATAACCAAATTCAGTGTATAGCGATTAGCAACCGTCGACCTAGGGTTTGAGCGATCAATCAAGATGTGCAGAAATTGATAATAGATTTTTTTGAAGGCTTACATAATGGGGTGCAAAGTCAGATAAACAAGAGATAGCTATCAAATTGTAAAACCAAGTGAAGACAATCGATTGACAACAAGTGATGTCTAGGTCGATGTAAAGATGAGGTGAAATTAGTTTTATCGTGTGTTACTCAGGGTATTGGTCAACTACCTTCTTTAGTTCGAGCTATTATAAGGTGGATGAAAGTGATTTAGATGGATTACAGAAGCACTAGACTCAACTAAAAGGCGATGGAGGTTGATGGAAATAGAGCAAGTGGAAAAGAGGTCAATTTTTTCTTTTATATTAGGATGCATTGATTGGGGTTAATTAATGCTATGTTGATCATTACTGATCAATCGAAAATTAATGGTTTCATGATTTTCTTTAAGTATCATAAAGTTTATAACTATGGTTCATTATGGATTATAGTCTACATATGGATCGATACGATTCAAACTTGTAAAGACAAATTCTTCCAATGATATAGATCTGGAAAAAACATTAAATAGGTAGATGTAACTCAATGGTGTGTGGAGTTAAATGTTCTTTGAATAACATGCTTTCAATAGAAATGTTTTAAGTAACGAATGCATCTGATCGATTCAGGATTTGATCGCTTGTGTCTTAATAAAGTACTCTTTGCATTGAAGAAGTATACTATGAGGGGAAGTGCTATCCATGATTGTTCATATAATTTTGATGATGTTGGACATCAAAATGATGAAAATGTAGGTTTAAATTTCATATATGATTAAGTGTAAGATGGTATAGTGAAAAAGTTGAGAAATGACCAAATACCATCTATCGACCACAGTTAATAACATGGATCGGTAGTGACAAGCATTTCAATTCCCAGTGAAAAATTGACTGATTCTAGTATAGGATTATGGTTTGGAGATAATTCATGAAGCAAAGATGGTTCGTTAGACGAGGCACTAAAAAATGGAGCAAAGAATGTGTGATGACCCACCTTTTTGGCCCTTGGAAACGACACTTAAAACATCCATGGTGTTCGTGTGTCATTTTCCAAGCATCTGAAAGTCGAGTTGTCATGGGGTAAAATAAAAGAACAGAATAGAAATCTTACAACGAAACAGTTAAATATAATACAACGATAAGATAGTACATAAGGTTATTCGCCAACATGGAGTAATCGGAGTTACAATAAAATTACACTATCAACCAAGGCAGTTATAACAACCTACATTTACACTTGCTGATACAAAATATATATATACATAGAACCGACATCTCATAATAGTGGAAACAGATAGCTTGACAGGTAAAGAGCCTTCTGCTCATCCACCATCTTCAAAAGGGCACAGGAAACCTACCACTCCCGGGCTACTCAAATATAAATGAGTACTCGAGAGTTTAGGGAAAACAAACAACTCGAGTCAAACAATAAGTCTGGTATGAGTAAACTCTGAATAAAAAATGGAACATACAAAAAAAACTAATGAGAGCATGCCACAAAACATGGAGTGAGTTCCCCCTCAGAAGAACCAAATCCAAGCATAAAAGAATGGATATAAATAATTAAACATCGCAAAGAGCATAAGACACTTCCCGATGCAATTAAGAAAGAATCAATCCACTGGTTTGAAACAAAAACAAGGAAAAAAGAATTTTCTCGACAATAACTACAAGGATGTGCCCCCCTTATCAAAAGTATGCATCTATAAAATATATTTGAGAAGTACGATGGCTCTCGGGAAACCTTAAAGCCGGACCCCGCCAATCTTATCGAGTATTCGAGTATTTCGTATCTCCGTGCGCATACAATTGAAACCAATCTGGAGTGGATGTGACAACACCCTAATAGAAGCAACCACACACAGCTTGGCCACCACTCGTTCTTTATTTAGTCATTTCCGATAAATGGTATCAATGCTCTAAACGAGCAACAAATTGTCTTAGATTGACCAAACAAAAAGAAAACGAAGAAGGGTATCGAAATTGATAATCAAGGTATCAATTATCGGGGAAAACAAAACGATCTTCTATGGAAATTAAATTTTATACTCTTTCAATGCTTGGAAAATATCCATGTACTTATCTCATCAGTATAAGTATATTCATAAAACATTTAAAAGGATTTCATATTTCAAAAGTATACTTAAATGAGTCAAAAATAATTATCTACAAGAAAGGTGAATGTTTTCCATACCATCATAATTATAAAGATCATTTATGGAAATTAAATCTCTTAAACTTGTCACATTTAAGATATTCTTGACTTACTCTATCCCTCATCCAGAAACAAAGCCAGGTGCATCAGGGCACTAGTTGCTCCTAGCCTTGACAAGACACTTCGGTTCAAGATCTCAGAGATAGAGGATCAATCTACTCAAAGGCTTTTAGTGCCTAGTATAGGACTATTTACTTTCTAGAAATAACCCCTTTAAATCACTTGTATAAATTTAAAAGCTCCTTTAAAATAATTTAAACCAAGATTTAAAACTTCCATTCAAATCATAACTTAAACCCATCATCTTTAAAGGAGGATACGACTAAGAGGGGAGAAGCTTCCTCTTAATCAAATGAGATAACTGAAAGGGGTGTTATTTCATTTTAACCAAAAGTCACTAAATGTCAAGCCTAAGTTAAAAGGTGGTGTAAGTTCCCTTTAACTAAATGTCAATATTATTTCTCATAAACTAGCCGAGCACAAACCAAACAAACAAGAATAATAATATACCCATTATTATTAACAATGAACAATCAATAGCTGACACAACATTTATTAAAATGTAAACGAATTAAAGGAAAGAGATTAAGAATACACTCACTATAAAATAATTAAATTATACTCTCTAAACTATGAAAGTAAGGAATATGCTCACTTCCTATTTGCTTTGCTGGAGACTTGGAATACTTCGCATTTGATAATGAAATTTAGTTCTTTTCTTTAGTTTATGAATGGATTAAAATGAGATATGGACATAGGTATTTATAGGTGAAGAGAAAGGTACTTTAGTAATTTCCTATAGCCTAACCGGATTCGACTAGATTTTGGCCCAATGGCAACCATTCACATGACATAAACTGATTTGATTATATTTTGGTCCAATGGCAACCATCTGTATGGCATATAATAATCATTATGATATTTTATTTTATATTATTGTTTTAATAGGTAAGTAATTGTACTATTTTATTTTATTTTATTAGGAAAGGATAATAATTATTTCTTGTTTTACTGGGCAAGTAATTATACTGTTCTATTTTATTAGGCAAGGTTAATAAATCTTTCCTATATTATTATGCAAGTAATTACACTATTCTATTTTATTAGGCAAGGTTAATAATTCTTTGTCGTTTTATTAGGAAAATTCTTTTCTTAATTCTTAATGAGCAATCATTCTCGTTTGGTTTATTAGGAAATGAAATAATAGCCTTCTTAATCTTAAATAAATTTGTACCCCTTACCACCTTATAACTCGAACCGTCTTTAAACTAACATTTTACATCAGTTTTAAAATCCAATTTAGATATTTTATCCAAATTTAATTTTTATTATAAAATCCATTACTTAATCATTTGAAAGCATATTAACTATACAGGTTCAAAGTGATTAAATTATGGGTGATTACATCCTCCCCTCTTTAAAGGAAAATTCGTCCTCGAAATTAATCACATAAACTCAGGATATCAAAGAAACCCAAATGAGATCATATATACCACACAAAGATACAAGAAAAGTGACCTCACCATAACTAGTGAGCACAATAAATAGAAACTACAACTACATCAACTTGGGATAAGAATCCCTAATATAGTCTTTGGTTTCCCAAGTACAATCTCTAACATCTCCACTGCACTAAACCTTAACCAGATTCGCAACCTTCTTCCTTAATCGCTTTATATCTCGAATGACAATCCGAATAGGCCACCTAAGAATGGTTAGGTTAGGCCGAACTTCCGAATTAACTTGTTGTGCCGGTTCTACTATCATCGGCGAGTCGTGTACATACCTACGTAAATGAGATACATGAAATACATTATGCACATCTGATAGTCTAACCAGTAAATCCACTTTATATGCAAGTCTACCAATCCAGTCCAGTATGGAAAAAGGGCCAATATATCGAGGGGCTAATTTCGCTGTCTTTCCAAACCTCATGACACTTCTCAGAGTAGAGACTTTTACAATACCAAGTCCCCGACCAAAATTCTAGATCCCTGCGCCTTTGATGTGCATTCTTTTTTCGATCTTGCACTTCCTTCGTATTTCTTCTAAACGGCTATTTTCTCATTGGTTTCTAAGATCATGTCAGGTCCAAGAACAAGTCTGTCTTCAGATTCAACCCAACACGAAGGAGAACGGCATGGACGGCCATAAAGAGCTTCGAAAGGGACCATGCCAATGCTTGCTCGATAGCTGTTATTGTAAGTGAATTCGACAAAGGGTAAATGATCTTCCTAAAAACCCTTGAAGCCTAGAATGCATGCTCGCAATAAATATTCTAAGATCTGGTTTACTCTCTCTGTCTGTCCATCTATTTGGGGATGATAAGATGTACTCACACTTAGCTCAGTCCCTAAAGTTGTGTGTATTCCCTCCTAGAACCTACTAGTGAATATCAGGTCTCGGTCACTTACAATACTACAAGGAATCCCACGAAGTCTCATAATCTCCTTCACATATAAACTTGCCAAACTCATAGCAGTCCTAATCGGTTTAACAGTAATGAAATGGGCACTCTTGATCAATCGATTGATTATAACTCAAATGCCATCGTTACCTCTTCTCTGCCTAGGAAGTCCATCAATAGAGTCCATAGAGATCTGCTACCACTTCCACTATGGGATCTCAAATGGTTGAAGCAATATAGCTATCTTTTGCTGGTCACTCTTAATCTACTGGCTGTTTGCACAATGACTCACAAAGATTGAAATATCCCGCTTCATCCCCTTCCACCAGAATACCCTCTTCATATCCTCGAACATCTTGGTCACTCCTGGGTGAAAAAATAACTTTGAACGGTGGCATTCGGCAAACACTTCTTGTCTTAGTCCATCAAAGTTGGGAACACAAATACGCCGGTTCATTTTCAATATGCCCCGGAGGTCAATCTCAAAGCTAGAAACAACACCTACTTCAACATCCTTCTTAAGTCGTGCCAAAATAGGATATCCCTCTTAGCTGGATGCAATCCACTCTAACAATACTGGCTTAACTTCTAGGTTTATAACCACTTGTACATTCCTACTTAGTGCATCAGTAATGGCATTTGCTTTCCCAAGGGTATAAAGAACCTCTAAATCATAAGATGCGAGAAACTCCAGCCATCTCCGCTGCTTCAAATTCAGATCTTTCTGGGTGAAAATATATTTTAAGTATTTATAGTCTATGTATAACTCGAACCTTTCACCAAAAAGATAATGTCTCCTCATCTTTAGTGCGAAGATGACAGCCAAATGCTCCAAATCATGTGTAGCATAATTTTCCTCATGCAACTTCAGCCGTCGACTCTTATAGGTAATAACTTTCCCATGCTGCATCAGAACTGGTCCCAATCCAGTTCCATAAGCATCTGTATACATGGTTAAACCTTTGCTCCCATCTCGAATAGTAAAAACATGAGCGCTAGCCAACTTCTCTTTCAATTCATTGAATGCTTGATCACACTTAGAAGTCTAAACGAACTTAACATATTTCTTTGTTAACTTTGTCAGATAAGAAGTAATCTTTGAGAAGTCCTTAATAAAGCTGCAGTAAAAACTCTCCAATTGCAAGAAACTTCTAGCTTTCATTGCACTTTGGGCTTCTTCTAGTCTTGGACCGTAACAACTTTAGCTGGGTCTACTGATATTCCTTCTCCCGAAATAACATGCCCTAGAAACCTAAATTCGGATTTCCAGAAATTATACTTAGAAAACATAGGCTTCAACACATGGCTTCTTAAGGTATCGAGTATAACACGGAGATGATATTTATGCTCCTCCTCTGTCTTGAATAGATAAGAATGTCATCAACAAAGATGAGAATTTTTTTATTAGAATATCTCGAATTACTCGATTCATTAAGTCCATAAAGTAAGCGGGTGCATTATTCTACCACTCTTAATTAGTAGAAACTGGTAGCAAGATTATTTGAGAAAATAATCAAGCGTCATGGAGTTGGTCAAACACATCGTCAATCCTTGGCAAAGGATATTTTTTCTTGATAGTCCTTTTGTTTGACTTCTGGTAGTCTATGCATAGCCTTAGAGAACCGTCTGCCTTTGTAACAAAGACGATTGGCAATCCCCAACTCGACAGCATCGGATCAAGCCCTTCTGCAACAAGTCATAAGTCTGCCTTTCTAACTCCCTTTTTTCATTCGGAGCCACCTTCATAAGGGTTGTAGAATAGGTCTGGCTCCTGGAACCAAATCAATATGAAACCTCACTTCACAATAAGGAGGTAAACCTTGCAACTCATCAAAAATGTCAGTGAAATCCCCAACAACCCGTACATCTCCTAGCTCCTCTTTAGCGACATCAAGTGAATAAAGAAAAATGCTTATTAACTTCTTAGGATCTTGACAACTAATGTTAACACCAACATCTCCAACACCATTAACTCTGATGAGCCTTCTACCACAATCCAAGATAGCTTTAAACTTAGATAACTAATCTATTCCCAATAACACTCCAAAACCCATGAAGCCAAGAACAAATGGGTCAAAAGGAAAGAAATGTTTTCGACAAGAAATAGGTACATTTAGACATATAGTGTCAAGATTTGTCGTACCTCCAATTGGATTTGATACATGAAGAGGATTACTTATGATAATATATTTAAGGTTTAGTCTGTTCATAGATCATAAGATATAAAACCATGGGAAGCCCCTGTATCAAATAACACCCTTATAGGAATACCATAGATCGATAATGTACCTTGCAACACTTGCTTCCCTTTTTGACCTAAAGAAGCGGATGTTATCTCTTTAATGGTAAAGGTCTATCCTTGAGACCCCTTCTTAGGAAAAGAGCACTCATTCTTTGTGTGTCATGGCTGACCCCATTTAAAACATGTGGCATTTGGACAATGATTTGCAAAGTGACCCATCTTGTTGCACTTGAAACAAAGAATGTTGGCCAAGTTAGTTTGCTTCTTTTGTGCTAGATCCCCATCTTCGGGTTTACTTCTATGCACCTTGCTTCTTTCCCTTAAAGTTACGCTTGAAGTTTGGCTTACCTTCAATCGATTTAACTAATAAAAGCTTGGTACTTACTATTGGTACTATACCCTTTTGGACTCCTTCCTTAACATCAAAAGCCTCAAACCTCAAACCTCAAAGCCATGCTAATAATGTTGGTGAATGTACCCGTAAGATGATTGTTCGTTTCATGGTGGAACTCTAGTAGCATCCCATTCACAAACATTTCATTTTTCTTGAGCGGTGTGCCTATTAATCCAAGTTCGAAATGGGACAAAGCATTGAACTTATGCTCATATAACGACACTGTCATATCACCCTGGTTTAAGTTAATGAAACTTCTAAACAACTAAGTTCTTCTAGCTTCTAGAATAAACTGCAATTCAAAAAAATTCTTTAATTGGGCCCAAGAAAGATCATCATTCGGAGTATTAGCTATTGCTGAATCCCCTAAATATTTCGCTGACTTTTGAAGTTGTCACGATGCAAATAACCGTTCCTTCGCATCCTCCAGCCGAAGATCTCCAAATATTCTTTCACAAGATCATAGCCACATCTGCACTCCAAGAATATTTTTAGTCCCATAGAACGGTTTCCTGTTCAAAGTGGTAAAATTCTTACACCGAACCGAACATTCTTTCAAGATTAACTCATTCTAGGGCATCACTTACCTTATCTCTAATGAGTTGTATCCCATTCAGGCTAAGGTGTTTGCTCAACCGAAGCCCTGATACCAATTGTGACGACCCACCTTTTTTACCCTTGGGAACGGTACTTAATACATCTACGGTATTCATGTATCGTTGCCCAAGCATCCAAAAGACGAGTTGTCATGGGGTAAAATAAAAGAGCAGAACATAAATCTCACAATGGAACAGTTAAATATAATATGACAATAAGATAGTACAGAAGGTTACTCCCCAACATGGAGTTATAAGAGTTACAACAAAAGTACTACTATAAGCCTAGGCAGTTATAACAATCTACCTTTACACTTACTGATACAAAATATATATACATAGAACCAACATTTCATACAGCGGAAATAGATAGCTAGATAGATAAGGAGCCTCCTGATCGTCTACCATCTTCAAAAGAGCCTAAAGAAACCTATCACTCTCAGACTACTCAAATATAAATAAGTACCCGAGAGTTTAGGGAAAACATACAACTCGGGTCAGACAATAAGTCTGGAACGATTGAACTCCAAACAAAAAATGAAACATGCAAAACAACTTGTGAGACCACCCTACGAAACACGAAAAGAGTTTCCCCTCATAAGAACCAAATATAAGCATAAAAGAATAGGTAAAAATAACTAAACATCGTAAAGAGTGCAAGATTCTTCCCGATGCAATTGAGAAAGAATCAATGCAATGGTTTGAATCAAAAACAAGGAAATATAATTTTTTTTCCATCATTGACTAGGAAGGTGTGCTCCGCCTTTTCCAAAGTAAACTTATAGAAAATATACTTGAGAACTACGATGGCTCTCGGAAACCTCCAAGTCGGACTCTGCCAATATTACTGAGTATTTCATATCTCTATGCGCATATAACCTAAACCAATCTACAGTAGTTATGACAATACCCTAATAGGTGCAACTCCACATAGCTTGGCTCCCACTCGCTCTTTATTTAGTCATTTCCGATAAACGATATCAATGCTCTAAATGAGCAAAAAACCATCTTAGATTGATGAAACAAAATCAAAACGAAGAAGGGTATTGAAATCGACAGTCAAGATATTAACTATCGGGGATAACAAACGATTGTATATGGATAAATATTATACTCTTTCAATGATTGGAAAATATCCATATACTTATCTCATCGGTATAAGTATATTCACAAAAAATTTAAGAGGATTTCATATTTCAAAGCATACTTAAATGGGTCAAAAACAATTGTCTACAAGAAAGGCGAATGTTTTCCATACCATCATAATTATAAACATCATTTATTTAAATCAAATCTCCTATATTTGTCACGTTTTCGATTCTTGCCTTACTCTATCTCTCGCCTAGAAGTAAAGGCAGGTAAATCAGGGTACTGGTTGCTCCTAGTCTTGCCTAGACACTTCGGTTTTAGATCTCACAGATAGAGGATCAATCTACTCATTGGCTTTTAGTGCCTAGTATAGGACTACTTACTTTCCATAAATAACTCATTTAAATCACTTGTATAAATTTCCGAGATCCTTCCAAATACTTTAAACCAAGATTTAAAACTTTCATTCAAATCATAACCTAGACCCATCATCTTTAAAGGAGAAGATGACTAAGAGGGGTAAAGCTCTCTCTTAATCAAATGAGATAACTAAATGGGTGTTATTTCCTTTTAATCAAAAGTCACCAAATGTCAATCCTAAGTTAAAAAGTGGTGTAAGTTCCCTTTAACTAAACGTCAAGGTTATTGGTCCCTTTACCAAGTGGTGTACGTTCCCTTTAATCATTTAAAAACATATTAACCATTCAATTTCAATGTGATAAAATTATAGGTCATTACAACATGATTTTTTTTAAGTCCATTGATCAATACGGCGACATATATTCTCTATAGATTGAGTCAACTTCGTCCTATTCCCTAGCTTCTGTTCGTGGATGTATTATGGATATTGCTTGCTTAGTCCCTAGATAGAGAAGGTTAAATTTAGAGCCTCAATGCAATCCTCTACACCTATGAATACACTATAACATCATCAAAGAAAGAGAACGATCTACTTTTACTTAGGAAAGATTACGCTAGTTTCTAACTCACATTGAAGAAGATTTCGAGCTATTAATTTTCAGTCTCCCTAAAAATACGTGGAGATACATAATAAAATCAATATTATAATATTAAAACTAAGTAGGGAATACTTAGATCTCAAGCACATTACATTTCCCATTCAGATTGAACCTGACACGTGTATTCTGAAAAAGAACCATCCTAGTCATGTATTCCCTAGCATATTCTCTCCGTCTTGAGCTTTTCCTTATCCAACCTAAATTCAATTGCGTCTATTGAGGTAGGTAACTCTTCGAGTAGGTGATTGGAACTTCTCTTATCATCAACAATCGGTTTCCAACATAGGCTGTTCCCGATCGTTCTCCTGCATTGTTTTTCATGCACCTCTCCAGATTAGCGCATCAATAACTTTGTGTAATCCATCGCTTCCTCCTTGCTGTTGGAAAAACATAGATTCAAGGTACTGATTCAAGATTTGATATTTTTCATATCCATTTTGTATTCTTTTCGATCTAAATTGATTTCTGAATTTTCTGTTTTTTGACATTCAATAGTTATTAATTAATTAGTTTTGAACTTGGATATTAACCCTAAATTTAGCACCGTCCTATTCTTTTAGATGGTTGATTGATGATGCTACTATGGATCAGGTTTTAAGAATCATATCAACTCCTTTTCCTTTGATTTTTTGTTTATCTTATACATTAATTGGCTGATTGGTTCGCTGGATGGATATTTTATTGCTTTAATTTTATATTAAATTTGAATGATGATTACTAATTTAGATTAGAAGTTTCCCAAATGTTGCTAATTTGATTTTATTTTTATTATTCATGCTATAAGAGAGCTCATGGTGATCTTGATTTAATTTTGAATTGCTTGGTAACATCAACCTTTTGGAAGCTACAAAAACAATGGCAACATGTACCATTGTTCTCTTGGTATGTGGTCCATGAATGGAGATAAAGCATATGGAATGAATGCTTTAAATGATTGATTGGACTATTTGACTTCAAATACTGTCGCTTATAATACTTGATATTGTCAGAGCTTCCCTGAGCAAATATTTTTTTTGAATTTACTCAAGAGAATCCGGTGGATTGGTAAACTCCCAAGGGAATTAAGTTATGCATGTCCGATTTAACTCAAGGCACCTATAACCCTAGGTACTATTTTCTGCGAGAAGTGTGTGCAAGGTAGAGCAAATGATTATTTGTAAAGCAAGGATAAAATCCTAGCAAAACACAATTTTTTTCCAATACATTATTTTACAGATTTTTATCGGGTTTCTTTGTTTCATAATATTTTCCACGGCGTCCGATCTGGGATACTACTATATACAATATCAACTCTTTAATATTAATCATCCTTGTGTAAGCTAGCACTAGCCATAAGTATAGTTTGACTACATGAAGAATCAAGAGAAGATGTAAGCAAGGAGCTTGCACAACAAGGAATATTGAAATTTGCAGTGAAAGCATTCGATAGCCACGGGTGACTCCATCATTATGCTTCCAACACTGCCAATGGACCATCAATTTGTTTATTCGAACTAATTACTTTATTATTCCATATTAGTTATATAAGCTAGAAATTTTATCAAATATATAATAATTCGAAGCCTAATAATTTTGTAAATATATTTCTTTCCAATAATTCAAATTTATGATAATTTCTGATTAATTAAATTAGTGTTATCGATAATCTTTTTTGTGGTATAAATATATTCGATAATTAATTTTATTGAAAATCAAACATAGACAATCATTTTTTGCAAGTTTCAGTCTATCGGTTATAAAACTTCGATCAAAGTTATGATACGTAATAGTTTTATGAGTTTATTTTGTAAACATTGTATATGACAATAATTTAAATTTTTTAAATTAATTTGAAGAGGCACGTAAGAGAGGCTTTAATCAGTAATATTTATCTTATATTCTTTGATTGCTAATATAAACTATTCTATTCTTTCCACAAATTAAAATTTTCAAACAAACTAATATATATTAAACTTATTTAAAAAGTGTGAAAATGGAATTAAAAAATTAAGCAGTCGTCGAAGGGTCGGTATATTCAGCCATTAGGTCGAGAGCTGCTTCATTTCATTTACGTCATCCAAATCACACAAAAACCCAGCTTCTCATCCCCTCGCCATCGTTGGAGAATCCCCACCACTCACCGACGATCAACAAGTTCATCAATATCCGTGCTCCATAGCCGTAGGCCACCAATTCATCTCCAATTAGGTTTTTTTCCTTAACCCTAATTAGTTTTAATTAGCTAAATTAAGGTTAATTTATGGTTTTCGTTATTTATATTACTCATTGATTGTTTATTACCCCACTGAATCCTAATTATAGATATTAATGTTCAAATAAAAAAGAATTAATGTATAACTTAGTGTATGTGTGTATATGCATAGGCCTGTAAACAGATGAAGTCGGATATGGATAGTGCTATATCTGTATCTGTATCCAAAAATGAAAATCCGTATCCGAATTTGTATCCGATATCCGCGAATACCCGTTGAATATTATCTGTATCCGTATCCGCTAATATTTTCGGATATTCGAAAATATCTGTATCCGGCTTAACGGATACGGATATTTTTGAATATCCGAAAATATCTGTATCTGAACCTCAAAATGTATCCGAAAATATCCGAAAAATAATCAATATAATGCATATTTCATTATTTTGACAGAAAAAAGATGATAAAACCTTGTAACACATAAAATAAATCAAATTAACAATAGGTAATCCAATCACACAAAATCCGTACAATAAATTAGTGTATTTATATTAAATTTATGGATATAAAATAACAAATTAATATATAAATATTTAATTTCAAACCGGACGGATATTTATCGGATACGGATACAGCCATATCCGTATCCGTATCCGAAATATGTTTTGGATATCAGATATCCGCATCCGCTTTTCGGATATCGGATATTTTTCATGTTTTCGGATACGGATGCTTCAGATATTTCGGGTATTCATTGACAGGCCTATATATGCATTAATTAGTGTATATGTGAATTAGGGCTAGCTTGGATTAATTAGTATAGATGCACATAATCTATTGTATGTGCATGTTTGCTAAATGTCAAAAATAATAATTTATTTACATAAGCGGTTATTAGTTTAGACCCTTTATTATGTACAAAACCTAGTTTGTTAGATTGTGTAGCATATGGTAAACTAGTGTATATTGTAGTTAATGTTTTAAAATATATTATTATATTTATAATTCGTTAAATTTGAAAATATAAAAGATTTTATAAAAAAAGTAAATTACATAATATATTATATAATTAATAAAACATTAAAATATAAATAAAGTATTGTACAAATATTAATATGTTACATATTTAATTAAAAATTATGTAAAGGTAACATATAAACAAATTGGTGCATAATCTGCATTATTTTTTTAAGTCTCTTAGAGAGTTTTTGGCCCCATTTGACAAGTATTGTATATGATCGTTATATGGATATTCGTTTTTGTCACATAACGAACATCAATATTCATCTGATATAATATTTGTCGGATTTGTCCTTGTATTGGGCAAGTTACAAACACAATAAAGTAATTATATTTTGTAAATTATTTCATTTTAAATGGTTCAAAAAATTTCGACTGCACTTCCTTTTGTTTTCTATGTACACACATTTGTGTACGATACATGGAACAAAGGGGAAACGCTACCGAAATTTTGTTGAATCATTTAAAATGAAATAATTTACGAAATGTAATTACTATTGTGTTTGTAATAGGATGTAGGATGGCGACCATTAAAGTAGAAAACAATGAACTAAAAGTTTAATATTATTTTCATAATATGGGCCAATCCGTAAAATGTATGAATGATAATTAATAAATGAATTATGGTTAAAGGAACATTAATATGTATAAATGAATTGAAAATTAAAATAAAAAAGAATAATATATAATATAATTAATAAAACATTGAAATGTATAAATGAATAGAAAATTAAATGTCAATCTGTAAAATGATCAATAATTTTTGATTTTTTTTAATCATATTTTGTTAAATAGAAAAAAACGAGCACCAAATTTATTGTTGGAGCTGGATATATCAACCACGAAGGGGTTGAGAGGTTCAATAAAGGAACATTTTTATAATGGAGTGCACTTATTTATTGAATTCGCTTTAAGTAACAATGAAAACGGTGAGGAAATTCGTTGTCCGTGTAGTAGGTGCGAACTCTTGGAGTATTTGGTATAAGATATGGTTAAAGTTCATTTGTGCCAATATGGTTTTATGCTGGATTATTTTGTGTGGGATCGTCATGGAGAATTTGTAGCACCTAATCCTATACAGTCAGAGGAGAAGATGAGTAATGACATTGTCATGGCGAATCCCATAGAAGATATGTTTGAAGATGCAACGTGATCAATGTTCCCTATGGTTAAAGTTGATGAAGATGATGTAAATGTCGAAGAAGAACCAAATATTGAAGCAAAAAAAATCTATGATTTTTGGATACTGCTAAGAAACCCCTTTGGGATGGATGTAAAAGTGGCAACCAATTATTAGTAACTGGATAACACATTGCAATGAAATCAAAATACAACGTCACAAAAGCAAAATTTATAGCTGTTGTATAAGCTGCAAAATGGCATATACCACTTGATAATTTAATGTGCGAAAATCATTATGAAGTGAAAATCCTTGTATCTGCTTTTGGTTTATCGTATCAAAAAAAAGACACATGTTTAAATGGTTGCATATTGTTTTGGAAAAAGGACATCGATCATAGAAAGTGCAGAATATGTAACGAGAAAAGATACAAACCAAGAAAAAAGAAGGAAAAGGAAGTTTCATACAAGCATATGTATTTCATACCCATCACTCCTAGGCTTCAAAGAATATATGCATCTTCTATAACCCACCACATACGAGCTGGCACAGTGTGAGAGCACAGAAAGAAGGTACGTTAACACACTCAGCTGATGAAGAAACATGGAAGCATTTTGATAAGACATATCCCACTTTTGCAGCGGAGAGCCGCAATGTTAGACCTGGTTTATGTACGGATGGATTTTCACCATAAATAAGAGCATTTTCTTTATCGCATTTTCTTTACCATATAGGAAGAACATTTCATGGTTTGATTGTCATAGGTGTTTTCTTCATAGTATTCATCCTTTTAGAAGAGATAGAAAAAACTTTATAACTAATAGATAAGAGACTATGCAACCACTAATGATTTGGTCAAGCGAAGAAATATATGAACTTGTAAACGATTATCCAAAGTTACATGAAATCAGAGTACAAATTGAAATTCCAGGTAAATCGACGATTCATGATTGGTGCAAACAAAGTATATTTTCGTAGTTTCCTTATTGGAAAGATCTCCTACTTCGTCATAATGTTGACATGATGCACAATGAGAAAAACGTATTTGGTAACGCATTTAATACAATTTTAAATGTTAAGGGGAAGATTAAGGATGATTTGAAATCAAGATGTGATATACAAGAAATATGTTAGCATCATTAGATTCATATCTAGCCCAATTACACTAAAAAGCCCAAAGCATGTTATGAGTTAGATAATAACTAAGTTAATATTCTGTTAAAATGGATGGAAGGATTAAAGTTTCATGATGAGATTTCTTCTAATCTTCCTAGATGTGTTGACTATAAAAATGATAAACTGAGTGGGTTGAAAAGCCATGATTGTTGCATAATGGTGGAAAATTTGTTATTCGTCGCTTTCAAAGAACTATTGCTCGTAAAAGTTTGGACGGTAATAACAGAACTTAGTTTGTTTTATTAAGGGCTTTGTTCAACTACGTCAAAAGTTGATCATCTATGTAAACTTGAAGTAGAAATCCATATACTGCTTTGCAAATGAGAGAAAATATTTCCTTCAAGTTTTTTTAATGTAGTGGAGCATCTATCTGTTCATCTTCCATCTGAAGTACGTCTTCGAGGTCCTGTGCAACGTGGATGGATGTATCCATTTGAATGGTATTAGTATTGAGTATGTTAAATATTATTTTAATTACATATATAAGTAAATTTTAATTTGAAATAATTTTTTAAGAGTTGCTTAAAGCATCTAAAGAAAAAAGTTAGACAAAAAGCACGAGTTCAAGGTTCAATTTGCAAATCGTATATCGAAGAAGAAGCTTCGTTCTTTTTCTCTATTATTTCATTGACCATATGAACTTATCATCTAAAAGTGTCCTGCATAATGATGAAGGCGTTGGAACGAGATTCTTCTCAAGCAATGTTATCTATTTTTAGACAACATGGATGACTTGCTTGTAAATGTACGGAACTATGGTTAGATGATAGAGATCACCATGTAACACACACATATATTCTTCTTAATTGTGCTGAAGTTGCACCATTTGTTAGGTAATATTAATTAATGATTCTCAATATATTTATTTCAATAATACACGTGTAGATTATAATGCAATATACTATCTACACCTATAGTGTTTATGAATCACAACATCCTACGGCGATCTCAGTAAAGAATTCATCGGTTGGTTTTCAAACTATGTTTATGATCCGAGATATTGTATAGTCAACGAAGGATTGAAACATCTTGCGTTGGGACCAAAAAGAAATGTCAAGACATATCCAATATTCTTCGCTAATGATTATAATTTCAACACTAAAGAATATGATGCTGAAAAATTAATTAACAATATCGGCGTATTTGTTAAAGGTAGTGATGATCCACATAATCATATAAATGATTTTTATAGCATGTTAACCTAGGTTTTGCAATTGATATATTTCACACGACCCGCGAAGGAAGTTTTGGTTCAGATGCAACTGGTTCAGCAATATTCCAAGTTTTGGAATCAACGTGCGCAAAGATCAAAATCTTATTGAAATAAAGCATACCTCGAATTATCTTAAGTACGATCCTTTTGTACTAGCCAAACAAGTACTACAAGTTTATTACGCTCTGTATCCATCTCTAAAAAGTGAGGTTGACAATTTTTAAAACAAAGACAAGATTTACGTTTGACAGAAAGAATATTCAAGACAAACAAGCTTATAAGATAGATGTTAAGGAAAATAGCGGTACAAATATAACCAACGATCATACTGGCCTCTGAACCATGAATCGAATGTTTTAGTAAATGCATTTGAGACCACAGACGAAAACAATATAGAGTACAAGACCGAGTCCGAATCAGAGAATGATGAGGGCTGATTAATAATGTACATTTTGATAGAAGGTAATTTAGGTGATTATTAATGTTACAATTTTCTCATGAAAAATGATATGTTTTCTCTTAATTAAATGATATGTTCTACCATAAAATGATATGTCTATGACAGGTATTACATTTTATTGTTGGTTTGTGATCATTTCGCATTTTGATGCACGATTATATTATAATTTTTGTCATTTGTGGTTCGTACGCTGATGAGGTTTTGGGTAGCGGAATACCCAAAAAAAATCAAATTTTAATACCTTTTAAATAATCTAATTAAATTGGATTGTAAAACATTACTTCACTTGTAAAAATTGTTTAACTTAAAAAACTTGATAATCTTGGGGATAAAAGAGTGCATTTCATTTGAGGTAAAGGGAATCTGGTTAGTATAAAATCAAGTCAACATTTACTTTCAATTTTAAGTTTTCACCTTTTCCATCTCTCCTTCAAAATCAGCAAACGTAATGGAGCTCCATATTTAAAAATTAAAATTGAACGCTTTAAGCAATGAAAAATGATGAGAGTTGTTCCACTGAGCTCGCAGAGTCGAGATCTTCATTTTGGTATAGGCTTTATAGAGTGCGGTAGTGTTTTGCTCGTTCGATAGTTTGATGAGGGGACTAGGGTTCGACTTTGTCGTCGATTCATGAGGATTTCGGTGTCGAGGTGAGTGGAACTGCGTTTTTCGTGACGAGGAGTTCCGGTGCGTCGATCTGGGGGCGTCCGATCTGGTGTAGGGTGGTCCGACTTTTGGTGTAGCCGCATAGAGCAATAATAGGTCATGGTGAGAAATGGAGGCGTTTTCGTGTGATTCCGTGCGAAGTAAATTGCGACGTTTGGAAAGGGGATGGTTGGCTACAGGTCAGAAATTGCAGGAGGCCGTGGTGCTTCAATCGAAGGTAAGGGACACGGGGAGGACGGAAGGAGGAGCGTGTAGGAATAGATTGGAGTTGATTTCATTGAGAAACGAGGGTGGAATAGTCGATTGAAGTTGTTGCACATTTGGGTATCATCGTGTGGATTTTCGGCATGTACAGGGAGTAATTAAGGTGAGGAAGAAACGGTTAGTTTGGTAATTAAGTGATTGATGTTAATTAATGAAAGTTAATTAAATTAATTAACTCGATTTCTTGTAAACTAGATAGCTTTTCAATACAAGGTTGGATTTGAACGCGGTGAGTTGTGTTGGACTTGTATCAATGATATCTACGCGCTGGTGTTGGATTTATTGAATTTTTATCTAGCACGTTTTTGGGTTAGAATCGAACATTCGATTTTGGACCAAGCCGAAACGCGAGAGCATGTACTGGAATTTGCATGACTTTACTCACCTTTAGATAAATATATAATACAGGAAAATAGGCACAAGGAAGAAGTTGGAAAAAAATTTAGTAACAGGGACAACAAGTTTATTTTTTAGTCTGAAGGACGTTCTTGTTGTAAATTGAAAATGATAGTTACAACTATCATTCTGTTATTTACACTAAAAAATGTCCTTGAGCCTAAAAAACAAAATTCTTGTCTCCGAAACTAAATTTTTCTCCAGCTTTTTACTTGAGCCTAAAAACCCCTATATAATATCTGTATTGCTATAGATTGTTATTGAATGCTTGGTTGATAATTTGTATTTTTGTTTAATCGTTCATTTGTATTGAAATTCCTACTAAAAAAAAAAGATGACATAAATAACCATTTTGTTGCAGGGAACCAAAATAAAATAAAAGTCGGAGTGTACATAGTGAATAGGTCGCTACGGAACACTTCTAAATACACATTCACACGTGTAATTTATAAGGAACTTTTGCAGAGGAATCCTACGCTGCTTACATTGTTGTTTGGTTGAAATGTTTGTGACATATTGTTTGATTGTGTAAGTGTCGTTACAGTGATTGTCACTGTATCATCACTTATGAAATATCACCCTTTAAACCGTTAAACCGTTGTGGTGCATTGAACTTGAGCTTGCATTTTTATAAAATAAATGTTTGGTCATGTTTTTGCACTTTATAATTTGTTTAGACCATATTTTAAAGTATTTTGATAAATAATATATGTGTAGATTAAAAAATTTATAAAAAGCGATTAAAAATTAGTTATCTATTGGGATAATTAACGTTGTTTTAAATTTATAAAAGACTACAAATTGGATTTAATTATATTTTGAGATAATTAATGTCGATTTAAATTATAAAAGATTATAAATTGGGTTTAATTATCTTTTAGGATAATTAATGTTATTTAAATTTATAAATGTATCTACCTTAAATATTTTATAAATTCTTTTCAAATGAGTTTGTATGGATTGTATAAGTTTTTGAAAAGACTTTGAAGGTTTCAAATATAATTTTAATTATTATTTAATTATAATAAAGTTAATTAATAAATTTATTAATGATGTTTAAAGTTATTAATTGATTTAATAAAAACTATTAAAATTAATTAACTATTTTAATAAAAGTGTTTAAAAGCTAATTATTTGACTTAATAAAAGCTATTGAAGTTAATTAACTGATTTAATATAGGTTTTGAAGTTATTAATTGTTTTAATAATGATATTTAATATTAATAAATCATTTTAATAATGATGTGTAAATTTAATTAATTGGTTTAAGTAAAAGTGTTTTAAAATTAATTATCCGATTTAATAAAGGTATTTAAAGATAATGGATTTATTTATTAAAGAAGTTATAAAGTTGATTAATTCTCTTTTGGTTTAATTAATGTGGTTTTAAATTTATATAAGCATTTTAATTGATTTATTATTTTTCGCAATAATAATGGTTGTTTGAAATTTATAAGTGAGAAAATATCTGAAAAGGAATGTTTTTAAAGAGTAATTTTAAAGTGTTTTACAAATATTTGTTATGTGAAAACCAAGCACAAGTTTGAATTTTAAAAGTTGGATCCAGTTATGGAAAAAATAAGAAATTTGACTTCAAGAAACGGTATCGCTTATATGGAATGGATTTAGTCATACTCCTAGTACTAAATGTTGAGATATAGAAACGTGTTTCTATCTCGAAGGTTAAAATTATTTTCAAGGAAATGCCTAAAGGTAACACTACCTTAGTTTGCCCCGCTTCAGTTTCAACCGAGCGATATTACAAGTTTGAAATTGGTGAGTAGTGGTAAGGGTACGAGATTTAATTTCCATATAAGATCATTTTGATTAATCCCGATAATCGATTTATTGACCAATGATTCAGCTTTCTTCTTTGCGTATCGTCAATTCAAAATGATTTGTTGCTCATTTGAGCGTTGATATCCTTTGTCGAAAATGACTAAAACCAAATGCGTGTGGAGGCCAAGCTATGTGGGGTTACTCTCATTAGGGTATTTCACATCTACTCTAGATTGGTTTCGGTGGTATGCGCGCGGAGATGTGAAATACTCGAATACTCAGTAAAGGTTGGCAAGATCCGGCTTGGAGGTTTCCAAGAGCCATCCTCTTTCTCTAGCATATATCTAGAGGTATACTTTTAGTGAGGGGTGCATCTTCCTAGTCACTGTTGGAAAACTTCATATTCCTTATTGTTGATTCAAATCTTTGATTTGTTTTCTTAATTGCATCCAGAAGTGATTAGAGCTCTTCTTGATGTTTAATTATTTGTGTCCATTCCTTAAGTTTGGATTTTGATCTTTTTTATACCCTTTCTTTCAAGTTTGGGTTTTGTTTAGTTGTGTTTCCACTCTTTCATACATGAATGTTGTTCTTGTGAGGTAAAAATCCGTTCCATGTTTAGCGGCGCGTTCTCGCAGAATTATTATATATTCATCATATTATTTGAGTTTTCTCAAGCTGGTATTTGCAAACTGATCCGAGTATTATTTTATTATAATACTCGACGCAGACCTAATATATTTTTGCAAGTTGTCATTAGTGAGACATGAAGCTTGTGGAGTAGTGTTGGATGCTCATCTGCCGTAGTATTTTATTTCTGCTGTATTATTATATATACCTATCAGTAACCATGAGGTCAGAAAGTTATAACTGTCCAGGCTGATGAGTTAGTTTTTAAATTTGGTATACTATGTATTTTAGGGTGCCAGCTTTTACTATCATTGTTATATAATATTTTGTCGTTCTGCATGAGATTATGTTCCTCCTATTCTTTTTTCCTTTTCCTTTTCTTTTACCCTAACAATCTTCCTTTCCGTCGATTGGAAGTTCGGCATTTGAATACCATGGATGATTGAGTGTTGAATATAGATAGACGAAAAGGCAGGTTATTAGAAGCTGGATTATTACATTCTGATAAAATCTCACCCCACATCATAGAGTGTATCTGGAAGGAATTCCTCGTAGGTGTAAATTTGTATATCATTATATATAACTAATGTATAGTTTGCTGACTAAGTATAAATGTATAACTTATATTTTTTCAACGTGTAGGAAGCGGTAGATTTGCGAGAAGTTGACACTATCCTTTGCAAAAATTACTGGATGAAGAAAATGAGGAAGAACTACAGTAAGACGATTCAACCGCAAAAAAGGATGGGAAGAAGTCTAACTGGATGAGTCGGGATGCTTGGGTTGTTTGGCGGAATAGCGATGAAGCGAAGGTAAGTTTACTAATCTCTTATTAGTTATCTAAATTAAAGTTTCATATACAATCTATCAAACATTATATAGAGCATATATATATATATATATATATATATATATATATATATGATATCACTTTAAATTATTCAATTTAAATTTATAGGCAAAGTCAGATATAAACTCTACGAATTGAAATAAGAATCCAGTCACATATCGTGGTAGTTCAAAGTCATTTCAGCGTTACTGTTAAGAGCCGGTAAATTAATTAATTTCGATTATAAACAGTTATTACATCGTATAATTTTATATATACAATAATAATACATAATAATTAATTCAGAAAAGAGAGCGTATGGGTCTCGTCTCCTACATGGACGTATTTGCCCATACTCATGCCATCGAGCATCAAAATAAAGGTGGCACACTCTCGTACACATGTCATGATGAGAAATCAACCAAAGCACATGTAAGCATATTTTAATTTATAAGTTATTAGTGTTCAGTTTAATTAATTAGTTATAAAGTTTTAAAATAATGTAGTGTATATTCAATTGTATTTTTATTTTGCATTACAGGAAAAATTGATGCAACAACGAGCATGGCTGTTTGAGAGAACAGGACATGATGAGTTGACTACTGATGATGAGGACGTGATTTTTGAAGCTTTCATGGATACACCAACGCGAAATATGCGTTATGGCTTTGGCAGCCAAGTGGTAATGAATAGTATGTTTGGATCTACACGGACAAAAGAACATACATTAATTTATCCCGACAGAAATCTCAGTAGACAACTATTGCCTCTTACAAGTATTCAACCATCATATAAAATCTTAAAAGAAAGAAAAACGATGCTATTTCATGTAATTACTAAGCATCATGAATATCCATAATGTTACCCAAAATATAAAGAGAATTGTTAAAGGGAGACTAACTTTTACAAAAAATAAGTTGAAATATAATTAAGTTGTATAGAAAATAACTAAGTTGAAATTTTATAAATTAACTAAGTTTACAAAAAGTAACTAACTTTTACAAAAATAACTTTGTTAAGTAAGTCTATTTAAATTAAACATATTTATAAAAAAACTGGTTTTATAAATTTTTAACCACTTAACTAACTTAATAAAAAAATAACTAAGTTTATAAAAAATTAATTAAGTTATATACAAATTTAACTTAAGCTGACTAAAATTTTACAACAATAAACAATTTTTATAAAATTTAACTAAATTAACTAAGTTTAAAGAAATTAACTAAGTTAACCAAGTTTTATAAAAATTAAATAATTTCCAAAAAATTAACTAAATGTTATAAAACTTAAACAAATGTATAAAAGTTAACCCGGTTATATAAAAATTTAACTAAGTTTATAAAAGTAACCAACTTTTACAGAAATAGCTATGTTAAGCAAGTTTGATTAAAATTAAACGGGTTTATAAAAACTAACTGGTTTAACAAATTTTTAACTAAGTTAACTAGTTTTATAAAAGAATAACTAAGTTTATAAAAAAATAATTAAGTTTTATACAATAACTTAAATTGACTAAAAGTTTATAAAATTAATTGTTTTTTATAAAATTTAATTAAATTAACTACGTTTATAAAAATTAATTAAGTTAACCAAGTTTTATAAAAATTAAATAATTTCCTAAAAATTAACAAAATTTTATAAAACTTAAACAAATTTGTAAAAATTAATCGAGTTATATAAAAATTTAACTAAGTTAACCAAGTTTTATAAAAATTAATTATGTTTTACAAAATAAATTAAACTTATAAAAATTAACCTAATTTATAGAAATTAACTAATTTTTACTAAAGCTAAGTAAGTTTTATAAATATTAAATGTGACAACCTAGACTTGACCTTTGAAAATCGACATCCAATACATCACCCGTATTCGAATGCCGGAGATTCAAACGTTGAGTTTAGTTCACCGGAGCTTATAACACATTAGGTGATAACAACACAGCGGAAACAGAAAGAAGAATTTTATTGATACGCAGCAAATGATTACAACAATGAAACAATATGAAGTGATCAACACTACTAGAGATATATACAACAGCGAAAAAACGAAGAAGCGAAAAACAATAGCAATAGCAGCGGAAAGATAACATCTGCATTGCCAAAGCTCCAAACCAAAAATCTCGAACCACTATCATGTGGTAATATAGCACAATGTGATCCCGAACCAAACCTCTAGATGCACATCAACTATCCGATCAGCTCCATGTAACAACCCTAGATTTTGCATATAATTTAAATTTGACTTTATTTATTTTTTCTAAATTATTTTAAACTTGTTTTATTTCAAACATTTCATTTTTAAAATATAAATGCTGATTATTATGTGTATTATAATTTCAAACTTGTGTAAGTTGAATATTTTCCTGAAATGTTAATTTTGGTCAAAATAGCCAAATTTTGATTTTTAACTTAAAAATTTTAAAGTTTGAATTTTATAAATTTTATATTTTATTCTGAAAATAAATTTAGTAACACGAATACCACTTTTCGTTTCGATGAAAACGGATTTAAATTGTGAAAGTTATACAGTTTTCAATATTGTGTGTACATTGAATTATTTAACAATTTTCTTTATGTTAAATTTTATAAATTATATTTTTAATTGTCAAATCATGTTCTAATATGTGTTATATGACATATTAGATATATATTCTATTTTAAAAACATTTTTTTTAGTGATGTTAGAATTTTTCCTAAGTTTACCGTGTTGATTTCTTTTTTAGGCCATTTTCTTATTTTCTGCTATTTTCTTCATCAAAATTATATTTAAATTTAATTTTATATATTTTATTTTGTGAATTCATTTTTATTTTGTGTACTTATCTTTATTTATAAATATTTTTCAAGTATATAAAAATTTTCCAAAGTGCATTGAATTTATTTCTAATTTTAAAGTCTACTTCGCAATTTTAAGCCATTTTCTTAATTTAAATTCTATTTAATTAAAATTTAATTATTTATTTTATTTTAGAAATGATAAATAAATTATTTTATTTCAAAAATTTTCTTTAGAATATTTTTAAAATGAAGTAGATATTTTTCCAAAGCCATCGATGTTTTAATTGTAATTTTTGAACCCTGTTTTCAATTTTTAAGCAATTTCCTTAATTCTTTTTTTATTTTATTTAAATTTAATTATATATTTTTATTTTATTTCACTTTGTTTCGGTTTTTAGATGTACTTTCTGAATTTTATTTTGTTTTATTTGATTTAAAAGAAAAGGAAGTATGGAAGGTTTTAAAAGCTAAGAAACGTAAAGTCGTTTCACCGTTTCTTTTACCGTTTCTTTTTCAATCAATACATCAGTTATTTTGGCCGTTCCTTATACTATCTTCAGATGACTTCTTTTTCTTCATTTTCACGTGAAAACATCTTCCTCATCTCATTTTCATGGCTAGAGAAAAGTTGGTAATGACTTCTCTATATTTTTCTACTTTTTCTCCTTCCTTTTTGCTTGTTTTCTTTGTTTGTTTTGCTCGGCCACCACTAGCTAGCCTTGGCCATCACCCCCACCACCTTCTCCTCTTCACCATCCACCACTTAACATCATCTCCTCCTCTGACTTGACCAGACCGCACCCTCCCCCCTGACAAAACTCCACACAAAAGCCTTGAAAACTCCTTAAAGACATGTTAGCCTAGCCTAGTTGCTTCACTACCTTCATCCACCACCAAGGCCACCACCTTAGGCCACCACCACCACCTTGATATGACCACCACCCATCACCTAAGCTACTATCCAGATCTGAAACCTGAAAGGCTAAGCCCAAACATGTCTTAGCCGAGCCCAAAAAGTTCACCAAAACTCTTATATATGCCTTAACCTTTTATATTCTCTACATTTAAACTCCTACCCACTTCATCGCCTTGTAACCGCGCCTTTTCCTACTCATACCTGATCCAAACCATGCTCAAACCTGACCTTATTAATCCCCTAGGCCATGCAAACAAGCATAGGAAACAAGTGCAAAGCATTTGTCTTTGTTTTGGGCTTTGATTCCTAGTGTCGTTTAGTGTAATTTGGCTTTGAAAAACTTATGTATTTTGAATTGTTTTGCTTATATGTATACAAGACAATTATATTTGTCTCTCCCACACTCATATCATCATCATGGCTGAGAAAATGAACCCCTTAGTCGAGCTTTTGAATGGTTGTAGCAAGGCCAAGTTTTCTTGTCTTTGTTGCCTTTCAATTTCAATTTATTTCAATATTTTGGTTGAATATTCATAAGTTATATTGTCTTGTTTTGGGGTTGTTTACAAGATGATATCTTGGCTATTTCTCTCCACTCAAATCAAAGGTCGTGCCTTCTGGATCCGTTGTGTCATTCTAATTGATATCTCTAGCAAAAAAAAAGTGAGTATTTGTCACCAGACATTATGTACTTATATAAGTAGTAAATTGACACCCTGTGAATCTGTAGAACTATATGATCATGTTATAACTGCTTATATTATTATCATATGATGTTCACACCTGTTATTACACCTGTTATATCATATGTTACTGTTATTTCATGCTATTCTGTATATTTTATCAGTTTGTCACACTGCAAGTTCCCTGTAAATTGGAAATCACTATGGGTTGAAATGATACATACCCGAACGGACTTTAGAATAAGGGAAAATTGTTATGGGCTGAAATGATAGGCCTGAATGATTTTCAATTTATTTCATTTACTTGGGACTGCGGGTTTGAAATGATAAAACCCGGATTTTCTTTGTAAATTACGGGTTGAAATGATATATTACCCGTATCACTTTTCCTAGTGTAGAAAATTTTATACAGACCCGTAGTTAATATATGTTTTTCTAAAATTTTTAAAATTATTTTAGAAATGTAAATATTAAAATATTTTGATTTAAATCTAATAAAAAGGGATTTTTGTAGAATATTATTGATTTTCTGAATAATTGTAAGTGAAATGAATTAATGAAAAGTTAGAAAATTTTGAACGTAAGTTATTTTGGAAAATTTGATTTAATTATAATTGGAAATTAAATTGAATATGAAATTATGATAAATTTATGATAATTTGAATTTAAATGAATTCAAAGTGATTTTATATCATATTAATGATTTTTAATAAAGTTGAAATGTGAAATGAATGAATACTTTAAGTTGAAATTTTGAAATATAACTAAATTGGAAATTTATGAAATTGACTTAAAAGTGAACTTTTAGTTAAGTAAATAAAAATAAAACTAAGTTATATTTGAGAATTTGAACTTAAGTGTTAAGTCGAAGTTTAATGCAATGAATTTAAAATTGAACTTTGCAATTTAATAAGTGAATTATTATTAAATCTTGATTTTTGAATGGAAATTTAACTTTATAAAATCATGAACTTGAGGAAAATTAAATGATGTTTATAAATGTGAAAATGTATGATTTTATGAGCTAAAAATGTTTTAAATAAAAAAATATAATTGGTTGAGAAATTATATTGAATATTTGAAGTTAATTGACAACATTTTTGAAATGCTATTAATTACAATGTAAATGATATTACAACATTTGTAAATGCTGTAGTTGATGATAATAAACTAAAAAGCTAAATTGAATTAAAAGCTATTATAGCAATTTTTGAATTTAACTAAGTTTATTTGAAATTTAAGTAAACCCTATTACAACATTTTAAAATGTTGTCTTTTGTTAAATTGAACTGTTTTGAACGTATCTTTCCATAGCGTTTTCTAAATGCCACGAAAAGTGAATTTTCATTGTTTTGATAAACTTAAGTGAATAAATGAACTTTGGAAGTTGAAAATTTTGGAAATTTAATAATTTAATTATTGAACATAATAACTTCATTTTAATGATTAAAAATGATTTTTTGAATATAAACTGTTTTGAAATGTGAATTGAAAAGGTATTTTAAATTGAATAAAATGAATAATGATTTGAAATGAATGTGGTTTTGAAAAGAAATGATATTTTGATATATTAAATGATTGAAATGTGGTTTTGAAAAGATATGATATTTTAATATATTAAAATGATTTGAAAATGGAGTTTTGAAAGATATGACATTTTGATATTAAAATGATTTGAAAGGAAGTGTTGAAAGATAAGATATTTTGAACGAAGTTTTGAGAGGTTATGATATTTTGATATATTAAAATGATTTGAAAGGAAGTTTTGAAAGGATATAATAATCTAATATATTGAAATGGTTAGAAATGACTTGATATTTATTTTGATAAATATTTGAATCGAAAGATATGGTATGATGATATATTGAAATGGTTTGGAAATAATTTAATCTTTATTTTGATAAAGATTTGGGTTGAAATGATATTTTATTTTGAAGTATAATTTTTTTTTAAAAGTTATAACTACGGGTTATAATAACGATTGGTTGTTAAAGAGACCGAGATCGGATATTGTCTTATAGCCGGCCAATACCGAAAACCACTTTAACCACTGTGTACGCGGTGGAGATTACAGAATGAAGTAGGATGGTGGCGACGTTCTCGAGGTATATTACGTGGACCCAACTCCCGTGAGTTGGCATAAATGACTAAAACAGGAGCTATACCGGGCTACACAAAGGGTCGCACCCTTTTATCGAGCATGCTCCATCGGAAACCATTCTATTACTTTTGTGATTCGATATGTGGTGCCACTTTGATTCGGGGTATTGTTCGAGGTGGACGAAAGTTGCTGGCTTGCCATCACCACCGGTCCGGGAGTGCAAACGGTGTATCCACCCTGGCATTGCCTCGCGTGCCGTGTCATCTCCTTATATCGAGCCCACTACGATTTTGGTTTTAAAGATCCGACCGCGTTAAGGTTCACCATCCCCTTAACGCTGTTTTCTGTATGATTATACTTTACTGATTAGACACTACTGTATATAGCGTATATTACTACATAGTAAATAGTTTAACGGATCCTTAGAGGATGGGCGGTCCCAAGCATCTTCTAAGTTACTTGTATCTTTGCTACAGTTCACTTGAGTTGGTACATTGTATAAATACGTATGTCCTGACTCGAGTGTTTGTATTTTTATTTACGCTCGGGTCAGCCTGAGTTATTCACAGATTTGGATTTCCACTTTCTGGAGATTGGAATCGCTGGAGATTATCTACTTGTCAAAAGTTTCATCTTTTCAGTTCGTTTGTTCTATTCAGCTTGTACTTGGTTATCATATTTAAACTTCTATTATACTTTATTTCTTCTATTGTATCTTATGTAACTCTGATATATTTATATAGTAGCTTCATGAACTACTATTTCTTTTACTTCCGCTGCATAATTATTACTCTGTGTCCGTGATCTGTGATTTTTATTTACTGCATATTCTGAGATTTGCCAAATTTTTATTTACAACGTGGTATTTTGAGCAATTCAATTCCGGCATGAGTGTCTACCTATACACTTATAATGGATGCGAATGGTTGAAAATATCGGATCGTTACACTCCACAACATACTGATGATCTGAACTAGCTACAAAACCTTACCGAATAACCTGACTCTAGGCTGCCCGTGTGGAAAATTATGGGCACCCAGAGTTAGAAAGGGAATAATAAACTCCATATCAGTCATGGGACTGGTGTGAGCAAACAACAACAGTTATTTGTACAAAATAAACAAAAAGAAATAAAAAGAAATTTGCTATGCTTTTTGAAAAATGAAACTACCATAATGCCTCCCGGCACTTGGGGAAGATTTCTCCTCATGATAGTCAAACATGCTTGATACACCAAAATCCTTTTGATATTATTATTAGTGCATAGTGTGAAACACATTTCAAAAGTATAATACTAATCTTAGCCAGCACATGTACCATTATATTATGCTACTATAGCTACCATGTTAGATGGCAGGTTCTACAACTAAAACCGTACAGGCGCGTATTAGGTGATTGGATTTCCAACAAATGGCCAAGGCTAAGGAACTTCCTTTCCGAATGGGTACACCTCTAGAGGGATGCCCCGAGAACCTAACCGAATCTCTGCAACACAAGGCCGGGTTACCTATGTAACTAGGTAACTAACTATCACGAGTATGCCATCCCCCGATCGTAACCAACCTTTATCTCGAGATTCACCAACAAATTCAAACAACCACATAAGTTAAATATTTGGGCTCCATACCATGATACCACTTTTTATCCAGAAGGAAATGTACATACCCTAAGGGACGCGACCCCCATAACCTTGCTGCATCCTTCTTGTTTCGACCATTTCTGGGGTGTGAGATTCGATGAAGTCTCGTTCCACAAAGCTACGCTTTTCACAAAAGCGATGCTTCGATCAACCAATGATCGGCACTTAGCATGCCACATTACCAAATTGGGAATATATCACTAGCAACCATCAACTACATAATCTCTGAGCTCGTACGCCTCAGAGAAAGGTGTTAAGCTAAGAGAATAAATTCTCCGCCACCAAACAGAAATGTATTTGATAGAAACCAACTTTACATCTCAAAGTGTAACGTCAGACATACATCCATACAAGTCCATCATGGTTCTGAATGGAACCGAAAGCACTTCATAAGAAGTACATGCAAATCCGGATAACCCCAATCACGTCCGGAATCCCCATCACATTGGGTAATCAAAATCTCTATATCGGGGCCACTTGGTGCAGAGACATTCGATAGATAATCCTTTCGTTTCCAAAAATACCTAGTGTTCAACCACCGTCTTCAAATGCTATCCAATTCAACGTATCATTAATTCGGAATGGGTTTTATGACATAAAGTCCTTTCTCGGCTTAACCGAATGATGAGCGCTTATTTACAAAAACATACACACACACACACGTTCGGATCTTAGTTAAGTCACAACTTTTTGCCCCAAACCTACCTTTCCTTTTGAATGGTTTAAACAAAGTGGAAATTAGGGAGGCATCCCTATCATACTTTCATATTGTAAAGCGGGTCCCTGTCAAAGTTTCATTGTATATCGGGTCCCTGCTTTCTAGAAACGAAGAAAATTATTGCTAAGATGTCAGCAACTTTTATAAATAAGTGCCGATATTTCAGCAACTTTCCCTGTCAAAGTTTCATTGTAAATCGGGTCCCTGTTTTTTGGAAACGAAGAAAATTATTGCTGAAATGTTAGCAACTTTTATAAATAAATGCTAATATTTCAGCAACTTTCATAAATTGTGTTCACAGTGTACATAAATGTTGCTGAAATGTCAGTTACTTTTATAAATAAGTGCTGATATTTCAGCAACTTTCATACACTATGTTCACAGTGTATAGAAAAGTTGCGGAAATGTCAGCAACTTTTATGAAAAGTAGCATCATGCTCTGCAATAATCGTGAATAAAAAAACAGGGACCTAATTTACACTGAAATTTAGTGAAGGACTTTTCGTGAATTTTGAAACTTAATAAGGACCTATGCCAAAAGTACCCTTAAACAAATTTCCATTTTTAATCTTTTAAACAAAAGATTCACCCTTTAAGATCCTCTTCAATTTGAAACAAGGTTTACCAAATCTTTAACAAAGATTCATTCATAACTTTCAAAACTATTTCCATTTCAGATGTACCTATAACCCGAAATCCTTTCAACCAAAAACTAGAAATTCTTTCTTTTTATGAAAGCTATTATCATTTGAAAACAAAGGTTTTTCGTCTCAGAAAAATCCGATCAAATTTGCTCAAGTTATAGCCGTTTAAAGTATAAATCATAAAATCAGTGAACTGCCGTACTCTCGACAAGCTTTATTTGAGTTAAATTCAAACTCAAAATAATTTTAATTTCAGAACTTCCCATTTCAAAAGTTATTCATATTTAACCCGATATCACTTCCAAATCATTCTGGATTCAAAATTCAACTTTTAAATTTTTCACCATTTGAATAAAATAATATTAAATTCAAAGTACCTGTGAATTAACTAATTTCCCACGAAATCCATTTTTTTTGTGTGTTTGTGTTGTCCAGGGGTTTTTACAAGCAACAATGAAATATTACAACCATCACAAATTCAAGCACAACAATATTAATAAGCCGTATAATCCTATAACGCTTATTTTCCATTCACAAATGAATACGCAAATTCATCGTAGATAAATAACTTACATTAATCACAGCTCAATCCAAAGCAATTCATATCAGAATATCACACATCAGAGATATCAAACAATTCAAGGCATTCAACAAAATCCAATTATCCATAAGCAAGATAAATTAATCACATAGTTAATTAAAACCAAATAAATTAATTACTTAGGAAACAATTACCTAATCCTGATTAATTAATAACAAACCATTTGTTATTACATTAATTAATTCATCAATCCTTAATTACTTACATTAATTAATTATCCCTTAATTAATTGTCCCTTAATTAGTTACATTAATTAGTTAACCTTTAATTAACAAATTATCTTTTAAAATTAATTAACCTTTAATTAATAATTAACCTTTAATTTCTTAATTACTCACATTAATTAATCACCTTGATTAATTGACATTAAGTAATTAACTATCCCTAAATTACTTTCATTAATTAACCCTTAATTACTTTTATTAAGTAATTATCCTTTAAGTAATTAGTTATCCCTTAATTACCTACACTAATTAATCAACCTTTTAATTAATTACATTAATTAATTAATCCTTACATTAAGTAATTAATCCTTTAATTAATCACATTGAGTGATTATTCTTCTAATTACTTCCATTAGTTATCCTTAATTAGTTCATAAATTTACCTTTAATTACTTTCTTTTATTAATTATCCTATGATTACTTAAGTTAATTAATTAACCCTTAATTACTTAAGTCTTTAATTAACCTAAGATAAACCATTATCTTAATTAATTACTTAATTATATTTAAATCTTATTTAAATCAAAGGTTTGAAATTAATTTTATTATTAACATACAAAATTACTAAATACCTTTAGGTTAAAATTTAATACATTAATCTTAATCACCCATTTAATTACATCATTAAATTAAATTTAAAAACTCTTAGAGATTTAATAATTAATCTAATATAAAACTATTTCAAAACCAATCAAATTATTTTCAAATCACATTTAAATTTAAAATTTAAGTTTGAAACTTGTTTGACAAAACTTGATAATACTTTTGCTTTGAAAATTTATTTAGTGATTAGCTAGGAAAACTTTGCTAACATCTTCTTTTGTTTTTAAACAATTTTTACTTTTAAACTTTGGAGACATGTTTACTTCCTTTATTTACAAGCTTTCGTTTTAAAAATCTAGTCATGGTTTCTTTAAAATTTTAAAACCTGGTATATGTTTTCCTTTCATTTAAAAACCCTGGTATCTAAATTTAATTTCAAAATTTTAAAACCCGCTATCTTTTAAAACCTGGTCAATAACAAGAAATCCAACCCAAGACAAAGCACGAGCTAACCCCGCAATCTCTCGCGAACAAATCCAAGGTAAACTTCTTCTTCCCCGATCCAAAACTACATCCAGACCACACACATGCGTGCATGTGCACAACCAAACTGGCCATCTCCGACCAAGTCTTCGATCGTCAACAAGTCGACGACAACCCCCACAAATGCTACAACCACCCAGAACTCTGAATCGATCACGAAATCAACATCGAGCAATTCAATTCCATACCGAAAACCAAAACCCCTCAACAAAAACGCCTCGCTCCGACGATCTCGACCACCGGTAACCTCGCCGTTCCACCCAAAGCCGCGTTACCGTCCCACACTCCTATCCCCCTTGGTCCGATCACCTCTAGTCCACCACCGACGTCGTACGAGCTCGAGAATCATCGTCGACAAAACCGGTCCTTAAACCTTACTTCGTCGCCGATACGACACCATGGAGATCTAAAAATTCATCCTCCATTTTTCCTGAGCGACTCAACCTCCGACCCACCTCGCTTCATCGTTCGTCGGCAATCGACGAAAACCTAAAATTGATCAACTCAAGATATCTCGACAGTTATAAACTCAAAAATCATGAAACCATAATAAAAAATCATCGTTTTCCAATATGGATCGAATTGTTAAATCAAAACTTGATTTGTAGACATTCGATTTCTGACCTATGTTTGATCATCTCTGTTATTTTCTTATTCCAGTAATATTTCTTGCTAATTATACTTTTATAATATTTTTAAATGTTGAATCTGGTACATACAAATAAATTTCCTTTAAAGATCATAAGCTATAGGAGATTAGAGAGAAAGAAATTGATTTTTAAACTTATTTAAACCCTATAGAACTAAGAACAGAGCAAATATACTGGTATGCACACAATATACAGACATGCAGGCATGTCTCTCATCCGTACAAACATTTTTCCACAACATACTTTAAGTACTTATCACTTGCAGTCAAGATTTAACATATTTAAACTTCTACAAAGGTAGTTTACTCACCTGGATAATGAAACAGAGAAATTTGGAAGAAAAATCAAAAAAACTGGAATTGTTTATTGACTGAAGCTTGATAATCTACTTGTTTTGATTGTTGTACTTTAATCTGAAACTTGAAACTGTGAGCTTGATCTAAAGCTTGATATTTGATTTGGTTGAAGGCTTGAACAGGTTTTATTTTTGTTTCTATTTTGGTTTTGCTTTTGATTTTCTTGCCTAGTTTAAGTTTCATTCAGTTCTAGTTTTGGTTTTTTTGTTTTTAAAAAGGATGAAAGAAATAGGAGAAGAGAGACATATATAACTTGCTCTCATTTTATTTATTATTTTGAAAATAAAAGAAACAAAAGACACTTGTAATATTTGCATGATAAAATTATTAACACTTGTTCAATTTTATGTTATATGGTTTAGATTTGTTAAATATATGTAGTAATCATCTCACACTTGTCTTATTTCATGTCTTAGCCTACACTTGTAAATTTGCATGTGTTAATACTTTTAATATGTTTAAAAAAGTTTATATTATATTTACTATTTTAATAAATGCACTTCCTTTTATATTAACATATATTTATATTTATTTATATCCAAACTATATTTATTTTTATATATAAATTTAAAAGAAAGCATATAAAACCTTTTATTTATATATTTATAACTTTGAAGAATATGGTTTAAAGTTAAGTATAAACTAATATATATATATATATATATATATATATATATATATTAGAATTCAACCCTTAATTAGCTTTAAAAATTGTTATATTTAATTCAAAACATAACTTCCAACTTATTTTTATTTTTGAATTTCAAATCCAAATTCTATTTATAGTCTGTTTATATATATAAAACAACACGTATCTCATTTAATTTGAAAATTTTCAAATTAATTCACAAATTAATCCCAAAAATCATATTAATTACTGAACTAAATTTGGCTCAAAAACGGTATCGTTACATTAAATAAGTTTATAACCATAACCAAGTTAGTAGAAATTAATTAAGTTTTGAAAGAAATAAATTAGTTTGTAAAAATAACTAAGTTAATAAAATTTAGTTTTTAAAGCAATAACATTATTTATAACCATAATTGAGATTATCAAGATGCAATTTCATATCAATTCGGTTTCTCTTCGATATACATGTATGTACAAACATTGGATTGAGAAGACAACCAAGCCATTCTCAATTTGTTTAAAGAAAGTAAGGTAATAATGTCTTTGAATCCCAATGCTATTACATTTCACACTATTATAACGGCTGCTAATCTTATATATCGCACTATTATAGCGGCCGCTAAGCCCTCATTTTTTGCTAACCATTAGACATAAATCTCTTATTGGATCATGTGTTGCTGGCTAGAAGCAAGCAATGCATGTACTAAAACGCTCAGGACAAAGAAGAGATTCAGGAGCTGAGAGTTAGATTGCAGTGCTGGAGGAGCGAGACCGTCATCGCGCTGTAAAGATGACATAGTTGGATGAGCACTTGGCTATGTATATGCAGCAGCATGGCATTTTCCTTCATCGAGTGGTTCCGAAGGCGATGATGATGCTTGATAGGCATAATTTTTGTGTTTGTATTTGAATATCGTAGATATATACACTTGGAGGTGGTGAGGATAATGTATTTTGGTACGTTTGATGCATTTTGAGGAAATGTTAGATGATATGTTGGTTTGTTTTAATATGATTGATACATTTTGGGATGTGAAGGTTGATTTTATTTATTGGTAGAATATTTTGTTATATGGTGGATTGTTTGAGATAAATTTGTTGTAAATACTAATGTTTTATATGTGATTTGGGCTTATAAATATGATCTACATGTGTGAAATCGAGCTACCATATATATTGATATGTATATGTTGTATGGGAGATGAATGGCAGTAGGAACAAAAAAAGCCCAGATTTGCGACGGCTTCCTACGTCTTATCGGTCAACAATCACTACTAGAACTATAGTATATAGCCACGATAGTGTTCCAACGGCCGCCAACGGGATTTTCCAACGGCTCGTTATTTTTTAACAAGCCCTTGGTAATCGTTGTAATAATGTCGTTTGTGGCTGTTGGAAAAATTCGTGTAAACCTGCAGCAAGCCGAGAACAACATCCATTATCTTCTCCTCCAACAAAAAACCCCAAATCCTTCTCCCTCTTCCTCCACTCCTCCTCTTTTCTTGCTCCTATCCTCCCAACGCAACCGACAAGCACTCTTACGCCATCAATCAACACCAGCAGCCTCTCTCCATCCAATTACACTCCAAAATCAGGTTTTGCCTAAAACCTTAAAATTTTAAATTTTGCTAATTTTGTGTTTAATTTGTTGTTATAGTCGTATCTAATGGCCTATTGATTGTTTATTATACCAGACTAAGTGCTAATTACAATTATTACCATCCAAATGTCCAAATTGTTTGTATGTGTGTATATATATATATATATTATGCACATATATACATATGTTTATAATTTAGTGTAAATGCGCATTTGAGATAGCGTTAGATTAGTTAGGATTGATTTAAATTATTTTGTGTATGTTTTGTAAAATATTACGCAAACATAAATTAATGGAATATTTTACGAACATGAATTATACCTTTTACAAAATATATTAGCATTATATAAGTATAAAATTTAGTATATATATACATGAATTATATATTTTGCAAAATAGTAAAAAGCATATAATTTACTACATATTTAATAAACTAGTAGAATATAAATAAAATAATGCATAATACGATTTATTTTTATATATTTAATAAAACGGTAAGATAAAAAACAAAATTTAAATCCCTTAGTGAATTTTTGGCTTCGTGTGACAAGTGTTGTATATGATCGTTGTATGAATATTCGTTTTTATTGCAAAACGGATATTCATATTCATTTGATATAATATTTATTGGATTTGTCCCTGTATTGGAAAAGTTACAAACACTATAAAGTAATTACGTTTTATAAATCGTAGCGTTATAAACGGTTAACAAAATTTCTATGGCATTTCCTTTTTGTTCCTTGTGTACATGCATATGTGTACGATATGAGGAATATGGGGGAAGTGCTGCCGAAATTTTGGGAAATCGTTTATAATGATATGATTTAAGAAATGTAACTACTATTGTGTTTGTAATGGGAAGTAAGACGACCGACCATCACAAAAGGGACAAAAATGTAAACAAAATAGCAAGAAATACAACTTTGTATATAAACGAAAGTGGATTATAAAAAACAGTAAAATCTAAATGTGTTTATCTAATTTGATTAATAATTTTTTTACTATTGATCATAGGTTTTACGGTAGGAAAAATGGTCAACTATTTTATTGATCGGAGCTGAATGTATCAAAGAAGAGAAATGCGAGGCTCAATAAGTAAACATTTTCTTAACGGGGTAAATGTGTTTGTCGAATTTGCTTTAAGTAATATTGGAAACGACGTAGAAATTCGTTGTCCATGTAGTAGGTGTAAATTGTTGAATCATTTAGTACCGAATATGGTTAGGATTCATTTGCGCCAATATGGTTTCGTAACCAATTATTTGGTGTGGGATCGTCATGGAGAAATTATAACATGTAACGAAGAACAGTCAATAGAGGTCATTAGGGATGAAGTTAGTATGACGAATCTCATACAACGTATGGTTGAAGATGCAGCACCACAAATGTTCCCTACTGTTGAAATTAATAACGACAATGTTAACGTTGAAGAGGAACCAAATGTTGGAGTGAAAAAAATATATGATTTATTAGATGCTGCTAAGAAACCTCTTTGGAATGGATGCACTAGCAGCACTCAATTATCGGCAACTGCAGAGTACATTGCAATAAAATCAAAGTACAACCTCATAGAAGCCGGATTTACGGCAATTGTACAAGCTGCTAAACGCCATATGCCAGCAGATAATTTAATGTGCGAAAATTATTATGAAGTGAAAAAACTTATGTCATCTTTCGGTTTGCCGTATCAAAAAATTGATACATGTCGAAATGGTTGCATGTTGTTTTGAAAAGATGATGTCAGCCTTCAGAATTGTAAAATATGTAATCAATAAAGATACAAACCAGGGGAAAAAAGGGAAAAGAAGTTCCATACAAGCGTATGCATTATTTACCTATCACTCCAAGACTTCAAAGGTTGTATGCATCATCTGTAGCAGAGCATCATATGAGATGGCACAATGTGAGAACACCTGAAGAAGGTACGTTAACACATCAATATTATTGAGAAGCATGAAAGTGTTTTGATAAGAAATATCCCGATTTCACAGCGGAGAGCCATAACATTAGACTTGGTTTGTGAACTGATGGATTTTCACTGTTTTCTTCTAAATATTCATCTTGTCCTATAATCATTTCACCTTACAATCTACCCCCGTGGATGTGTATGAAAACTCCATATATGTTTCTCACAATTATTGTCCCTGGCCCTGATGATCCGACACAGGGTATCGATGTTTACTTAGAACCGCTAATCGAAGAATTGAAAATATTATGGTATGAGGGAGTTGAAACATATGACGTTTTGAAATATATTTTTTCGGATGTTCGATTATTTGTTATGGACTATTAGCGATCTTGCTGCATATGCAATGCTTTCGGGTTGGAGTACGGCCGGTCCTTTTGCTTGTTCTTACTGTATGGAAGAAACACGAGCATTTTCTTTGCGGCATGAGAAGAAAATTTCATGGTTTGATTGTCATCGACATTTTCTCCATATTAATCATACTTTTAGAAGAGACAAAAAACTTCATAGCTAATAGACATAAGACTTTACAACCACCAACGATTTGGTCAAGTGAAGATATATATGAACTTATAAAAGATTATCCAAAGATACATGAAACCGGACAGCAAACTGAAATCCGAGGTAAAGCGATGTTTCATAATTGATGCAAACAAAGTATATTCTGGGAGTTGCCTTATTGGAAAAATATCTTAATCCATCGTAACATTGACGTGATGCATAACAAGAAAAACGTATTCGATAATGTGTTTAATACACTTTTGAATGTTAAGGGCATGACTAAGGACGATTTGAATCAAGACGTGATATAGAAGAAATATGTAATCGTCCTGAGCTTCATATGAAACCAAATGACACTAATAAACCCAAAGCATGTTATGAGCCGGATAACAACCAAGTGAAAGTACTGTTAAAATGGGTGGAAGGATTACGATTTCCTGATGGAATTTCATATAATCTGCGTAGATGTGTCGACTATAAGAACGGAAGGCTGAGTGGGATGAAAAGCCAGGATTGTCATGTAATGATGCAAAATTTGTTACCCATCGCTTTCAAAGAATTGTTGCCTGTAAAAGTTTGGAAGGTTATAACAGAAGTTACAGAACTTTGTTTATTTTATAAGGAGCTTTGTTCAACAATGTTAAAAGTCGACCATCTTCGTAAACTTGAGGTAGAAATCTCTATACTGCTCTGCAAACTGGAGAAAATATTTCCTCCAGGTTTTTTCAATGTAATGGAGCATTTACCTGTTCATCTTCCATTTGAAGCATGTCTTCGAGGACCTGTGCAATATGGATGGATGTATCCATTCGAAAGGTATGTTATTAATACTGAGTATGTAAATGTTAATTTAACTATAAATAAAAATCAATATTGACATGAAATATTGTTTATTAGGTACATAAATCATTTAAAGAAAAAAGTGTGACAAAAAGCTCGAGTTGAAGGTTCGATTTACAAATCATATATCGAAGAAGAAGCATCGTTCTTTTTCTCTCATTATTTCAATGATCATGTGAATTTATCATTTCAAAGTGTTGCAGTAATGATTAGACCTTTGAACAAGATTCTTCTTCTGAAGCAATGTTATCTATTTTTAAACAACATGGTCGACATGCTGGAAAATGTGTAGAAGTATGGTTAGATGATAGATGTTAGTCCGTGAGACGATGGTTTTGATGACAACAACCTTAGAATAGATTATAAAATATAAATACTAACAGTATAAGTTTAGATATATATGTATATGTAGGATTTAACCATGCAGGTATCAAGAATGAAGACTGTACAATATAGAGATTCAAGTTATCAAAGATTGAAGACTCATGAGTATCAAGATTATCAAGAGTTCAAGTGATTTATTTCTTAATTAGAAAATTTGTTAAAACTCCTAGAAAAGCACTGGCATCTTAAAATCCAATTTATTTGTGGAATGGAATCCACTTCGAGCCTGTTAAAGGGGTGGAACCCTAAGTAGGATGGAACGTACGAAAGATCTAGTGGAACATTGTTTTGTATTCGCTAACTTTTTATTCAAAATGATTTTTCAAAATTATATCTTGTTTTCAAAATGATTTCAAAACCTTCATTTTAAAAGCATCAAAAACATCTATCCTGATTTCAAATACTTTTGGCCTCAAAATAATCTTTAATTTCAAAATCAATTTATCCGTGTTTTTAAATTATCTTTTAAATATAATATATTTAACTTTTAAATATTTATACTTCGATTTTAAACATAGAATTATAGTAAAATTTTGTATATATTATTCTTTATATTTACTTATGTATTTTAATTATAGTCAAATATATTTATAAAGTTTAAAATAGTTTTAATATAAAATAAAGGTTATTTTCAAAGAAAATCAAAACACCAAAAATCCCTTTGGGATGTCGACATACTCAAGTACCCCATGTCGACATGGTGTCAGTTGAGTTCAAAATTTAAATTTCCAAAGAAGTGTCTATTCGTCATAACTCTTTACGAATGGACATGGTTGTTGTTCTTCTATAAATAAGGGTTAATTTCAACGAATTTCAATACATTTTTTCTGGTTTTTCACTCCTCTTCTTCTTCCACATTTCTATATACAACTTCTTATCATTACTCTGCCGAAATCAACATTGAATCTGACTAGATTATCTCTGGTTTGATTCTATATCACTATCTCAACAAGATTCTCTGTGCTATTCAGAGTTATAGGCTTTTTGTAATCAACTTAGCAAGAAAAGGTGTGTTTGTAGCCTTGGAAATCAATCAAGCAAGATAAGGTGTGATTGTAGCCTTGGGAAATCAATTGAATGAACTTGTTCCTGAGAAATCAAGTATCTCTACCTAGAGGATTGTGATTCTCGATGGTGTACCTCGTTGCCTTGAAATCGAGGGTGTAATTGTAAAGATTGTTTTTGAAAGGAAATCCGTATTTGTGTGCGGGACTGGATTTAGGGTAACTCCAAACCAGTATAAAATCCGGTGTGTTCTTTCCTTTACTTCTTTTACTTTATATTTGCATTTGTGTTCGATTCTGTGATCATATCTATGTCTGAATATTGCATTCATTTGTGTTTAAATTAACAAAAACTCAAAAAGATTTAACAATTCTCTAAAATACTTTTCACCCCCCTCTAGTGTTTATTCTACCCTTAAGATCCTTAATCCGCATTTCTCACAATAGAGATTACCATGTAGCACACACATATATTCTTCTTAACTGTCCAGAAGTTGCACCATTTATTAGGTAATTATTAGATTACAGGTTTTGATAAATTTAATTTAATACTACATTTGAAATTAATAATAAAGCAATATATTACGTTTTTGTTTGCAGTGTTTGTGAATCACAAAATCCAAAAGGCAATTTAAGCAAAAATTTCGCTACTTGGTTTTCGATCAACATTTGTGATCCTACAAATAATGTGGTCGATGAAGGATTAAAACATTTGGCGTTGGGATCGAAAAGGAAAGTTAAAACGTATCCAATTTTTTCCGTTAATGGATATAAATCTAACACCAAAAAATACGGTGTTGAAAAATTAACAAACAATACTGGTGTGACGACCCGGAATTTTTAAGCAAATTAAATTGGAATATTTAATTGATTTGAAATAATTAAAAGTAAGTTTTTTAACTTGAATTCAAATATCACTAATATTTGATAATTAAATTATTGAATTAAATAATTTAAAATCGGGTAAATTATGAAGTCTGGGATTTTAAGCCTGTCAAAAATAATTTGAAGGCTTGTAAAATTTATATTGATAACACTGAAAATAATAGAAGTTTTAAAATTGAAATTAACAGTGGTTTGTTCAGTTTTAAAATTTTATAGTTTAAATTGAATTTAAAAATAGCCTTCCGAGGCACAGTCTCGGAATTCGATGAAACCAGTTCCATTGGGTCCGTAGTATTGTATTATTATCGGATTTCAAATTTCGTATTGATCGGAGTTGTGGTGTGAGCGTACGACATATAAATGCGTTGAAGTCTATAATGAATTCAAGATATTTTGGTTTATATTCTATCATATATGTAAAATCAAAATCTAATCAGGCCAAAACATTAGCCCACATTCTTTCAAATCGTGGCTACCCTTTCATTCAAACACGCCGTCGTCCACTTCAAATCGTGTCTCCTTTCTCCCTATCAATGTCAGATCTTCTGAACTCTCGAGACCCCTCCTCACTCATAAAAATCATTTGCTTGAGGAATTATTATCGGCCGAAGCCCCATTTTCAAAATCAAGTGAATCGAATGGCCGCATCGTATAAAAAAAATCAAATTATCGGTCGAAGTCTTGTTTTCATTCAAGTCCTCCAGTTCGTCGTCGACTTCGCAATAATGGGAGAAGCTCGAGCTCGGGATCTAGAACACGGCAAGGAGCGGGGTGAGTGATTTAGGGTTTCGTCTAATTGTCGTTCGCGAATAGGGTGGTGGGTGTGATTGGCAAGGGGGAGGTGGATTACGAGATGTTGGGGTTGCGCGAATTCAAGGAGGTAGCGGCGGCTACAAGCGGCGGCACAACGCGACTTCGGCTAGGGTTTCATGAACGATGTGGGAGGCGCGTCGATGGAGGCGGCGCTGTGGGGTTCGTTTGAACAGTAAGGAGGCCGACTCGCGATGGTTGAGATTGATTAGCAGTTAGTTATTTTTGTTAACAATTTAATTTCAAATTTGAATCTGATTTAAATTATATGTTTATAGGTTAGAAAGGAATATTTGGAAATTCTTTTTCAATTTAAAGATTTAAAGATTTATACCTATATATATGTATGTAGGTTAAGCAGTGAATAGATATATAAAATTGTGAAAATAGATAGGAATTTAAATGTTAAAAAGAATTTATAAAAATTAGATTTTTAAATCTATATAAATGAATTTTTGTTTTTAAGCGAATGAGTTTTAAAGTAGATATATATATATATATATATATATATATATAAATGCAGGATCATATCTTCACCAACTAGTTATGTTAAAATATATTAAGGAGATTAACTAAAGTAATTAACTTATTTAATCATTTGGTTACTAAAATAATCTGTTAAAAGAGGAATTAGTTAAATTTAAATTTAATTGTTTAAAATGAAATTGATGGTTAATTTAATTATCAAATGGAAATTTAAATCACTCAATTTACTCGAATATTGATAAAACATCTAATGTTTTTACAAGGTCTGAAATCGAGAAATCAAATCAAGAATGAAGTGGATTGCAAATGTAAAGGGAAAAGTGAGTTAATCTCACTCAGTTAATTTAATTTTAAATCTAAATGATTATATTTAAATAAATGTTTGAATGGTTGAATTGATTGATGTGTTGTATAGTATATGATGCAGCTCAGAACAGAGAAGAAATGCAACCAAAATGTCTAACAAGGAGGAGTCGTACACGACTCATAGAGAGGTTAAGTCGTTTCCGACTTAATAGTGCACGGGATAGCAAGTTCCGAGTTAACAACAGTTTAAGTTGCATAAAAGAAGCAGCGGGTTTGAGTCGTCCTAACTTGAGTCGTGAACGAGTCAGGAAAGTTATGAGTCGTTTCCGAGTTAAACGGCTAACAGAAGGAGGCTGGGACGAGTCAAAGAACCACGACCTAGTTGAGTCGGCTGGGGGTAACTCGCGTAAAGAAGATATGCCGGGGGGAGGCTTGAGTCGCCTGGAAAGTTGAGTCGTTATGTGTTGTTCTTTGAGTCGTTGCACTAAGTGTTTGTGGCATGAGTCGTAGGTCGTTGCCGACCTAGTATGAGTCATAAGTCGTATAACTGCGTATGTTGAGTCGGCTGTATTTTGAGTCGTGTGTTGTATGTTGTGAGTCGTAAGTCGTGAATTTCTTAAGTCGGTATATACTTGAGTCGGTTGCGTGTGAGGTTGTAATCAGTTGAGTCGGCCGATGGTCTTGTATATAGTTAAGTCGAGTCGGCGTGTGTTGTAAAGAGCTTGTGTTGCTACCAGTTGAGTCGGTGCCGACCTAAGGATGTTGAGTCGGTCACGAGTTAAGAAACTGGGTCGAAAACACTATAAATAGGGCGTGTGTTGTACATTTTTGGGGTTGTTGATTTTGGAATAAAATTTCTCTTTTGTTAGCTTTGTGCTTTCATACCAATTGGTAGTTGAGTGTAATCTCCTATCTCCTCTTTCGGTTAATCGAGTGCGCTCGATTCAACGATCGTAGAAGCCGATTCACGGAATCTAGTGCGCTAGATCAACGTGCGAAGAATCGTAGATCTTTGAACACGGTATAGTGCGCTATCAACGTGTTTGAGATAGCTAGAGTTCGGTATCTTTGGATCAACGAACTTGGGCATATTTTGGTATCTTCAACTCACCGATTGCTACATTTCATCGATCGAAGTTTTGTTCGAATTATCCGCTGCGTCATTATTTGGTATCAGAGCCATTCTTAGCCAATCATAGCTAAGTTTGATTCTTGGAGCCAAGTTTTTGAAGTTTTTGAAGTTGAAGGAGTTCATCGTGTTCATATTGAAGTTGCATCAAGTTAGGAGTGTTTGATCCATTTCATTTTGGATCGAGGAGTTGGACTTTGTTTGGATTTTGACTTGGAGATTTTGCGCGCCAAGGAGTTTGAATTTGAAGAAGGCCGTGTATACTTGGGAGTAGCCGTGCCTTGTTGATTGCATTGAAGTGTTTGTAGTAAGTGGCCAAGACAAGTTGTACCGAGGCAAGTCATAGCGAGTCAAGGTAGAGCCGACCTAACTTGAACCGAGTTAGTGTGAGCCGTGAACATCTATTGCCGATCTAAGGTTGAGCCTAGATTGCTTTATTGTGTGAAATTTTGAAGTATTGTGTTCAATTTGTTGAAGTTTGTGAAATTTACAACCATGCCACCAAGGAGAGCTAACCGACATCAAAACGTTGAAGCTTTGTATCGTAGAGAAGAAGCCGAGCTTATGGAACAACGTATTAATGAAAAGTTTGATGAAGGCATTGGTAAATTGGAGAGAATGATGACTGATTTGAATCAAAGGAGGAGATCACCAAACTCGAACCATGGAGGAAACCGAGTTTCGCCATTGGTTACGGAAGCGAGGAGGGTATCACCACATTCTTGTAGAGATAGAAGAGAAACATCAATTTCATCACGAAGAGATCATCATGACTATGCACATGAAGAGAGAAGAAGTCAACGTGAATTTGACCATGAAGCATATAGAGATGAAGAGAGACATAGTCAAAGAAGCATGCATGAGAGAAGGGATGATATTAGTCGAGATCGATGTAGGCGTACTTTTGATTTTGTTGAAGAGGGTGATAGAGCAAGTATTCATTATCGAGATCGAGACCAAATTCGGAATTCTTACCGTGATATGGAAGATGATCGACGATGGGAATCGGGTATGAAGATGGAAATTCCGGAGTTTAAAGGCGGGATGGTTGCTGAGGAGTTCTTAGATTGGTTGTCTAATGTGGAGGAAATCTTTGATTTCAAGGAGGTGCCGGAGAATCGAAGGGTGAAGTTAGTTGCTACAAGGCTGAGGGGGAGAGCTTTGGCATGGTGGCAGCAAACTAAACTTACTCGTGAACGAATGGGGAAGTCAAAGATAGAATCTTGGGAAAAGATGAAGAAGTTGATGAGATCTACTTTCTTACCTTATAATTACCAATCACTTATGTACCAAAGGTTGCAGAATCTGAGGCAAGGGACGAAGTCTGTTAGTGATTATGCTGATGAATTTTACCAACTCATTGCTAGAAACGATATTATGGAGACAGAAGAACAGCTGACAGCTAGATTCATTGGGGGATTGAGAATGCAGATCCAGGATATGGTTAATATGTTTGATCCTAGATCTGTAGTGGAGGCACATCAGAAAGCGTTAGCTTGGGAGAAACAGGGAAGGCGTGGAGGTGGTGTGTTTACTAATTCTAATAATCCAGTGAAGGGGGCCAGTGGTAGTTCTAATGTTCCTAGACCTGTCACAAAACCAGTAGTGAAAGAGGTTGAGAAGGCGAAGGCTAGTAGTGGGTTCAGATGTTATAACTGTCAGGAGTTGGGTCACAAGAGTAACGAATGTCCAAAGCCGAAGAAGAGAACCATGGTTGCAGAAGTTGAGGAGGATGATGGTGAGGAGGCAGAATGTTCAAATACACCTTATGTTGAGGAGGAAGAAGAAGTGTCGGGAGATGAAGGTTGTAATCTTATGATGAGGAGAAGTTGTCTTACACCAAAGCAAGAGGAGGATTGTAGTTGGTTGAGGTGTAACATATTTCAATCGACATGTACTATTCTGGGGAAAGTCTGCAAATTCGTTATTGATGCAGGGAGTTGCGATAATATTATTTCTACAGAGGCAGTTAGAAAGTTGAACTTGAAGACTGAGAAGCATCCTAAACCGTACAAGCTCGCATGGTTAAGGAAGGGTGGAGAAGTGAAAGTATGTCGAAGAGCTTGTGTTAATTTTTCTATTGGGAAGAAGTACAAAGATGAAATTTGGTGTGATGTCGTGGATATGGATGTTTGTCATTTGTTGCTGGGCAGACCGTGGCAGTTTGATAGAGCAGTACAACATGATGGTCGTGCCAATAGTTACAGTTTCATGTTCGAGGGTACTAAAATCACTTTGGTTCCTAAGAAACAACAGCAGAAGGAGAGCAAACTAGAAGAGATTGAAGAATTGAAAACTCTGTTGACTTTGAAGGAATTTGTCAAAGAAGTGGAAGAAGAACCGGAAGTGTTTTTGTTGATTGGGAGAGAGAGTAGTGAAGAAGTTGAAATCCCGGAAGAAGCAAAGCCAGTTTTGAAAGAATTTGAAGATGTCTTTCCAGAGGAGTTGCCAAAGGAGTTACCGCCACTTAGAGACATTCAACATCAGATTGATCTTGTTCCAGGAGCAGTGTTACCACATCGACCACATTACCGTATGAGTCCGAAGGAACATGAGGAGTTACGAAGGCAAGTGGAAGAGTTGCTTGAGCAGGGGCGTATTCAGGAAAGTTTGAGTCCATGTGCTGTGCCAGCATTGTTGGTACCCAAGAAGGACGGAACTTGGAGAATGTGCACTGATAGTAGAGCTTTGAACAAGATCACTGTTCGTTACAGATTTCCTATGCCGAGGTTGGATGATTTGTTAGATCAATTGAGTGGGGCAACTATATTTTCAAAGATTGATTTGAAGAGTGGTTATCATCAAATTCGTATCAGACCTGGAGACGAATGGAAGACAGCTTTCAAAACTAGAGAGGGGTTGTACGAATGGTTGGTTATGCCATTTGGTTTGTCAAATGCACCTAGTACATTCATGCGGGTGATGAATCAAATCTTTCGACCATTCATTGGGAAGTTCGTTGTGGTTTATTTCGATGATATTCTGATTTATAGCAGGAGTACGGAGGAGCATGTTCTACATTTGAAGGAAGTGTTGCTTATTCTTCGTGAAGAACAATTTTATGCTGCTACAAAGAAATGTGTGTTTATGACACCCAGTGTTTATTTCCTGGGTTATGTTGTTTCAGGGAAAGGTATTCAAGTTGACCAGAGCAAAGTTGAAGCAGTCAGGAATTGGCCACAGCCAAAGACAATTACAGAAGTGAGGAGTTTTCATGGGCTAGCGTCATTCTACCGAAGATTCATCCCACACTTCAGTAGCGTGATGGCTCCAGTGACTGATTGCATGAAAGGGAAACAATTTGTGTGGTCAGAAGAAGCGGGGGTTGCCTTTGAGAAGATCAAGGAATTGTTAACGTCTGCACCAATTCTTGTTCTACCTAATTTTCAGTTGTTGTTTGAATTGCATACTGATGCTTCGAAGGTTGGTATTGGAGGAGTTCTGAGCCAGAATGGAAAGCCAGTTGCTTATTTCAGTGAGAAACTGTCAGGGGCAAAGATGAGATACAGTACATATGACATTGAATTTTATGCTGTTGTTCAGGCTGTTAAGCATTGGAGACATTACTTATTTCAGAAGGAATTTGTTCTGTACACTGATCACGAAGCTTTGAAACATTTACAGGGACAGGATAAAATTTCAGCGAGACATGCATCATGGATTTCTTATTTACAGCAGTTTACTTTTGTCATTAAGCACAAATCCGGGGTGACAAATCGAGTAGCAGATGCTTTGAGTAGGAGGAGGCATTTACTAACGACAATGAAGGTTGAAGTGACGGGGTTTGAAATGTTGCCTGAGATGATTGAAGGAGATCCTTACTTTGAGAAATATGTTGAGAAAGTGAAGGATGGAAGTACCAATGAATTCATGTTAGTTGATGGTTTTCTGTTTAAAGGAAATCGTTTATGTATTCCGGATTGTAGTTTGAGGATGAAAATTGTGAAGGAATTGCATGAGGAAGGACATGTGGGCCGTGATCGTACTTTGCAGTTGATTTCACAGTCTTATTTTTGGCCGTCGATGAGGAAAGAGGTTGAAAGGTTTGTGGAGCGATGTCATATTTGCCAGATTTCAAAGGGGACAGCAACGAATGCAGGGTTGTATATGCCGTTACCAGTACCATCTAAGCCATGGGTTGATATTAGCATGGATTTCGTTTTGGGTTTGCCGAGAACTCAAAGGGGAAATGATTCGATATTTGTTGTGGTGGACAGGTTTTCAAAGATGGCACATTTTGTTGCTTGCAAGAAGACAGCAGATGCAGTTCGAGTGGCACAGTTATTTTTCAAGGAGATTTATCGACTTCATGGTTTACCAGAATCTATTGTTTCTGATCGAGATACTCGTTTCTTGAGTCATTTTTGGTTGAGTTTGTGGAAGATGGTGGGAACGAAACTGAAATTTAGCAGTGCTTATCATCCACAAACTGATGGGCAGACAGAAGTTGTTAACAGGTCATTGGGAAATTTGTTGCGTTGTCTTGTACAAGATAATTTGAGAAGTTGGGACATGAAGCTATGCCAGGCAGAATTTGCTCATAATCATGCAGTAAATCGAAGCACAGGATTCAGTCCGTTTCAGATTGTTTATTCAAATTTACCCAGGGGACCGTTGGATTTAGCAGTTGTACCACCGTCAAAGAGAACAGTTAAACGAGCTGCTGATTTTGTTGATGAGCTGACTGAATGTCATAAAGTCGTTCAGGAACGATTGGAGAAATCGAATGAGAAGTATAAGAAGTCTGCAGATTTGAAACGTCGAAATATTGAATTTAAAGAGGGTGATTTGGTTTATGCTATATTAACAAAGGATCGTTTTCCGGTGGGTGCTTATAACAAGTTGAAGGCAAGAAAAATTGGTCCAATTGAAGTTTTGAAGAAAATCAATGAGAATGCTTATCGATTAAAGTTACCAGATGATGTTTATACTTCTGATGTTTTTAACGTCAAGCATTTAATTCCATATCATGGGAGTGAGATTGTTGAGGAAGAATTTACAAATTCGAGGTCGAATTTTTCTCAACCAGGGGAGGATGATGCAGCTCAGAACAGAGAAGAAATGCAACCAAAATGTCTAACAAGGAGGAGTCGTACACGACTCATAGAGAGGTTAAGTCGTTTCCGACTTAATAGTGCACGGGATAGCAAGTTCCAAGTTAACAACAGTTTAAGTTGCATAAAAGAAGCAGCGGGTTTGAGTCGTCCTAACTTGAGTCGTGAACGAGTCAGGAAAGTTATGAGTCGTTTCCGAGTTAAACGGCTAACAGAAGGAGGCTGGGACGAGTCAAAGAACCACGACCTAGTTGAGTCGGCTGGGGGTAACTCGCGTAAAGAAGATATGCCGGGGGGAGGCTTGAGTCGCCTGGAAAGTTGAGTCGTTATGTGTTGTTCTTTGAGTCGTTGCACTAAGTGTTTGTGGCATGAGTCGTAGGTCGTTGCCGACCTAGTATGAGTCATAAGTCGTATTATCTATTATATTTTATTCCGCTGCGATGGTTAGATTCTGTTGTTGTTTCCTATTTCTTCTTCTACCTCTTCCTCTTTAAACCCAAATGGTTCGTATTTCTGTACAACTTGAGTTGAATGTTGTAGAATGGTGTTAACTCAAGGGGTACGGATTTGCGGGTCATTACAGTTGGTATCAGAGCATAGGTTAGCGATAACCTTGGCTCTGGTGGGAATTACTCATTGAAATAGAGTCAATAGTACTCTAGAATGAATTTGAGTGTATTAATAGTTATGAGCGCGTATTTGTTAGTGAATATAAAATGATTTTATATTGTGTTGATTGGTTTATTGGGTAGTTTATGGATTCTGGTCAATACAAGCAATTAACGTTAGTGATAGGGATCTCTAAACACTTGAATAGAGCAATTTGACACAGTATTGTTTTAAAGTAGGGTAAATGAAGTAATTTTACCCAAATTATTTTAGTATATAAAAAGAATATAATTTTTGTAAAGTATTATAGTATTTGGATGCTTGATTGTTAAGTAATGATAATATTAAATTATTAACACTATTATGTAGAAATTGAATAAGAAATTGAAAACTTATAACCAAAGTTGAAGAATAAATTTATATAACAGAATGGAAGTTGAAATATAGATTATAAATGTAATTTATAAATTGAAATAAACCTCTAGAGAAATTTGTAAATTTAAACTAAGAATGTGATTTAACATTAGAAATAAAATCCCAGAGTAATGTTGGAATATAAATTGGATGGATTTCAAATTTGGAATTTTGGAAAAGGGTTTAAATTCCTTTGGATTTGGAAATGGTTTTCAAAAGTTTTGGAGAAATAATAGTGATATTATTTCGGAAATATTTTTGATTTGGAATCGAATATGGAGAGATTTGAAAATTTAAAAATATTTGAAATGTTGTTAAAGAGATAAAAGCACTAAACTCTTTCGGTCGCTGGAAAATAATTCCGATGACGATCGCGACATCATCGATGTTCATTTTCGAGTTTCCAAGAGAGGAATTGCTACCTGAATATTTTAAATTGGAATTGTTTGCGAATTGGGTTTGGTTTTGAAATTCAAAGGGATAATTGAATTTGCTACAGGATTTGGATGTAGTTGATTTTAAAAGTGATTTTGAAATTTTGGAAATTATTGATAAAAAAAACTCTGGAATCTTATTTAAATGTTTATGGAATAATAAAAATATACTAGACTAAATAAATGTAACATAGTAAGTATCGAATTGGAATAAATAAGTTTCGACAGCTTATAAAAGAATTGAACAGTATTGAAATAAAATAAAATCACTGGTTAAAGTGTAAAAATGTGAATGAGATTGATTGTAAATAGATGAACCTGAATAAAAATAAATGTGACTTATATAAAGTTAGATGTGGAATAAATAAGCCAAAATGAAATTGTTTTATATTTTGGGAAATGAATAAAATCCAAAACTTAAATTATAAAATAGATTGAACTTTAGTAAAATAGTTAACGTGATTTTTGAGATGAAAATCAAATATTGAGTATAAAATTTGAATAAACTAATTGGTAATAAATTAGTTAATGGAATATGGAAATGGAATTCGAATTGGTTAATAAAAATTTGAGTTGTGAATAAATGATAGCATTTGAAAGTGAAGCTTGAATTATTAATAGAAATTCATCTTGAAATTGTAAGTGAATTAAATTTGAATTGAAGTTGAATGGAATTGAATTTATATAAAAATGATTTGTATTGCAAATAAAAATACAAGTAGAGATAAATTGGAAATGGCCTCGTTATAAAATGAAAGGAATTCAGAAATAAAATTATTGAATGTGAATTAGAATTCATAGTGATCCAATGAAATAAAATAATTTAATTTAAACGAATGGAGCTGGCAATGAACACAAGTTAAACAAAATAGAGTTGAAATAGTGATGGTTTGAGTGATAAATAAAATTCAAGTGAATAAAAATAAAATTTAAATGATTGCAAATGAATTAGATTGGAAGAAATTAACTATTAATTGAATTGAAATCAAATCAAAGTGGTTACAAGCTTACGTAGTTATTTATTTACTTGCATATGGTCAAATTTCGTAGAAGTAAATTGTCATTTGACGAAAACGAGATTAAATAAATTATATGAATTGATAGAAGTGAAATAAAACTGGTTTTGAAATTAATTGCGTTGAATATAAGCTTGTTTGGATTAAAAATAAGTTGAATATAAGAAATTGAATTGTAAACCATTGGGATTGAATGAAATGGCATCAAAATTGGTTGTAAGCGAGTGAGAGCAATTGAATTGGTGGTTGAAAACTTTATTAATTACTTATAAGTGTTGTGTGGCAGATATTGCTTATGATATGCATGTGTTTAGCTATTTAAAATTAAGTAAGATGTTAATAAACTTTATATATTTGACACTGACATGTTCAAATTGAGTAAGCACAGGTTTTTGGAAGCCGTTTGACTGGCTTTGACTGCGCTAATTTCTTAAATAAATAGCTGCTTGCTTTAAATGCTAAATAAGGTACGCCTATGCAATACAAATAGGAAATATGAACTGTTTTTCTGTTTTCGACCGGGTGGGTCGATGTATATATATTTATATCTCCTGTCAAATTGCAAAAGCTCCTTCGTACAAAGGAGACTCTGCCAAAAAATTTCGAAAATTTTGGGAGTTAGAATTTTTTTGAATCTTTTGAAATTTTCACTAACGACAAATGTTTTAAAATCTGTAAGAAAATAGAATTGCAACTAAATGTTGAAATTCAATTTAAATTGTATAAGTAAAGTAAGATGAACTGAAGAATGTTCAAAGAAACTAAAAGAAGAAAAAGTTTGCAAACTAACTTTTATTTGAGATATAAAAATAAATTAGTAAGTACAACGAATAAGGGAAATGGTTAATTAGATATGGATTAAGATAGGGTGAATCAAAATTCAATATTCAAAGTTTGGAAATGAATTGAATTCAAGTAAAATTGGGAAGAAGTATTTATATTTGAAATTAATTAACAAAGTGACGCAAAATGAAATTTTTATAGAATTGTAAAGGCAAATTGAATAGAATGGATATAAACTCCAATAGTTAAGTGAAAAACGAATTCAAGAGGTATATAAAATAATTATATTAAACTTGAGAAATGAATGGTGAGTTTCTTAAGTAAATTGGTATTGAGGAAAATCATTCCTGGTGAAATAATTGAATGGAAATTTAACTGAAGTTGTGACAAGGGAAAGTGAGAATAAGTGAATAACAATCAAAATAAATGAGAATAAAAAGGAAATTGATGTAGTTGATAATCAATTGGGGCAAATACGTAGGATGTACGTATATTATTTTATTCGCATAGCTATTTGATCCAGATTCGAGCACAGAATTTCGAGATAATTTTAACGATCCGAGTTAGGATTTTTCACTCGATTTTCGACGGCGAACCCTGGATATGAAATTTTGATTGATTCTAGAAATTCTCTATCATAGTTATGACTATGCCAGGGAAATGACGGTTTCTGATAAAGAAACCAGCTCTGAGTCCGCACTATTAAGTCAGGTGGACGATACTCGTTCGGAAGTAAAATTGTGTGATCGAGCGAACGACCGAATTTGCTATTTGCGTACGAATGGTATATGTGCATCGTACGGGCTTAAATGGAATAGATGTTGAAATTTTGTAAGAAGTCAATAAACTAATTTTGAATGTTGTGATGGGATATTATTGTTAAATAGGATTCACAGGTGTTTAAAAGCAGGAGAAAAATGGGTTTTGATTTCAGAAGATAAAATTTAATTGCTCGTCAAAAATGTATGTATTTAACATTTCTATATGAAATCTGATTGGGTTTCTGGATCTAGCCACTTGGCTTTTTGTTTCTTTTTGGATTTGGGAGGTCGTAGAGCCATTTTGTAGTTGTACCGAGCTAGCCGCGCAAAGGAGACGGTGGCAAAAATTTTCGGAAATTTAGAGAGTTAGAAAAATTTTGAGAAAATTCTGATAATTTTAAATTTGAAGAATCGAGTAAGTAATATTGTTAGAAACTATGGGAAAATTGGGAAAGATTAGTAAAAATGGTAATGGGTCTTTTATTAAAAGATAGTGGATAGGATGTTGAACAGTTTGGCTTTAGGAAAAAAAAGGTAAAAGGGTATTAGACCATTCTTTCTAACTAGTAATTTCGGGGACGAAATTCTTTTAAGGGGGAAGGAATGTGACGACTCGGAATTTTTAAGCAAATTAAATTGGAATATTTAATTGATTTGAAATAATTAAAAGTAAGTTTTTTAACTTGAATTCAAATATCACTAATATTTGATAATTAAATTATTGAATTAAATAATTTAAAATCGAGTAAAATATGAAGTCGGTGATTTTAAGCCTGTTAAAAATAATTTGAAGGCTTGTAAAATTTATATTGATAACACTGAAAATAATAGAAGTTGTAAAATTGAAATTAACAGTGGTTTGTTCAGTTTTAAAATTTTATAGTTTAAATTGAATTTAAAAATAGCCTTCCGAGGCACAGTCTCGGAATTCGATGAAACCAGTTCCATTGGGTCCGTAGTATTGTATTACTATCGGATTTCAAATTTCGTATTGATCGGAGTTGTAGTGTGAGCATACGACATATAAATGCGTTGAAGTCTATATTGAATTCAAGATATTTTGGTTTATATTCTATACATATATGTAAAATCAAAATCTAATCAGGCCAAAACATCAGCCCACATTCTTTCAAATCGTGGCTACCCTTTCATTCAAACATGTCGTCGTCCACTTCAAATCGTGTCTCCTTTCTCCCTATCAATGTCAGATGTTCTGAACTCTCGAGACCCCTCCTCACTCATAAAAATCATTTGCTTGAGTAATTATTATCGACCGAAGCCCCATTTTCAAAATCAAGTGAATCGAATGGCCTCATCGTATAAAAAAAATCAAATTATCGGCCGAAGTCTCGTTTTCATTCAAGTCCTTCAGTTCGTCGTCGACTTCGCAATAATCGGGGAAGCTCAAGCTCCGGATCTAGAACATGGCAAGAAGCGGGGTGAGTGATTTAGGGTTTCGTCTAATTGTCGTTCGCGAATAGGGTGGTGGGTGTGATTGGAAAGGGGGAGGTGGATTACGAGATGTTGGGATTGCGCGAATTCAAGGAGGTGGCGGTGGCTACAAGCGGCGGCACAACGCGACTTCGGCTAGGGTTTCGTGAACGATGTGGGAGGCGCGTCGATGGAGGCGGCGCTGTGGGGTTCGTTTGAACAGTAAGGAGGCCTGCTCACGATGGTTGAGAGTGATTGGCAGTTAGGTATATTTGTTAACAATTTAATTTCAAATTTGAATCTGATTTAAATTATATGTTTATAGGTTAGAAAGGAATATTTGGAAATTCTTTTTCAATTTAAAGATTTATACCTATATATATGTATGTAGGTTAAGCAGTGAATAGATATATAAAATTTTGAAAATAGATAGGAATTTAAATGTTAAAAAGAATTTATAAAAATTAGATTTTTAAATCTATATAAATGAATTTTTGTTTTTAAGCAAATGAGTTTTAAAGTAGATATATATATATATATATATATAAATGTAGGATCATATCTTCACCAACTAGTTATTGTTAAAATATATTAAGGAGATTAACTAAAGTAATTAACTTATTTAATCATTTGGTTACTAAAATAATCTGCTAAAAGGGGAATTAGTTAAATTTAAATTTAATTGTTTAAAATGAAATTGATGGTTAATTTAATTATCAAATGGAAATTTAAATCGCTCAATTTACTCGAATATTAATAAAACATCTAATGTTTTTCCAAGGTCTGAATCGAGAAATCAAATCAAGAATGAAGTGGATTGCAAATGTAAAGGGAAATTTAATTTTAAATCTAAATGATTAAATTTATATTAATGTTTGAATGGTTGAATTGATTGATGTGTTGTATAGTATGGTATATTTTGGAATTGGTATTTATGTTGTGCTAATGCCTGTGGATGCAGGGAAACAGGTTGGAGGGATCCAACAGGATTCCTCAACATTTATTGTAAGTATTTAATATTATCTGCTGTGATTATTTGATATTCTATGATGAATCATATTTGACTATTGAATGCTATGGTTTGATTGAATACGTTTGAGTATAATGAGATTCCAAAAATATATAAATTAGATTTTGGAAGTAAGTAAAAGAAGTAAATTTTTAAGCAAAATAATTATAGGAAATTGAATGAATTTAGAATGAATTGAAAAGAATGAAAGTGATATTAAGATACTTATAAATAAATAATTCCGAACATAAAAAAAAGATTTTAAAAATAGAAATTAATGAATTGTAACTTTAAATGATATCAATTAAAGGAATAAAGAATTATTTTGAATTTCAAAATTTAAATTTATTTAAAAAGGGTTAAGAAGTAAATTGAGGAATCTAAAATTGGAATTTCAGTTAAAATTATTTTAAATCATAAGTAAGGAATGATATCTAAAATTAAAGGATTTTGGAATAAATGAAGTAAATTGGAAATCAATTTGGGAAATTGATTTAAGTAATTGAGGTTGGAAATTCTTCCTGGGTAACCAAGTACATTTTCAAAGTAAATTTTTAAATATAATTAAAAGTTTTTAAGTTGTTCTAAAAAGCAAGTTTTAGAAAATTTATTATTCTAAATATTTAAATTCTAAAGTAAGTATTTTCTTTTAATCTTTTCTTTTAACCTATTATAGCAATAATTATTTAAAGAGTGACTTAGTATTTGTTTTAGAAAGTGTAAATCTAGTTTTATATTTTATTAAGTAACTTTATTTTCAAATATCCATATAGTATGTATTTTTAAAAATTATTGAAGTAATTTTAAATTGGATGTTTTAAAGTATATTTCAAAGTAAAGTATTTTAAATTATTTTAATAATATAGTTTTGTGCTTGGTGATTTCAGTGGAGATCGAAAATATTTGGGAAAGTTTATTTGGGAAAAAGAAAGAATGGTTTGAAACTGTTTTTCAAAGGGTTTTTGGAAATGGAAAATATATCTTGTGAAGATATTTTAGAGACAAATAAATAATTTGGGAAATTATTTATTGTGTGATGGATGTTTGTGAATAGAAATTGATAGTTAAAAAACCGACCATCAATATTGGACAAATGCGTTGATCGTTTCGAAGAGACCGGGATCGAGATTTATTTCTCGAAAACCACTTCGATCCGGTTTGTACGTTTACGTGAAAAATGAATTTGGATTGGAAGGTGGAGCAGTGAAGTGCAAGGGCTAGTCGCTACTAATCCCGAGGATATTTCCAAAATGGATGTAGTAGGAATAGTGCCTTCAGTTCCGTTCGAACCCGGGACGGACTTGTATGGATGAATGCTTGCGAAACATCGTCAGGTGGACGATGGGCATCCTAAGGGATATGTTCTTTAAAGGTAACGCTTAGCCTCAAGCCTCATCAAACGGGAATGACTGAAAATCAGGGGTTATGCAGCAAGGCTAGGTGGGTAGCACCCAAGCAGGGTGAGGTCATTCATGTCTAAATGTTCCTTCTTATTTCGGCTTAGTGGGCGGTTGCTGATCCCAACCGCGGGGTGATCTCACTCAGGATTATCCAGTAAGGGGTAGTCCCGGCCTTGTGTTGCAGGGGAGCGGGCGTACTCCTCGGTACGGTGATCTAGGCCCCGTACTGTGACAGGCGGTACCCTAGTGCCTAGTCATTAGTTGGAAATCCATTCTCCATACGTGCCTTGTACGAGTTTTGTTTGTATTACCCACACTGTGGCTAGTAGCTGGAATTTAATCATGTAACAATTTCGGTTATTTTATAAGTATTTGTATATAGACCCTATTATTATATCAGAGGATTTCTATAAAAATTGTTTTAGCTATCGTAAGGTAAAAACCCGACATGTTTATTTGTGGCGTGGTCTTACGAGATGCTTTTGTTTTCAAAGGATTTTTGAAACTTTAATAATCAATTGAGTGTGATTTTCTCACTCTGGTATTCCAGACTGACTCGGGTGTTATTTAACTGTAATGCTCGGGTCAGACCGAGTATTATAGGATACAGGATATGATGCTGTGGAGCTCAAAAGACGAGCTAGATGACGATACGTATTTCCGTACTTGTTTATGTATATATTCCGCTGTGTTGAGTTGTTGTGTATCCATTTGTATGATATTGATGTTGGGCTGTGATTGATGTACTCTGATGATGTAATATATAAACAAAGATATTTGATTTCGAGTAAAGATCATTTATTATCTATTATATTTTATTCCGCTGCGATGGTTAGATTCTGTTGTTGTTCCATATTTCTTCTTCTACCTCTTCCTCTTTAAACCCAAATGGTTCATATTTCTGTACAACTTGAGTTGAATGTTGTAGAATGGTGTTAACTCAAGGGGAACGGATTTGGAGGTCGTTACAACCGGTGTATTTATTAAAGGCAGTGATGATCCTAATAATCATATACATGATTTTTATGATATGTTAACCCAGATTTTGCAATTGACATATTTTATAAGACCCGCAGAGGAAGTTTTTTTGTTTAGATGCAACTGGTTCAGCAATGTTCTAGGTTCTGGTATTAACGTGCATCTAAATTATAATCTTATAGAAATAAAACATACCACCCGTTATCAGCAGTACGATCCTTTTGTACTAGCCAAACAAGCCCTACAAGTTTATTATGCCCCTTATCCGTCTCTAAAAAGAGATAAAGCGGATTGGTCTGTGGTTTTTAAAACCAAGTCGGGATTTACATTCGATGGAAAGAATATTCCAGAAGAACATGCCTATCAAGCAGATATCGAGGAAAATGTTGAAATCACAATTACAGACGATCAAACTGATTTTGGACAATTAAATGACGAGACAAATGTATTAGTCGAAGCATTCGAGAGTGTAGAAGAAAATGATATAGAACACGAGACTAAGTATGAATAAAAAAACGACGAGGACTGAGTAATATCCGGTAATTTTTACAATTATTCACGCACACGCGTCACATATCATCATCATCATTACATGCACTACCAATTAAAAATGACTTTATTACATGCACCACATATCATCATTATTTTATCTATGTATATAATTAAAAATGAGACTTTCAGCAGGTATTATGTCAGGCGCCAGACGTCGTAGCTCTTCTCACTCGACCGGCGAGAGTAGTGGTGAGCCTCCGGCTTAACCACTTGTTTATTTGTAGCCGAAGGCTGATAGAGCGTAAGTATCAGAATTAAAATGATAACAATATAAATTTGTTCATACATATATATACTTTTATAAAGCTTTGTTTTATATTTAACACATGGGATTTGATTTGGAGCCCTCAGGAGTTGTGCTTGGCATTTCCAGGCAATCATATATGAGTAGGATGACAGATTGCTGGCCTAAGTGGAGTAAGATCCCTGACCAAGTCAGGGAGGCCATCTGGCAGGATTTTCTGGTGAGTTTATACCACTTTACTATTTGAATAAGTATAAACGGACAATTAGTAATATTTTCTCTTTATACAGGGGCAAGTGGACTTGGCGGAGCCCGATGTTGCCATGGTTCAGCGCCATTGGAATTCGAAGGTCATCTAAAGTTACAGGGAGGTAATGTCAGCTCTTAAAAAATCAAGAAAGAAACCGAACTAGATGGGCGCTTCCGTATAGGATTCTTGGATGAGTTGGTGGGAGACCGACGAGTTCAAGGTAAATCTACTAAATATATAGCTAATTATTTCGCAATTAGTAAATATAATTTTCAATTTAAATTGTAGGTGGAGTTGGAGAGGAACTCTACCAGTAGAAGTAGGAATCCTGTAACGCATCGTGGCGGATCCAAGTCTTTTCAGCATCACAGTGAGGACTTGGTAAATTTATCAATTACAAATCTAAACCATGATTACATTTTGTATATTAATCGATCAGTTCAGTAATTAGCTATGAAAAATTAAAATATATAAATTATTTATTGCAGGAAAGATCGCTTGGACGTCTTGTTTCTATGATGGAGGTATTTACCCGCACCCATGCATCAAGACAAGCAAACAATGCTGGCAATATTACATATTAGTGGGATGATGATAATAAGGCGACAGCTGCACATGTACACATATTTTAAATCTTATTTTATTAATATCGATAAGTTTAAATCCTATTCTACTAATTTTAACCTGTAATTTTTTTTTATTTTAGGCAAAGTTTCAGGAGGCACGGTCAAAGCTGCTTTCAGAATCGGATCGCGACGAGTTGACGATAGAGGAGCAAGATAATATTTTCGCCGTTATTATGGATCCGACCGGCGGAATAGGCGCTATGGCTATGGAAACCAAGCGGTAATCTTATAAATATTGCAATATTATATTTAATAAATTAACCTATAGATACACTATACATATGATGATTTCTACCTGAGTTAAATCTAACATATACGTGATTTATAAATATTAGATAAGTAAAAAAGGAAAAATATACATAGAGATGTGATGAAAATGGATGAACCAAAAAAAATATATAAGAATACTTTTAACACGTACATGTTGTATTAAAAAGAATCCATTTTCTTGTGGTATATATTCCAAGAAAAGGGTTCGCTATTTTACATTAGGAACCAAAAACATGAACAAGGAAAAATATATGCGCCATTATCATCCTACACCATTATCATTTAATAAAATATGCATTTCCTTGCGGTATATGCATTGCTTAAGATCACATCATTTATGTTTCTATATTTTAAAATATGCATTGCTTAAGAAAATGATTATAGTACAAATGTGAACATCTCACATTCTATTTGCAGGTTCTGGCAGCTTAAAAGGCGTGTGACAAAGCTGAAATAAAAGAGCTTAGAGCCATGATTGAGCAGCTGCAAGAGCAGGACCGTCTTCATGCTATACAAATGGAGTAGCTGAATCAACTTTTAGCAGAGTATGCGCAGAGGCATGGTTCCCTCCCTTTGTCATCTGGTGCTTCCGGAGGTGATGATGATGCTTGAGAGATATGATGATTATTGTTTTTCTGGTTTGTTATTGTATATGTTAACTTTGAGGTGGTGAGGATTGTGTTTGATGGTTATTGTGTTTATATTGACTTTGAGGTGGTGAGGTTTAAGTGTTTGCATTGTATATATTGACTTGAATATGGAGTTGGAGTTGGTGTTGGTGAGGGTTTTGTTGTTTATGTACAAATTGACTTGAAGTTTGGTTTGAAAATGTAATGTTTGATGTTGATTTTTGGTTGTTTATATTATTTGTGGTATAATGTGTTGGATATGTGATATATATGTGAAATGGAGTGAAAATGGAATGGAAATGGATATATATTGATTGTGTGCGGCTGGAAGATGAATGGCTTGCTGTTATAAAAAAAATTCACACAGATTAGCAACGGCTACCAACGACTCTTTGGTCGTTTTATTTCAACGGCTTCCATCGGCTAATTTTCGTTTGAAACCGGTGAAAAAGCCATTGGAATAACGCCTTTACTTCCGTTGAAAGCCATTGGAATAGTTCCAACGGCTTTTCCAGCTGCTCCTAACGGCTGCCAACGGCTAGAAGCCATTGGAATAGCCGGTTTCTCTTGTAGTGAATATCCAATGGCTAACGATAGCTTCCAATAGTTTATTGGAAAAATATTACCAATGGCTTATAATAATTTTCAACAGCTCAATAACAATGGTTTAACAGCTTTCAACATATGTCCAATTGAACCTTGGCTTCCCACATGTACACAATAGCCTTCGTAAGTAAACGACAACAGCCGTCGCAAAACCAATGATGAAGACATCGGAAGCACCATTTGGTGGAGACTTTATTTCCGTAGGCTTTTTCCAATGGCCGCCATCAGTTTCTAACGCCCGGTGATCGTTTTCAGCCTTCCATAATGATGTTCTTTCTTGTAGTGTTGAGCATCTCACAATTTCCTGTTTGAAATAATCCAAAAGCTCATATTTCTACCTCATTGTTGTTCATTTCCTTCAATATTTTGAATTATATGCCCATATGCCTTATTTGGTAATATTGTGTCATGGTCCACTGTAGGCATTTTTTATACTCACCAAAGTAAGGATGATACAATAAAATATCATTTGTTGGTGTAGTACTAATTTCAATATACCAATCATTAAAGTTGAATGTCCTTCATTTGTCATTTTACACTATATTAGAGATCTTCTAAGTAATGACACATTTTGTAAATTTCAAAATTGATGAATCCATGTAAATAATGTTATATTGTTGTTAATGTTAAAAATATGTGCATCATTTATTGAAGTAGCACTAGATGAAGTCTCTATGCGGAACAAGGAAATAAAATGTTAAAAAATGGTCATGTAAATACCTTTTATATGCGTATTTAAATGAAAATTGATATTTGGAATTCATTTAGGTTTTATTATGTAACATCGCAGTTTTTTTTATTACAAGAGAGATGCTTGGTTCGAGCTTATAAGCAATTTCACATTCAATGTGTTAGTTTGCATTTTTTTTACGGTTATTCTTGATCATGTAGGTTAAGATGATTAAGATGAAATGAATTTAATGCTAGTATTGTTTGAGAAACAAATCAAAATCCCATCACTTAACCTTTTCTCCTTCCATATATAATGGTGGAACAATGTTTACATTTCCCCCTAAAAAATAATAGTAGTTTTGCTTATGGCTAGACATATATTTCTCTTTTCTCTATTGTCTATCATTTCTTCAAGTAAAAATGGAAATTGCAATAATAGTGCAATATAGATGTACAAGTTCTGACTTTTAGATGCCGATAAGTTGCTTAGTTCATTAATTCTCATATCAAAATGAACACATGCATAAATAGGTGGGTTGATTTGAAAGTAATAATAGGAAGTACAATAGTTGAGAGTAAACTGTTTACATCTAGTCCCAATTTAAAGGATGTCAATGGATAATCTTGGACATGTGTAAGTTACTTTAAATTCTTTTAGCCTTATGATGTAAGCTATTAGATAATATATTTTAACTCTTTGTTTATAGATTTTAATTTAAGTATTAATTCATTGTATAGGAGTAAGCCTTTAGATATATGCATAATAAGATATAAATGTTATGTATACAACTCAAATCATTTAATCATTAGTGTTATATATATGCATGGCTAGAAATCCAAATTATGTAGAATTCGAGTAATTTGTATACAGCTTGAAATTCATCCTAGATAAAATTCAAATAATTGGTCATTCCTACTCAAAGAAAATATGAGGGTTTTTCCAATATCTTTTAATCAAGTTAAAAGAAATAACTAGTCATGATTTGGTTGATTGATTTTCTTTATTATAGTTCCAAATTAGCATTGTTATGTGTAAATGTCGTTAAAACATTTCTAAAAATATACCTCTTGAATGGAATAACTTTGACTTGGATCAATTATTTGTGAAAAAAACCTTCGCATACAGTTCAAAGCATATCGAGTTTTATTTCACAGTCCAATTTTAAAAACAAATACTAGTAAAATAAAATTTTATTAGCTTCAAATTTGTTTTATGTGCATCGAATAATTGCAAATGCTTTCACTTACTGCTCGAAAGAATAAGGTATATGCTTAGGTTGAAATTTGTTTGAACAATAATCATGATGTTAGAATCCAGCTCTAGACAATAGTTTTTCTCATACTTATAAACACTTTTACATTGACAATGGTTGTATTGGCTTTATCTGGCTTTTTCTACCAAGCAAGCACTAGGCTACACAAGATTGGTTTTCTTGATATAGAATAATAATATGCAAGGCAATGCATACTTGCTTTTGCAGATCAAGTTGACCAAAGAAACATAGAAAATAAGCCGCCTACGTTAATTTGAAGGTGATAAAATAATTTCACACTGGAGTGCTTGGTGAAATACTTACTTTCACATGTCTTAATTAAGAATTACTCTACAAGGCTTTACTATTTGTAATGGACTCACAATCTGGCAATTCTGTACTAAGACCTACATATATCTCAGGATAATAAATTAGCAATTAGGAAGTCCAACTATGAAGAAATCCATGAATTGTATCTACAGTGTAAACAAAGCAATCAAAGAATGTGGCATATCATTCTAACTTAAGCATTTTGTTTTAATAAACATGGAGAGTAAATTATTTCATTTTATATATGCAAGAAAAATCTTTTGGATACAATTTTAAATTGTAAAATATCAATCCTTAAAATTACACGCTAAATGTAGCTTCTTTTTAATCAATAAGGAATGATTTCGACTTTAATTTCCATTTGTTTATTCAAACCAAATTACAATTGAGTTTTCAAATCAAAATGCATAATTTAAAAATCTGATCTAGGACATAACAAATTATCCCTTTCAAATAAATGGTAAATAATTATAATTTATAGATCATATTTTTTTAACAAAAAGGAATATGATATGCATATACTTAATAAGTGATAACCTAGGGATCCACATATAACGTGCATATCTTTCGATGGCTACGATAAACAAAAACATCGAAAATTTCCATATTACTTATATTCATGGATGATTAAAACACATTATTTAGGTTTAATCTTACATTTTATCAAACAAATCCATGTACGAAGCATCATGTCAAGGTAAAAACTACTACACTTTTCTTCTTACTTTCTACTGTTGGTGTGTATGTGTGTGTATTTATGTATGTATGTATGCATGCATGCATGTAAATGTATATGCTCATGCATATGTATATTAAAAAATAATGATCTATGATGCCTCACGTATATTTATTTTTTGTATTCACTTAGTGTTCACGCTTTTAATATATTGATCATTTATCTGATTGTTGTCACATATAAATGATGTTGTATTGAATATTATTGATGAAAATTCTATGGTGTCCTACATATGTATCTGTTAGAATTCTTAAAAGTGAAAGAGATATATCCCACTCGCCAAAAATAAGTCCATTTTCTTGTTTATATAGTGTATTCTCAATCTCTATATTGGCTCTTATGGTCAAGTAGTTTTATGCGAGGGGGATGACCTATACGGCCATGGACTAACACGCACACGCCACCACCTGTCCGACCGAACCGGGTGCAGGGCGACTCCAATAAAAGTGGACAGTGTTATATTTTTGCTGCGCAGAAGTGAACAGTTTTCTACTATTTAAATTCAAATACAAGCGACTAGTGGATTGGACGCGACTGTTGCAAACCGCAACAGTCTTGGCCATTGCAAATGAAGGAACGCGACTGTTGCAAACAGTAACACTTTGTGGCGTTGCAAACGAATGAATGCGATTGTTACGAAAAGTAACACTTTTTGACGTTGCAAATGAAGGGATGCTACTTTTCTCAAAAGGTGTACCCATTAAGAATTCGGCTATAAATAAGGAGGAAATCTGATCACTTTCCTCACTCAATTTTAAATTTGAATTTTCTCTTCTTTCTCTTCGTTTCTTAATCTCCACAATCCGTGCGCTTTTGCATATCACACAGAAGTTCATACACATCACAATCTCGAGCAGATCACGTTTGTTGTATCTTGGGAGACTTTGAATAAAGTATTAAGGAAATTGTTACGACAAGCCTTAGACGAAATTTCCTTCTTCAACCACTTAGATTTCTTGTTGATTTATATATATATATATCGTTTTCGTTTCTACATTGTATTGTTTCCTTAAATAGTGTAACGTTTGATTTATCACTATAGTAATTATTACTATAGTTGTTAATTTGTTGTTGTAATTAATTACAACATACTTATTATTAAAAATAGCTAATACAGAATCCCAAAGTAGTGGAAATCTGGTTTGCAAAATTGTGAGACGAATTTATTATTCATTAGTCTCTGTTTTGGTATACTAGACATATAACATCTTACGGCTTTCCTGTTTTTATTAAAACAGAGATGGCAACAGTTGAACTACCAACAAAGGCTACTACTCACAACATGCCTGATCCGTTCAAAGGAGATGGTGACGACTTCATAACATGGCAAAATCAAATGATGTTTTATCTCACCATGCTAGGGCTGTAGAAGTGCATCGAGGAGGATGAGCCAAAGCCTAAAGACGGAAAACTAGAGAAAAAGATGCAGCTGTTTTTCTTGGAATTGACTTGTGGAAGCATTCAGACTTCCTATGCAGAAACTACATTCTGAATTATCTGGATAAATTACTACATAAAGTATATTAACCACACCAGATATCAAAATCCTTATGGACTGCACTTGCATATAAATACAAAGCGCAGAATGACAGTTTGAAGAATTTCATCGTAGATAAATTTATGGAATATAAAATGGTTGACTCCTAATCCGTAACTAGTAAAGTGAAAGAACTCCAACTCATAATTCATGAACTTGAAGCAGAAGGACATAAAGTTGGAGAATCCTTCCTTCTTGAAGCGATAACAAGGAAATTACCACAATCCTGGAAATATTACTGAAATTATCTGAAACATAAGAAAAAGGAGATTTCCTTAGAAGATCTTATTGTCAGACTAAAACTTGAGGCTGATAACTGCAGAGTGACAAAACAAAGCGAAGAGGCATTTGTGGTAGAAGAGTCAAAGAACAAAGGAAATTTCAAGAAAAAACAAGAAAAAAAATTCCCACAGAAGACAAAACAAACCCAAAGACAACAAATGAACCAAGAAGTTTAATGGTAGGTGTTGGATTTATAGAAAAGCAGGACACACCGCTAGAGATTGCAGACACAAGAAGTAACGCAACTCAGAGGCAAATATGGTGGATAACATGAAAGTAGACGAGTCCAATTTTTCTGTAGTTGTATCTGAATGCAATTTGGTTCAGAACCCTAACCAATGGTGGGTGGACGCAGGAGTTAATCATCTTGTTTGCTCTGATAAATCCATGTTTTCTACATACCAGAAATTTGATCAGGAAGAAAAATTCTATATGGGTAATTATGCAGTTTCCATAATCGAAGGCCGTCGCACAGTAATTCTCAAGTTTACTTCTAGAAAAACTGTCAAGTTGAATGACATGCTCCACGTTCCAGACATACACAAGAATCTCATCTCTGGTCTAGTTCTATCAAAGAAAGGATTAAAAATGGTCTTCGAGTCAGAGAAGATGGTTCTATCCAAAGCTGGAATGTATATAGGAAGGGGATATTTATGTGATGGCCTATTTAAGGCAAATGTAGCCGTTGTCGGTAATAAAACTATGTATTCTGATTATGCTATTAATAAAATTGAAGTTTCTTATTTGCTTGAGCATGAAATTTTACTATGGTATGATAGATTAAGACACATAAATTTCCGAAAAATGAAAAAACTATCAAACTTGGGATTAATTCCAAAATTCCAAGTAGATAAAAACAATAAATGTGAGACATGTGTAGAAGCTAAAATGGTCAAAAAACCTTTTCATACAGTTGATAGAAGCACCGAACCACTAGTTTGGTTCATACAGATTTATGCGATTTCAAATCACTACCTACAAGAGGTGGAAAAAGGTACTTTATTACCTTTATTGACGATTATACACGATATTTCTATATTTATCTTTTAAATAGCAATGATGAAGCAATTACATCATTTATGAAGTACAAAGCTGAGGAAGAAAATCAGTTAAATAAGAAGATCAAAATATTGAGATCTGATCGAGGTAGAGAATACGAGTCACCATTTGAACAATTCTTTGCCGAAAATGGTATAATTCATCAAACAAAAACACCATGTTCACCACAATAAAATGGTATAGCCAAGAGAAAGAATAGCACATTAAAAGATATAATTAATGTGATGCTCTTAACTTCTGGCCTACAGACGAACTTGTGGGGGGGGGGAGTCTTAAATATGTCTAATCACATGTTAAACAAGGTTCCTCACAATAAAACATGAACAATTCCATATGAATTATAAAAAGGACACATACCAAGTTTTAAATACCTCAAAGTGTGGGGGTGCTTGGTGAAAGTTCTGGCTCCGGCTCCCAAGAAAGTCAAACTTGGACCAAAAATAGTAGATTGTTACTATTTAGGGCCAGCCCAAAATAGTATTGCCTATAGATTTTTGATATTCAAGTTTGATATAACTGATATTCATGTAAATACAATCATGGAATCAAGAGACGCCTCATTTTTTGAAGATGTGCTTCCGCACAAAAGAAACGAAGGAAATAATATCCCCAAAAGGACAAGAGAAGAATTAAGTAAATCACATGAAGATGAAACTCATCGTGAAACCGAGAAAGTTGAACCAAGAAGAAGCGTAAGGGCAAGAACTTCCAACACATTTGGTTTTTTAATTTTTAACATATATGTTAAAACATGAACCTCAAACGTACAAGGAAGCAATGTCATCTTCTGAATCCTCGTGTTGGAAAGAAGCAACCGAAAGTGAAATTGATTCAATTATGAGTAATAAAACTTGGGAAATAGTTGATCTTCCACCTAGAATAAAACCAATTGTTTGTAAATGGATCTTCAAAAAGAAGACGAAACCAGATGGCTCCATCGGCAAATACAAAGAAAGATTGGTAGCCAAAGGATATCGTCAAAAAGAAGGTGTAGACTTCTTCGATACGTATTCACTAATAACACGAATAACCTCTATAAAAATGTTAATAGCAATTGCATCCATCTATAATCTACAGATTCAACAAATGGATGTAAAGTCGACATTCTTAAATGGAAATCTCGATGAGGAGATTTACATCGAGCAAATAGAGGGTTTTATATCCAAAGGTAATGAAACCAAAGTATGTAGATTAGTCAAATCATTATATGAACTAAAACAAACTCCAAAACAATGGCATGCAAAATTTGATAGCGTCATGAAGAAAAATGGTTTTCATATAAATGAATGTGATAAATGTGTTTATTACAAACAAATTGGACAATTATACGTGATCATTTGTCTATACATAGACGATATGCTAATCTTTGGTCCAAATACTAAAGTAGTAGAGACCACTAAGCGGATGTTAATCAACAATTTCGATATGAAAGACTTAGGAGTTGCAGATGTTATTTTGGAAATCAAAATAATCAGAACACCTAACGGAATTGAATTATCTCAATTACGTTATGTAGAAAAGGTGATTGAAAATTTTAAAATTTTTGGAATAAAAGGAGTACGAACGCCGTATAATCCATCGAAAGTAGTGCATAAAAACACTAACGAGAGTGTAATGCTACTGGAATACTCTCGTGTAATAGGATGTCTCATGTATCCCATGAATTGCACAAGACTGGATACAGCTTATGCAGTAAGTCGATTAAGCAGGTATGCAAGCAACCCAGGGAAGGAACACTGGAAAGCACTAATGAGAGTGCTTGGATATTTAAGAAATACCACAAACTATTACTTACATTATGGAAGATATTCTGCCGTCTTAGAAGGATATAATGATGCAAATTGGATTGTTGATTCAGGGGAATCATAATGAACGAGTGGTTACGTATTTACCTTTGGAGGGGCAGCAGTGTTATGGAAATCTACTAAACAAACATGCATAGCTTGATCCACTATGAAATCAGAGTTCATCGTTTTAGATAAAGCAGGCGAAGAAGCAGAATGTCTTCATCACTTTTTAGAAGATATTCTGTTCTGGCCTAAACCTGTACTGGTCATATGCATACACTATGATAACCAAGCAGCATTAAGCAGAGCGCAAAACTTTGTGTTTAATGGAAAGTCATGACACATTCGTTGACGCCATAACACAGTTAGGCAAGTACTCTCAAATGGAACTATTTCCTTAGATTATGTGCGAACAAATGATAAACTAGCGAATCCATTTACTAAAGGTTTATCAAGAGAGAAAATTAACTTCCCATTGAGGGGAATGGGTTTAAAAGACTAAACATACAAGATTATCATATACGAAGACCTATCCTAGCGACCGGAGATCCCATGGACTAGGATCAATAGGCAAACCAGTTTTGAATAGCTCAAGACGTATTGCATTTGTTTGGACTTAGTCCTACTCCATTCCTATGGTGCATAATATAAATGCATGCCTATAGAAGTGTTAAAAGGATAAAACTGTGTTTTTTAATGATGACCATATCTTGAAAATAACAAGTATGGTACATGTAGGATACTCTTAATGGTTGTGATCACCTATGCTAGTGTAAGCTGGGTCGGCTCTATGAGAATATTAAATGGTTTTATTCTCTAAAAACACTCGTAGAACCAAAAATTGTTCATGACCAAAATGAACACATCCAAGAGATTGGATGTGAAGAGAAATAATGCTTTGTAAAGCTTATTGTCTGGTTATAAAATAACGGTTGACGGTTCAAGATGAAATAATTCACCAATTAGCCAAGTATATCCGACAAGTTTTAACTAGGGAAGTTCAAAGTGAAATATCTACTTATCCTCGATATAGCATTATTTTCATATGAATTGTATGATATTACACTTTGTGTGGGGGAGACATATATCGTCATTCATGTAGGGGATTGTTAGAATTCTCAAAATATTTGAATGAGATATATCCCACATCGCCAAAAATAAGTCCATTTTCTTGTTTATATAGTGTATTCTCAATCCCTATATTGGCCCTTAAGGTCAGGTAATTTTGTGTGAGGGGGAGGACCTATATGGCCATGGACTAACACGCGCGCGCGCCGCCGCTCGCCCGTCCGACCGACCGAACCAGGCCGCACCGGGTGCGGTTGCGGGTCCAATAAGAGTATACAGTTTTATATTTTTGCTCCACGAAAGTGAACAGTTTTCTACTATTTAAATCGAAATAGAAGCGACTAGTAGATTGGATGTGACTATTGCAAACCGCAACAGTTCTTGGTCGTTGCAAATGAGGAGACGCGATTGTTGCAAATTGCAACAATTCTTAGCCGTTTCAAATGAAGGGACGCGACTGTTGCAAACAGTAACACTTTGTGGCGTTGCAAACGAACATGCGCGACTGTGCGAAGAACAACACTTTTTGGCATTGCAAACAAAAGGATGCTACTTTTCTCAACTGGTGTACCCATTGGGAATTCGGCTATAATTAAGGAGGAATGCTGATCACTTTCCTCACTCAATTTTAACTCCAAATTTTCTCTTCTTTTTCTTTGTTTCTTAATCTCTATAATTCACGCACTTTTGCATATCACACAGAAGATCATACACATCACAATCTCGAGCAGATCACGTCTGTTGTATCTTGGAAGACTTTGAATAATGTCTTAAGGAAATTGTTACGACAAGCCACATATGAAATTTCCTTTTTCAATCTGTTAGATTTCTAGTTGATATATATATATATATGTATGTATGTATGTATGTATATAATTTTTCGTTTCTACATTGTACTATTTCCTTAAATAGTATAACGTTTGATGTATCACTATAGTTATTATATTATTACTATAGTTGTTAGTTTCTTGTTGTAATTAATTACAACATACTTATTGTTAAAAATAGCTAATACAACATTCCATAGTAGTGAAAATCTGATTTGTAAACTTGTGAGACAAATTTAATATCGATTAGTCTTTGTTTTGGTATACTGGACGTATAACATCTTAAGACTTTTCTATTATCGCTAAAACAGAGATGGCAACAGTTGAACTATCAACAAAGGCTACTGCTCACAACAAACCTGATACGTTCAAACGAGATGGTGATGACTTCATAACATGGAAAAACCAAATGTTGTTTATAGGACAGTAGAAGTGCATCGAGGAGGATGAACCAAAGCCTAAAGATGGACAAACTAGAGAAAAAGATGCAGCTGTTTTTCTCGGAATTGACTCATGGAAGCATTCAAACTTCCTGTGCCGAAACTACATTATGTATTGTCTTGATAAAGTACTATATAAAGTATATCAGCCACACCTGACAGCAAAATCCTAATGAACTGCACTTGCACATAAATACAAAACGCAGAATGTTAGTTTGAAGAAGTTCATCGTAGATAAGTTTATGGAATACAAAATGGTGGACTCCAAATCCGTAACTAGTCAAGTACAAGAATTCCAACTCATAATTCATGAACTTGAAGTAGAAGAACATAAAGTTGAAGAATCCTTCCTTGTTGAAGTGATAACAGGGAATTTACCACCATCCTGTAAAGACTACTGCAATTATCTAAAATATAAGAAAATGCAGATTTCCTTAGAAGATCTTATTGTCAGACTAAAAATTGAGGCTGATAAAAGCAGAGTGACAAGACAAAGCGAAGAGGCAGTCGTGGCAAAAGAGTCAAAGAACAAAGTGCATTTCAAGAAAAACAAGAAGAAATTCCCGCAGAAGAGAAAAGCATCTGAAAACAAACCTAATGACAACAAACGAACCAAGAAGTTTAATGGCGAGTGTTGGGTCTGTGGAAAAGCATGACATGCCGCTAGAGATTGTAGACACAAGAAGGAACGAAAATCAAAGGCAAATATTGTGGACGACATGGAAGTAGACGAGTCTAATTTTTCAACAGTTATATCTGAATGCAATTTCATTGAAAACCCTAACCATTGGTGGATGGACACAGGCACTACTCATCATGTTTTCTCTGACAAATCCATGTTTTATACATACCAGAAATTCGATCTAGAAGAAAAAATCTATATGGGTAATTCTGCAGTTTCCGTGATCGAAGGCAGTGGCACAGTAATCCTCAAGTTAACTTCTGGAAAAAATGTCAAGTTGAATGACATGCTCCATGTTCAAGACATACGCAAGAATCTCATCTCTGGTCCAGTGCTATCAAAGAAAGGATTCAAAATGGTCTTCGAGTCAGACTATATGGTTCTGACCAAAGCTGGAATGTATATAGGAAGGGGATATTTATGTGGTGGCCTATTTGTGGCAAATGTAGCCATTATCGGCAATAAACTATTTATTCTAATCATGCTATTAATAAAAGTGAAGTTTCTTATTTGCTTGAGCATGAAATTTTACTATGGCATGATAGATTAGGACACACAAATTTTCGAAAAATGAAAATATTATCAAACTAGGAATTAATTTTGAAATTGCAAGTAGATAAAAACTACAAACGTGTGACATGCGTAGAAGTAAAAATGGTCGAAAAACCATTTCATACAGTTGATAGAAGCACCAAACCACTAGGTTTGGTTCATACCGATTTATGTGAAATAGCAACAAGAGGTGGGAAAAGGTACTTTATTATCTTTATTGATGATTATACACGATACTGCTATATATATATATATCTTTTAAATAGCAAGGATGAATCAACTACATCGTTTATGAAGTACAAAGCTGAGGTATAAAATCAGTTAAATAAAAAGATCAAGATATTGAGATCTGATCGAGGTGGAGAATATGAGTCACCATTTGAACAATTCTGCGCCATGTATAATTCATCAAACAGCAGCACCATAGTCACCACACAAAAAATGGTACAGCCGACAGAAAGAATATAACATTAAAATATATTATTAATGCAATGCTTTTAACTTTTCAGCTACCGACGAACTTGTGGGGGAAAGCCTTAAATATGTCTAATCAAATATTAAATAAGGTTCCACACAATAAAACAGGATGAATCCCATATGAGTTATGGAAAGGACACATACCAAGTTTTAAATACCTCAAAGTGTTGGGTGCTTGGCAAAAGTTCCAGTTATGCCTCCCAAGAAAGTCAAACTTGGACCAAAAACAGTAGATTGTTACTATTTAGGGTCATCTCAAAATAGTAGTGCCTACCGATTTTTGGTATTCAAGTCTGATATAACTGATATTCATGTTAATACAATCATGGAATCAAGAGACGCCTCGTTCTTTGAAGATGTGTTTCCGCACAAAGAAAGTAAGGAAATAATGTCTTTAAAAGGACAAGAGAAGAATTGAGTAAATCACATGAAGATGAAACTCATCGTGAAACTGAGAAAGTTGAACCAAGAAGAAGCGTAAGGGCAAGAACTTCCAACACATTTGGTTCGAAAATTTTAACATATATGTTAGAACATGAACCTCAAACATACAAGAAAGCAATGTTATCTTCTGAATCCTTATGTTGGAAAGAAGCAATCCAAAGTGAAATTGATTCAATTCTGAGTAATAAAACTTGGGAAATGGTTGATCTTCCACTTGGAATAAAATCAATTGGTTTTAAATGGATCTTCAAAAAGAAGATGAAACCAAATGGCCCCATTGACAAATACAAAACAAGATTGGTAGCCAAAGGATATCGTCAAAAAGAAGGCGTAGTCTTCTTTGTTATCAATTCACTAGTAACACGAATAACCTCTATAAGAATGTTAATAGCAATTGCATCCATCTATAATCTGCAGATTCATCAAATGGATGTAAAGATGGAATTATTAAATGGAAATCTCAATGAGGAGATTTACATGGAGCAACCTAAGGGTTTTATATCCAAAGGAAATAAAAACAAAGTATGTAGATTAGTCAAATCATTATACGGACTAAAACAAGCTCCAAAACAATGGCATGCAAAGTTTGATAGTGTCATGATGAAAAATGGTTTTCACATAAATGAATGTCATAAATGTGTTTATTACAAACAAATAGGACAATCATATGGGATGATTTGTCTATACGTAGACGATATGCTAATCTTCGGTCCAAATACTAAAGTAATAGAGGCCACTAAGCAGATGTTAATCAACAATTTCGATATGAAAGACTTAGGAGTGGCAGATGTTATTTTGAGAATCAAAATAATAAGAACACATAATGGAATTGAATTATCTCAATCACATTATGTAGAAAAAGTGTTTGAAAAATTTCAAAATTTTGGAATAAAAGGAGTACGAACGCCATATAATCCATCGGAAGTACTGCATAAAAATACTAATGAGAGTGCAATGAAACTGGAATACTCTCGTGTAATAGGATGTCTCATGTATCTCATGAATTACACAAGACCAGATATAGCTTATGCAGCAAGTCGATTAAACAGGTATACAAGCAACCTACGGAAGGAACACTGAAAAGCACTAATGAGAGTGCTTGGATATTTAAAAAATACCACAAACTATTTCCTACATTATGGAAAATGTCCTACCGCCTTAGAAGGATATAGTGATGCAAACTGGATTGCTAATTCAAAGGAATCAAAATCAATGAGTGGTTATGTATTTACCTTAGCAGGGGCAGCAGTGTCATGGAAATCTACTAAACAAACATGCATAGCTCGATCCACTATGAAATCAGAGTTCATCGCTTTAGATAAAACAGGCGAAGAAGCAGAATGACTTCGTCACTTTTTAGCAGATATTCTATTTTGGCCTAATCCTGTACCGGCCATATGCATACACTGTGATAACCAAGCAGCATTAAGTAGAGCACAAAATTTTGTGTATAATGGAAAGTCACGACATGTTCGTCGATGCCATAACACATTTAGGCAGTTACTCTCAAATGGAGCTATTTCCATAGATTATGTGCGAACAAATGATAACCTAGCAGATCCATTTATTAAAGGTTTATCAAGAGAGAAAATTAATTGCGCATCGAGGGAAATGAGTTTAAAAGCCTAAACCAACAGGAGTTATCTTATACGAAAACCTATCCTATCGACTGGAGATCTCACGGACTAGGATCAATAGGCACACCAGTTCTGAATAATCAAGACGTAATGCATTTATTTGGACTTATTCCTACTCCATTCTTATGGTGCATAATATAAATGTATGCCTACAGAAGTTTTAAAAGGATAAAACTATGTTTTTTTAATGATGACCATATCTTGAAAATAACAAGTGGGGGTATATGTAGGATATTCTTAATGGTTGTGATCACCTATGTTAGTGTAAGCTGGGTCGGCTCTATGAGAATATTAAAGGCTTTTATTCTCTAAAAACACTCGCAGAACCAAAAATTATTCAGGACCAAAATGAACACACCCAATAGATTAGATGTGAAGGGAAACAAGTCTTTGTCGAACTTATTGTCTGGTTATACAATAATGGAAGACGGTTCAAGATGAAATAATTCACCGATTAGCCAAGTATATCCGATAAGTTTTAACTAGGGAAAGTTCAAAGTGAAATATATACTTATCCTCGATATAACATTATTTTCATATGAACTGTGTGATATTACACGTTATGTGGGGGATATATATATATATATATGTGTGTGTGTGTGTGTGTGTGTGTGTGTGTGTATGTATGTATATATCATCATTCATGTGGGGGATTGTTAGAATTCTCAAAATAGTGAATGAGATATATCCCACATTGCCAAAAATAAGTCCATTTTCTTGTTTATATAGTGTATTCTCAATCCCTATAGTGGCCCTTAGGGTCATGCAATTTTATGCGTGGGGGAGAATATATATGGCCATGGACTAACACATGCACGCGCACCATCGTTCGCTCGTCCGACCAACCGAACCAGGCCGGGTGTGGGTCCAATAAGAGTGGACAGTGTTATATTTTTTCTGAACAGAAGTGAACAGTTTTCCACTGTTTAAACTCAAATAGAAACGACTAGTGGATTGGACGCAACTGTTGCAAACCACAACAGTTCTTGGCCGTTGCAAATGAAGAGATGCGACTTTTGCAAACCGCAACAGTTCTTAGCCGTTGCAAATGAAGGGACGCGACTGTTGCGAATAGTCACACTTTGTGGCGTTGCAAACGAGCAAACGCGACTGTTGCGAACAGTAACACTTTTTGGCATTGCAAATGAAGGGATGCTATTTTTCCCAACGGTTGTACCAATTGGGAATTTGGCTACAAATAAGGAGGAAACTTGATCACTTTTCTCACTCAATTTTAACTCCAAATTTTCTCTTCTTTCTCTTCATTTCTTAATCTCTACAATTCGTGTGCTTTCGCATATCAAACGAAAGATCATACACATCACAATCTCGAGCAGATCACGTTTGTTGTATCTTGGAAGACTTTGAATAAAGTCTTAAGGAAATTGTTACGACAAGCCTCAGACGAAATTTTCTTCTTCAACCGGTTAGATTTCTAGTTGATTTATATATTTATATTATATGTATCGATTTTGTTTCTACGTTGTACTATTTCCTTAAAATTATAATGCTTGATTTATCACTATAGTTATTATTACTATAGTTGTTAGTTTTTTGTTGTAATTAATTACAACATACATATTGTTAAAAATAGCTAATACAGAATTCCAAAGTAGTTCTAATTTGTAAATTTGTGAGACGAGTTTATTATTGATTAGTCTCTGTTTTGGTATACTGAACGTATAACAGTATCTACTGGAAAGTCCATCTTAAAGTAGGTATATAATATGGTTAATGAGAGAAAGAAATCATGTGGCCACATTCTTTCACACTTGCATTTGCCCTCTAATCTCCATACAATCCTTTTTATATTTCTTTTAATTTAATTTATCATAATATCATAGTTATTACTGCTTATTTTTCTTACTCCTAGCATGAGAGAAGGGAAACGAGAGATTAATTTGTTACCGCTCCTTTTTCTTTAAATATGTCATGTATCATTATTCAAGGATCATGTTGTGCACCCATTTGATGTATTTGTATATCCTACGATGTTTTATTATACATTAAATATGTATTTAATACTTTTTATAAGTATCAACATATTTCACCCTATATCCTTTTTTAACTTAGCATTAGAATTAAAAAGTAACACTAAATAATATCTTACATATTTTTCACCAATAGGAGGATGGGGAAAGTTTAAGCAAAAAAATGCATGAGATAAAAGAGCATTTTAGAGCAAACATGAAACAATACAAGTAGGTTTGTGTTTACATACTTATTGCAAATGCTCTGTGGATAAATAATTTGTGCAAGGTAGTTTAAGTAATGCATGTGCCAATAAAAATAATTAAATGAAAAGCCTTAATTCTTCTTAGGTTAGCAGTGAAAAAGAATAACTCCAAAACCAACTTTTGATTCCAAAACTGCTCCTAAACTTGGTAAACAACAAGCAATTCAAACTTGAATGTGATTTCTTTGTTTGATATTCTATATTGTTGTAAAATGAATGTCTTATTTTAACCCCCTAAACTTGACAAAGAAATCCAAATGCTCATTTTTCGTGTTCAACTTAGAATATGGACTTGGCTATATAATGCTTTTGCAAAAAAAGGAAGCATCGTTTTCCACATAAAGTCATTCAAAACATCCTTAGGTTTAGTGTCACAATCCGCATATTTACGATTGTATATTTAAATGTTTTATTTAAATATAGCATCGTTAGTCGGATTAAAATCTAAAATGCTACTTTTTTTAAACAGTCGAATAAGGACTTGATACTACTTCCGTTGAGTTTAAAATGACGTTTGCAACCTTTTTGAGTGCAGACATTGATATGTTTGGAGTTGAGTTGAATTTTTCTATTTTTCTATTAGGCTTTGGGTTTGGGTTTCAGCCCACTAAGCCAACAAAATACCCTAACTCCACCCCCTCTTCATTCATTCATTCTATTTTCTTAACACTCTCAAGCTAAAGGAAGAGGGGAATAAGAGGAAATTAAAATTCCTAAACCCTAGTTTACTAGAAAATTCCAGATTTAAGCTCCAAAATCAAAGAGAAGCTTAGATAAGCATCCTCTTCATCTACTCCATCTCAATCTCTCTTCAGTTCTTAGAGATTCCTAAATCCTAACTTAAGAAATTCATTTCGTTTGATAATAGACTGAAGATTCTTGAAGTTTTATTAAAGAAGAATTGGTCTTGCTTTGTTTTGGAGATTCTCATTCATTGTTTTTGGGTTTAAAAGTGAGTTCTTGAACTCATATCTATGTCTATAACTTCATAGTTGTTAGGTATGAATTCCTAAAATCTATTTCATGGCCATTTGCTTTGAATTAATTGGTTTGATAAAATTTTCAATTTTGGATATTTTGAAGTCAAAATCTAATGAAAATCCTTATGTGGATGTTTGTACATGTTATTCGGAGTGTATTGGTGAGTCTATAGGGCTGGGTTGTCTCGTGGCATAAATCCCTAGCTATCGTCACTTATTCGATCATTATCGATATGATTTGGCCATCATTGGCCTTGGCTTATTTTTTGCCTAAGCTTCAGCTCAAACGTCTGGTATAATACTCAGACGTCTGGGCCATCGGAATAAAGATTCTAGATGTTCAGCTCAAACGTCTGAGCTTACTTCCCAGACATCTGGGCAATCTGGAATAAAATTTCCAGTCTTTCAGCTCAGATGTCTGGAATAACCACCAGACGTCTGGAGCTGATAATTTCAGACAACTTACCTGTTTTTGACGGGTTCTCGTTTTAATTGATTTTTGGTTGATCCGATTGGTGGTCGTCATTTATTATCGACTTTGATGACTTCTTTCTGGATTTTTAGGAATATCCATTTGATGGATTTGATATCAATTTCTATGGTTTTGATTCACGTTTTCGTATGTGAATTTTTGGTGACTGATTGTTTTTACAATCATTTTTGTGACTTGTCACTTTAAAATATAAAGGTTTCTATACTAGTAGTAAATATTCAAACTCTTTTACAAAAATGATTTAACGTTATTTTTAATACAAAGCTCATTTTTTAAAACCGTTTTCCAATCTGTTAGTATATACAAACCTTGACCTTATTCACATGAGAAATCTAACTAAACGACTTAGCAAAACAAGTGGTATGAAACGCTTGTGTTTTCTTTGTCGGTTAATTCTTGGACTTATTCGATTGAAATCCTGTGACCATTTTCGAGTGAAAATCTATAATCTGTTCGTAAATATTTAAGTTAAGCCAATGGTTATGGGACATAAAGATAAACTCTATTATTTACTAGGTTAGTGTAATTCACACTTTTTATTGATCCATGATGATCATTTTATGGTTTAGACTAGCGATATGCGATGTCTTTGTGTCCACATATGGGACTGTACCTCGTTTTATTGAGCTTCGTCTCATTTCTTTTATAGGCTAACGTCCAATGGGTTCTTTGGAGTTTCGACTCATTTTTATGGACAAGTGACCTATGTTCTTTTATGGAGTTTGGTTCATCGGGCGTACCATTGTACTACATCGTTGTTCCGACTTATCAGGTTCATCGGGCGTACTGTTATACTGCGTTATTGTTCCGAATTATTTGAGTTTCAAGTTCCTCGGACGTACCTTTTTCGTTGTACTACGTCTTTGCACCGGCTCTATGGCTAGTAGTCATGGGATAGCGTCCCCTTTGTGATACACGTGTTGGTAAGTTTTCATACTCCCGTTTTTTATAGGCCTCCCCCTTTGTGATTTCTGGATTTCTAATTGATGATTTCTAGAATTTGTGTTTCATCAATTTTTGCGATTGGCATAGATATTTTTTGTCAATATTTGTGGTTAGGTGAATAAAATAAAGAATATGACATTCTTTTTGGTGTTTGAGAAAATTTGAGATATTGTATGACTTTTTTTGTTATTTGATGTATACTTGTCACAGTATGGCATTATTCGATTTATTTACTATGTTAGTATAATTCACACTTTTTATTCGATTGAAATCTTGTGACAATTTTCGAGTGGAAACCTAGAATTTGTTCGTAAATATTTAAGTTAAGCCAGTGGTTATGGGATACGAAGATAAACTCATTTATTTACTATGTTAGTATAATTCACACTTTTTATTGATCTATGATGATCATTTTATGGTTTAGACTAGCGGTATGCGATGCCTATATATTCATGTGGGGGTTTCGTTTTATTGCGCTTCGTCTCATTTCTTTTATAGGCTAACGACCTATGGGTTCTTTGGACTTTAATTCATTTTTACATGCTAGTGATCCATGTTCTTTTATGGAGTTCGGTTCATCGTGCGTACCATTGTACTCGTCGTTGTTCCAACTTATCAGGTTCATCGGACGTACCGTTGTACTACGTCGTTATTCCAGCTTATTAGGTTCATCGGACGTACCGTTGTACTATGTTGTTTTCCAAATTATTTGAGTTTCAGGTTCCTCGGACGTACCGTTTTTTGTTGTACCATGTCGTTGCACTGGCTCTATGGTTAGCGACCATGGGATAGCGTCCCATTTGTGATGCACATATTGGTGAGTTTCCATGCTCCCATTTTTGATAGGCCTCCCCCTTTGCGATTTCTGAATTTCTAATTGATGATTTCTAGAATTTGTGTTTCACCAATTTTTGCTATTGGCATAGATATGTTTTGTCAATATTTGTGGTTTGATGAATAAAATAAAGAATATGACATTCTTTTTTGTGTTTAAGAAAATTTGAGATGTTGTATAATTTTTTTTGTTATTTAATGTATATTTGTCAAGTATGATATTATTGTTATCATACGTTTTTTGTCATATCTCTTATCCTATCTCATTTTATATGACATTTATAGCTAGACTGATCTGTTTATTATTTTCTTCTTAAATAATACTTGGGTCAGACTGAGGTATTTCATGTGCTTCTACTTGACTGCTTATCAGGGTCCGTCATCTGACTTTTGGCTTGCTACTTAGCTTAGTAGTTTTTGTTTTATACATTCGAGATAGAGGCTCCTTGATGTATACATATTCTTCGTCTAGCACTTGTACCTATTCTTTTGTGATGTAGTGGGTCTTACATGACCACTACTTTGATTTACACTTTTATGTGTTATATTCATATCTGTTTCCGCCTTAGTGATATGAATATCTACGACTGATTTATGTTATGCTTATTTCATATTTGTTTTCGAAGACCACGTAGCCACTGTGTAGTAGCTTTGATTTTGTACTTGATATGTTGGATTTTCTCTTTAAACGAAATGCATGACCTTCTATCATTCGTACCGGTACTCGCACAAAGAAATTACACGGATGGTCGCTCCTCAATGGCCTTATTCTTCATGCTAGTCGACGGCATTACCCCATAATGTCCTTGGCTAGTGTGAGTATAGAGGTGGGGCATCACAGCTTGGTATTAGAGCCAAACTTTGGAACAATATAGAATGTTATAGCGAGGATCATCGTCCTAAGTCTTTCTTAGGAATCGTGCCTTAGGATTTATTAAAGTCTTAGGACCTATTCTATCCTATTTCCTTTTATGATGCCTTGTTTTATCAATCAAGTTTTTTGATATTCATTCTGAGAATAACCTTTTTGCTCTTCTTTTTTTCTTTCTTAAAGAAGAGAAATGGTTAGACCTGGCCTCCCATCACCTGTCAATCCAGTGCTACTCCTCAGGATGGAGTATTCTTGTATGCCCAACAGCTTGTAAAGAATGCTCAAGCTGCTGGACCTATTCCTAAGCCAACTCACCCTAAATCCAAGTTTGCACGCTTGTGCAGTGATTATACCAATTTGGGTGAAAGGTCGTTTAAGGGTTTTGAAAGCGTTATAGAAGTCCAAGTTTGGCTTAAAACATGCGATCGCATCTTTTCTCGCATGAATCTTATAGATCTACATCAAGTCCAAGTGGCTTCTAGTATGCTCCAAGAGAGCATTAGATTGGTATGAGCTTTAAGTTTCTGAGATTATTGAAGTGGATCTTACTTGGGAGCAATTTCGAGAAAGATATGAGTTAAAGTTTGTGTTGGAGGCTGAAAAAGTAACTTTATCCCGACGCTTTATTGGCCTTTTTCAAGGTGAATCTTCTGTGGCAGATCATGTCGCATCTTTTGAATCTCTCTCTAAATAAGGGGTCGAGTATATTAATACCCCATTGAAGAAAAATGAAAGGTTTGTCTATGGGTTGAATAAGAACCTCAAAAAGGCTTTACTTCTGAAATTAGAAGTTTCTTTCGATTAGCTTGTTGATATCGCTCTTCAGCTTGAAGAGGAAAGTGACATTGAAGTTGTGGGTTCCAAATCGAAGTTTAACAACAACAAGAAGAGGCTTATTAAGTTCAAGGGCCCTAACCCCATTAAGAAAGGGAAGCAAGCAAACTCGGTAGTAAAGACTCCTGCCCCTAGTGATGGACAATGCTACAATTTGGTTCTAAGGACCATTATGCTAATAGGTGTCTGAAACCCATTTTCTGTCGTTATTGCAAAGGTTTGGGTCATCTTTTATCTTCGTGTCCCATACTTCAAGGCAAGAAAGAGGGAAAGCTAAATGTTGTGCAAGCTCCTAGTAACACTTCTCTTGGTCAAGGTATTTTTCATTCTATCCTCGACGACATTATTATATTTCGTGATCATCCTATTCGAGTTCTTTTTAATACGGGTGCGTCTCGCTCTTTTATATCAAAAGAACTTGTTGATACTTTGTCTTTAAGTGTTATGTGCATGATGACTTCACTGAAAATTATGAATCCGATTGGTGGATCCGCAACACCCAGTTTATTTTGTAAATATGTTGAGATTATTTTATGTGATTATGCTTTTCGTTTCGATTTGCATGTTTGCGTTACTTAGGCTTCGGAATGATTTTGGGAATGGATTGGCTTAATCGTTATGAAGCCCACATCTTATGTTTCGAGAGGACTATATATCTTCGACATCCTCAATCTGTTAAGTAGATTTCTATTGTTCTTAAAAGTTCTGATTCCCATTTGGTGGCATCCTTATATTCTCTAAATCCACAAGGTGATGATAATGATGATGAGGAAGATGCCATTTCCATTATTCATATTGTTCGTGAATTTCTCAATATATTTGAGCCGTTTTATGATTATCATCTAAGCGAGCAACTGAGTTTGGAATTAATCTAATCCCTGCATCTCTACCTATCACTTGTCCTCCTTATCGTATGTCCAATAAGGAAAATGAGGACATACGTAAACAATTATCCGAATTGGAAACAAAATAGTTTATTCGTACTAGTTCCTCTCCGTGGGGAGCTTCAGCTATCTTTGTGAAGAAATCCGATGGTACACTTAGGCTCTGCGTTGACTACCGCAAGCTTAATGATCTCACAATTAAGAATAAATATCTTTTACCTCGGATTGATGATCTATTCGATCAACTTTGCGGTGCTAGAGTGTTTTCACAGTTACACTTAGCAACCGGTTTTTATCAGCTTCGTATTGTAGAGAATTACATTCCTTTGACGTCGTTCTGTACTCGTTATGGATCTTATGAAGGGCTTGTTATGCCATTTGGTTTAACAAATGCTCTAGCCTATTTCGGTGACCTTATGAATCAAGTTTTCAAAGACTTCCTCGATTGATTTGTTCTCATCTTTACAAATGATATTTTTGGTATTCTAAAACCAAGGAAGAGCATGAAAAACATCTTCGGGTTATGTTGGAAACTCTTAGGAGCAATCAATTGAAAGCGAAATTTTCTAAGTACCACTTTTGGCAATCCCATGTGAAAATGTTAAGACATATTATTTCTGAATCTGGAATTTCCGTGGATCCTTCAAAGATTGAATTAATTCAAAATTGAAAGAGACCAAAGAATGTGACGGAAATTCATAGCTTTCTTGGGTTGGCAGGCTATTACCGTTGGTTCATAAGAGACTTTTCCAAATTTTCTCTACCACTTACTAGTTTGACAAAGAAGGGAGTTAAGTATATTTGATCAGACAAATGTGAAGCTGCTATTATAAATTTAAAGAACTCCTTTTCGATGCTCCTATTCTTGTGATTCCCGAAGGGAAACAAGATTTTATGGTTTATACCGATACTAGTCGTGTTGGTTTGGGTGTCATTTTCATGCAAAGGAAACGTGTTATCGCTTATGCTTCTAGGAAATAAAAGCCCACCGAGACTAGATATGCCACTCATGATTTAGAGCCCGTGGCTATTGTTTTCGTCCTTAGAATTTGGCGTCATTATCTTTTGGAAGAGAAATTTTTTGTCTACACCGATCATGTATCTTTGAAGTGCTTATTTTATCAAAAGGAACTTAATTTGCATCAACAACGTTGGCTTGAATTCCTTGCATCTTATGATCTTGATATTCTTTATACTCCCAGAAAGGGAAATCGTGTCGCCGATGCCCTTTGTCATAAGCAACAAGCGGTTGTTTTAATGATGATACCTGAATGGAATGATCTCGAGAGTTTGTCTACCTGTGAGATTTGAGACCTTGAATGCGATTCATATTCATCACTTGTTTTATATAGCCTTGAGGCTCATCCTTCTCTTTTAGACCACATCCTTGAAGCTCAAAAGCTAGATCCCAATTTTGCTCGTCTTAGCCAAAGTTATAGGGGTAGAAATGTTGGTAGACTTATTTTACCAAATATTAGTGATCTTCATAAAGACATTTTAGAAGATTCTCTTCGTTCTAAATTTACCATTCATCCGGGTAGTAGTAAAATATACGCGGACATGAAACGACTTTATTATTGGGATGGAATGAAATCCGATGTCGCTAACTTCATTAAGTGCTGCATGACTTGCCAAATCATAAAGGCCGAGCATCAAATGCCAGGTGGGTTATTGCAACCTTTAGACATTCCCATTTGGAAGTGGGATCAAATTTCAATGGACTTTATTGACGGTCATCCCGTTCTCGTTCGGGTCATAACAGTTTATGGGTGATTGTAGATAGGCTTACAAAATCCGTCCATTTTATTCCCGTTCGGTCTAATTGCACCGTACCACTTTTGACCAAACTCTATGTTAGAGAAATTGTTAAGTTGCATGGAGTTCCTACTTCTATTGTTAGCGATCATGATCCATTATTTACAAGTGGATTTTGGAAGAGTCTTCAAAAAGCTTTGGCAACGAAGCTTAATTTTAGCACCGCTATCATCCTCAATCCGCGGACAAACAGAGCGTGTGAATCAAACTCTTGAAGATCTCCCTCATGCATGTATTCTTTATTTTGGTGCAAGTTGGGATGATCATATCTCTCTTGTGAGTTTTTCTATAATAATATCTTCCAATCTAGTATTGGTATGGCACCTTTCAAGGCACTCTACGGAAGGCCGTGCTGATCTACTCCTTATTGGCTTGAAGCCGGTGAGAAGCTGGCTTTAGGCCTAGATTTTATTCGTGATTCCACAGAAAAGATTGACCTTATTCTTCATAGGATGAAAGAAGATCAAAGTAGACAAAAATCCTATGCCGATGACCGAAAAAGGAATTTGGAATCTTCTATGGGAGATTTGACATTCATTCGTATTTCACCTATGAAGGGATTTATGCGTTTTAGTGATCGGGAAAATTAGCACCTCGATATATTGGCCCATTTTCCATCATCGAACGCATTGATTCGTGGCGTATCGCCTTTCATTTCTGGCTCAATTTTCTATTATTCATGACGTATTCCACGTCTCTCAACTACGAAAATGCCTTAGGGGTTCCGATTTTATTCTTGAGCTCGATGTTATTGAAGAAATTGAAGTTTCTTCTAATTTGACTTATGAGCTACATCCTATCCATATCATTGATTCAGAGGTTAAACGCCTTTGAAATAAAGATGTTCTGCTTGTGAAAGTTCAATGGTCCTCAAATCCTAAGGATTGTTCTTGGGAATCCAGAGAATTCATCGAGTGAACACATCCGGACTTACACTCTCGTTCTCTTTAAGGTGAACTTCTTATCTCAAAATTTTCTTGTGTTGATATGCTTTTATAGTTGTTACTCTTTATTTTCTTCTTAGGTATTGTGAGGATGCAATTTCTTTAAGGTGGAGAGTCTATAACAACCCGCATATTTTACAATTGTATATTTAAATGTTTTATTTAAATATAGCATCGTTAGTCGGATTAAAGTCTGAAATACTACTTTTTGTAAATAGTCAAATTAGGACTCAATATTACTTCCATTTAGTTCAAAACGGCGTTTGGGGACCTTTCTGAGTATAAACACCAATATGTTTGGAGTTGAGTTGAATTTTTCTATTTTTCTATTGGGCTTTAGGTTTGGGTTTTAGCCCACTAACCCAACAAAATACCCTTACTCCACCCCCTCTTCATTCATTCATTCTATTTTCCTAACACTCTCAAACTAAAGGAAAATGTGGGAAAGAAGAGGAAATTAAAATTCCTAATCCTAGTTTACTAGGAAATTCAAGATTCAAGCTCGAAAATCAAAGAGAAGCTTAGGTGAGCATCCTCTTCATCTTCTCCATCTCAATCTCTCTTCAGTTCTCAGAAAGTACTAAACCCTAACTTAGGAAATTCACTTCATTTGATAATAAATTGTAAATTCTTGAAGTCTTGTTGAAGTGGAATTTTTCTTGATTTGTTTAGAGCTTCTCATTCGTTGTTTTGGGTTTAAAAGTGAGTTCTTGAACTCACATCTATGTCTATAGCTTCATAGTTGTTAGGTATGAATTCCTAGCATTTATTTCATGTCCATTTGCTTTTGAATTCAATTGGTTCGATAAATTTTCTAGTTTTAGGTATTTTGAAGTCAAAATCTAATGAAAATCCTTATGTGGATGTTTGGACATATTGCTCGGAGTGTATTGGTGAGTCTATAGGGCTGGGTTGTCGCTTGGCATAAATCCTTAGCCATCGTCGCTCGTCCGGTTGTTTTTGATATGACTTGGCCATCATTGGCCTTGGCATATTTTTTCCTAAGCTTCAGCTCAGACATTTGGTATAATACTCAGACATCTGGGCCATCGGAATAAAAATTCCATATGTTCAGCACAGATGTCAGAGCTTACTTCCCAGACATCTGGGCAATCTGGAATAAAATTTCCAGTCTTTTAGCTCAGACGTCTGGGAGAACCACCAGACGTCTAAAGCTACTAATTTCAGCAACTTACCTGTTTTTGATGGGTTCTCGTTTTAATCAATTTTTGGTTGATCCGATTGGTCATCGTCATTTCTTATGGACTTTGATGACTTCTTTCTAGATTTTTAGGAATATCCATTTGATGGATTTGATATCGATTTCTATAGTTTTGATTCACATTTTCATATGTGAATTTTTGGTGATTGATTATTTTACAATCACTTCTGTGATTTGTCACTTTAAAATACAAAGGTTTCCATACTAGTAGTAAATATTCAAACTCTTTCAAAAATGATTTTAACGTAAGTTCTAATACAAAGCTCGTTTTTTAAAACCATTTTCAACCTATTAGTATATACAAACCTTTACCTCATTCGTATGAGAAATCTAATTAAACGACTTAGCAAAACAAGTGGTATGAAACGCTTGCGTTTTCTTTGTCAGTTAATTCTTGGACTTATTCGATTGAAATCTTGTGACAATTTTCGAGTGGAAACCTAGAATTTGTTCGTAAATATTTAAGTTAAGCCAGTGGTTATGGGATACGAAGATAAACTCATTTATTTACTATGTTAGTATAATTCACACTTTTTATTGATCTATGATGATCATTTTATGGTTTAGACTAGCGGTATGCGATGCCTATATATTCATGTGGGGGTTTCGTTTTATTGCGCTTCGTCTCATTTCTTTTATAGGCTAACGACCTATGGGTTCTTTGGACTTTAATTCATTTTTACATGCTAGTGATCCATGTTCTTTTATGGAGTTCGGTTCATCGTGCGTACCATTGTACTCGTCGTTGTTCCAACTTATCAGGTTCATCGGACGTACCGTTGTACTACGTCGTTGTTCCAGCTTATTAGGTTCATCGGACGTACCGTTGTACTATGTTGTTTTCCAAATTATTTGAGTTTCAGGTTCCTCGGACGTACCGTTTTTTGTTGTACCATGTCGTTGCACTGGCTCTATGGTTAGCGACCATGGGATAGCGTCCCATTTGTGATGCACATATTGGTGAGTTTCCATGCTCCCATTTTTGATAGGCCTCCCCCTTTGCGATTTCTGAATTTCTAATTGATGATTTCTAGAATTTGTGTTTCACCAATTTTTGCTATTGGCATAGATATGTTTTGTCAATATTTGTGGTTTGATGAATAAAATAAAGAATATGACATTCTTTTTTGTGTTTAAGAAAATTTGAGGTGTTGTATAATTTTTTTTGTTATTTAATGTATATTTGTCAAGTATGATATTATTGTTATCATACGTTTTTTGTCATATCTCTTATCCTATCTCATTTTATATGACATTTATAGCTAGACTGATCTGTTTATTATTTTCTTCTTAAATAATACTTGGGTCAGACTGAGGTATTTCATGTGCTTCTACTTGACTGCTTATCAGGGTCCGTCATCTGACTTTTGGCTTGCTACTTAGCTTAGTAGTTTTTGTTTTATACATTCGAGATAGAGGCTCCTTGATGTATACATATTCTTTTGTCTAGCACTTGTACCTATTCTTTTGTGATGTAGTGGATCTTACATGACCACTAGTTTGATGTACACTTTTATGTGTTATATTCATTTTTGTTTCTGCCTTAGTGATATGAATATCTATGACCGATTTATGTTATGCTTATTTTATATTTGTTTCCGAAGATCACATAGTCACTTTGTAGTAGCTTTGAGTTTGTACTTGATATGTCGAATTTCCTCTTTAAATGAAATGTGTGACCTTCTATTTGGCATATCGGTACTCTCACAAAGCAATTACACGGATGGTCGCTCCTCAGTAGCCTTATTCTTCATGCTAGTCGATGGCATTACCCCATAGTGTCCTTGATTAGTGTGAGTATAGAGGTGGGGCGTCACATTTAGTTTTTAATTTCAATTGATACAAAACGAGGATGATTTGTTTCTTCACCTCTATCCAGTGTTCAATTTTTTATAGTTTTGTTTTGGTTAGAGTTATGAAACTGTTGGACGTTAGGCTTCTCCTGGCCATACTATCTTTTAGCATACTCAAATTATTACATAACTCACTCATTTATTTATTTATTTACAGGTTTATACGCATGTTAAGTCTAACATTAAACATATGTTTGGTTGACTTGGTGTTCATATATATTTTATTTATATATACATCACTTCAGTTATATAAGCATTATGTAGGTTGTATTGCCACAGCTTAATTCATTTTGTTATACATTTTGAAATTCATACAAAGAGTCAGGTAGGAGGTAGGAATACTTCCAGTTTTGAAATTTTGGTTGCAAACTTGAATACTGCTTTCAACCTTATAACTTTCAAACAAGACCGAGAATTATCCGCATTTGTAAGTGTTTCGGAATACAAATGGATTTAGCATTTTGACCAATCTAAATAGGTGATTTATTTTTATATTTCCTATTTTTATTTTGTGTTGATAAACTTTGTGTTGGTGGTTTTTCATGGTATCAGTATGTTGTCTATGGTCTTAAAGTTTTTGGGACATAGTATTTAGAATGGTACATCAAACAAAATCATAAAAGTTGAGAGCTTCTTTAGAACAAAGAAATAATTTGAAGATTGTTGTTTTAGGAGGTGCAAAAGTTTAATGTATACTTAGCCTTTTAATTGACTGCATTGTTGTTTTTTTAGTGTTTATTCCAGTTAGCAATTACCATGTCACTGTTTACAATGATTTATAATGATTTATGGACTATTCTATTGACTTGTTATGCTCATCCTACAAAAATTAACCAATCTCTACATATTGAGCTTTATTTGATAAGACAAGTAGGATGTGCGAATTTTTTACAAATAACTATTATAGTGGGTTTTCTTCAATAGTTGTCTGCATCACATTATGGAGATTGTACAACTTCTTAGGCTCCCATGTAATCAAGCGTTTAGAAAATGCATTTTTTTCTTTCTTCAATTATGAATTATTCTTGGTAAATGTAATATAAATTCCATTATAGGAGAACAATAATTTCATTATAGTAACGCATTACTGCTACTGATAATTTTTATGTGTGACCATGAAAATGGTTGGTTTAGTTGAAGTACTACTAATTATAACTCATTTTTAACAAGATTTGGTAAGATATGAGATATTTTCTGCAAGTCTTTGGATTAAGAAGCGCTTTGTTATGAGGCTTTTTTTTTTCTAGAAAAATGTATTAATGCTTTGTATTATATAAAGTTAATTTATTTGATGAAAACAGAAATTATTTTTGTTTAATAGTTTTTTCATACGTTGAATTATTCTATGTGGTTACGCATAAAATGCATACCCATTAGCATTGGTTCAACATTATTTAACTATGTACTAAAATTTTTAAACAATGTTATTTAAAGCTTCAATTGCACATTTTATTTCTATGATGCATATAGACAGACTTTACCCTAAGAAATGAGGCCTAACTTATTTTTGACTTTACCATGTATACATGTAAGCACATCTATGAGTTTCGTATGAGTTTTTTTAATTTTTCCACAAGCTTTCTTCTTCAAAAAATTTGCTACTATAATGTTGAAGGGAAATATTTCTCATCAAAGGTGTTGACATATTATTAAATTTCTGATAATTCATTTGATCCTAATTTATTTAACATGGTTGATTGAGGATAATGAGATTTGATACCCCTACCATTGAATAGACAATCGAAAGAGGAAACATTATGTTATTTTTCTTTTTGGGTATAAGTAGGTTGTTTGTTGTGACAATTTTGTTTTATAGAACATATATCAAACTGCTTTTTGAAAAATATTTTGAAATCTAGGGTTTCCTCTTAGCCATGGGGGAAAATCAATTCCCTCACCAAATTTTCTCATATTTTTCTAATTCTTTCTCCCTAATCAGACCATCTGAGGCCTCTCACATCGGTAAGCCATCAGGGGTTATCAACATAGATAATGATGGTTTTAAATTTGTCCAATCCAAACAACAAAGGAGGAGAGAGGCCAAGAAAGCATAAGAGTTGCTACCAGTTCTCAATAAAGACAACCAAATAGGTAGATATATAACTACCCAGATCGCAAAGAAAGGCGAAATGTTGTCGATACAGAGAAAATCGATTGTCATCTCACCGAACAGAGAACAAGGCTGAAATCTTAGGCTGATATTGTTGATGATCAGCCTCAAGAACCCAATGATGAAGAATGCAATCTAGATCATATTGCACAAACCAAAATTAACAATAAAAAAATGGTATGGTAAAGGAAGAGATATGTAAAAGGGGTTCTGAATCATGGAATAGTTCTGTTCTTGTTTATCTAGTGGGTACCAAACCAGACTGGTTTTTTCGATCATATATAAAAGAGTTTGGAATCCAATGGTGAATTTGAAATTTTTACTAGAGAGAATGGGTTCTTTCTATTAAAATTTAAAGAATCTCAAGATTTCTCTTCAGTTTTAAAAAATGGACCTTATTTCTGTGATGGAAAACCCATCATAGTAAGAAAGTGGTTTGATTCTTTGAAAATGGACAGAAACATGTTAACGTCTATGCCGATTTGGGTAAGAATAACCTGTGTTAATCTAAAGCTATGGGACAGAGAGGTCTTCAGCGTCATGGCAAGTATCATAGGAAAACCCATTAAAATGGATGCAGCCACAACTATGAAGATGAGATTGAATTACGCTCGCCTTCTCGTAGAAGTGTATGCAAATGATGAACTTCCCAATGAGATCTATCTTCCTTTGTATAATGGAGAGAAAATTATTCAAAAGGTTGAATATGAATAGGTCCCGCCAAAATGTAATGTATGTATGTTTTGGTCACACTAGAGATCAGTATAACCCAAAACAGGCATGGGTTCCCAAGAGCAATAATCAAAAAATTCAAGATAAAGAAACATTAAATTCCGATTCAAGAAGTTATTCAACATCATAGAAACAGACTGCATCGTCTGAGGATAATGTAACGACCCAGAATTTTGAATAATTTAATTTCGAAATATTTAATTAATTTTAAATATTTAAATGATGGTTTGGATTGAATTTTCAATATAACTTTGAAATTGGCGATTAAATTATAGAATTTAATCTGTTGAAAGTTGAATAAAAATTTGAATCTTCAAATTTAAGCCAATTAAAAATATTTAAAAGGCTTGTAAAATTCATATTGATAATATTGAAGATAATAGAAGCTTCAGAATTGAAATTGAAAGTGAATTGTTCAGTTTTGAAATTTAATCGTTTGAATCGATGTTTAAAACAGCCGTCCGAGGCACAGTCTCGGAATTCGACGAAAACAGTTCCATTGGGTCCGTAATATTGAATTATTGCCGGATTTCAAATTTCGTATTTTTCGGAGTTTATATGTGAGCATACGACATATAAACGCGCCAAGATCAAATTGAATTCAAATTAAATTTAAATTATAATTAGTCAAACATCAGCCACGTTCCTTTACTAAAATCACGCTACTCTCCTTCAACAACGCCTGAGATCACGGCAGTTGATCGTGCAAGCTCGTAATCCTGTCTTCCCCTCTCCTTTTAAATAATCGCGCAACCACTCTCTTCAGATTCAAATAAAAAAAAAGAACGAACAAATGGCCGAAGCCTCAGTTAATAAAAAAAAAATGGCCGTAGCCTAAATCGAAGTCGCGAGGCTCACGCGCGCGCGCGATTGAAGGTGGAGGCATCGCGATTGGTGCACGCGCGTGATTGGGGGCGACGCGACAAGCGGCGGCGGCGGTGATGCAAATTGTACGCGAGCTAGGGCATGGCGATTCAAGGCGTGGGGACGAGCGCGTGCTTGCGCATGGAGATGGCGCGCTCGCGCGAGGCAGTGATGTCGAGGCGCGCGCGTATGGAGAAGGGTTTCGGCAACGATGAAGTGGCGCTCGCGATGATTTGGTGGCGATGGAATTGGGAGAGGCAGCGTTCAGGCGTGCATAGCAGGGTGCAGGCGACAATGGTTGGGGGGTGCGATCGATTGCAGCGACTTTGATTTTGTGGTCGCGTGTACAGGGAGGTATAACCCTTGTTTTAGCTAAATTTTGGATTTAGTAATTTATTTAACAGAAAGAAAAATTTATATACAGTCAAATTTATTTTTATTTCAATTTGAATTGGATAACATATATATAGAAACTGAAATATATATATATACAGAAGTTTATAGGAAAGAAAAAAAAATAGTTTTACAGAAAATATTTTACATAAATAACGTTTGGAAAAGAAAAATTTGTATTTATAAATTTTAAAATCTATATATATTATCTTCAAAGAAAAATACAGTGAATATATGTATATATATAAAATAAAGATTAGAAATAAATAATAATAAGAATTTTAAAACTTGAAGAAAATTTAGTTTAAAACTAAATTTTTTGTTGAATAGAAATTTTAGTTTCAAATGGAAATATAGTTTAAGATTTAGTTTTTAAATAAATTTATAAACGAAATAATTAATTGTTAGATTTGTTCAAATTTAAAATCGTTAAACAATTTAATCCATTGAAAAGAAATTGTTTTAAAAAGGAATTAGTTAGTTAAAATTAAATCTATAGTTAATTAAATTATTTAAAGGAAGATTTGAAAATAAAAAAAGAATATACATAAGCAGTTTTTAAATTATATATATACATATATATACGAGAATTTGGAAATATTGATTTACCAAGATATTTTGAAAATGTAATAAAGGATTACAGTCTGCTTATTTTTAAATTTAGATTTAAAAAAATTAGTTAATTAAATCTATTGAACGATAATTGGTGATTTGATTTTTTTTGAATATTAAAGAAAATCATGGGTTAATTTAAATTAAATTTACAAAAGGAAAATTTGTTCAAAATTTAATTGAAAGATAATAAAGATATTGTATAAAAAGGCTTGTGAATTACTTATAATTAAATAAAAAGGAAATTTGGTTCAATTGGGGATTTCTAGTTAGAATTATTTTAAAAGAAAAATTTGTTAAAATAAATTTATTTAAAAAGAGATTGATTTAAATAAAACTATTGATTAATTAAACAATCAAGAACGAAATTTAATTTATTCGATTGATTCGAATATTAATAAATTGTGTAAATATTTATACAAGGTATAAATCAAGAAAATCGAGTCAAGAAGGAAAAGGATTGCTAATAAAAGCAAAGGTGAGAACTTCTCACTCAAAAGGATTTATTTAAATTTTAAATAGTTAGATTTAAAATTGTTAGTTGTGTTGATTGAATGCTTGAATGATGATTGTTATATATGTATTGGATGTGAATAGACCCTATACGCCGTTAGTAAGCGGAGGTTATTTATTACACACATATACCGCGATATTCCACCTTAAAGTGGAATTGGTATTATATTATATATATAGCAATATATATATATTGATTGGCATATGTATATATTGCAGTTGATTGATTTCCCGCATTTGTATAGCGGATGAGACCCTATTGCGCCGTTAGTAAGCGGATATATTTTATAAAATCCCATATACCGCGATATTCCACCTCGAAGTGGAATGGTATTGTGCTAATGTCTGTGGATGCAGGGAAACAGGTTGGAGGGATCCAACTGGATTCCTCACAAATATTTATTTGATTTTAGATATTGTGATGTTTGATTGTTTATCATGGATGATATATGATATTTGAAAGTCGTGATTGACTATCGATGTGTTGCATCATCGAATCCAATTTTTGAAGTTTAAAAATAACGATTTAGATTTCTAAAGTGATTTTTTGGAAATATACGTTTATAAAATATTGGAATTGATTCATCTTAAATAAATAAACGTTGTAATTTTAATGTTATAAAAATTATGATTTTTGAGAAATACAGTTAAAAGTTGATTTTTGAAAATATGAGATTAGTGATTTTTTTAAAATAGCTTGAACTGGGATTTCTGAATTTATTATAAGAAGTTTAAAAATAGGATTTATAAAATTTTTATTTTATAAATCAGAATGATGAAACTATAAAAGAGTTTAAAGATGTTTAAAGTAATAATATAAATTGATTTATATTAAAAGATTTATAAATTGATATTTATAAATTTAGAATATCTTGAATTATAAAACGAGCTTTTATAAGTGATAGAATGATTTGTAAATGAATTTCATAAAGGAATGAAATCTATAGAATTTATGAAATTTGATTATTTTATAAATCAATTGATGAAATTATAAAAGAGTTTAAAGACGTTTTAAAAATAGTAATATAAATTGTTTTATATTAAAAGATTTATAAATTGATATTTATAAAACGAGCTTTTACAAGTATTAGAATGAATTGTAAATGAATTTCATAAATTGGAATTATAGAATTATAACGGTGAAGTTATAAATGGAATTTTATAAACAGTAGGTTTATAAAATTTGTAAAGTTATTTAAAAGAATAGATTTTGGATAAATAAAAGAATCTTATAAGTTATAAGATTTATAAATTTATGAAGTTTAAAGGAACGATTTTATAAACAAATAAATTATAAGTATTTAACTTATAATATGAAATTTTAGTATATCATTGAGATATGAAATTGAATAGATTTATAAAGGGAATTTATAAAAGGAAGTTGTTGTAAAATAAATAGAAATAGAATTTATAAACATTGTTTTATAAATCCGCAACGACTTATTTTGATAAGTGAATTGTTGTAATTTATTTATGGAGTTATATTCATGTTTCGGACAGTGAATAATCCTTTAAAATAAAATGAATAGAAGTGATGAAATTTATTAACAAGTATATTCACGTTTTTGAATAGTGAATAATATGTTAAAGAAATGTTTTGAATGTGATGTTTTAAATAGAATTAAAACGATCTAAAGATGTTTTAAAATGTATTGAGATTCGAAACCATAGATTTCAACATTTATTGTTGAAATAGATGTTTTCGAGAAATAGAAGGAAATAATAGATTATAACACTGTTGTTATAATAGATGATTTTCCGAAAGGAAATGTTTTGTATAGTGTTGGGGTTTATATATCTATTTTAATTTTGAATCCCTATACTAGTGATTTTGGGTTGTCGTAACGATGTTTTACGCAACATTCGTTTTGGCCCAAATAAATATGTTTAAGTGAATGATTTCCTTAAAGAATGAAACTTATACTTAATTTCGATTAGGGTATATTAAATATTTTCTAAGTATAGAAAATAAAAAGATCTGTGAATTACTTATTTTTAATAAGTATAGAAATGCTTTTCCAATATTAAGTGAATATTTGGAATTTATCTTTTTGAAGATAAATTGAAAATGAATATTAGAAATTGAATGGAAATCGTATATTCATAAATATTTTGGAATGTAAATTCAATATGGAATTTATAAATGAAATTTGGAAAATGAGTTTAAAAATAAATATTGATTTATTTTTAAAGAATGGAGAATGTATATCTTATAAAGATATTTTTGGGAAATAAATAATTTGGAAAATTATTTGGAATCTGGTGATGTTGGCATATCTATTGATAGTTCAATAACCGACTATCAATATTTACCTTTAAATAGGTATTTGTTGTGATTTGTTTGAAATTGGATGCCACGCTTATTTTTTTTTAAAATAAGCGCTCACTATTCGGGTTAACCGGGAAAGGACCTTGGGGTCGTATAACCCATTCCGAATATGTGATACGTCGTTATGAATTGCATTCGAAGATCGGTGTTGAAGACCGGATATTTTCGAAAACGAAAGGGTTTCTTGTTGATTGTCTCTGCACTGGCTGATCCCCGGTATTGAGATCTCCATATGTGATGGGAAATCCGAACGTGATTAGAGATTATTCGGATTGCAAGGACTTCTTTGTAAGTGCCTTCGGTTCTGTTCGAGCCCGGAACAGACTTGTATGGATAGTGTGTCTGACATTACAAATTGAGATGTAAAGCCGATTTCTTTCAAATATATTTCTGTTGGTGGCGGAGAATTTATTCTCTTAGCTTAACACCCTTCTCTGAGACGTACGAGCTCAGAGGTTATATAGTTGAAGTTATCAGCGATATATTCCCAATTTGGTAATGTGACATGCTGAGTGTAGCTGTAAATGATCATTGTGTTGATTATTTGTGATAGGATCATTTGTTTGATCGTCTATCCTGGTGATCATTTCTATGATCATTTGTTGACCCAAAGCATGGCTTTTGTATAAAGTATGTTTTTGTGGACGAGACTTCGTCGAGCCTCACAAACCGGTAATGGTCAAAACAGGAATTGTGCGGCAAGGTTTTCAGGGATCGCTTCCCTAGGGTATAGCCATTCCTTCTGGAAAAGGATAGTATCATGGTATGGAGCCCAGATACTTACTCATGTTGAAAACACTTTATGATTGTGTGATGATGGTGACGAGCGCTCGGTGAAAGGTTCCAAAGGACCGGGAGTGGCATATCTGAGGGTTTGTAATATTCCTTGGGAAAAGGGATTCCCGGCTTTGTTTAGCGGAGAACGGTGGTTCTCGGGGCGTCCTTCCAGAGGCGTTTCCATGTGGCAATGGGAAGTTCCTTGGCCTGACCATTTGTTGGAAAATCCATTCTTCAAATACGAGACTTGTACGGTTTTAGTTGTATAACCTGTCATGGAATATGGCGGTAACCCGCTATTGAACATGGTAGCTATAGTAGGCATAAGTGCGAAATGTCTATGCTGGCTAAGATTTATATCTTTATTTTCGAAATGAATTTTCTCTACACTATGCACTAATAATAATATCAAATGTTCTTTTTTAATGCGTATCAAGCATCTTTGACTATCATAAGGAGAAATCTCCTCCGATTCTGCGTTTGCATGTGTGTGTGTGTGCGGGAGGCCTTATGGTATTCTCATTTTTAAAAAGCATTGCGAATTGAATTTAAAAATATTCCTCTATTTTGATTTAAATAAAAAAAATAAACTGTTTTAGTTCTCGCACCAGTCACATGACTGACTCGGAGTTTATTGTTTTCCTTCCTAAACTCTGGGTGCCCACCAATTTTCACACGGGCAGTCAAGAGTTAAGGTTTATCAGGATATTCTGGATATTCAGGAGTTGCTGGAAGCAAGATGGATGGCAATGGCGTATTACTAGTTTATATAGTATTTCTTTTTCCGCTGCACTGTTTGTTGTTGTTGCTGTACACTCTGATGATATGATGTAATGAAATGCAATGTATAAAATGTAATAACAGATATAGTTCTTTGTTTAAAGATTATTCATTTATTATTATATGTTGTTCCGCTGCGAATTGTGAGATTCTGATGTTGTTCTGTTATTTTCTGTTTCGTTCTATTTTCTGTTTTCTTTTCTCTCTATCTTTTCTATCTTTTTCTCTCTATCTTCTCTTCTTTTCTACTTTTTTCTTCTTTCTTAAAAAAAAACCATAAGGGTTCGTATTTTCGTTCACCTTGAGTTAATCAATGGAGATTAGTGTCTATTCAAGGAGTACGGATTTATGGTTCTTTACATTTGGTATCAGAGCATATGGTTAGGCGACAACCATGGTTCTGTTGGGTGTTACTCATTAGAGATAGAGTCAGCAGTACTCTAGAATGAATTTGAGTTTAATAATAGATATGAGTGCGTATTTGTTAGTGAATATAAAATTTTTTTGGATCGGGTAAATAAGATAATTTTGCCCAAAACTATTTTGATAGAGAAGAAATGATTTTCTATGAATTATTATAGTATATGGATGCATGATTGTTAGGAAGTGATAATATAGAATTATTATCATTATTATATGAAATTAAATAAGATAAAATGGATTGAATTCAAGTAAATTAACTTGATAAATTATTTATTTATGAAATAATTTCAAATGGAATGAATATGAATATGAAATGTGAATAAAAATTGAATAGAGATGGTATGTGAATTAATCGTAAGCAATAAAATTGAATTGAGCAATTAAGTAAATTTGAGATGAATGGAAATTGAAATTGAAATGAATTGGTGAATGAAACTAATTTAAAGTAATCATATGAATTAGCAAATGAAAGCTAATCGTTAGAATTCAATGTTTGGAATTGAAAATTGAATTCGTATGAAATTTAAATTGTGAATTGAATTCAAATGAAATTTGAAATTGCGAATTGAATTGAAATGTAAAATTTAATGAAAATGGATATGTAACTTCAACAGTGAAGTAAAAATGTATAAGAAGCATATATTGGAAAATTTTGTAATAGAATTGGCAAAATGGTTTGAATGTTGGAATTGGATATTATGAATAGCAGGATATACAGGTATTATGAAGGGATTGGATTTTGATTTCAAAGTAAAAAATTGAATCGATCGACAAAAAGGTACGTATTTCAATTTCAGTATGAAATTTGATGATTTTCTTCTCCAGCCACTTGGCTTTCTCTTTTCTTTTTTGATTCTGAGGGGCCGTGGTGCCAATTTGGAGTCGTACCGAGCTAGCCGCGCAAAGGAGATGCTGGCGGAATTTTTCGAAAATTTAGGGTGTTAGAAAATTTTTGAGAAAATTTTGAAAGTTTGAAATTTGAATTTGAATTTAAATTTAAATTGTTGGAAGAACAAGGTTGTTTGGAACCTATAATTGAAGTTGGAATGATTGAATCTCTAATAAAAAAAGATTTAGGTTAGTGAGTTGATAAAACAATTTGGATTGTGAAAAATAGTAGACGGGATAAGGGCATTCTTCTTAACTTGTAATTTCGGGACGAAATTCTTTTAAGGGGGGAAGATTGTAACGACCCAGAATTTTGAATAATTTAATTTGGAAATATTTAATTAATTTTAAATATTTAAATGATGGTTTGGATTAAATTTTCAATATAACTTTGAAATTGGCGATTAAATTATAGAATTTAATCTGTTGAAAGTTGAATAAAAATTTGAATCTTCAAATTTAAGCCAATTAAAAATATTTCAAAGGCTTGTAAAATTCATATTGATAATATTGAAGATAATAGAAGCTTCAGAATTGAAATTGAAAGTGAATTGTTCAGTTTTGAAATTTAATCGTTTGAATCGATGTTTAAAACAGCCGTCCGAGGCACAGTCTCGGAATTCGACGAAAACAGTTCCATTGGGTCCGTAATATTGAATTATTGCCGGATTTCAAATTTCGTATTTTTCGGAGTTTATATGTGAGCATACGACATATAAACGCGCCAAGATCAAATTGAATTCAAATTAAATTTAAATTATAATTAGTCAAACATCAGCCACGTTCCTTTACTAAAATCATGCTACTCTCCTTCAACAACGCCTGAGATCACGGCAGTTGATCGTGCAAGCACGTAATCCTGTCTTCCCCTCTCCTTTTAAATAATCGCGCAACCACTCTCTTCAGATTCAAATAAAAAAAAAAGAACGAACAAATGGCCGAAGCCTCAGTTAATAAAAAAAAAAGAAAAAAGAAAAATGGCCGTAGCCTAAATCGAAGTCGCGAGGCTCACGCGCGCGCGATTGAAGGTGGAGGCGTCGCGATTTGTGCACGCGCGTGATTGGGGGCGACGCGACAAGCGGCGGCGGCGGCGATGCAAATTGTACGCGAGCTAGGGCATGGCGATTCAAGGCGTGAGGACGAGCGCGTGCTTGCGCATGGAGATGGCGCGCTCGCGCGAGGCAGTGATGTCGAGGCGCGCGCGTATGGAGAAGGGTTTCGACAACGATGAAGTGGCGCTCGCGATGATTTGGTGGCGATGGAATTGGGAGAGGCAGCGTTCAGGCGTGCATAGCAGGGTGCAGGCGACAATGGTTGGGGGGTGCGATCGATTGCAGCGACTTTGATTTTGTGGTCGCGTGTACAGGGAGGTATAACCCTTATTTTAGCTAAATTTTGGATTTAGTAATTTATTTAACAGAAAGAAAAATTTATATACAGTCAAATTTATTTTTATTTCAATTTGAATTGGATAACATATATATAGAAACTGAAAAATATATATATACAGAAGTTTATAGGAAAAAAAAAAAAATAGTTTTACAGAAAATATTTTACATAAATAACGTTTGGAAAAGAAAATTTTGTATTTATAAATTTTAAAATCTATATATATTATCTTCAAAGAAAAATACAGTGAATATATGTATATATATAAAATAAAGATTAGAAATAAATAATAAGAAGAATTTTAAAACTTGAAGAAAATTTAGTTTAAAACTAAATTTTTTGTTGAATAGAAATTTTAGTTTCAAATGGAAATATAGTTTAAGATTTAGTTTTTAAATAAGTTTATAAACGAAATAATTAATTGTTAGATTTGTTCAAATTTAAAATCGTTAAACAATTTAATCCATTGAAAAGAAATTGTTTTAAAAAGGAATTAGTTAGTTAAAATTAAATCTATAGTTAATTAAATTATTTAAAGGAAGATTTGAAAATAAAAAAAGAATATACATAAGCAGTTTTTAAATTATATATATACATATATATACGAGAATTTGGAAATATTGATTTACTAAGATATTTTGAAAATGTAATAAAGGATTACAGTCTGCTTATTTTTAAATTTAGATTTAAAAAAATTAGTTAATTAAATCTATTGAACGATAATTGGTGATTTGATTTTTTTTGAATATTAAAGAAAATCATGGGTTAATTTAAATTAAATTTACAAAAGGAAAATTTGTTCAAAATTTAATTGAAAGATAATAAAGATATTGTATAAAAAGGCTTGTGAATTACTTATAAATAAATAAAAAGGAAATTTGGTTCAATTGGGGATTTCTAGTTAGAATTATTTTAAAAGAAAAATTTGTTAAAATAAATTTATTTAAAAAGAGATTGATTTAAATAAAACTATTGATTAATTAAACAATCAAGAATGAAATTTAATTTATTCGATTGATTCGAATATTAATAAATTGTGTAAATATTTATACAAGGTATAAATCAAGAAAATCGAGTCAAGAAGGAAAAGGATTGCTAATAAAAGCAAAGGTGAGAACTTCTCACTCAAAAGGATTTATTTAAATTTTAAATAGTTAGATTTAAAATTGTTAGTTGTGTTGATTGAATGCTTGAATGATGATTGTTATATATGTATTGGATGTGAATAGACCCTATACGTCGTTAGTAAGCGGAGGTTATTTATTACACACATATACCGCGATATTCCACCTTAAAGTGGAATTGGTATTATATTATATATATAGCAATATATATATATTGGCATATGTATATATTGCAGTTGATTGATTTCCCGCATTTGTATAGCGGATGAGACCCTATTGCGCCGTTAGTAAGCGGATATATTTTATAAAATCCCATATACCGCGATATTCCACCTCGAAGTGGAATGGTATTGTGCTAATGTCTGTGGATGCAGGGAAACAGGTTGGAGGGATCCAACTGGATTCCTCACAAATATTTATTTGATTTTAGATATTGTGATGTTTGATTGTTTATCATGGATGATATATGATATTTGAAAGTCGTGATTGACTATCGATGTGTTGCATCATCGAATCCAATTTTTGAAGTTTAAAAATAACGATTTTGATTTCTAAAGTGATTTTTTGGAAATATACGTTTATAAAATATTGGAATTGATTCATCTTAAATAAATAAACATTATAATTTTAATGTTATAAAAATTATGATTTTTGAGAAATACAGTTAAAAGTTGATTTTTGAAAATATGGGATTAGTAATTTTTTTAAAATAGCTTGAACTGGGATTTCTGAATTTATTATAAGAAGTTTAAAAATAGGATTTATAAAAATTTTATTTTATAAATCAGAATGATGAAACTATAAAAGAGTTTAAAGATGTTTAAAGTAATAATATAAATTGATTTATATTAAAAGATTTATAAATTGATATTTATAAATTTAGAATATCTTAAATTATAAAACGAGCTTTTATAAGTGATAGAATGATTTGTAAATGAATTTCATAAAGGAATGAAATCTATAGAATTTATGAAATTTGATTATTTTATAAATCAATTGATGAAATTATAAAAGAGTTTAAAGACGTTTTAAAAATAGTAGTATAAATTGTTTTATATTAAAAGATTTATAAATTGATATTTATAAATTAAAAATATTGGAATTATAAAACGAGCTTTTACAAGTATTAGAATGAATTGTAAATGAATTTCATAAATTGGAATTATAGAATTATAACGGTGAAGTTATAAATGGAATTTTATAAACAGTAGGTTTATAAAATTTGTAAAGTTATTTAAAAGAATAGATTTTGGATAAATAAAAGAATCTTATAAGTTATAAGATTTATAAATTTATGAAGTTTAAAGGAACGATTTTATAAACAAATAAATTATAAGTATTTAACTTATAATATGAAATTTTAGTATATCATTGAGATATGAAATTGAATAGATTTATAAAGGGAATTTATAAAAGGAAGTTGTTGTAAAATAAATAGAAATAGAATTTATAAACATTGTTTTATAAATCCGCAATGACATATTTTGATAAGTGAATTGTTGTAATTTATTTATGGAGTTATATTCATGTTTCAGACAGTGAATAATCCTTTAAAATAAAATGAATAGAAGTGATGAAATTTATTAACAAGTATATTCACGTTTTTGAATAGTGAATAATATGTTAAAGAAATGTTTTGAATGTGATGTTTTAAATAGAATTAAAACGATCTAAAGATGTTTTAAAATGTATTGAGATTCGAAACCATAGATTTCAACATTTATTGTTGAAATAGATGTTTTCGAGAAATAGAAGGAAATAATAGATTATAACACTGTTGTTATAATAGATGATTTTCCGAAAGGAAATGTTTTGTATAGTATTGGGGTTTATATATCTATTTTAATTTTGAATCCCTATACTAGTGATTTTGGGTTGTCGTAACGATGTTTTACGCAACATTCGTTTTGGCCCAAATTAATATGTTTAAGTGAATGATTTCCTTAAAGAATGAAACATATACTTAATTTCGATTAGGGTATATTAAATATTTTCTAAGTATAGAAAATAAAAAGATCTGTGAATTACTTATTTTTAATAAGTATAGAAATGCTTTTCCAATATTAAGTGAATATTTGGAATTTATCTTTTTGAAGATAAATTGAAAATGAATATTAGAAATTGAATGGAAATCGTATATTCATAAATATTTTGGAATGTAAATTCAATATGGAATTTATAAATGAAATTTGGAAAATGAGTTTAAAAATAAATATTGATTTATTTTTAAAGAATGGAGAATGTATATCTTATAAAGATATTTTTGGGAAATAAATAATTTGGAAAATTATTTGGAATCTGGTGATGTTGGCATATCTATTGATAGTTCAATAACCGACTATCAATATTTACCTTTAAATAGGTATTTGTTGTGATTTGTTTGAAATTGGATGCCACACTTATTTTTTTTTAAAATAAGCGCTCACTATTCGGGTTAACCGGGAAAGGACCTTGGGGTCATATAACCCATTCCGAATATGTGATACGTCGTTATGAATTGCATTCGAAGATCGGTGTTGAAGACCGGATATTTTCGAAAACGAAAGGGTTTCTTGTTGATTGTCTCTGCACTGGCTGATCCCCGGTATTGAGATTTCCATATGTGATGGGAAATCCGAACGTGATTAGAGATTATTCGGATTGCAAGGACTTCTTTGTAAGTGCCTTCGGTTCTGTTCGAGCCCGGAACAGACTTGTATGGATAGTGTGTCTGACATTACAAATTGAGATGTAAAGCCGATTTCTTTCAAATATATTTCTGTTGGTGGCGGAGAATTTATTCTCTTAGCTTAACACCCTTCTCTGAGACGTACGAGCTCAGAGGTTATATAGTTGAAGTTATCAACGATATATTCCCAATTTGGTAATGTGACATGCTGAGTGTAGCTGTAAATGATCATTGTGTTGATTATTTGTGATAGGATCATTTGTTTGATCGTCTATCCTGGTGATCATTTCTATGATCATTTGTTGACCCAAAGCATGGCTTTTGTATAAAGTATGTTTTTGTGGACGAGACTTCGTCGAGCCTCACAAACCGGTAATGGTCGAAACAGGAATTGTGCGGCAAGGTTTTCAGGGATCGCTTCCCTAGGGTATAGCCATTCCTTCTGGAAAAGGGTAGTATCATGGTATGGAGCCCAGATACTTACTCATGTTGAAAACACTTTATGATTGTGTGATGATGGTGACGAGCGCTCGGTGAAAGGTTCCAAAGGACCGGGAGTGGCATATCTGAGGGTTTGTAATATTCCTTGGGAAAAGGGATTCCCGGCTTTGTTTAGCGGAGAACGGTGGTTCTCGGGGCGTCCTTCCAGAGGCGTTTCCATGTGGCAATGGGAAGTTCCTTGGCTTGACCATTTGTTGGAAAATTCATTCTTCAAATACGAGACTTGTACGGTTTTAGTTGTATAACCTGTCATGGAATATGGCGGTAACCCGCTATTGAACATGGTAGCTATAGTAGGCATAAGTGCGAAATGTCTATGCTGGCTAAGATTTATATCTTTATTTTCGAAATGAATTTTCTCTACACTATGCACTAATAATAATATCAAATGTTCTTTTTTAATGCGTATCAAGCATCTTTGACTATCATAAGGAGAAATCTCCTCCGATTCTGCGTTTGCGTGTGTGTGTGCGGGAGGCCTTATGGTAGTCTCATTTTTAAAAAGCATTGCGAATTGAATTTAAAAATATTCCTCTATTTTGATTTTAAAAAAAAAATAAACTGTTTTAGTTCTCGCACCAGTCACATGACTGACTCGGAGTTTATTGTTTTCCTTCCTAAACTCTGGGTGCCCACCAATTTTCACACGGGCAGTCAAGAGTTAAGGTTTATCAGGATATTCTGGATATTCAGGAGTTGCTGGAAGCAAGATGGATGGCAATGGCGTATTACTAGTTTATATAGTATTTCTTTTTCCGCTGCACTGTTTGTTGTTGTTGCTGTACACTCTGATGATATGATGTAATGAAATGCAATGTATAAAATGTAATAACTGATATAGTTCTTTGTCTAAAGATTATTCATTTATTATTATATGTTGTTCCGTTGCGAATTGTGAGATTCTGATGTTGTTCTGTTATTTTCTGTTTCGTTCTATTTTCTGTTTTCTTTTCTCTCTATCTTTGCTATCTTTTTCTCTCTATCTTCTCTTCTTTTCTACTTTTTTCTTCTTTCTTAAAAAAAAACCATAAGGGTTCGTATTTTCGTTCACCTTGAGTTAATCAATGGAGATTAGTGTCTATTCAAGGAGTACGGATTTACGGTTCTTTACAGATAATGACCGAATCAACCAAATAGGTATCAGTTCCGATCAAAAAAGAATAAGAGTGTGCTCTTTGATTAAGATGATCAGGTCATAGCTAAGGAAGTTCATCATACTGATATGGAAACCATTCAAAGGGAAAATCACAGAGCAATAAAGTGGTGGGTAAAAAGAATATGATGGTCTTAGAATCTGTAAACCCACTAGTTACAGACCCTTGTTTAATTACAGATAACTATGGTACAAACAACAATAATGCTAATGAAGATCATCTACAATCTGCAACTTTTGATTTGAGAAAGCCTACTAAAACAGCCCCTCTACCTGAGCAGGCTGCACTGGCTGAGGAGTCTGACTCAGCCATGCCTCACGCCGCTGACCCATTTGATATCTCTCTTATTAAAATTCCAGAAGGTGCTAATAATACTGGAACAGAAATGGAAATGATGGATGCTGTTGATCAATTTGATATTTTAGAACTGAATATACTAAAAACAAAGGCTACTGGTAAGAACAAGGGTATAAAGAAAAGAAAACTTTTAAACAAAAATACATGTCTATAAATCCAGACTAAGACGAAATGTCAACCAGGTTAAAAGAAAAAAGTGCTGAGAACAAAAGAATAGGTAAGAGTTCTTCAGTATCAGGTACTATTTAAACCCTTGCTTTTATTTCTTGATTTTGTCTATACTGGCATGGAATGTAAGAGGTATGAATTCCTCTTCTAAACAATCTGATATCTTACATATATGTAGTGTATACAAACCCTCTATTATAGCATTGGTTGAGAATAAACTGAATGAAGATAGTTTTGAAAAATTGTTTTAAATTACCCAGAAATTAGAAAGCTATAAACAATCATGATTGTGGTTGTAAAGGCAGAATTATTGTTTTATGGGATTCCAACATTTGGAATATGTTAAATAGTAACAAAGATAAACAGTTTATAAATTGTCAATTTGAAAATATTGGTGTTTTTCTCTACAAATTACTAGTATTTACGGTAGCAATCTGGAAACTGAAAGAAATATTATGCGGAGTAGATTAAAAGCTTTAAACGTAAACTATAATTTCCCTTGGCTTATTTTAGGGGATTTTAATACTGTTTTACATGCATCTGAAAAATTTGGGGGTAATAAAATACCTCAAAGCAAATTAGACAGAGTAAATAATTTTTTTATTGAGACTGGGTTAATAGAACCAAATACTAGTGGTAATAAATATACTTGGAAATCTGGTATAGAAACGAATATTCATTGTAAATTAGATAGAGCTCTGATTAATAAAGAATTTTTCAATGTTTTACCCAAATTTATATGTTCTACTCTTAAGCAAAGTACTAGTGATCATACTCCAATACTTATCACTCTTTTTAAGGATTTAGCCTTTACCTCCATTCAGATTTAAGAATGGATGGGTATTAGATGATAATTATAAAATCCTAATGGCAGAATGTATGAATTTTTCTCGTAATGGTACAAAACAGTTTCAATTTAACATGTTTTTGAAGAATACCAAAAGTAAACTTAAAGTTTGGAACAAAATTAATTTTATGAAGAATAATAAGTTGTAACTGTTAAGACAGGAAGGGATACTGTTACAAGAAATAGTTGATAAAAATCTTCGGGACATTACTGCTATTAAAAAATTCTTTTCCAATTAACAAAATATATCAACAGAGCTCTACACTGATACTATGAATGCTAAACAAAAAGCCAAGGTTGATTGGTTAACAATGGGTGATGACTGTATTAAAAAAATTTCATGCAAAAATGAGTAGTAGGAGGCATATAAATAATATAGATAATGTTATTGATAAAAATTGGTAATCTAACTAATGCGTATGATAAAGTGGTTACAGATGTAGTTGACTATTATGAAAAATTATTTTTTCTGAATCTATTACTAATAACTTTCCTCATATTATTTGTAAAAATATTCTAAATGCCAATGCTTCTGATATATTACTTTCTTCAGTTTCTACTGAAGAAATTAAATATATAGTGTTCAATGCTAGTGACAAGAAGAGTCTTGGCCCTGATGGATTTAATGTAAAATTCTACAAAAATCAATGGGATAGCATTAAAAGTCAGGTATTGAATGTAGTAAATAAATTTTTGATAAAGGAAAAATTATTAAAAGTATAAATCATACTTTTATTGCTTTAATCTCCAAAACTAAAAATCCCACTTGTATTGGTGCTTACAGACCCATCTCTTGTTGCAATTTCATTTGTAAAAATCATAGCTACTGTTTCAAGTAATTGGATTAAAATTTTCTACCATTTATTATTTCTGAAAATCGGAGTGCATTTTTTCCTGGCAGACTCATATATGAAAACTCTCTTCTAGCCCATGAACTAGTCAGAAAGTTTAATTCAAAAAATGCTAATAATGTATGTATTAAGGTGGATTTACAAAAGGCCTATGACAAAGTAAACAGGCACTTTATATATCATATAATGGAATGTATGGGATTCCCAAGTAAGTTTTGTAATTTAGTCCTTGAATGTATAAATTCTCCTACCTTTTCTATTTTCATCTAGGGTAAATCAGAGGGTTTTATTAAAAGCAATTGGGGTATTAGGCAGGGTGATCCATTATCACCTTACCTTTTTACTTTGGTCATGGAGTACTTTTCTATTTTAATGGAAAGAGAAACTGTTAAAGGTAATATTACTCCTATGAATAAAATCCAGCCCTATATTAATCATCTTATATATGCAGATGACCTTATGGTCTTTATTAAAGCTAATAAGACTAATGCAGATGCTATCAAAAACATTTTCAGCAGTATTGGTAAATGAAAGTGCTAATCATCTGTTTTTTAAATGCAAGTGCTAATCATCTGTTTTTTAAATGCAGTTATTCTTACTACATATGGAACCGTATTCAAACTATATTGCATATTGCCAATAATGGTCAGATGGGTCTAATATAAGCTATTCCACATATCAACAACAATTTTAAAGCTAAAAACCGTGAAAGAGCCTATGCTCACATATTACTAACCACTGTCGTGTTTCATATTTGGAAAGAAAAGAACTTTCGAACTCATAATAAAAGCAGTATGAACAGAGAACAGAAGTGGATACTTATCGAGATAGACAGCAGGATTATTCTTCATATATCAAAGAAAAAAGTCAAGGATCAAACCAAAATTTATTTTCTGGCTGATGGATGGAGCCATGAAGCTAGCATCAAACATCTAGAGCTATTTCTCGCTCGTGATAAAGTACCTCAAGACAAACAACAACCATTTGAAGCTAACGGCCTCCACTAGAGCTCAGTTGCTCATAACGATGAATTCTTTACTAATCAGCGAACAACCGAGGTTACAAGGTTGAATCGAAGCTCAGTTTAGGTGAGGGCATACATATGAGAGAGGAATTAACATATCTTAGTTGCAATGACCTTAGATATGCTAATCCCCCTAGTTTTCAAATCATCAGAGAAGCAACCAATTTAAAGCGTGTATTGATGGGATGCAAGGTGCTTTTAACAATAGCTTATCATATTGGGAGAGAGCAGAGTCGAGCGGTAAAAAGCAAGGTAGCAGAGAGACATAGATGAAGTATCGCTGACTCACTATCGTCGTAATTTTTAGGGTTTTGTTATTGAGTTTTGAATGAAAATCGACTAGGGTTGCTGTGTGTTTTATGAGTTATTGTTTCGGGCATTATATGTTTTTACCCATTTTGTACTGGATTTGGCCCATTTACCTTATTTCAAAAAATACATTCTTCTTTTTGTCAGATAGTAGTTGCGTACCAATTTTTAGCAATATTAGCTCCTAAAGGATTATATTATGTGTCTCATTAATAATATCGTTCAAATGACTTTTTTTAATTGGAGGGCTAATGAACAATAATAAATATAAATGTGGTAGTTGTGTTAAAATGAAAAAAGAAACTCAAAATGACACATGGACATAATTTGAGAATGGCGTGTGCGTAGCACTAGTTCGTCCTACTAAGATTAAAAGTGGACATAAGCAATGAAAAATCGTTGTAAAGATCCATATGTCATTTAAGTACTTACCTCTCGCATTTTTTTCCTATAATTTATATGATATGGATTTGAGATTCTGTAGGTTGAACTCATAAGTAGTGGTAATCAGAAGCTAAATCCCAAAGCAAACATCAGTCGATGGTTACTTTTTAAATTGTCGGTTCTCCTTAGCTTCTATAAGGTTGTTAAACCAACTTTCTGGCTAACATGTCTTATGTAAAATAAGTCAAAGTTCTATGATAATTTGTAGAAATAAAATGAAAGTAGAATATCAGGCATCTAAAACTAATTCCATTGAATCAAAGCATTGAATATCTTTGATACAAATTCAAGGAAAACTTAAATGAGAATGTGTTCCTTCCTCATATATTTCCTCATTATAACTATCAAGATTATGATGCTTCAAATATGGGAATTCAAATTCTATTAAACTTAATAATTAATAATAGTTCTATATGAGTTATATCTTTCTTTTAGTGGATATTTGCTTAAGAGTGAAACTTATATGCTCCATCTATTTTCAAATAAAACTATGCATGTGAATTTATAAGATGTGGACTAGGAAGAAACCACATGTTGAGGTGGGGTTGTCTGTCATACGTTAAAAATGAAAGCCCTATCTTACTCCAATCTAAATCAGGCACTACACCAGAAAAGTCCTTTTGTAGCGCTGCAAAAAAACGCTACAAAAGTTTTAATGGTGTTTCCTTAAACGCCGCGATAAGACATGCAATAAAAGTCTGAAATTTTTGCACAAAAAGCAACTAAGATTTGACATATTGTAGTTTTTAGAAATGATGCAAAAACTTTTAGAATTTTAGTAGCATGTCATATTGTAGTCTTTACCGAAAGGCTACTAAAATTTTGGTAGCATTTTCTCAATGCTACGAAAGTCGTAACGCAAATTTTACATTTATTTCCATAACGTTTTCAAAATGCTAATAAATGTTATCAGCTGTTTTGTAGCATGCTCTACACGCTACCATTTCTTGTTAATGGCTTGCACCATTTCGGTCATCACTCATTGAATAGACTTATTAAAATCAGCAATCAATCTTATTATCGTCATATTCAAATCTACAATCAATCAATCTATCACATAATCGTCATATTCAAACAGCTGAAAAAACATTTTAATCACAAAATCAAATACAATATCCATAATCATTTCGATAATAGATTTTTCATAAAATAAACAAATTCAAATAAAACCCATAACCATTAATAAACAAGTTGCACAACTAGTACTAACAAATGTTGTAGTATATAAAACAATTAAAGCCATGTTCATTACTTAACTACCCACAATTTTTTGACGCAGCCGATCTTTACTCCTAAAAAGCTAATTACCTGTATACAAGTTTAACAATCAACAGATGATTATGAAATTGTTTCGCATATTTAAAGTATATCAAACATCCTTAGTTAAACTTTATTCAAATTTAAATAATTTTTACAAAAACTTGGTTAATTTTATAATAAACTTATTTAATTTTTAAAAACTTTTTAACTTAGTTAAATTCTAATAAACTTAATTAATTTGTATAAATTTATTTAAAATTTATTAAACCTAATCAAATTATGTAAAACTTAGTTAATTTTTAAAATTTTGGTTAGTTTTTATAAAAATTAGTTAAAATTTTTATAAAACTCGGTTAACATATTTATTACTTTATTTATATTAACTCAAACTTATAAATTATCTCAATGGCTAAAACTTAAAATGTCATAACTTATATTTTAACTAACTTAAACTTATAAATCATCTCAAACTTAAACTTAATTAACTTAATTAATTTTTGTAAATTATCTCAAACTTATATATTTTTCATAAACTTAATTAATTTATTATTATTGTTGTTGTTGTAAAGTTAGTTAATTTATTATTATTGTTATAATTATCAACTTAATTAATTTCTATAATCTTTTTTTAAACTTAGTTAACCTATTTGTCTTTATAAACATAGCTTTAGTCATTTTTTGTTGTTGTTACTATTAATTATAAAACTTAGTTGACTTTGTTAATTTATTATTATTATTATTATTATAAACTCAGCTAATTTTATCATACTATAGTTTAGTATTATTATTATAAACTTAGTTAATTTTTTTATCAAACTTAGTTTATTATTATTATAAACTTGTTAATTTTTAGGATACTGAGTTATCTCAAACTTATAAATATCTCAAACTATTATCTTAGTTAATTTTTACAAATTATCTCAAACTTATAAATTTTCATAAAGTTAGTTAATTTATTATTATTGTTGTAAACTTAGTTATTATTATTATTATTATTATTATAAAATTAGTTAATTTATTATTACTAATAATATAAATTTAGTTAACTTTTATAAACTTGTTCATTTTTTATAAAACTTAGTTAACTTATTCAATTTTTATAAACTTAGATTTTATTATTATTGTTATTAATTATAAAAATTACTTGATATAGTTAATTTACTATTGCTGCTACTACTATATTATTATTGTTTTAAACTTAGTTAATTTTTATCAAAATATAATTAATTACTGTTATTGTTATTTTTATTGTTGTTGTTGTTGTTATTATAAAATCATTTTATTTTTTATCAAACTTAGTTTATCATCATCATCATTATTATTATTACTTATTATTACAAACTAGTTAATTTTTATAAAGCTTAGTTAATTTATTCAAACTATTGTTTGTTATTATTATTATCAAAAATATTGCTAATTTTTTATAAAGAAGAAAAACTCAACACTTGGACTCCAAAAACTGGATGGTAATTAATTTGAAACTCCAAAATTTGATGATACAAGGTAATTCAAATAATTCGATTCAGTGGAAATATATAACCTTAACTGAAATTGCACCAAGAAAAAGATACAAGGTGATTCGAAAAAATCGATTTCAGATAAGCACATAAATTGTTGCTCTAGCATTGTTTAGTGCGTTGTCAGTTCCGAGTTGTTTTTCAAGTGCATTCTCTATGCCTACCATTTCAAGTACAATTCTCACTGGTTTTGTGTAAATTTATTGGTAATTCATAAGGATACCAGTTTTATCATACCAAGAAATAAGAGTTGTTATTTCATTACATGCTGACATCCTAGGAAAGGAATTTCTTTCTCGATAAACCAGTGACGATGCAATGTATGTTAACGAGATTCAAGATTCTAACATGGAAATCGATCGTACGGATAATGATGATTCAACAGTACTCCAAGGGACATGACTTACTAGAAGGTATGATAATCAATCTCCATGTATTAGAGAGACATTAAAAGTACCTCATTAATGATAAGAAAGTGGATTGTGTCACCATTCATAGTGAAAACATTCTAAGTCATTGAAAAGCCTTGGAGTTTGAAAACACTTCCTTGTAACTCGATGCAAAGAAGCATGGAATAGATTCCACATATGCTGAAAAAGTTAGATTTTGAAATGTACTCGAAGTGATGATACCAACCGACTAAAGGTGCATATTCATTAGCATAGAGGAAAAAACATAGGCTTCTAAAGCAATGTCAATTCGGTATGTTGAATACGATGAAACATTTTCACCAATCACCCAAATTAAATCCATAGGAATCTACAGGAAAATTGCTACACACTATGGTTACAAAACTTAGCGTATGAATATTAGGACTATATTTGTAAATGATGATTCATAATAGACTATTTGTACATTAAAGATGAAGGTACCTAAAGTTAGTGGTAACGATAATAAGCTTGTTGACTCTTAAATTAATCGATGATCATACAAAACATCAATATTGAAACAAATATTAAAAGCTATTTAGTTTCTCTGTATAGTTATGTTGCACAAAATAATATTAAACTCACTTCGTCGCTTGAAAATGATTTTTGTGATGACTACAGCATCACTGGCGTCCATTTTTTAGTCTAGACATAGGGGATATTACATTATACTTTTTTGCAATTATTATATTATAGAAAGAGTTTTTCATTTATTCCAAATGTTTACAAACCCTTATAATTATTTCTCAGAAAGAGTTTTATATTCTTCAAAGGCTCGAAAACTCTATCAAAAGTACATAAATGGCTTCACTACGGGAAAAATAATTATCAATAGCAACCAGTACAGCGTTGAAATGCAGTTGGTTATCATCATTTCTTTTAAGGGCAATTAGGTGCCAAAACAATGCAATTTTCACGCCATCTGAGGCCTCCGAAAAAGCTTAAACAACTTGGCGGTATATTCTTTTCCTTTCCCTCTCATATTTACCTATTCTCAAAATCCCTTTTCCTCATGTTCTCACTTACAAAGCCCTAAATTCTTATCTGAAGATAACTTTCATCGTGGATCTCACTCTAATCCTTGCCATGAAGTCAAAGCTTCATTTCTCTTACTCTAACGTTTAGTATCAAAATACTTCTCCTTGTTCCTTTCTCATAAAACCCTAAACCATTGTCGATTTTATCATTCCTTCACTGAACTGGCCATCGAATAATTTGCATCCGAACTCTTATAAGCTCTCGAATCATTATGATAAGCAGATATAAAACTTTCCACTTGTTCAGTTTTATCCATGTTAGTACATAACCGAAAGCAATTTTTTTTGAAAATTTCATATTAATTAATAGTCGTTGCTTAATTTCATGTTAGTAACTGCTGTGGCTTGAATTTATTATTTTGATATTATTTCAGTTTTGAACTTTAATTATCGATTTTGATTTCAGTTTCATTTTTTGTGCCTAGATTCTATTATGATTTTGAACTTTAATTTTGATGATGTGCATCTAGATGGATGGTTTGGAAGCAACAATGCTTAATTTTTTATATTTTGGGCATTGGAACACATAAAAGAAGCTTCCTGAAATGCTCTTTAGGACCTGTTAATTAGCACATTTGGATTTTACAAAAAGTCATTGATAAGTCTTGGTTAAGTTAATTATGATGTGTAATACCTCTATAATGATTAAATTTTTTAAATATGTTAACTACTTCCTATGTGTGATGCATTATCTAACATGTTTAACTTCGTCAATGAAAGCTTGAAGTTTAAGTGTAATAATATATTTTCCAAAGTATATACACTTTAATCAAATATATTATCTATCCTCTAATTTCAAAGATAGTTCAGTTTGTCTAAAAAAATATGTAGTATTTGTTTTTTACATAATCATGTGGCAGATGATTATTTCTTATGAAGTTCAAGTTACTTGTAAGTTCTTCACACTAAATAACATTAATTTTAATTGCATCTATGCTTATGTGTTATAGTTTTTGAGATTTCTTCAATCAATGCCGAATTTGATTGGATTTTTATGTTTTCCACTCCTTTCTAGAATTAATTCACCTATAGTATGAATTTAAAGAACATAAGGAATATGATATTACTTTAAAGAAGATAAATTCTCTATTTTACAAATTTTGAACATGGATGGTCATCTTGAAAAGTCTACGCTTCTCTCCAATTCAAGTTCTGCTAAAAGTGTAATAAGGAACATCCGTTATAAATTTCCTGCTTACTTGTTAAACGTTTATATTTTTGAAACAAAATTTTATATCCACATTAGCGACTCCATTGCTTTAAGCACATTACACATTCCTAAATAACAAAATTGGTTTTTAGCAGCTAAGGAATCATCCTTACTATCTATTTGGGTGGTCATCTCCTCTATAGAGTTGAAGATGAGTTTCTTTGTGTCACATTGACTTACATTGAATATCATTAACTAGAACATCTAATTTTAAATATATAATATTAGCAGCAAATAGGGCTAGAACCATACATTTCTTTTTTATGTAAATAAGTTTTTTTCCCTTCCAATATGAGTTTTGGGTGTTTGAATTAGGTCGTTTGATTGTTAGCCCAAATGTAATCTTACTTCAGTTATGCTTAAATTTTATGTGCTCCTTGTACGCTATTCCGGGTATGCTATAAATTGCAGACTCGTGCATTTTGCTATAAATAAATGAACGCTTATTTTTGATTCCATGTACTTCACATCACTTACTATACAAATTTCAAAGGCGGGGTGCACCACTCTATCTAATACCTCCATATAAATTGAAATAGATCAAATCCATTCTTTTACATCATGTTGTCAATTACCTTGCACACATATTCTTCTCATGTGCATAAGTTTCTCCCCCTGCATGTATTTGATCCCATTTCTAAGCATGCATCCTGTTTGTTGCATCTGGTTTGCATCTATGTTAAGCCTGATCTATTCACGTCATGATCTACAACAAAATACCTAAAGATTGCAATATGGAATAACGTTAGGAAGGAAGCTGCTATGTTCGACTATCGAAACTTAAAAATAAAGAATTATTTATGCTGTAACATATCCTCTTATACGAAACAAAAATTCTAAAAGCTGTTAATTATTTTCCATCCCTTTCATTTTTTTTACTTTGCTACCATTTAGGTTGACCCTTTTCCATTCTCTTCAGTTTTGAAACTTTAAATTCCTCTTTTAAAATCCCATTTTTTATGCTAAATTAATCAAACTCGAAAAGCGCTAACTCAGAAACCATCTCGACTGCTCTTCTACCGCAAATGGCGTTGTTGTAGGTAATATCTGTTCTATATCTCCAAATTTCATTACATTGATTCTTGCAATCAAAATTTATTATTGGTTCCGTGTTAATTTATTATTATTTTCGATTTCTTATTAATCCTTTGAAATGTTTATATTTTTTAGAGTTGAAATTGTGGGAAAACTGAGATATTTTAAATCTTTTAGGTCCACTAATAGTTAAAGAAAGCACTGGTAATGGTGGATCACATGCAAGAAAACACCATACAACAAATAAGTACTCTAGCTCTTCGATGGGCATGGGAGATTGGATATCAAGGACGATGACATTTAGTCATCTCCATCTGACATGATACAGAATCAAACAACACGAGTCTTTGGATATAGAAATGGAAGTGGTGTGAGAGGTGGTTAGCCATCCAGATCAACATCAACATAGGATATCTATAAGAGATCTCAATTAGAGGCATCTGCTGCAAACATGGCGACTTTCTTTTTCAGAAAGACACAAGAGAATACATCAAGGCTCGACAATGTGCCTCCTTCACAAGGAAAAAATTATATTGGATTTGTAATGACTCCACGACCAATGCAAAAGAATAATTTACAAGCTAATGTCCTTCGATAAATAGTTTATGTAGTTTCTCAGGTAATTATTTTATATCTTTGCGTAAGCAGTCAGTAGTTTTCTAATTTAGCCTTCAAGAAATAGTTTCTATAGTTTCTCAGGTAATTATTTGCTTTTTCTTGCTTAAGTGGTGAGTATTTTGCTAATTTTCTTACCATCTTGCCAACATAATTGGGTTAATGGGTAATAAGCTTGTGCGTCTACTGGGTTGCACATGATATTTTCGATAATAAGTGATTTTAAAGTACAAATATGTTTTATGCCTTTTTGTTTACTGGTTTGGTTGATTTTATTCTTTAGATTCAATTAATGGAGGAAAGCAGTCGAGCACAATTTGTGTTGCTTCTTTCTACCCACTTGCTTTATGAATATCACTTAATGGATTTATTTGGTAAAATGTATCCTCTCGTGAAGCTTAGAATTATGCTACTTTGTGTTTGCATATGTGTAACTCTGCTATCCTTGATCAAGTGTCTTTGACAAAGAAAGTGGTCACTATGATCGGTTAGAAAATAGTTGGACTATATGGTTATCTATTTATCACGTCTCTTTTGTGATATTTAAGGACCTTTGTAAATTTCTATGCAGATTGAGATATAAAATTCTATATTAGGAACAAAGCAGTTAGAGTGGTAAAATTCTACAATGAGTTATAAATAACAAGCATAATATAAGTAAAAGATGTAGTAGACAGAGAATAACTTCGGTTAATGAAACTTTTTTAATACTATATGTTTTCAATTTCTTTATACACAATGCAATCCGATGAGGTAGGCGATAATGTAACGACCCGGATTTTTCGTCGTTCGATTTTGAATGTTTAAATGGTTTTAAATATTAAATTTGGAATTTATAACTTAGTAAGTTTTTAAAACTGAAATTTTGAGCAATTTCAAAATTTTGGAATCGCCAATTAAATTGACGCGTTAAAATAGTGATACGGAACACATTATCGGAATTTGATGAAACCAATTCCATTGTATTCGTAATATTGTATTTTTATCGAATTTCAAATTTCGTATTGTTTGGAGTTATCATTTGGCCATACGGCATATAAATGCATTGAATTTAATATTTCTCCAATATAATAATTGGGTCCAAAAAGATATTTTCTCCATATGATCAAATTAGGACTCGAAACCTTTTCTATTGCGTTCAGAATAGGGTTATAACATTATAAACGCCTAGCGGCACGTCTTGATAGGAGTTCAAGATTTTGAGTTGCATAACTCGAGACATTTTGAGAATGAATTATTATATTGTCAGGTCAATTTCTTTTCAGCTGTCCATCTAACTCACCATCAGCCACCCTATGATGTAGTAATCTGACATATCCCTTCCTTTATTCATTTCCTATCTTCATCCATTAAAGAAACACAACAGAGGAAAAAAGAAAAAAGAAAAAAGAAAAAAAAACAAATGAAGATTGCAAGTTAAAAATTCGTTCTTCCTCTTCTGTACTCGAACGAAATCAACTTGGTTACGAGAAGAAAAAAATATATGTAAATATACATACACTAAAAAATCACGCATCCCTTCTTCCATTGTAGAATCGACATAGAAATCGAAGTCCCGGATAAAAAAAAGAGGAGAGTGCGATAAGATCGCAAGTGAACATGTCGCGATGGCTCTGATCAATGCTCGAGCATGGCGAACGAGATCAAGAAGGGGAGCTACGTCTTGTGGAGGAGGAGCGTGCGTGACTGTTTTGATGAGGCATATTGAAGGACGTGGGCGCGTAGAGGGTCGTGGATACTAGCGTTTGATGGTGGAAAATTCGCGGCTAGTTATGGGTTCGGCTTCAACCAATCGACGATGCTAGGATTTCATGACCCGACGTTCATCGCAATGGAGAAGTAGACGTGCGGCCTCGATCCTTAGAACATGGTATTAAGGTTAGTTTAAATTTATTCTGAAATTAATTAAAAATTTATTTTTATTAATGAATCAAAATCCTATAGATATTATAATCTTTATCATACAAGGTCTAGAAATCATTAAATAAATCGAGTGTGGTTCATGGCCATGAAATCTTTCCAATAGGATTGGTTGGAATTTTTCGAAGTAAGCTAGGATATTAGATAATTCAAAATCTGAATGTTCAGTAGATTTAAAAATCAAGGTGAGAATTTCTCACTCATTTGGATTTCCACATTTAAATTTAAATGTTTAAATTTAAATGTTTAAATTTAAATTATTTGATGCTTGATTAGATTGATAAATTAAATGTATCCGTTGAAAGATTATATATATATATATATATATATTGTATATATATTGGTAGTTGAAGTGATATTCCCACACATTATAGCGAATGAGACTCTAAGCGCCATGCATAATAGCGGATGACCCTATATACTGCGATATCCCCCTCGAAGTGGGATTGGTATTTTATTCATTGTCTAACATCTGTGGATGCAGGGAAACAGGTTGGAGGGATCCAACTGGATTCCTCAAATATATTCTGTGTTTTTCATATGTACAAAAATATATGACGTGATTGAGTAATCTATTGGATTACTATGTGTTGTAAATTTTTAAATGTTACAATAGCATGGAAAATAACTTTGGTATACTAGATACCATAAATGTTATTTTGAATTTTTAAGAAAATAGGAGGAGATTTTTAATATAAAAATATGTGTGTCGAAATTGAATTATCTAAAAGAGATTGATTCGAATAAGAAATATTTGGTTTTTGATCGTATTAAATAATGCGGGAAAAATATTTCAAATAGTTCTAAAATAAATTATATAAAGGAATTTTTAAGACTGGATTTTAATGTGAAACTCGGGAAGAAATACGAAAAGAAGTTGAAATCGATATTAAAAATAGATTGGCAAAAATGAATGAAATTTATAAAATGGAATTCTATAAATAAGATTAGTTTTAGTGAAAACTCAAAGGAGTTACAAACATTTATAAAAGAAGTTTATAAATAAAGGAAAGTGATATCGAATGATAAATTCGAAATATAAATTTACTGGAAGAATTTATATTTGAATATAGAAATAGAGTGAGAAAGAGCTAGTGGATACCTTTTTTTAAAAAGTGAAGATGGTTAAGGAGACTGGAATGGGAGTGATATGATGGAAATCAAGAAGGGTTATAACTTGAAATTTGGTTATCCAGATTTGAAAATACACTTTATCAATAAGTTAAGAATTAATTTTAAAAAGGAAATCTTTATTTATTAAACTATGTAATTTAAAGTCAGTGAATATTTCAATAGTTCAGAGGTTAATATTTGGAAGTTAAGGAGACCGGAATGGGAGTGATTTGATGGAAATCGAGAAGGGTTATAAATTGAAATTTGGTTATCCAGATTTGAAAATATGTTTTATTAATAAGTTAAGTTTTAATTTTAAAAAGGAAATCTATATTTACTAAACAATGTAATTTAAAGTCGGCTGGTACTTAAATACTTCAGAAGTTAATTTTCCAAATACTTAATATTTATATAATAAATCCTAAATTTTTAAACTTGCTTTGGAAAGCAATGTTATAAAGAGTGTTTCAATATTTTAAATAATTATTTGAATATTCTTAAAAAAACAAATTATTATTTTCTTTAGAATACTTTTTTATTTACATATATGTGTGTGTATAGTTTTGAAAAGTTTTAAAATTTATTTATGAAACTTCTCGAAAGTCTGGAAATGGGGTTATTCCATAGATGAGAGTATAAGAAAATTTTTAAAAATAAAATTGGAAGGAAAAGTAAGAAAATTTCCAAAGTAGTTGGTAAAAGCGAACATCGAAGAATGAAATAGAATTCATAAAGAAGTCCAAAGGGAAATTGAGTTTAAGTAAGTATTATTGGCTTCGAAAATACTAAGGGAATTTATTAATGAATTCCAGAACTTATTAAAATTCTTTATGAACGAGTCAAGAAATTTATAGATAAAATTGTAAATGAAAGAAGTTGGAAATAAATAGAATACTTCCTAAATGTTGAATATAAAATGAAGTAGGAAAAATATTCTAAGTATTGGAAAAGTGGTAGAATATTCCCTTGAAAAATAGAAAGATTTGAAAACTATTTTCAAATGTTAAAGTACTGGAAGTAACATCTTGTAGAGATATCTGAAATAAATTTTGGAAAAGTTGAAATAAGGCAAGATGTCTGCTTTTGGATGTGTATTGATAGTTAAATTACCGAATATCTATTTTGGCCAATTTTTTTTAATCGTTTCGAAGAGACCAGGATTAGATTTAATAATCTGAAAACCACTTCGATCCAGTTTGAACGTTATGAATGAATCGTGAAGATGGTGATTCGATTTGTCCAGACCCAGGACAACTTTTATGGATGAATGCTATCAAAACATCGTCATTGGAGGACGATGAGCATTATAAGTAGAATTTCGGTTCTTAAAAAGTAACACTTAGCCTCAAGCCTCATCAATCGGGAATGACTAAAACAGGGAAGATGCAGTAAGGCTAAGTGGGTCGTAGCCAATTAGGGTATGTTATCACCTTTCTAGATGTACCCGGAAAACCTATATATTATGGATATGGTTGTGCATGAAAGAAGGAGCGCTCGACGGTTAGGGTAGGAATACCCGAGGTTATAACATATTCGGTTTATCCAGGTTAAGGGTAGGCCGATCTTGTGTAGCAGGTGATCCCGGCGTGGTCCGCGGTACATTGTTCTAGAGGTGTGCTGTGGTGGGCGGTACCCAGTGGCCCAATCATTCGATGGAATCCATTCCCCAATAAGCTTCGTTCAGTTTTGATTGTGCCCAACTATGCTGAAATGTGAGATGCGAGCTTTTCAGCTATTTTATGTTTACTTCTTACGACACTATTATAATATCAGATGATTTTATAAAAATCGTTTTGGTTATCATAAGGTAAATACCCATCATGTTTATGTGTGGCGTGGTCTTATGAGATACCTTTGTTTTCAAAGGATTTTGAGAAAAGTTAATAATTCAAATTAAGTGTGTTTTCTCACGCTGGATTTCCAAACTGACTCGGGTGTTACTTTATTATAATGCTCGGGTCAGACCGAGTATTATAGATTCAGGTTAGACTGCTATGGAGCTCAGGAGACGAGCTCGACGATAGAGACGTATCTCCGTACTTGATTATATTTTTCGCTGTGTGAGGACAAGTTATTATAATTGTCCATTTGATGTATTGAATTATTGTACTCTGATAATGGTATGTATATTAATATTACAGTTCTTGTATTTGAAATATGTGATTGTATATTATCCGCTACGATTGTGAGATTCTGTGTTGTTGTTTTCTGTTTTTCTTCTACCTTTTCTTCTTCGTACCTAATGAATTGGTATTTCTGGCACTCGACCGTTCGACATTTTATATAGTGAACGTATTAACGTCGATTTCGAGGGTCGAAAATCCCGTCTGTTACAGATAGAAGTTAGGAGATGTATGTTTTTGGATTATTTTGTCATTAAGAAATGAAAATATGATCGCTAATAACATAATCATTTGCATCGGGTACCTTTTTCTTGAACTGATAATTCTGTTTTATAAGATTATGAATTATATGATGCAATAACTAACATTGACATTATGTAAAAATATATAATATCCTAAAAGCTACTAAATGCTTGTATGTCAGCCTGAATCAATGTGACAATCGTACAACATTGTATGCTTATATATTGTACCTAATTTAACATTTGTATGATGGTATAAAATGACAAGTAAATACAAATTAATTACTTGTGCAGCAATTTATGATGAAGCATGCAATACATAGAGAGAAACATATCTAACCACCACCTTACAATGTTTCCAATAGTGTTTGATTTAGTCCATAAATGATAGGAGAATGCATCATGTGATATATATGTCCTAGGTGAATAAATGGACAGAAGTTAGTAGGGACAAATTGGATAACAAACAATGTATTCAGTACAAATATACATAAAAATTATTTTTGATATTATTGTATAATGATATTTGACTCAAACAGCTTATTTGTTATTTTAATGTTACAATAATTCTATGCTATATCTCATTTGTTTGCAGGTTGTTCAGCAGACTAATAGTTTTGATTTTACATTTCTATAATAAGGAAATCAGTATTACTTTATGATAACAAAAATAATTGAAAAATTCTTATAAAATGATTATGATAATTAGTATCAAGCTTATGCAAGATGATAAATTGTTCTTGTTTTTGGTTTTATTAGTAAAATTTCTATCAATTGAACATCATTTGCATCAGCATAGATTCTTGGCATGGTAACGTCTCCTTCATCAGTTTTAACAATCACAAACATCTAAATAGTGTTGAGTTTGTCATTAACTATTAATAATGTTAATTAAAAGATGAAAAATATCTGTTAATAGGATCGAAGCGCTCTAATTCAGTCCTTATCTACAAATCCAGAGTATATGAAAAATAAGGTAATTAAACAATTGCTATGATTTCTATTAGTAAGACATAGCCTAGTTATATATGATATATTTTTGTGTAATTCACTGGATATTATCAGTTGATCATACTTCTTGCCATATATAAACTTATCCCTTTTTTTCCTTTAAAGGTTTTGTTTGATATGGATTTATTTCTGACTGGTATCCTATTATAACAAGCATTACAAGAAAATTCAGTTGTGGATTTCAAAGATTGGCAAATTCAACTTGGAAGACGTTTCAGGTTATTACTTGAATCGCTTTTTGAACGGTCAATTAAAAAAATCCACCTAAGTACCTGGTTGAAAAAAAATCCTCCTTTTATTTATTTATTGTATTATCGGTTACTCTATTAAACCTTAATATTTATGAACAAACATTTTAGATGGTTATATAAGGAAAATTATTTATACATGTAGTTTACGGTTGGTGAGAAGATCCTTATGAACACTAAACTAAAATGTGCAAAATGTAGTCTATGAGATGACTTGATTTAGTTAAATGCAATAAAAATAATGACGTAATCAAATATTGAGTTTCAAGCCTCCATTTTTCAACAGCAACTATACTTTCCAACACTATCTCATGGTCTCATGGTGTAGCTATACTTTCCAATATTGAGTTTCAAGCTTCAATTTTGAATGCAGAAACACCGTCTCATAGTTTAGCTATACTTTCCAACACTGAATGGAATAGGGATTATTGACTAGAAGACATGAATTATCATCAAGCTCATTTTTCGCTCATCTTATGGAATAACTTGCGTTCTATCTCTAAGTGTGCAAATATTACTTAATAAATAATTGTGGCATTCATACCTTTTGCATAATTACATGACTCTTTTGTAGATATTCACCCTAATTATTCTCTTTACTTTGCTATACAGATACACAAAACATTCCTTTGCTATATGGAAGATTGCTAGCTAAAGTTCTAATAAAAGGTATGTTTTTAAGCATTTGAATGTGTATGCTATTATGAAGTGTATTTTTTTATATATGATATAAATCCGATCTTGTTTTGATCGTGTAAATGTATGTTGAATTGGGGTGTGTGGGAAAACACTAACCGCGCAAAGGAGGTGCTGTCGAAAATTCATGAAATCCGATAGGTTTATAAAAATCAACAAAATTTATAAGAATTAACTAAGTTAATAAAGTTTTATAAAAATTAATAATTTTTAAAAAATTAACTAAGTTTTATGAAATTAATATCTAGCATTAATAAAGTTTTATAAATTTATGAAAATTAACTAAGTATAAAAATTTAACTAAGATAACTAGGTTATATAAAAAATTATTAAAATTGAAAAAGTTTACTTAATTTATAGAAATTAACTAATTTTTATAAAAGTTAACTACGTTATTATACAAATTTAACTAAGGTAACTAAAAGTTTTTAAAAGTTAACTAATTCGTACAAAATTTAACTAAGTTATATAAAAATTAATTTAAATTATTTACCTAACTTATAAACTAGTCTTATAAATATTCAACTAAGTTAATTAAGTGAGTTTTATAAAAATTAATTAAAGGATATAAAAATTAACTAAGTTATATAAAAATTAACTAAGTTAATTGAGTTTTGTAAAAGTCAACAAGATTTAAATTTTTTAATTAAATTAATTAAAGTTTATGAAAATTAATTTAGTTTTATAAAAATCATGTTCTCTATTTTGAAATCTCTGTTAAACTGTAATAAAAATTGACAAAGATTTATACAATATCTAATTTTTATAAAAATTATCCAAGTTAACTAAGTTTTATTAAAATTAATTAAGTTTAAAACAAGAATAATAATATAATATAATAGTAGTAGTAGTAATAAAATAATAATATAATAATAATAAATAAATTAAGTTTAAAATATGTGACTAAGTTAATTAAGTTTTATAATAATTAAATAGGCGAACTGTTTTTTTAAAATTAAATAATTTCATAAAATTTAATTAAGTTTTATAAAAAATTAGTTTTATAAAAATCATGTTCTCTATTTTGATATCTTTGTTAAATTATTATAAAAATTGATTAAGATTTATAAAAATTACTTACTTTTTATAAAAATTAACTAAGTTAACAAAGTTTTATAAAAATTAATTAAATTTATAAAAATTAACTAAATTTAGAAGAATATTAATTATATAATATAATAGTAATGGTAATAAAATAATATTAATAATATAATATAATTTAGTAACAACAACAACAACAACAAATTAACTAAGTTTAAAATAAGTAACTAAGTTAATTAAGTTTTATAATAATTAAATAAGCCAACTATTTTTTTAAATCAATTAAGTTTATAAAATTTGGTTGTGTTTTATAAAAATTAATAAGTTTATGATAATATACATGCAATTGTTGAATAAAGTATTTTAAACAAAATTTACATCTATTTCAGGAAATTCCATATGTTATAATATCGTTTCCATATGATTATATGAATTAACTAAATTTTATAAAATTAACTATAGTTTATATAAATCAATTTAATTTTATAAAAATTAACTAATTTAATCAAGTTTCATCTAAATTAATTTAGTTTCATATAGATTAATTAAATTTATATAACTAAGTTTCACACAAGCATATATGAATGTATGTATAGTTATAATTGCTAATTGTTGAATTTCTTTTTCATAGGTAATTATCCATCTTTAGTGTATACAAATGGCAACATGCTGCACTATATTAGCGATTTGAAGTTCTTTTGAAGTGACAACTTTTTTGATTTCCACAGTTAATCGCCATGTGTAGTACAATCTTTTATCACTTGCATTATTTACACTTTTAGTGTAATGTTCTTTAAATATTACAACATACTATGCATTATTCTATGTGAATGTTGAATGGTTAGTTATCTTTCGTTTAATGTGATGTATATAATTGTGTGAAATGATACATTGTGTGTATGTAAATTGGTCGATTATAGTGCGATAATGGATATGTACATAGATTTTTAAAACGCTGATAATGGAAATGATACATTTTGTGTATGTAAATTTGTCGACATAATGTGATAATATCAATACCTCCCAATGCGTCTTTCCTGGTTTTGACATGAATTTACTTACCAATCCAACTACATATGCAATGTCAGGCCTAGTGCAAACCATGACTTACATCAGACCACCAACTGCACTCGCATAGGGAACCTTCTCCATATAAGCCTTGCCCTTCTTCGAGATCAGAGAGCCTCTACAAGAAAGCTGTATGTGCAAAGGCATGAGTGTGCTAATTGCCTTTGATCCTTTCATACCAAACCGAGCAAGCATTTCAGAATATATTCCTTTTGAGTGAGCCTCAAAAGTCTAAGCTTCATATCCCTTTGGATTTCCATACCCAAAATCTTCCTTCCTTCTCCAAGGTATTTCATCTCGAATTTCGCCTTAAGCTTCAACTTCAAACTATCAATTTCAGCTTTGTCCTTGAAAGCAATCAACATATCATCCACATACAAGAGTAAATACATCCAATAACCATTCTTAAAATGCTTGAAGTATAGACAAGCATCTTTTATGCTATGATCAAAATCAAGTGAAAGCATAAAAGCATCAAACCTCTTGTACCACTGTCTATGCGACTACTTAAGTCCATGTAATGACGTCTTTAGCTTGCAAATCCAATTCTGTTTTCCATCTATGACATATCAATTTGTATGCTTCATGTAAACGGTCTCATTCAATTCTTCATGCAAGAAAACGATCTTCACATCAAGTTTTTCCAACGTCAATTCATGAGTAGCAACTATAGCAAGAAAAATACGAATGGAGGTGCGTCTCATTACAGGTGGAAAAAAAAATCTCGTCATACTCTAATCCCTTCCTCTGTAAAACCCCTTTAACAAGAAGTTTAGCCTTGTATCTTTCATCATCCTTCACCTTGAACACCCATTTACAGCCTGTGGCTCGGATTCCTTAAGGATAAGGTACCAAATCTCAAGTTTTGCTCTTCTTTAATGACTCTAGTTCCTGCTCCATATCGCACATGCAATTCGAACTATCACATGACTTCAAAGCTTCATCAAGGTCAAGCTGCTCCTCATGATCCACATGTTGGGCATAAGCAAAGTGATCACTAAGGCTAAGGTTTGCATACTGTCAGTCACCATACCTCTTAGGCGGCCTGATAGTCCTACTACTGGCCCGAGTAGGTACAACTTTGCTTAAACTTCTTTCCGCTTCACCTTGAACTAAACTTCCTCTAGTCTCATGCACATCACCAACACTACTAGAAGACACCTATGAACTACTCTGTGATGTCACATCAAATGTAACTATCTCACTCTCAACAGCATCAACAACTCTACTACTAGGCTATAAAATAGGAACCTCATCCATCTCCTTAGGCCTATCAGAAACATTCGATATGGTAGGTAAGTCTTTCTTAGGTTTGAACATTGCTAATTCATCAAAAGTTACATATCTGAAATGAACAATCTTCATATCAATAGGATGCCAAATACGATATCGTTTGATACCATCTATGCATCCTAAGAAGATGCCCTTGTATGCTCAAGCTCCAACTTATCATCACCTATATGGTGAACATACGCATGACAACCAAAAATACAAAAATAACCAAGGTATATGGCTTTACCTCTCCACTTCTCTTTTGGAATCTTCTCGACTATAGCTGAGCACGGAATCCGATTAATAGTGTGCACCGCAGTCAATAATGCCTCAGCCTAAATGCCTCTAAATAAGCTCACCGTCATTCTCAAGCAACGAGCATTCTCAAGTAAAGTCATATTCATCCTCTCAGCAACCCCATTGGATTGCGGATCACCTAGTGTAGTAAACTGTCTCTTAGTGCCATACTGTCTATAAAAGTCGATGAACTCCCCAAAAAAACTAGCCATCATTATCAGATCTCAGCACCTTTAACTTAGAATCAGATTGGTTCTCAACAAGCACCTTCCAACCCTTGAACTTCTCAAAGCTCTCAGATTTGTCCTTCATCACATATACCCAAACTTTTCGAGAAAAATCATCAATAAAAGAGATAAAATACTTCTCTCTTCCAATGGAAGCAGTAGCAACTGGTCCTCAAACATCTGTATGCGTATAATCAAGTACCATCTCTGATCGATGGAGTCCAAATCTAAAGAATGCCTTAGTCTGCTTACCTAACACACACTCTTGGTAGAAATCCAACTAGTCGAAGTCACCATTGATCATCCTCCATCTGTGAAGCAACTCTAAGCCCTTCTCAAGAGTATGACCTAACCTAAGATGCCAAAGTTTGGTGGCATCCAAAGCACGAAAACTATCAACTCCAACACAGACTCTCCAAGAACTATGGTCCCCATAAACGAATATAGATTTCGAAACACATCTCTATTCATAAGAACAAGAGCACCCCTCGAAACTATCAAACCATCCTTCTCTAAAGTGACCTTGCACCCCGTGGATGCCAGTTGCCCCAAAGAAATCAAGGACTTCCGAAGATCCAGAACATACCGGACACCTGTCAAAGTGTGTATCACTTCATCAAACATCCTAATCCATATTGTACCTTCTCCCATAGCTCTACAACTAGCATCATTACTCATAAGGATTGCACTTCCTATCTGTCGACTAAAGAACTGAAGTAATCTCTATTAAGCGTCATACGAAAAGATGCCGTCGAATTAAGCACCTAGTGGTTTGAGACATCTTATACCGCTACAGATAACACATCATCAAATAAAGCTTTCTCCACTGCAAATGATGAAGAACCCATCTTTTTCCTTCTTCTTCTTCCATTCTGAACAGTCCCTTTTCTAATGGTCTGGTTTCTTACAATGGTGACAATTTCCATCCTTAAATTTTTCTATATAATTATTACCAGGCTTTTTACATTGGGAACGCCCCTTAAAATTCCAATTCTTCTTCTCTACTCTTCCTCTCTCAATAAATAGGCTTTGACTACTACTTTCTCCTCTTCCTTCACCCATTTCCTTCATTTAATCCCTTAAGTCCTCGGATAGAAGACCCGACTTCACATCTTCAATGGTAAAAGTATCTCTCACAAAGATAAGGCTGTTAGTGAAACTTGTGTAAAGCTCTGAAAGGGAACATAAGAGCATCATAGCCATACACTCTTCTTCAACCTTCAAATCCATAGTCTTCATCTTCATCATTAGATCGTTGAAGAAACCTGGGTGCTCTTTGATATAAGTATCATCTCTCGTCCTCATGGTGAAAAATGCCTTCAACAAAATCAGACAGTTAGTCAAAGGTTTTTCCAGATAGAGTTTTTCCAACTTGGTCCAAATGCCCTTAATTAGCAGTAGTTTCATCGCTGATCTCAGAAATAATATTGTGACAACCCGGAATTTTCGAGCAATATCAATTTAATAATCTGCATTAAAAATTAAATTGATTTGATATATCTTTGTTAATTAGATCTGAATTGATACTTTTCTTTTAATAAAATTTAATTGGTAAATTTTATCCGTTAAAAATTAATTGATTGTTTTCTATTTATATATGTATATATTTGTATACATTGTAAATAGGGAAGCTTTGTTTTAAAATTTAGCTAATAAATTATGTTTCAAATTCTAATATACATTTTAATGAATTGGAAATTATGATTTATTTAATATAAACTTTTCAAAGCTAATTAATAAATAAACATAGGGTTTTAAATACATAGGACAAATGTTTAAATAGTTTAAAACTTATTTTAGCTTAAGTTTAGATTTAAATTTATTAACAAAAAGATTTGTTTTATTTTCTTTTTAGTATAGCTTGATAAAAATATGGATTTAAAAGTATATATGAGTTTCAATACAATTTTGTCAAACGATACTTTAATATATATTATAAAATATGTAGTTTATAATAAAAAGATAATTTATTTTATAAATCATTTCAAATTGATAAATGTGTTACTTTTAAATAATATTAATAAATAAAAATACAAGACTATAAGATAAATTAGGAAAAATATAAAGTAAGCACACTGGCTGAATTATAATAACATAACAACTATAAAATTCATTTAGATTTCAAATGACAAAACAAAAGAAATAACATTCACATACATTTCAAAATATAAAACAAGACAACATTACAATATGAATATAAAATCTGGCTGGTATGAAGAAACAAACAAATAAATCTTCAAGTTTGTAAACTATCATAAGAAAAACTGCAGCATATGTATAAGTTTAAAGCATCAAGACCAATATGTGATTGTACAAACAAAATCAAATAAGTGTGCAGGCTGAGATCGAAAGGACAATATAAATATATTAAGGACAATAACATTTAATGCTAGCCTTAATGTTCTTATCTCAGCCACCAAAATAAAAATAAGTACATTTGTAGGCTTGCATAAGTAATATACTCAAGGGTGGTAGGCATGAACCTGAAAGTAAAAGACAGTAACAAAAATATACTAGAATGTATAGGATAGGTATGCAAACAAGACAAGCATCAAGTGTTAGCTGCAATATTTCTCGTATCAGCCCCCAAAGCTAAATAAATTATTCTCAGGTATGGTACAAGTGTACACAGTCTTGTACAATAATATACAATATTGAAATATAAAAATAGGTACCATGTCTTCTTTCTTTTCCATATATCTTCATATCAGTTTCGAGTATAATCTGAAAAGCAAGAAAAAAAAAAATTATATGTGGAGGCTTGCTAAGGAAGACAGTATTATGTATTCTTAAACAAACAAAAGCAATTAACGTAAATCTTTCTAGCACACAATGTATTTCATATCAGCCTCCACCTTAAAAAAATATCTCTGTTTTAAATCTGCACAACAAAGATTTATATGCTGTATTGTACAAGTATTGTCACAGTTGTATGAAACATAATAATATACCCTGTCTACCATTCTTTGCTATATATCCCTGTTTCTCATTTCAGTTCGTAAAACCAAAACCTAGAATCTGAAGTAAAACTATGTCAAACTAAAACAAAGCTTCTACTTGAACATCAACCAAGATTTAATATCACTGAGAATCAGAAGGGGGTTCAACCTGATAATTTACAAGCCTGTTGCAAAGCAAACTAGGCTCTGTTCTTTCACATATCAAGTGAGTAACTTTTAAAAGCAAATGAATAAATCTGCTGAATGCTTATTGGTGAATAATCATGTATGTATATCTGTTGGTCCTCTTTGTGTATATTTTGATATTGGATGTAGTGTTACAGGCTGTAGTTTTAAAGTATATCTGTTCTCAGTTTCAAAAACTAAACTGTTGGATTCAAAAATCATCTACTCTCTTTCAAATCGATGATTGAACTTAAGATTCGAACAAAAGATGTTTGTATCATTTTAAACTAAGTTTAAAAATTCTGTTAAGATTAAAACAACTTAAAACATTTCTCTGGAAACCCAAATGTCTGAACAAACTCAAGATTTACCAAATTTCGAACTTCACCGGTCATTGATTCAGATATCTAACTAGAATCTATACTGGAAACGATGATTTTTAAGGTAGGTTTGAGGATTTTTAATGGTGTGATATGAGAGCAGTTTGTGTTTTTCTGTTTGGGGCATTTCGAATCGCCGTGGGCGATCACGTTGATTGGGAAGGTTGGGTTTTTGTCTGGGGGTGGAGGAGTCTACCGTGGGTCAGGGAAAAATGTTGGACGGCGGCGCAGTGGGTCGTGGAAGCGGCGGCGTAGGTTTAAATTTTTTTTTAAACCTAATTTTTACTGTGCATTGAGTATTGATCACCACGGCCAGTTCAGGCATTCGAGTGTCACGCGGTTTTAAGGGGAGGTAGAAGGGAGATGGACGATGCTGCAGCCGGAGTTTGGTGGCCTCTGGTGGTCGGAGCATCGAACGCGTGACGTTGCCAGGTTTGAGGGGAAGTGGGGTCGTGTGTTTCCAGGTTTTGTTTTTCTCGAATTCGATTTCGCGCACATGGGGGAAACTCGAAGCAGATTGTTGTTTTCTCGGGGAAACTTCACGTTTTGCTCGAAGTAAATGAGGGCGGGGCTCGGGTTGTAGTTGCTCAGAGTTTAACCTGTAACAGTTTTAACAGTTTTTTTTTAAATTTTGTTTTAAATTAAAATCAAAGTTAAACCTAGTTCTAAATCAAGGTTCAATAATGAATTCAAGTTAGTTTTGAAACTGAGTTGGGAATAATAAAGTTTCAGAATTTAAATTATTTTAATAACTTAAAAGTGTTTAATATTTAAGTGTATTCAAAAGAGTTGAATTCAAAAATTGAAATCAGAACTTAAATTTTAGATTTGGAAATAAAATAAAGTTTTATAATTCAAATTGATTCAAATAAGTTTTAAGTGTTAAAATATGCTATTAAACATGTGAGTTTAAAAAGGGTTTGAAAATTTAGTTTTAAACTTTATTAAGGATAAAATTGGAATTTATTTAGGAAGTAATTTGAAATAAATGTTTTTAAACATATTGAAAGTGAAAATTTAATCCATAATAAGGATAGTTTACTTTAAGAAATGAAGATTTAGAATTTATATTCATTAACCATTAAGTTAATTAAGTATGAATAATTTATGATTTATATTAATTAAATTAGTAATTATAAGTTTAAATGTATTAATTAAAGTTAAATAATGAATTAATTAACTAATATGTAATTAAGAACCCTAGATTAGATATTTATTTAAACGAATTAATTTTAATGGTTAATCAAACTTATAATTAATAATGATTAATATAAGTTAATTATTTAAAAAAAAAATAATTAAATAAGTGTAATGAAGATCATTAACTAGATTATTTTATAATTAATTAATGTGATTGATTTTTAATAATTAATTAGATTAATTAATTTAATAACAATCATTGTAATAGTTTAAATGTAATTATTTATTTGGAAAGTAATTAAGAAATTAATTACTTATTAATTGAGTTAATTGATTTAATTTGAGTTAATTGATTTAATTAATTTGGATTAATCACTTGATAATTTTGGAAGTAAATTATTTAGTGAAGTAATTGATGAAATTATTGGATGATGGGAAATGGAAGTAATTGGAATATATTACTTGAAATTAATCAAGGGATTAATTAAGTTTGTTATTGAGGAGTAATTAATTAAGGACGGTTAATTACCATATGTTATTAATCAAGAGGGTTAATATATGTGATTTGAAGATTAGTATTCTTAATATAATTAATAAAATAACAAGTGAAAATGTAATTAGAGATCATTAATTAATATAATAAATGATGGAATTAGAAATTGATTAATTTGGGAATAATAAATCAATAAGGTAATTAAATTGTAATAAATCTATCTAAATGTAATTAACTAATGGATTTATTCAAAGATTAATCTCTGTAAATGAATTAAAGGAAATTACTGGAATGTCGCAAAAGTTATTTAAATCAAAGATGATTAATTGGAATACATAAGTAACTGATGATAAGATTAAATTAAGTTAATTAAATTAGTTCAATTAATTTAAGAAATCATTTGATGATTTGATATGTGAAATTACTTAGTGTAATTAATGGAGTATAATTACTTAGGAAAGTAATTAGATGATAATTACTTGATGTAAATAATACAAGATAATTTGGGTAAATTTCTTTTGTAATTAATTAAAGGATTAATTTATGGGAATAATTAATCATGGGATGATTAATAAGTAATTAAGGGTAGTTAATTACTGGTTTGTTATTAATCAAGGGTGATTAATAATTGTGTTTAGTTAAAGATTAATCACTTAATGTAATTTAAATAAAGTAATTTAATATAAATTAGAGACCATTAATTAATATAATTAATGATGTAATTAAGAATTTTTAATAATTAATAAGGAAGTAATTAAATGTTAATTGCTATGAATGATTTAGAATAATTCATTTAAGAAATTAATTAAAGACTAAATTACTTATTGAAATAAGAGAATGATTAATTAATTTGATTTATAATTAATCAATGGTGTATGAGCAGGATTTATGGAATGAGTAATTAATTTAATTTATTTTAAATTAATTAAAGATAGAAGTAGTTAATTTAATTCATTTTAAATTAATTATAGATTGTGATTCATAAATCATTGCTTATGGATGATATTGATATTTCATTGTTTGATTGTGATCTCAGATATGAGATGAGTAATATCTATGTGATATGGATGTATGGTTTAAGTATGATAATATTTAATTATCTATTTGGATGATGATATTAATTATCTGTTTATGATGATAATGTGATTATCTATTATGAGATGTGAATTATCAATATGTGTGTATATTGATAATATTGAATTGACTGTTAAGACTAAATAGACAACTTGGCCTTAAAAGATACGTTTTGGATTTCGATGAGACCGGGATCGGATTTTCCATATTTGGACATCCGAAAACCACATCGATCCAAATTAACGATAGGTCGTGAATCTGAAGTGAAGATGAAGATTTAGAATGCAAGGATTATCGTCGTTAACTCTGAGGGTGATTCCAAAACAAGTGTAACGAGATGATGCCTTCGGTTTCGTTCGAACCCGGAACGAACTTGTATGGATTGAATGCTTTCAACACATCGTCAGGTGGGCGATGAGCATTCTAAGTGATGTGTTCTCTAAAGGTAATCGTAACCTCAAGCCTCATCAACCGGGAATGGATAAAACATGGGAGGTGCGGCAAGGTTAGGTGGGTCATGCCTAAGCAGGACAAGGTATACCCCTGTCTAGATGTCCCTTTTTATTCGGCTGTGTGGGCAGTTGGTCTGCAGCCAACTGCGGGGTTATCTTTTTCGGGACTGTTCAGTAAGGAATGGTTCCGGCCTTGTGTTGCAGGAGGTCACTTCAACTCCCATCGATTCGAACGACCACTTTCGAATCCATCCCAGTTTCGAATCCATCCCAGTTTCGAATCCATCGGAGTCTTCGAACCCATCACTGATTCGAATCCATCCAAGTTTTCTTCGAACCCATCACTGATTCGAATCCATCCAAGTTTCGAATCCATCAAGGGCTTCGAGTCCATCAGGGTCCTCGAATCCATCATTGATTCGAATCCATCTAAGCTTCGAATCCATCGGGAGTTTCGAATCCATCAGAAGCTTCAACTCCATCAGCAAACAAAGACCGACATGACTCATGGACACACGACGTTAATAAGGGCGGAGCTAATGTATGTGTACACATAACGAACCAACGTTCGATTTTGAACATTCACAGGGATCAAATATTCACCCTGTTATAGCAACGACAGCCAACGATTAAGCACAGTCGCACAGTAATCAATCATATCAAGGCAAGGTTACGGCAATACGGTATATGAGTCTCAACAAAAAGAGGGCAATGATTTTTCAGAAAGAAATGGCAGCTATTCAAAGCACGTCATGTTCCCACAAGACGTACTTTGGGGGGCAAAATGTTATCCCGCTTTTTGGCAAAGTCGTGATACCAAAAGATTGGCCAAAGACAAAGGGCAGTTCGTCTCAGAGATTGGTTGCACTTCTCTTCGCTATGGATATCGATGAATTTTGTCCGAGCCCGGATCGGGCCGCAATTGATAGGGCATGGCAAGAAAGACCATAGAAGCCAGCATTTCAAATTTCAAGACGGTCCGAGGTCGTATGCTCAAGTTATGATGGATTCAAGATGAGACGGTGCACATTGCTTGGTTCGAACCCATCGTGTTCGAACCCATCATGTTCGAAACCACCATGTTCGAACCCATCCTGTCCGAACCCGTCATGTTCGAAACCATCTGTTTCGAACCCATCAGTTTCGAATCCATCCTTTAACTTCGAGACCATCACTACTTCGAACCCATCAGAAGCCCCGACTCCATCGCCTTCGAATCCATCAGAAGCTTCGACTCCATCAGCACCTTGGACTCCATCAGAAACTCCGAATCCATCAGAAGCTTCGAATCCATCCAAGCTTCGAATCCATCAGGAGCTTCGAATCCATCAGAAGCTTCGAATCCATCAGCTTCGACTCCATCAGCCATCGGTTTCGAATCCATCCACATCGCATACGAAAGCATGGATTCGAAACATATGGAGTCGAACCATATGGATTCGAACCTATGGATTCGAATGAATCAGTGGAGTCGAAGCGACCAGCATGACGAACACCCAATTTCGAACCGATCATAACTCCAAATCTACTGATCCAAATCCCATGAAATTTTTACAGAAGTTTGTCTACATGATGAAGAACGTCCACGCCAAGTTTCATCGTAATTGGACAATTTTTTGATCGATTCGAAGTTCACTTCGAATCGATCCCAAACTGGGCACGCACTTCAAGAACGCGGGCCTGTGGGCCCCCCGTCACGCGCCAAGCAGCCTCTCCATGATTTAGGCGGGATTTTGGCCTTCCACACCTATAAATAGAGCCCCTGGTCATTCAGAAGGGAGGTCGGAGAATTTGGAGAGAAAGAGTACGCCTAAACGCTGCCAGAATCACTCCATACCACCATCTTGGCTGCTGATTTCGAATCTAAGTCTATTGTCTGCTGTAATTTGCTTCAAAACACTTGTAACCTTCAAGTATTAAGCAATAAAGTGATCAAACTTCATAGTGGACGTAGGCGCATCGCCGAACCACTCTAAATTCTTGTCTTCTATGCAATTTACTTTTCTATAACTAGGAGTTTTTGTTAGATAATTTTCATTTCCAATTTAAGTTCTTCATTTATTATCTCTTCAAAGACTTCCGAAGGGTGTTGCCCAATTTTGGTGCAAACATTTTGGTGCTTTCACTGAGAAAGAAAAAGAACCAGTTCTTTCTCCCGCTCCGTGGATCTATCTTCGATACCGGATTGCACAAATCTAAGAGGGAGATCCAGACTTCAAATTCAGATTCCACCCATTCTTTTCAGGTTTGCTCAAAATCTAGGATAGGAATCTAACCTACAGGATGGTTAGTACGAGAACCACTTCCAACATTGGTAACCAAGAAGGTCAGGATAGGCAGAATCCCGCACAACTACCGTCAGCCAATCAGGATACCGTTGGGCAAGCGGATCAGTCAGGTCCGGTTACAAGGCAGGAGTTCCAAACATTACTGCAGGAATTAACTAAAAGCCGACAACAGCTAACTGAGCAGCTACGTATCAATGCTGAATTAGCTAACCAACTAAACCATCAAGGGCGAAGGAGATCAAAAAGGGACCACGCTCCGCATTCTTCCGCGGAAAGCTCTGCCTCATCCGACTATAACGGCAGATCTACGCGCCCCAGGCTAGACGGAAATCATGCGCATGCTTCTGGCCTCCGGCAGACATTGACTGTAGGGCAAATAAGAGTTGGCCCCTCCGCCAGTTTTCATACGGGACCCTCCTCTCGAGGAGGCACTGTGCCACAGCACACCGCAGATAACCAAGCCGCCGCAGTTGGCACAGGGGTCGACACCCGGAATCACTCCAGTCCAAACTGCCACCCACAGGAACGTGTCCCAGGACCGAATATCCCGGAAGATGTCGAGCCAAGGAGGCGAGATTCGGATCGTCGACAGCGCCCGATCCCACCTCGCACTGTGGAGCCCGACCACACTTTGGCTCGACACCCTTCGAATGCAGCAACACCTGATCTCTCAGCTATGGTCCGCCAAATGGTTCGCGAAAGTCAAGGTTTGACGAATGACGATTGGGGGATCTCTCGAAGTCACACCCCGTTCACCGATGACATATTATATGCTGAGCCTCCCCGGCGATTCAGAATGCCGGCTTTGCCCATGTATGAAGGAAACTCCGACCCTAGCCAGCATATTCTAAAGTACGAATGGTCAATGACTGCTGCAAGAGCTGATGATGCAGTAAAGTGCCGTAGTTTTCCTATTTCCTTGGGAGGGATTGCGACAATGTGGTTTACACGATTACCACCACGGTCTATCTCCTCGTTTGACCAGTTGGCGACCAAGTTTATCGAACAGTTCCGTATGCACATCGCCAGGCCTAAAGACGTAAACACTTTATCTAGTGTCACTCAAGTTCCCGGGGAAACACTCAGGCGATACCTGGAAAGATTCAACGCCGCCTGCGCAGAAATCACTAACCCCAATGATAATTCAATCTTGATGGCTCTTACTAAAGGGATTGACCCCGATTCTGATTTTGGAAACTGGCTAGCTGGAAAACCTCCCGCGTCGTTGGATCGTTTCTATTCCAAAGCCGCCCAATTCCTAAGGCGTGAGGATGCGAAACAATCTAGGAAGCAGGACGATGCAAGGCCCAACAAGGAGGGGGTTCAAAGCAATGTGGCGGTTAAACAGTCAGGAGAGGGCTCAGGAAGGGTGCAGTTGAATATTCAGAACAAGCAAACCCAGCCAAGGAATGGCGATAATAGGAATAAGAAGCAGGATCAGAACCGTGGCCCCCGACGTAGGGCGCAAATGTTTGAAAACTATACACCACTGAATACGACATTGGAAAACGTATATCTACAAACCTGTAATGCAATGCAATATAAGAAGCCGGCTCCGAAATTATCATCGGAAAAACAGATTCAAACGGGGAAGTTTTGTAGATTTCACGAAAGCTATGGACACAACACCAATGACTGCAGGCATCTGCAAGACCTTATTGAAAAACTGATCAGAGAGAGGAAGTTGGATCAATTTGTGCGAGCACCACAAACCGGCGGTGTGGGCCCGTCAAACCAAAATCGTGCGCAGAACCAAGAAAAACAGGAAGAGCCCGCCCGTACAAGCGGAAGGTTGGTCATAAATACAGTCAGTGGTGGCCCTCATCCAGCGGATCGAAGTTGGAGGGAAATGGAATCATACGCCAATTCGATCAGGCACGTAAGTTTTGAAAGCTGTAGTACACTTGATGAAGGGACTCCGGCTAAACAACAGAAGACGATGACGGATGATATCATCTTTAGAAACCGAGATGCTGACAAAGTCGAAGCCCCGACCATAGACCCACTGGTCATATCCGCACAGGTTGGTCCTGCTTGGATGAAGAGGATCCTGGTAGACAGTGGAAGCTCAGTAAACATCTTGTTTAAAGGGGCATATGATCAGATGAAGATGGAAGCTAAGGATCTAAAGCCTTGTCAATATAGGATCCATGGCTTCGACGGAAGTGCAAATATACCCACCGGGATGGTGGAATTGCCAGTAGAATTGGGAAACGGAGAACGCCGTAGAGTCCGAATGTTACAGTTTGTTGTCCTGGATATCCATTCACCCTATAATGCCTTTCTGGGCCGACCAGCCCTTGCAGAATTTAGGGCAGCAATTGCCCTGTGGTGTCTGACTCTAAAGTTCCCTACTGACCACGGGATTGGGGTCGTTCAAGGGGACCAGGCTGCCGGGAGAGCATGTTATGTTGCTGAACTACGAAAAGCGCAAAGGAAGGAGAAGGGAAAGGGCGTGGGGGAATCTCTCCGCGTCCGCTTTGCCGACGATTGACAATTAGCGCCTGGGCCTCGGCCCGGGCACCACGACCAATTCCAGAAGGATCTTGACCCTCGAGACACTGAAGATAATGATGAATCCAAAGAAAATCAAGCTTCTCCAGCTGAGCTGACGATCGATGTTCCAATTGATGACAATAACGATTCGAAAATATTGAAAATTGGGTCTCAGCTAAACCTACAAGCACAACAGGAATTGGTCGAATTTCTCCAAGGGAATCTAGACGTATTCGCCTGGACGCACTCCGATATGTGTGGAATCTCGTCGGACATCGCGAGCCACACCTTAAATATTGACCCGCGATACATCCCGGTCAAGCAAAAGAGACGCGGTATGGATCCAGAGAGATCTGCCGCCCTCAAAGAAGAAGTCGATAAGTTAAAGACGAATGGGTTTATCCGAGATGCTTTATACCCGGAATGGGTATCCAATCCTGTACTTGTCCGCAAACCAAATGGAAAATGAAGAACGTGCGTCGACTACTCTGACTTAAATAAGGCTTGTCCAAAAGACAGTTTCCCACTTCCTCGAATCGATCAACTTGTGGATTCAACGGCCGGACACGAATTATTGTCTTTCATGGATGCTTACTCCGGGTATAATCAGATACCCATGCATGTGCCTGATCAAGAACATACAAGCTTCGTAACTGACCTAGGACTATACTGCTACATGGTCATGCCTTTTGGTTTAAAGAATGCCGGAGCAACTTACCAACGCTTAGTCAACCGGATGTTTGCCGATCAGATCGGGAAAACCATGGAGGTTTATGTAGATGACATGTTGGTAAAATCACGGTACTCCATTGATCATGTCAAGGACTTGGAGTCAATGTTCGATGTCCTCCGGAGATATGGGATGAAGCTAAATCCATTAAAATGTCATTTTGGGGTTGCTTCCGGAAAGTTCCTTGGATTCATCGTCAACGCCTGGGGAATAGAGGCCAACCCCGAAAAGATCTGGGCAATCAGGAATCTTCAAACCCCGAGGACCATAAAACAGGTTCAGAGTCTCAACGGAAAGGTTGCAGCGCTAAGCAGGTTCATCTCAAAATCAACAGATAAATGCATACCCTTTTTCGATCTGATCTGAAAAGGGAAACGAAACTTCGAATGGACCACGGAATGTGAGGGCGCGTTTCGATCACTAATCCAGCATCTTTCCACACCACCGATTCTTTCAAAACCTGTTGATCACGAGCAATTATACCTTTATCTGGCTGTATCTGAAAACGCTGTTAGCGCTGCATTGGTTCGTGAGGAAGACCGAATACAAAAACCAGTCTATTACGTCAGTAAACGATTAACCGGGGCCGAGAAAAATTATCCAAGGCTAGAAAAGTTGGCATACTGCCTAGTCATCGCCTCGAGGAAGCTCCGTCCATATTTTCAGGCTCACCCTATCATTGTATACACCGACCAACCGTTACGACAGGTCCTCACACGACCTGAGACGTCTGGCAGGTTACTAAAGTGGAACATTGAGCTGAGTCAGTTCGACATCGCATATGTTCCAAGGAGGGCCATACACGGTCAAGTCTTGGCAGATTTCATTGCCGAATTCACTGTTCCTGAAGACTTACCCGAAACTGGTGACTCCCCCGAAGATATATGGAAACTATACACTGATGGCGCATCCAACGATCGATGCTCAGGCACAGGGATTGTGCTTGAGACCCCCGAGGGCCGATCCATCTGCTACGCCTTAAAGTTTGACTTTCGGGCAACCAACAACGAAGCTGAATACGAAGCCTTGCTCACCGGGTTGAAGTTGGCCCGAGACCTGAAAATTATCGCTGTGGAAATCTACTGCGATTCCCAGTTGGTGGTATGTCAAGTTCGGGGTGAATATCAGGCCAAGGATAGAAGGCTAGCCGCTTATCTAGCCCGGGTCCGAGCAATACTGGATCAGTTTGATTATTATACCATCTTCTACATACCCCGAGAGCACAATCAGAAAGCCGATTCATTGGCAAAGCTGGCAAGTACAGGCGAAACTCAACACTTGGGACTCGTCCCTGTCGAGACATTATCCTCTCCGAGCATTGATCGAACGGAAAATGAATTCACATTAGAAGCTACATCCGAGAAGGAATCGTGGATGACTCCCTACCAAGATTATATTAAGCATGGCACACTGCCCGAACGACGAAGCGAGAGAAGACAGATTCTTCGAAAGGTGTCGCGATTTGTCATTCAAGATGGAGTTATGTATCGAAGAGGTTACTCTGTTCCTCTTCTCCGGTGTATCGCGCATAACGAAATCAGGCGAGTATTGCATGAGGTGCACGAAGGAGAATGTGGCGATCACACTGGGGGGCGAGCGCTTGCCAAGAAAATACTTCGAAACGGATATTACTGGCCTACCGTTAACCGCGATGCTATGGATTATGCCAAGAGGTGTGATAAATGCCAGAAACACGCTCGGATCCCTAGAGCCCCGCCTTCTGAAATAACCCAAATGGTCAGCCCGTGGCCATTTGCAATGTGGGGGATGGATATAATCGGTGCATTGCCTTTAGCTAAAGGGGGTGCAAAGTACGCCATAGTTGCGGTTGATTACTTCACCAAATGGGCTGAGGCTGAGCCCCTTGCAACAATAACAACAAAAAAGGTGATCAACTTCGTAGTGCGCAACATCATCTGCCGGTTTGGTATCCCGCATACTATTATCACCGATAATGGAGCCCAATTCGACAGTACTGAATTCAGGGATTTCTGTCTGCGATTTCACATCCATAAGAGATTCTCAGCAGTAGCGCATCCACAAGCAAACGGACAGGTCGAGGCCGTCAATAAGGTTATCAAGTCTATATTGAAGAAAAGATTGGAGAAAGCCGGGGGCAAATGGGTCGATGAACTACCAATGGCTCTGTGGGCATACAGAACAACTCACAAAACTGCGACCGGACACACCCCTTTTTCTCTATCCTATGGCTCCGAAGCAGTTATCCCGGTCGAAATGGAAGTTCACTCTCACCGTGTGACATACTACGACCCGAAAACGAATGCTATATTACTTGCTGAATCCCTAGATCTGCTTGATGAGAAACGTGAAGAAGCCGACGTGAGGGCAGCTGCATATCGAAGTCGAGTCGCCCGAATATACAACGCCAAGGTCCGCCCACGGACTTTTGAATCCGGCGACCTGGTACTCAAAAGAGTTTACCCGGTCCCTTCGCACATGAACCCAAATTGGGAAGGGCCGTATATTATTTCACAAAAACTCAGAGATGGCACGTTCAAGTTATCGACCGTTGATGGTCTCACTTTACCAAGAGCCTGGAATAGCGGAAGCCTCCGTCCCTACTACACCTAACAGGCTTTATTTATCTTTCTATCAATTTCTTCCTTAGCATTTTGTTTTTCGCATTTTGAAATTTGAGCTTGTAATAAGGCAACTGATGTTGTCATGCTTCTTTTGTTTCAGCAATAAAACGCCATCTCTTCGAGCCAAAAGTTGTGATTCACTGAAAATAGCACATAATATCACATTGCACGAAGAGCTAAATTCCATCACACGGTGGGGTTTATCTAAATAGGGAGTAACTGTGATACGACCAGTAACTTACTAAATAAGACCCGAGCTCGGGGGCAAAACACAATACCAGCATTCACAGGGATTGATACACGACAATCCTCTTACTAACTCCAACTTCCCAGAGTGTGAATTGGAGTATAAAATATCCAATAAGTCGTTCCCAGAGCGCGAACGGACTCCAACTTCCCAGAGTGTGAATTGGAGTATAAAACGTCCAATAAGTCGTTCCCAGAGCGCGAACGGACTCCAACTTCCCAGAGTGTGAATTGGAGTATAAAACGTCCAATAAGTCGTTCCCAGAGCGCGAACGGACTCCAACTTCCCAGAGTGTGAATTGGAGTATAAAACGTCCAATAAGTCGTTCCCAGAGCGCGAACGGACTCCAACTTCCCAGGATGTGAATTGGAGCATAAAACATCCAATAAATCGTTCCCAGAGTACGAACGGACTCCAACTTCCCAGAGTACGAATTGGAGTATAAACATCTAATCCAGATCCCCGAAGCACGAATCAAAGTACAAGTAACAATTCGAAGTTCCCAAAATACGGGCCGAGATATCAATATCAACTCCCAATTCCCATAGCGTGGAATGGAGTGTAAACATCGATAACCCTCAGATTCCTGGAATGCAGGACAGATTGTCAATCTCAAATTGTCATGAGTCCCCAGAAGGGGGGGAGGCATGTGTTCAGGGCTTGCAATAAACGCAATCAGCCACTAGAATATGAGTATTACTCCCCACAACTAAGGGGCAAAAAGCTGGGTGCTAATCGCTGGCTTAAGTGATAATATACTCAGAATCCGACTCATTCATTAAATCACGACACGAAGCTATATAAATACCAAGCGAATACAACACAAATACTGCAAGGCATTCAGATAAGAAGAAAAGTGTAACTTCCCATTTCGTCAACCAACAAAAACAAGTTTGATTACATGGCAAGTAAAGATGTTTCAATTAAGTGGAGGCCGCATCCGTACATACACATGGCCCAAGAAAGAACAAAAGAAAAGGCAAAAGAATTGTTATCTGTAAATCTCACGGCAAAGCGAGGGGCTCACTCTTTCTTCCTCCGATGCTTCTTCCTCGGAGTTGAGCCGCTAGACCCACTGCCTGGCTTCATACGAGACTTTTTGCCTTTCTTTGGAACATCCTCCGGTTCCGGCATGATATCAACATCTTCCTCAGAACTGGAAGGGATGGAGATCCTTTTATAAGGACAAGCCAGGGGCACGGGAGCAGTAATGGATACTTGTTCAGCAACACTCGAGACGGTTACTGTGCCACCCGGAGAAATCATCATTAGAGAAGATAAGCTTGAAGGAACGGCGTCACCATCGGGGCCAACTGTCACTGTCTTGGCCATCTCGGCACTTATCTCTGCTAAAATCTCCTCCTCTCGAGACAGTTGAGGTGCGCTAGGTACGCCGGTGGTCGTCACGATCGAGCCAGAAACAGAAGTAGCTCCGCTCGTCACGAAAGAGAGGTCGGGCATGGGGTCAAGAGGATGACCAAATAGCTCTTCAAACATTTGAACATCGAATGATATTGAGCCTCCTTCTCCCGTATCACCAACCATGGCGGCAGTTGAAATCGCCTCGGTGACGATAACTCCACGTGTAGGATGTAAAGCCGAAAGGACAGGGAGCACGGGTGTGACACTCTCGGTCACTAAACAACCAAAATTAGAGCTATCAGACCAAGAAATTCCCTCGAAAATCAATGTTTTAAGACGTAAAGGGAAATACCTACTTTACCTTGCCTTGGAGCTTGAACAAGCTCGGGGACGAACGTCTTGCCCGAGGACAGTTCCGGTTGGTCCGGATTGTAGGCGGGAATAACTTGTGAATCAACCACGGCAGCAGCTTCGGGTGAAGTCGAAACAGGGACTTCAGTATTCCCGCTATGGTGCACGACACCCGAACCTTCGCCAACCTCCGTTCGATGGACAACAAGTCTTTCTTTTTCAACAGAAATGATTGCTTCATGAAGGGTCCTCCTCTCATCCTCGCTGAGCAGACGTGACTCGAGCTCAAACTCATCTAATACCGAATCCGGACAAGACGTCCTCTTGTCTTCCACTAATTTCTTCCAAGCATTGTAGAGAGGCATCGAGTAATCCCCTAGCCAGGATAGATTTCTATGCTCCAGTACATTGGCATTATATGTGTCCAAAAGATCGTCAAATTCGGCCTCCATTTTGAACCTCTCTGCTTGGACTCTATCCTCCAACTCCGATTCAACCTCCTTAACCCTTGCAATTGCCACATCGCGCTCGGCCCGAAAAGATACAGCCTGCTCACACACCTCTTGCGCAGCCACGTTCGCGTCGTCTTTTTCTTTATTCATGTCAGCAAACCTAGCCTTTAGCTCCTCTAGTTCCTTCACTGCCGCATCCCGCTCAGATTCAACGTTCTTGTATCGATGACCTAAGTCTTCAACTAAAGTACAATGTGCCTGTTGCATTTTCGCCATTTCAGCTAATGTCTCATCAACCTTCTGTAACGACTCGACCTCGGCCTTGCGGGAAGATTCCGCCTCAGATTGGAGTATGTCGACGATGCGACTCTTTTGAGCCAAGTCGGCCTCTAGCCTCTCAATGATTTGGGCCCGGTCGAAGGCAACTTTGGAAGCCTTAACAGCCGCTTTATACCATTCTTTATACTGGGCAAAAAAGTCGCGGGTATAGTTGAGCGCCGAAGTCGCGGCATCATCGGGAATTCTTTTAAGATTGGGAGGAAAAATACAAGCATCAAAGCAAATCTCTGGAAAATCTTTCCTCAGTTGTGCAAGCCTGATGGCCCCTTCGCCAAAAGACTCAACAAGGGTCACCTCCCCAGATATAGACGTTGCGACCCCGGTTCGAGAATGATGTGGCTCAGGCCTCGAAACCTGCGAAGATGACTGATGTCGCAGAGGCTCGGATGCCTGGACATGACTTCGGGATTGCGGAGGAGATCGAGATAGGGAGCGATGCCTACGATCTCTGTCCGATCGTTCCTGGCTGGAGTTACCACGGCGATGATCCTTTGCATAATACCCCTGGCCATATTGCCTCCGGTCACGATCACGGTCGGGGCCTCCACGACGAGATTCATAGTTGGTTGAGGGGTGATGCACTCTCCGGAGTTTGTCCAACGTAGTCTGACGACCAGCCATGTTACCTGGAAAAGAGATACAGTTCAGTTAAGTTCCAGGAAAAATCAATAAGACGAGTGAAGCAGTCATGTAGTGTCATGAGAGTGTATGCAAATGTGCAAAGCCCCCGACCAACCAGAGGTTTCGACTGCACTAATGGGTAAAAGCCCGCTTATGTCTAACGCTTCCCGGAGCTCAACCAGCCCGGACTTGTGATAAAGAGAAACGCACTCCGGTATGGGAACGTCATCCAGCCCTGTGAAAATGTTTCCTGATTGACAAAGAGCGGAGTCAGAAGAAATAATTCCAGAAGTCAAGCGAGACACGATTACGGACTTCCGTCTCGCAAATTTAGGAACAACGGCCTTGCCTTTCCGTTTTTTCCCTGCTTGGGGAAAATCAGCCGCTAGCCCGGTGTCAGTAGGCGTCCTCTCATCATCGCCCATTCCTCTTATCGCTACACCGGTCCTCTTCTTTGCCTTCGGAGCCGATTTCACAAACCCTTCAACGACAATACTCTGGTTCGACTCAATTAAGCCCAGCGTCCTTAAGTTATCATCGGTTAAGACCAAGTCAATGTGCCGCAGGTCACTCGGAACCTCTTGTAGACTTCGGATGATGTTTCTGTATCGACCACCGTCTGGCCTTGATATGATAGCTGCAAAAAAAAAAAAAAAAAAAAAAAAAAAAAAAAAAACCTGATGTCAGTTCAAGTGGTGACAATGACCATTAAAGAAGGCTAACACGATTTACGATACTTACGTCTGGACAGCCATCGCCTAGCGAATCCTGGAGGGCATCGGACAAAGAACCATTCATTCTTAAAGTAACTGAGTCTGGTCCAAGCTCCCGTCACAATCTGGCAATTTCTAACTGCCTCCAGAAAGGTGAACGATGGACTATCACCCCTGCTCTTGAAGTTGAATATATGTCTAATTTCAGCTGGCCTAGGTGGACGAAAAAGGCGGTCCATGAATAAGATGAAAACACTGTTCAGTAACGCGTGTCCGTTAGGGTGAAGTTGTGCGGGAGCGATTCCAATGAACGATAGCATCTCCCTGATATATTGGTTAAACGGGGGGAGAGTTCCAGCCGCACAAGCGTGGCGATAAAAAGCAGTATAGCCCTCGGGTGGATTGTGAGGCCTATCATCAACTCCCGGTAGCAAAACATCATCCGGGGATAAGCTATGCTTCGAACATATCCGACCCAGTAATGCTCCAGAAATATTAGATCGGACGGAATCTATGGGATCCTCGATAAATAAGGCCTCCGGCAATTCGTCCGGAGCAGGATCTATTACTTCGGGAATGATCTCTGGAATTTCTAGCATCAGAGGAGGCAAGCTTTGTAACTCTAGTTGTTCAGAACCCGAAGACTCCATAACTAACTAACTCACGAAAAAGCAGCGTTAAAAAACGAAGAAAGCCCGTATATTCCCCGGTGTGAAGCATATGGATATGTCGTGCAATGCGAATACATAACTAAAACAAATTTTACAAGAATAAAACGCGGTATCTGAACGACTAGGCTTTTGGATCAGAGAACGGAAACGACCGTCATCACTGACCGTCGCTTTCGCGTCCTTCGGATACTGCTGGCCGATTCAAGTGTGGATTCGTTTAAGTCACGGTGCCATCGACGAGCTCAAAAAGACAGGTCAGGTCAACCTTGATCATGTGAAGGACAAAGCTCGTCGGAATCAGATATGCTAAAAATTTAGTGAGTTCGTTAAAATTTCGATTTAAAAGTGGTCATAGTTCAGAAGCAAGAACGTTCGAATCAATCAACATGATTCGACACGAGTCAGATCGGTGAACCTCGAATCAGCGCAGCTCGAACCCATGGAGCCCCACCTGACTTCGAACCCATCAAAGTCGGGCTCCTTCGAATCCATCAAGGGCGGTTCGAATCCATGGAGCTTCGAAACCATCGAAATCGTGCTCCTTCGAATCCATCAAGGGCGTTTCGAACCCATGGAGCCCCACCTGACTTCGAACCCATCAAAGTCGGGCTCCTTCGAATCCATCAAGGGCGGTTCGAATCCACGAAGCCCCACCTAGCTTCGAATCCATCGGAGTTGAACTCCTTCGAATCGATGAACGTGTCATTGCTTCGAATCGATCAGTAGTGAGCTCCTTCGAATCGATCAGAATGCCACTGTTCCGAATCCATCACAGCTCGCCTTTTTTGTTGTGTTCTCCTGCGATCATCGGTTCGAAGCTACCCATTCGAAACCAACTCAGAGCGCGCACCCCTGATCGATACGGCTCAAAGTTTTTGCATTCCTCAGTTCCATGGAGTCGGCCTACTTCGTTCAAACCTCGTCACTCTCCAAAAATTTCCAGGAGGAGGGGTTGAATCAATGCCAAAAAAGATTAATCTGTCATTCTCAAAACCGAATCGACCCCTTGATTACCTGATTTAGTTTGATCACAAATGGAAGCTAGAAGAAATTTGGTCGATTCGTGAAAAAGCACGTTTGATTTGGCTCTGGGAAATCGATTCAGAGAAGCAGCTAAAACAATGGTAAAAGGTAAAAAGTGAAAATGAAGTCAACCTCATATATTTATACGGATTCCAAGAGGGATTAGTGTCACTTCAACTCCCATCGATTCGAACGACCACTTTCGAATCCATCCCAGTTTCGAATCCATCCCAGTTTCGAATCCATCGGAGTCTTCGAACCCATCACTGATTCGAATCCATCCAAGTTTTCTTCGAACCCATCACTGATTCGAATCCATCCAAGTTTCGAATCCATCAAGGGCTTCGAGTCCATCAGGGTCCTCGAATCCATCATTGATTCGAATCCATCTAAGCTTCGAATCCATCGGGAGTTTCGAATCCATCAGAAGCTTCGACTCCATCAGCAAACAAAGACCGACATGACTCATGGACACACGACGTTAATAAGGGCGGAGCTAATGTATGTGTACACATAATGAACCAACGTTCGATTTTGAACATTCACAGGGATCAAATATTCACCCTGTTATAGCAACGACAGCCAACGATTAAGCACAGTCGCACAGTAATCAATCATATCAAGGCAAGGTTACGGCAATACGGTATATGAGTCTCAACAAAAAGAGGGCAATGATTTTTCAGAAAGAAATGGCAGCTATTCAAAGCACGTCATGTTCCCACAAGACGTACTTTGGGGGGCAAAATGTTATCCCGCTTTTTGGCAAAGCCGTGATACCAAAAGATTGGCCAAAGACAAAGGGCAGTTTGTCTCAGAGATTGGTTGCACTTCTCTTCGCTATGGATATCGATGAATTTTGTCCGAGCCCGGATCGGGCCGCAATTGATAGGGCATGGCAAGAAAGACCATAGAAGCCAGCATTTCAAATTTCAAGACGGTCCGAGGTCGTATGCTCAAGTTATGATGGATTCAAGATGAGACGGTGCACATTGCTTGGTTCGAACCCATCGTGTTCGAACCCATCATGTTCGAAACCACCATGTTCGAACCCATCCTGTCCGAACCCGTCATGTTCGAAACCATCTGTTTCGAACCCATCAGTTTCGAATCCATCCTTTAACTTCGAGACCATCACTACTTCGAACCCATCAGAAGCCCCGACTCCATCGCCTTCGAATCCATCAGAAGCTTCGACTCCATCAGCACCTTGGACTCCATCAGAAACTCCGAATCCATCAGAAGCTTCGAATCCATCCAAGCTTCGAATCCATCAGGAGCTTCGAATCCATCAGAAGCTTCGAATCCATCAGCTTCGACTCCATCAGCCATCGGTTTCGAATCCATCCACATCGCATACGAAAGCATGGATTCGAACCATATGGAGTCGAACCATATGGATTCGAACCTATGGATTCGAATGAATCAGTGGAGTCGAAGCGACCAGCATGACGAACACCCAATTTCGAACCGATCATAACTCCAAATCTACTGATCCAAATCCCATGAAATTTTTACAGAAGTTTGTCTACATGATGAAGAACGTCCACGCCAAGTTTCATCGTAATTGGACAATTTTTTGATCGATTCGAAGTTCACTTCGAATCGATCCCAAACTGGGCACGCACTTCAAGAACGCGGGCCTGTGGGCCCCCCGTCACGCGCCAAGCAGCCTCTCCATGATTTAGGCGGGATTTTGGCCTTCCACACCTATAAATAGAGCCCCTGGTCATTCAGAAGGGAGGTCGGAGAATTTGGAGAGAAAGAGTACGCCTAAACGCTGCCAGAATCACTCCATACCACCATCTTGGCTGCTGATTTCGAATCTAAGTCTATTGTCTGCTGTAATTTGCTTCAAAACACTTGTAACCTTCAAGTATTAAGCAATAAAGTGATCAAACTTCATAGTGGACGTAGGCGCATCGCCGAACCACTCTAAATTCTTGTCTTCTATGCAATTTACTTTTCTATAACTAGGAGTTTTTGTTAGATAATTTTCATTTCCAATTTAAGTTCTTCATTTATTATCTCTTCAAAGACTTCCGAAGGGTGTTGCCCAATTTTGGTGCAAACAGGAGGCTTCAGCGTTCGTAGATATAGTGATCCGCTGTGTTAGTATCTCTGTGTTGTATTGTGTATTGAGTTGTATAACTAGACAGGTGTCTATAATTGTCTGGTATGTGATGTATTATCTGTATAACTCTGATTGATGTTACATATTATGTAAATACTTAAGTGATTAATATAATTTATTCGTTCCGCTGTGAGATTCTGATGTTTTTGTTCTTTCTTCTCTATCTTTTCTATTTTCTCACCCTTTTCTTTCTTAAAAACGATACGTCTTCCTGGGCGTAGGAAGCCGGGTCGTTACAGTGGTATAAGAGCACTAGGTTGAGTGAATACCTAGGCTCTTGAGTGATTTCTTTCCTGAGAGAGCGTATTTGTAATTTTGATATATATATATATATATATATATATATATATATTCATTTCTATCTATTTGTTGGGTTACCTGTTCGGGTTTACCAATATAAGTATAAGGGTAGACTGGGTAGTGGTGTGTGTAACACGACTGCCAGTGGTTGGAAGTATATCTGACGAGACTGTAGACCTAATACCGTCTCGAGTGAATTTGTGGTGTAAGGATTTCACCAAATCTCTGGAAGAAACCTGTTAAGATTTGGAGTCCATTTTTGTAGTACAAGTTTGGATGAGTAGAATTTGGATTTTTGTCATTTGAGTAGAAACTAGTGCTGTTAATCTTGGTAACTCAAGACGTTGTAGTTGTGTGTTGAGATGTAGTAGCAATGGATTGTTTCCGAAGAAGTTCTCAAGGATCTTTGGATAAGGAAGTGTGTCTGCTTCGGTGTTGAGGCTGATTTCAGCTGAATGTTGTGTTTGGCTTTGAGGCCGAGTTTTTCAATGAGTTTTAGATTAGTAAGTTTTTGGCATCAGCAGCAGTGTGGCGGCTCAGATTATTCTGCCGGTAGGCGAGGAGGTCATCTGTCAGCAGTTCTTTAGAGGTGAAGTTCAGAGGCATTTTTGTGGATCCATTTCTTCAATGGATTGGCTAGATAAGTTTAAGCTGTTCTGATTAGTAAAGAGGGGACAATTTTCTGTGGATATTAGCCTTAGTTGATCGCGAAAGCGACTTGCGATAGTCAAGTATTCTCTGGGATGTCAGAAATTTTCTAGATATCTTTGAAGAGGTCATCGAGTTGCCCTTGCATCCGGAGTTGAGTTTGGTATCGACTGGATTTCAGGAGTAGTGCCGATGGTTCAGCCTAGTAGGAGAATGGTTTCTAGAGAGAGGATTTGGTAAAGTGGCTTAGGTTTTGGAGGAACTTCTGAGTTTTATTTTGGATCTGTTGAACCATATTTTTGTAATGTATTGTCTAGCTTATGCTTATGTGCATCATCAGCATTTTCATCTACCCAGATCAGAGTTGTGCAGCGGAAGCGGTTGGGAGTGCATCTGTTTTTCTTTTCTGGAAAAGAGAAGTTGTTTTCTACTGATGATAGAGGTTGTGTTCTTGATTTTGGTTGATCTTGAGAAGATCATTCTTCTGGATTGTTCTTAGTTCAATTTGTTCTGAAAGTCATCAGCAAAGGTTGAGCTGATCAGTAGGTTGAAGGCAGCTCTGGATTGTTAGAAGTATTTGGTAGATAAGAGACGAAGGAATTTGGATTTAGGAGTCGGAGATTTGATTTTGGATAAGTTTACTCTAATTCAAAGGAGCTCTATAATTTGGTATGTTTGAGAAGCTAGCTCCGAGGTGCTTTGGATTTTCTCGGTGTTCTAGAGAGGTTAAGTGTTTGATCTTAGGAAGTGAATTTCCAGTTTGGATATCTGGAATTTGATGTGTTTCACGTATCTCGGAAGGAATACCTGTATAACTCATCTCTGGTTTTGGAACCAACAGTTCAGGAAGTTTTGGTTGTTAAGTCGGACTCGTCTGTAGTCTGATATCTGTGTAGTTTTGTAGATCTTGATGAGTAGGAGTTCTATTGCTTAGTAGTATAGACTGTTTGGATTCTATAGATTGAGTATTCCGGTATTACTGGGGAAACTCTAGGGAGCTATATCCAGAATTTTGTGTGGATGGTTAGCTTTGTTGATTGAGTGGATTGGTTGTGATTGTTGTTAGCATATGATTGATATATGAGTGTGATTTAAAATTTAAATCTTAAATAGATTACTAAATTACCTTTGCTTTTAAATTTCGGGGACGAAATTCTTTTAAGGGGGAGGAATGTGACAACCCGGAATTTTCGAGCAATATCAATTTAATAATCTGCATTAAAAATTAAATTGATTTAATATATCTTTGTTAATTAGATCTGAATTGATACTTTTCTTTTAATAAATATTTAATTGGTAAATTTTATCTGTTAAAAATTAATTGATTGTTTTCTATTTATATATGTATATATTGTATACATTGTAAATAGGGAAGCTTTGTTTTAAAATTTAACTAATAAATTATGTTTCAAATTCTAATATACATTTTAGTGAATTGGAAATTATGATTTATTTAATATAAACTTTCAAAGCTAATTAATAAATAAATATAGGGTTTTAAATACATAGGATAAATGTTTAAATAGTTTAAAACTTATTTTAGCTTAAGTTTAGATTTAAATTTATTAACAAAAAGATTTGTTTTATTTTCTTTTTAGTATCGCTTGATAAAAATATGGATTTAAAAGTATATATGAGTTTTAATACAATTTTGTCAAACGATACTTTAATATATATTATAAAATATGTAGTTTATAATAAAAAGATAATTTATTTTATAAATCATTTCAAATTGATAAATGTGTTACTTTTAAATAATATTAATAAATAAAAATACAAGACTATAAGATAAATTAGGAAAAATATAAAGTAAGTACATTGGCTGAATTATAATAGCATAACAACCATAAAATTCATTTAGATTTCAAACGACAAAACAAAAGAAATAACATTCACATACATTTCAAAATATAAAACAAGACAACATTACAATATGAATATAAAATCTGGCTGGTAAGAAGAAACAAACAAACAAATCTTCAAGTTTGTAAATTATCATAAGAAAAACTACAGCATATATATAAGTTTAAAGCATCAAGACCAATATGTGATTGTACAAACAAAATCAAATAAGTGAGCAGGCTGAGATCAAAAAGACAATATAATATATTAAGGACAATAGCATTTAATGCTAGCCTCAATGTTCTTATCCCAGCCACCAAAATAAAAATAAGTATATTTGTAGGCTTGCGTAAGTAATATACTCAAGTGTGATAGGCATGAACCTGAAAGTAAAAGACAGTAACAAAAATATACTAGAATGTATAGGATAGGTATGCAAACAAGACAAGCATCAAGTGTTAGCTGCAATATTTCTCGTATCACCCCCCAAAGCTAAATGAATTATTCTCAGGTATGGTACAAGTGTATACAGTCTTGTACAATAATATACAATATTGAAATATAAAAATAGGTACCCTATCTTCTTTCTTTTCCATATATCTTCATATCAGCTTCGAGTATAATCTGAAAAGCAAGATAAAAAAAAATTATATGTGGAGGCTTGCTAAGGAAGACAGTATTATGTATTCTTAAACAAACAAAAGCAATTAATGTAAATCTTTCTAGCACACAATGTATTTCATATCAGCCTCCACCTTAAAAAAATATCTCTGTTTTAAATCTGTACAAACAAAGATTTATATGCTGTATTGTACAAGTATTGTCACAGTTGTATGAAACATAATAATATACCCTGTCTACCATTCTTTGCTATATATCCCTGTTTCTCATTTCAGTTCGTAAAACCAAAACCTAGAATCTGAAGTAAAACTATGTCAAACTAAAACAAAGCTTCTACTTGAACATCAACCAAGATTTAATATCACTGAGAATTAGAAGGGGTTCAACCTGATAATTTACAAGCCTGTTGCAAAGCAAACTAGGCTCTGTTCTTTCACATATCAAGTGAGTAACTTTTAAAAGCAAATGAGTAAATCTGTTGAATGCTTATTGGTGAATAATCATGTATGTATATCTGTTGGTCCTCTTTGTGTATATTTTGAAATTGGATGTAGTGTTACAGGCTGTAGTTTTAAAGTATATCTGTTCTCAGTTTCAAAAACTAAACTGTTGGATTTAAAAATCATCTACTCTCTTTCAAATTGATGATTGAACATAAGATTCGAACAAAAGGTGTTTGTATCATTTTAAACTAAGTTTAAAAATTCTGTTAAGATTAAAGCAACTTAAAAAATTTCTTTGGAAACCCAAATTTCTGAAAAAACTCAAGATTTACCAAATTTCAAACTTCGCCGGTCATTGATTCAGATATCTAACTAGAATCTATACTGGAAACGATGATTTTTAAGGTAGGTTTGAGGATTTTTAATGGTGTGATATGAGAGAAGTTTGTGTTTTTCTGTTTGGGGCATTTCGAGTCGCCGTGGGCGATCACGTTGATTGGGAAGGTTGGGTTTTTGTCTGGGGGTGGAGGAGTCTACCGTGGGTCAGGGAAAAATGGTGGGTTGTGGCGCAGTGGGTCGTGGAAGCGGCGGCGTAGGTTTATTTTTTTTAAACCTAATTTTTACTGTGCATTGAGTATTGATCACCACGGCCAGTTCAGGCGTTCGAGTGTCACGCGGTTTTGAGGGGAGATAGAGGGGAGATGGATGATGCTGCGGCCGGAGTTTGGTGGCCTCCGGTGGTCGGAGCGTCGAACGCGTGACATTGCCAGGTTTGAGGGGAAGTGGGGTCGTGTGTTTCCAAACATCAATCAATTCTAAACAATTCTTATAATAAACATGATGATAAATTCATAACATGCATCGATATTTAGATATAGATGTGAGTATAGAAACTCACCTCAACCAGTTGTTACCCTAGACTACCCTATTAGCTTTGGCATCTACCAAAATTCTAACGCCATCGTCGAGAACAATAACACCAAAAAATGACGTGCCTACTCCCAACTTCGGTCGCGTGCCTTTGCTGTCGCTAGCCCCTCCTTCACGGTTCACTCCGCCGATTGCTTCCAAGCCCCGCACACGAACGTGCCTCTACTTCTTCCGATGCATGCCCGTGCCTCGTCGTTGATGCCGACAGCCACCGCTCTTCCGCACGTATTTTTTCTCTCTTTTCGTTGAGTTGGTTTGAAAATTAGGGCTAGGGAATGGAAAATATAGGGTTACGGGTTCAGGAAATGAGGGTTAAAGAGTTGGGGAAAATAAAAAGGATTTCCATTCTGAAATGGGCTGGTTGGGAATTGTATTCGTTAACGACCAAACTCTATCTATACTTTAGTCCCTACAGAAGCGAATAATCGAACCTTTTGCCTTTGTTTACTTTTCTCTCTTTTAGGTAGTTCTTTTATTTGTTCGCAAATATATTTCAATCTAATTTAAATTGATATACACATTATTCTATAAAATATATTTCGGTTGTTGAATAGTTTTCTTAATTCAGTACTTGTTTATCTTTGATTAATATTCCTTGTATTAACATAAAGTAATTTTTTTCAACTATTTCAATCTTATAAAATTATTTACACTTCAAAAATATGTTATATTTATCAAAAAAAATTATTCAGTTTCAATATATTATCCGAAATGAATTTATTAATTGATTTAGTTTATTAAAACAAAATCGTTTATCGAGTAGACTTTAATTATGTAAAAATTATTTTCAAAAGTAATATTTATCAAAAATCGAATTCGAGCATTTTTATTTGATTAAATTTGTTTATTATTACGATGTAGAAAGTATGGTTGTTACAGGAGTCTTGGACCGATCTACTAATTACAGGCTGCATTATTTCTCTAATGGCTTCGAAACCATAATTCCAATCGCTGAACTATTTTCGCCGTTAGGATGCTCCGGATCTCCTATTGCAATCTTTTAGCAATTAAAGTCATCATAATTCTTCTCTAACGCTACACACCATATTGATTGGGTCTATCAATAGATACTTTCGGATGCGCACAATATCATATTTGCCTTCGTATTTGAAATCATTTTCGAATATAAAATATCTATTTTCGCTGATACATACAAATATAAGACATTTCTCCGCTTCATTCATAAATATGAAACTCAAAAAAATAAATGGAAAACTTTTGTCCAACATAAATCTATTTCAATAGTAAAGCTAATATAAATATAGAGAAGAAAAAATATAATGATAAAAATAAGTTTTGGAACGAAAATGTTAATTTGAACGTGAATAATATGAATTATTACTTTGATAAAATAGTAAATTTCAACCATTTATGTACTAAAATATGCTTAATCACATGTACAGTCTTTATAAAAGTCGAACAAATAATTATTTGGTGTAGATACTTTATCCTTATCCTTTTTACGGATTTCAAATATTTTTCATTTTTCACATACGGATGTGCACGAATTTCGAATATTTTGGTTATCCATTGATAACCCTAGTATTGGTATATAAAATCACAACAATTTTGATATTGCGTATCGAAGTCACGAACTTCAATCCAATGAGTTAGGTCCGACCCAAAGAACTTGTTGTCTCAGCTTAGGATACAAAAGCAGTGAAATTTATTTTTTTAATAAAAAGTACCTTCCTTATGGGTTCCGAATTTAGCACAATACTCTGCAAATAGCACAAATTACCACTAAATTTAAACTTCAAGTGCTCGGATTCTCTAACCAATTATTTATATTCAAAGACAAAAATATTAGTAAATGTCGCCCCGATCTAGTCGTTTTTCCCAACCAAGTGCTTGATGGGCTGTCATCTGGGCCGGCCCTCCGGTAACAATGAACCAAGGTTATTTGTCCGTAGGTTTATATTTATAAACCACGTTTTTCATATCATAATAAGTGTGCACTTTCCAGCCAAAAGCAACCTTAATATATAGGAAATAACTTAGCAATATCTGTGTTATCCGAAATTATGATTGTGCACGTGGAAGGATTTGCCCCAGTGAATGTGAATGGTGAATTATTTTAAAGGACAATTCTATATTTTTTGTCTCAAGAATACAACCGCAGTATTTGTACTAAAAGCACAAACGTTCTTTTAAAAATTATTCATAAGGACAAACATTTTTCAAAATTATTCGTAAGGACAACAAAACTGCTACCGAGCTAAAACTGTTATCGATAAGTACGAACTGATACCTAAAAACTGCTATCAATGACTGAAAACTGATAAGTTGCCATAAAATATTGAAGATCTGTCCTTGAGGCTAAAAAACTGTGAAATTTTACCGTTGACAATAATTTTCTGGAATTGGGTGAAATATGCACAAGCACGTGTATATGAAATCGTCGATAGAAAACAAACGAATGAATCTACTGACTAAACTTATCAACTCACTATAATTAGTGATCCCCACGCGCTATTAAAACAGCGAAGTTGAAGAACGCAAAGCTGTTAGCTGTGCGTGCCATACAAAGACTTTGATCTCTTCTCTTCATAATTGGTTAAAAATGTACAACCATTGCTTGTATTTTGTCCTCTTATAAAACGTAGGTCCATCTATAATCATGTCTACCATATCAATTCAAAACATCACCATTAATCAAATGGAACGTAGCTATCAAAATGAATATATAAACACCATAAAAACCCCACAAAATTTTCAAGTGGGCTCTTGCCTTCTTGGAAATTCCTCACAAATGAAAAGTAAGACTCATATTGGCCAATTCAACCACGTTTATATTGGCCAATTTTAGTTTTGTACGCGTATATATACTCCAACTCTCCTTCTCATTTGCAGCAATTACTAATCAAAAGAGTACACAAGCTCACAAAGAAGAAGAAGAAGAAACTGTAAACATAGTTCATAACCAATTTAAACAATGGTGAGAGCTCCTTGCTGTGAAAAGATGGGACTGAAGAAAGGGCCATGGACTAAAGAAGAAGATCATATTTTAACTTCGTATATTCAAAGATATGGCCATGGCAATTGGAGAGCTCTTCCTAAACTTGCTGGTACACACAAATGATACACACACATACATGATATACTTCAATTAGCCTTGATTTCTTGATTATCTAACATGCATTTGATTGTTTATAACAGGTTTGCTCAGATGTGGTAAAAGCTGCAGGCTTAGATGGATAAATTATTTAAGACCCGATATCAAAAGAGGAAACTTTACCCCAGAGGAAGAAGACATGATTATCAGTTTGCATAAGGTTCTTGGAAACAGGTAGACATACGTACCCTTTTATAACATTTGATGTATATGCTATAATTAATGACTATGTGAACTAACTTATTATACGATAAAAACAGATGGTCTGCAATAGCAGCGAGACTGGCACCAGGAAGAACAGACAATGAAATCAAAAATGTATGGCACACTCACTTGAAGAAAAGAGCTAACTCTGCTACATCAATGAAACAAGAGTTTACTCAAAATAATATTGCAGTGGAAACAGTGAGTTCGAGTTCACATTCATCGCTGAGCAATAATTCATCGAAAGATCATGAATACAACGAGTCTTCTTCGGTTGATGAAGCGATTGATGATAGTTTTTGGACTGAAACTTTGATGATGAATGAAGGTTTTAGAAATGTCAGTGAAGATGATTGGAGATTGAATGCTACTAATGAGTTGAGTGGGGAAGAAGATATTGATTATTGGTTCAAATTTATTGCAGAAGCTGGGCAGTTTCTTGATTTGCCAGAACTGTAACACTTGTTCACGTCAAAAATTCAAGTGTAATTTTGTAAGAAGTAAAGAAAGTTTAACCTTGTTACTTTTTTATTACAATTCAATATGATTTATTACATATGATTGGAGATTTATGACAGAAATTGTACTGATCATCCACTGATGCTCACCTTAATAAGTTTTGTTTAATTGTTTCTTTTAATTTTATTTATTTCTGATTAAAAATGAAACGAAAAACAATGGTTAAAATAAATCATGAATTGAATGGGTAGGTAAGTGGAAATAAAAATTAATGGTCAATGATAATTATAACAATGTTATACTTTCATATATACTGACTTAAGCACATAAGAAAAATAAGATGGAAATGATAACAAAAATTACAAGAGAACAGTTGTGAACAAAGGACATATTTTCAAACATCAAAAAAGTTTTTAAAATACACTTCCTTCCTTTCTCAAAATTTCGCATATATTTGCACAGTGTGAAAGTCAAATATTTGCATTTAATATTTGCAGCTATAACGTCATATTTTTACAAAATGAAAATTTTGATATCTGCGGTGTATAAATATGCATTCTACAAAAATATTTTAGCTCGCATGACAAATTTTTTATTTCACAATAATTTGCAGTTAGAGTTGTTTGCATTTTAAATTACAAATATTTACAATTCAAGTTACAAATATATATAGTTTTTCTTTCTGGAAACTTTAAAATGGATGTTTCGTAAAACTTGTTTTTGAGAAGGATTTTTCATTTATTAAGTCTGGAAATAAGAATAGATCCTAATTTCCACTTTAAATAACCAAGTTTAAAGTTCCCAATCGAAGAGTTTGAAAAGAATCAGAAAATCCAACTTTTAAGAATTGATTTTTTAAAAAGTTAGGGTTATTATAGAAAAGTTAAACTTATAAAACAAATAAAATAACTTTAAATCTTGAAAGGCTTAGGGTCCGTTTAGTTTCATCTTGAATTTTGTGTTTTACATTTTTAAAATCAATTACAAAATATGGATAAAACGGAGGAAAATATTTAAAATTTCAAGTCATTATAACGATGATGAAGAGATGACGGAGGGGATCGAGAGACGACGAAAGACGGCGAAATGGATGGAGGAACGACAAAAGAATTAATTGTTTTCCGTACTTTTGTTATTTTTCAAAACACGAAAAATAAAATAAACCCGTTTTCCATTTTGTACTTTAACTTCATTTTTCAAATTGGTTTTTCAAAAAACACATGCATCTTTCGTTTTTTTTTTATTTGGATGAAATTCCAGAACTTATAAGACAAACCATACAAGACCATAAACTTTTACAACGTTCAGATTTTAATAAAATTATGCTTCATATTACAGTTTTTTTTAACTTACAATAATTTAAATACTGTTTGAAGGAAAAAGAATAAAAAAGAACTGTAATACAGAAACACTAAGTAAGTAGTTTTGACCATTTTTTACAAAAAAAAACTTGACAATTCTTTTAAAAACAAATTGCTTATTAAATAATCAATTTCTTTCCAAAGAAATAATTAAATAATAGAAAACAAATACTTTCTGCATGACATTAGTGAACTTATTGAATAAACTATATGAGCCTATGATGATGATGAATGAATAAAGCATATTATAATCCAATTGACTTAAAAAAAATCAATTGCTTTTGATTCAAAGATTATTTAGTCAACAATGCACGAGCTAGTTGGTGATCATAAGATACATTAGATTAATGTTTGTGTTGGACTACGATCTTAATCAATGACTAAGGGAAAGAAAATATCAGACAAAGATCAGTATCATTCAACCTTTTAAAGTAGGAGTTGTAGAGTAAACAACACTAAAGAAAGAGTAAATTTAGCTTGGTCGACTATTTTTCTGTTTAGGCATCAATTTCTCCGACTCTTTAAATAACCTCAGCTGTACAGCTCAAACAGTAAACTTTCATGATTATACGTGCATTGTTTATTGACACATACACTTAGGATGTGATAGGGTAAAACATAGAAAATTTGAAAAAGATACACTACGGTAAAATTTTAAATGTAATCATAAGGTTAGCAAACACATTTTATAAATATTTTTTAAACAAAGTACAAATGTCTTGGTTTTCTCAAATTAAATTTACAACTTTCCAAACATCATACATATAACACATACTCTAAAAAAAATTATAGTAATATACAGTTTTTAATTTTGAATCAATTTCATCATGCATAATTTTATATTAAAAATATATAATTTTTTTAAATCACTTTCATAAAATATTTGTCATTTTACTACCAAATAATTTAACCTCCACATTCAAACAAACGATCAAACAAAAAACCTAAACAATATTATGAAAGAACACACACATACTATCTATTCAATAAGTATGTTTACTTTAGATAATATTTTAAAACTAAATTAAACTAAAAATATTCGAGAAAAAGAAATAATAAGAAAAAATATATATGATATCTTAGATTGCAAGTCACCTTCTATCGACGACCCCCGTCCTCGACCATCTCTCCCCGGCTGAGAATGACTGTGTGGCCTACCTCTTCATTCAATCTTATCCTTAGTGCTATGCCTTGAGTTTGTTACTCATGTCAACTGCATGTAGTCTGAGAAGGAATTGGTCTGAAAACCACATTGCATATGAACTGCCCTATGTCAAGATACAACGTCCTAGCCCCACTAAAATCCATAGTCAAAACAGCATATTTCTGCCTAAGATGTGTCATAAAATGCTATACAAATTCGGCACGGCCATCATCAGCCGAGGTTGCACCATCAAAAAGGATGCATGGTTTCATCTAGGAATCCTTATCCAAGGATGTGACGTCAAAGTCAGTTTCGGGGCTCGAACTCGTGACCTTAGAACACGCAGTCCGGACCATCAACCAACTGCGCTAACCATGTTGGCCATCTTTAAGCATTTTTAACCCAACGCATCCTGAACCGGGGATACAGTTTTAAAAAGGCTGTGTGGTATCAACCAGGGCATCCTCATATAAAGCTGCACCTACAAAGGCTGCACAATTTCACCCAGCGCATCCTCATATGAAGATGCACCTTCAAAGGTTGTGCACTTTTAGCCAATGCATCATCAAAGTATAACAATCCAAAATTTTATCACTTTGATTTTGAATATTTAATATATTTTTAAATAACTAAATAATGAATGTTATAACTCAAATAGATATCTTTTATGTAATAACTTATGATGATAAATGTTACTTGGCAATTTGATCCAGCTATATTTGGACTGACTGGACAAGTTCGACTCAACTATCATCCAGGCCGGTAGCTTAGAGTGATGATCGTGGGCTCCAGAGGTTAAACATAGACGACAATATGAAGCAGCGATGAAATGGAACCAAGAGATGGACTCTAAGAAATGTTTTAAGTATGGATTATTGTCTCACATAGGTAAGGATCGGTTACGATCCCTCCCTCTATGCAAGGGATTGGATCGCATCAGCTTAGCGGTATAATTCAACGGAAATCGATCGATATCTCAAAACCCAAAAGTCAACTATACATGAAACTTTGGGAACATGGACCTAACAATCGGGGGAACCAACATATGGTTCGCAACATGCCATGTGGCCTCTAAGAGGGGCCTAAGCCGACCTCTGTTCATTGAGAATTGGGCTTTGGAATTTTCTAGATCGCATCGTCTACATTTAGAGATTCTACTGTTGAAATTTCAAGGATATTTGACCGTCTACACCTATAAATACATGGTTCATTGTTCATTTTCGGGATCTTTACGCTGTTGTTAACTTTGTACTTCATTGTAATCTTGGATTTTGATTTGACCCCTTACTTAGAATTCAAAGTGATTAATAAAATTATTTCATCAAATGGACATAGGCAATCAATGTCGAACCACTATAAATTGTTATGTCTCTATTTTTTACTAATTTTCTATTAGTTTATTGCTATTTTCCTCTGTTTCTATTTAATTTTCTTCATCTATTTCTCTACAAATGCTCTATTGGGTGTTTGTGCAATTTCTGGTGCAAATAATGAACTTGTTTTAAAATTTTATTTACAAAAATAAATAGTTCGGAGAAAAATAAAAAATGTGACTAAAATTCGTTTTTTGGATTTTAAACTTTTCACCGGACGAATGTTGTTGAAATATTGTCTGGTATACATACTAATATTGTGAACACACATATAACCAATAGGAATGCTTTAACACTAAAATAAAGTAACTAAAACATTAGTGGCTAATGATGTCATGCAGTAAGAAGACTTTTGCTACTTATTATGTGATGTGATGGATAGTACATGTTATTATACCATATACTTTAGCACATGAACGAAGCTTGTAATGGAAAGAGTAGTGGAGGGGAAGTTAGGTAATTTGATGAAAGGGTTGAAGTCATTTGTCATTTATTTAATGTTTATAAAAAAGGAGGCAACACCCTTAAGTTTGTTTTTATTTTCTAAGTTTGAGCTCTTTTTTCCTCCATTCTTTTCCTTAAACTAAACCACTTCAAACTCCTCTCCTTTTTCCCTTAACTTCTTGTATAAGCTTATATACATTTAGTACACACCACCATCTTACTAAAGGTCGAAGCTTTGGATCACAAATCCCCAAAACGCTTTATGGCCGCGGGCATTAGGGGAGGGCAAAAGGCTTAGCCATGAGCAACGAAGAAGAAAGAAGGGGTAGGCACAAGGAAAAGCAAGGGGTTTAGGTGGCTTGTGTTGCTTTTATGATAGTAGCAAGGAAGTGATAGCTAGTGGAGAGCTTTTGGTCGAGATTTAAAGTGAGATATATCATTTTGAACAGTTTTAAAATAGTGTGCATGTTGTAAAATATTATTGATTATTATTGTTGATGATATGGATGTATACATAGTGCTTAATATTGTTTGATACTCACTTAGAAGAGGATGCCATAAATAACAATTGTTTTGTAGAGGATAAAAGCAAGAAAATAGAAATAAAAGTGTTTCATAGCGAATAAATTGCTGCGAGAAAACTTCAAAAGATTTAATTTTATAGAGGGATCCAACGGGATTTCTCAAAACCATTGATTTACATTTCATTTATATATGTGTATGTGAAATGCTTGTACGCTGAAAGCTTTGTAGTGCGATCGTATTGCTTGTAAACTTCACTATGGCTTGTAAGTTGACTTCTTTTTTATGAAGAAGTAATTTGCACTTGATGATGTGCTAGAATAATCGCTAAGCCTCTTTCCGTTATTTGAAAAGTTATAACTTATAGATATTTTAAAATGTTTTATACTTATAGAAGTATAAAGTATATAAAGGAATGAAGTTTAAAAACTATTTTGTTTACAAAATAAATTTTTATAAGTTATAGTCCATATAGCAATAGTCAGTATGGATGCACTTTGGAAATATATGTTTTTAATAAAGTATTAAAGGTTTTCTTGCTTAGATATTTTCTAAATTCTTTTCAAATGTATTTATAGAAGTTGTATAAGTATTTAAAAAGAAGTTTGAAGTTAGGTTTGGTTTGACAAGATAGGACTTTACCTAAATTATAATTTAAGTATTTTAAAATGTACTTTTGAAAAGTAGAATGTTTAAAAGGGATTGGAGATTTAAAAGATTTATTTTGGAATATTTAAACAAGTGGTTTATAGGAAGGAATACCTTCACTTTTCATAATCATATTCTTTTTAACAGGTCTGTGCAGTTAAAGCGCTCGGCAGATTCAATGCGGCGGAGGTGTAAAAAGGCACGACGGGGATACAGCGAAGATATAGCGGATGCCTCTAAAATAACATATAAAAACTCGTTCTTGATGTTTTTACAAATATATAAATTATAATTAAATGAAAAATTAACATTCAATTGAATTATAATTAATACAAAAATAATTTTATATAAAAACATATGCGAAGTTACTGTAAATAAACGTAATACTTGTTAAGACTTGGTTTCGATTAAAGGCATAAAGTTATCACTACAACATACAGATTTGACGTCTGTTATGACAAGAAGAGAATATATACTACATGGAGACAAGACATCAAAATTGGTGCATCAATTTTTATATTATCTTGTTTTGAGTCTTAAGTCAATTTTGTTAAGGTCTCTCCTCATCTAACATATATATTAGCTTATATATAATTATCCTATTTTCAAATGATTTATACATATAAGCATACATATATATATATATATATATATATATATATATCTTATCAAAGTTTTTCTTTAAAATCATATATAATATATATGTTTGAACCTGAGAAAAACTGTGCAAAATGCACGGAAATTACCAGGTCAGTCGACTGACCTGGTGGGTCAGTCGACTGACTTAACAATTTCTGTGCAAACTGCACGGAAATTACCAGGTCAGTCAACTGACCTGGTGGGTCAGTCGACTGACTTAACAATTTCTATGCAACATGCACAGGTGCACAAATAAACAAATATATATTAAAAAATTCATTTAAATATCCAGTCGGCTGGCCCAGAGGTTCAGTTGATTGAATTTCTCTACAACAGCTATATATTTTCAAAAAAACACGACTATTTGTGAAGAGTTACAAATCTCTACAAAAAGATTTGGACGCAATACTTCAACCGGAACTCTTCGTCAATAGTCATTGTTTTTTAATATCTATAAATACATACTCTAACTTGATTCCAATCCACTGAATTTTCTTATCTTTCTTATATAACTCTCTCGAACTTACTTGCAACTATACTCTCAAATATTCTGCATTAACATATTCTAAGCAATATTATACCTTTCTATTCTTCATAAGCTTCAAATATATAGATTTATACTCGAGGAGAAGATCATAGGAAGGGTGTACTATAAACAGACTTATCCACGTTATCAGAACACAAAAAGTCAAAGAATCTTTTGTATTTGTTGAAAAAGTCATGTTCTGCTGCTCAGGCGTGTGAAGTCTCTTCGGCTGTTGAGCGAAATCCTGCTCCGCTGCTCAGATCCCTGTTCGGCTGCTCAGGGGTTGTATAGACATGTTCCCCCGGGTTAAGTGAGGGTTGTTGTTTTAGTGAAATTCTAGAAGGAGTCTGGGACTGGACGTAGGACGAAGCTCCGAACCAGTATAAAAATCTTTGGTGTCATCATTATTATACTGCCTTTATATTCTGCAATATTTACTATATAGATACCATCACTACACTCCGTATTATCATGTATCCATGATACACGATCCATAGCACACTTTCATTTGGTATTAAAGCAAGTTATCATATAACCTTAACATAGCTATCTAATAATCTAATAATATGGAAACTAACACTAGCACTAGCACTAGCACTAGCATTAACACTAGCTTCATTGAAGGACAATCCACTGCATATCCACCACTATTTAATGGCATGAACTATAATTATTGGGCCACATGAATGAGAATATATATGCAAGCAAATGGTTTTGATTCATGGAATATAACTCAGATAGAATATATTATTCCTACTGAAGAGCATTCTACTTGGACAAATACACAGAAACTAGATGCCATAGCAAATGCAAAAGCCATGAATATGTTGTTTTATGCCTTAGATAAAAATGAGTTTAACCGTGTTAGCATGTGCACCACTGCATATGAAATATGGCGTACACTCAAAATCACACATGAAGGAACTAACAAAGTCAAACAAAGCAAAATATCCATTGCCAAAAGTCAGTTTCAAACTTTAGAATGAAAGAAAATGAATCTATAAATGATATGTATTCAAGATTTCAGGATATCTTCCATTCATTAGTAGGACTAGGAGAAAAATATTCAGATTTTTCTATTGTATCCAAAATCCTTAGCTCTTTAACGAAAGAATGCACTACACCAAAACAGGCAAATCCTAACATTTATAAGTGTTACAAATAATTTCAGTAAACTTTTTAAGTGTTACTAATGGACTGTGAGGAATGAAGCAGTCAAATTTGTAACACTTATAAGTGTTACGAACGTACTATTACTAACACTTATAAGTGTTGGTGCCTAAATATACGGTAACGCTTATAAGTGTTGATACATAAATATACGGTAACGCTTATAAGTGCTAGTATAGAAATATGCGGTAACGTTTATAAGTGTTGGTACAGAAATATACGGCAACGCTTATAAGTGTTGGTATAGAAATATGCGGTAACGCTTGTAAGTGTTGGAAAATGATTATTTAGTAACACATATATGTGTTATTACACATAAAATGCTTTGCTTATCATTTAGGTTTGTAACGTAGATAAGTGTTGTTATCCAAAATATTGGTAACGCTTATATGCGTTACTTATTGAAATTATGTTTTTACACTATTTTATACACAGTTAATATTAGATTCTTAAAACAAATGAATATAATACCTCATAAATGATGATGTCCATATCATATATAATTCATCATATCAATTCAATATGAAGTCTAAAATGCTTCCATATCTCAAATGCAACAATATCATATTTAGATAATACTATAATATGAGCTACAAACTTTCCAATTTCAAAATACCATAATATCATATCCAAATTACTTCTTCTCATACATACAACTGCTGCCACATACACCCACACTTCTAACAAACTGCCTACATTCATTCATTCATTAATCTCATCGAGTTCCACCAGCATACTTGCAACTACACTTCACACTTCACATAATACACTGCACTGCCTCAACATTCCAGTGCATCATGCCTTAAAATTCCCACTAACTTAACTGCCAGCTGCCATATACATAACTGCTACAACCCTCTTCACCACAAATACAAAACTTTCACCTCCCTGCACACATTACCCATACGAACCATCAAGTGCAACATCACTTCTGTGCACACTTCCTTGCATTGCCAACAACAAACCTCAAAACATCACCCTACCACTTCCAATAAACCAACCTTCTCCATCAACTCATAACCTCTGATCAACTTTTTCCCTACTTGATAACAGTCACATCTACTTATACAAACTTGCCTGCAACATTCATTGTCATCTCCTCCTCTTCTTAAAATTGCTAATATTAGAATCTCACAGCTTCATCACACTTCAACAACCTGACCATTACCTTCCCTGCCTGAGAAACACCTTGACACACCAAAGCCACACATACAAGCACTTCCACGCCGCCACTAACCTCATCGAACACCAGCAGCTACCATGAGCAAGATATAATGATACCCTTAGGAAGAACATATCTATTAAAAGATACCTTGAAGATCAAATTAAGCTTGTTAAGTAAGTTTCTTACTGTATGTTGAATTTCATTAATGTTGATATTGCAAAATTAGAGTATTCTTCTTTAGCTGGTTTAGGATTTAGTATTTAAGCTTTCGTTTTGCAAAATGAGCAACTTAAATGTACTTGCTGTAATAAACAACATATGATACTAAAAATTAAAATCAAAACCTGATAATATTTGCAATAAACACATGATTGTTCAATTTCTAAAACAAAATTTAATAAAGTCAATATAAGTGTATTTACGCCTATCATACTTGTTAATAGATAGCCAGCAACCTACTAAACCGGAATACATTAACAGAATGAATCTAACTGCAACCAATTCTAAACTAATATTTTTATACAATAAATATAAATAAAACCTGGGGATAGAAGAGAGTCAGCATGCTACTTTGATCTCCAAATGTTTCACTATGTCACATTAAACGCCACAGAATGAAATTTCCAGTGAATAATCAGTTAGGAAGAGAGCAGATATTATTAAAAGAATGCCTGCAAAATAAAATTTTCCAGTGAATAATCAATACGTGCAGAAGATGAAACAATCAGTATATGTAATATATACATTGCAGGCAGCTACCGTGCCTAGTTATTAAAGTCGGTTACAAAGAATGCACATGATAAAATTAAACCAAGCAATACCTGTGTAAACTCAATATACAGTCACTTATATAACATACAACAACACACTTAATACATATATGCATGCACACTACACATATCCACGTGCTGAAATAATTTACCAGATGTGTAAAAAAGGTATACTATTCGGTCACAATCTCGATCTCGGAAGATCTTAAATCTTGTGATATGATGAATTATTTGCATATATTTTTACTTAACAAGATTGAAATTCACCTTGAACATCAATCGTTGTGTTGAGAACATTTATTGCAAGCAAATATCAGTCGCTCCCATATACTTAATACAATATTAGTGCAACAACACACTTATTTCATCGTGGAATCCTGGGTGTGCTTCATTGTTTGATAACTACATTGTTTTAATCAATGAAAAAAATGTAAAATTTTACACATGAAAAAAATTCACTTGCTGTTAAAAAAAGAGACTCCAGTAATAAAAATAATAATATGAGCAGGAGAACGAGGACAAAGTCAATTATTAGTATAGCCACCTCTAAGTCCTTTACAACGATAGGAATAGTACCACTTGTGTACTACCACAGCCGGCCCAAGGGCAAGCCCACCAAGCCCATGGGCTGGGCCAGGCAACCAAAAAAAAAGAATCAGGCAGAAGTGCTGCTGCTGGCTAATTCACAACCAAAAAAACGAAAATACAAGATCAATCTCCATCGTTCAAAAACAAAATGCTAGTGTGACGCCCCACCTCTATGCTCACAATAACAAAGAGTATTAAAGAAAATACTGTCTGTTATCACGAAGAATAAGGCTGGATAGGAGCGGTCATCCGTAGTTGGGCCTTACACCAGTATTGGTTATTTCGATAGGAGTGGTATATATTTTTATTTTTTTCATCTCTTATTTATTTCCTCCCATCAACATACCCAATTCCAGTATAAAAAAAATTAAGATGGTTCATAATAGTTTAGGACAATAAATATAATAATAACACAGATCATATAAATGTGGAACACAGATAAAACAAAAGGTCTCATATATATAATAACCGATGTCAGTTATAATACATGTGATACAGTACATATGATACAACTACAACTGTCGACTCTAGAAGTTACACATACAAGTACATTATCGTGAATAATATACATGAATATACAACATCATATACTATGACAACATCTACTCCAAATGATATAAAGAAACTTCATAGTTCTAGCAGCAACCCAAAGCAAGATATCTACAACCTGTAATAACTCGGTCTGACCCGAGAATTAAATTCAAAAGAAAATAATACACGGGTCAGTCTAGTTCAAACTCAGTTATTAGTGCACAGAAGCAATAATAATTAAGTAACAAATAGACGACGGTCACAATAAATCTAGTCTATCCGATCCTTAACTAAAGAAATCGGATAACGATAGATATAATACGTAACAGTGTTAAACAACAAATCAACAGAATCAAATCATCAACAAGGATAAATGAAAAGATCATCAATGAAGATAATTTAAAAAACATCAGAATTGCCTAAACGACAATTAACAAGAAAATCTAATTATTAAGTAAATAATTAGAAACTCATAATCTAATTATCAAATTGATAATTTGACAACAACAAAATCATCAAATTAAACTAATCAAAATACAATTCAGAACATATTGATTGAATAAACGAAACAGTTCAAACAGTTAAAATATCAATTAAGACGCCAATTCGAGTAGGGCTGCAGTACACGCACGCGTGTACTGCCTCGCCACTACAGTGATTAAATACACAAAAGATCAATAGTTCAAAAGCAATAGAATATCAATAAAAGCAATACTGTGTGGCTGCAGTTCACGCTTGCATGCATTGCCTTGCCACTACAGTGATGAAATAGGAATCAGCACAAGATCAAATCCGAGCTACTAGTTGGATTCAACTCAAGTGAATTCGAAAATCAAACAAAATGCAAAGGTCAAGTCACCGCTGTCATGACTCAACACAATGCCCCAGTATCCAGAAATACACTCTGCAAGGCTCAAAGACCAATACACAAGAATTCGTAGTGCAAACTAATGCAATAAGCAAGTGGCAGCAGTATAAAGCTTCAACCAAGTGAATATGAAATATGTACATAAATGAATGTACATAACAAACTGCACATGGCAAAATGAATCAGAGGTGCAACATGGAACTGCACATGGCAGTAGTACACATGAAGAGACAGCCGAATGAAGGTGTAAACAAACAAGAATATGGCCGGAACCAAACGGCATACTCAAGGCATAAACAAGTATGACAGGGATGTGCAGAAATAAACAAAGAAATGGTTCAGGTATATGCAGATCTGACCAAAAAGACTCCAAAGATGATATGCACATACAAAACCAGAGATATATGTACAGGTGAAGAAATTCCACCACCAACTAATTTGAAATGCAGTTAGTAGCACATACTACAACTCAGGTCAGAGACCAAAGAATGGCCAGAGACAAGACTCAAGACATCAATGAACTCGACCAGATACACATGAATATGAAGACCACAAAGGCAGTTCACAAGTCAAAGACTAGAGCATCAAAACAATGCCGAAGTCATTCTAGCAAAGTGACAGTGCAAATAAGTGCACACTAGAGATACTACAGATTACATAAACCAAAGCAAAACTAGGTCGAACAGAGACTAAAGACCAAGCCAAAATGAAGACAAGCAACTGAACTCCAAGCAAAGAGCAAGAAGTACAGCGACCAAATGCAAATGAATACATAGCATCAATGCAATGTATCAGATTCGAGAACAAAGGCAGTGTAGCAGTTCAAAATGGCAATCGACAGAGACAAGTGCATCTCTCCTAAATGTACATGAATACTTGCAACAAAAGGGTGCAAATACAACATGTGGTGATACACAGTAGCACATGATCAAAAGCAATGCAAGCAAAGTTAACAACCACATATACTGTAGTGCAGCATATATCAAGTGAAGTAATCAATCTGCAAATATCATAAAGGCACGAAGGCACAAGGCCACACTCAAAACAACTCAAATTCTGTACATACCCAATAATATATGCATACACACATACTAATATATGTATGCGTGTATATACAGACCTGAATAAGTAGGGGACGGAGCAAGGCCACCCTTTAAAACAATTTGAAACAACAACAAAACTACAATAGTTTGAAAACAATGCAAAGATACATCATGAAACCAGTGGTGCAGCAGCCTCAATTTGAAAACTAGTCAAATGAACGATTTCACAAAATTAAGTTTGTAGCTTTCTAACCAAAGACAGTGTCGAAGATAAGTCCGTAGCTTACCAAAGATAATGTCGAAGACAACAACACAAACGAAATCAACATCAGAAAAATCCAAGCAAACCGAGTAAATCACAAAAGCACAAGTTCAAAATCACCATAATCTCGAATTAGATGTAAGTGAAACTTAAATCACTTACCTTTGCAAAACGAAGCAGCCGCGTGCAGAAGCATCATCGAGCTACATGAGAATTTCTATTAACCGATCAACAAAGGCGCAGCTTCAAATCGAAAACCCTAATTTGATAAAGAGGAACGAACGAAAGACGAGCAGCCACCATTTTTTTTCATTTTCTTTTTGCCTAGGGTTTGAACGAATGAATGAACGATGAAAAAGGATCAGGTTATTAGCTTCAACATTTAACACAGCCCCAAGCAAAAGGACGTGGGCCAAAATAAAGCCCACTAACTCTTTAACCAAATTTCAAAAGAATTTCAACTGCTTAAAATACTCAACCGCAATTAACAATCAATTAATCGTTTGATAACGATTGTAAATTTGTGCAATACCCCGGGTTGTTACAGACTCCTCTCCTTATAAAAATTGCGTTCCCGCAATTTTCATAATTAAGGTCGTCAAAAACAATTATTTTTCTAACATAAACTGGTTAAGCTAGAAAAATAAAGGTAAAGAACACAGACGCCAAAGAAATCTTCTAATTCCATACAAGAAATTCACAAATTCTCAACAAAATCTAATTATCAATAGATAATTCAGAAAACAGCAAAACTGAATAAATACGATCATCAGCAATATTTAATTATCAATTAGATAATTTGAATACAGAAATCACAAAACAGCGATACCTAATTATCGATACGATAATTAGAAAACAGCAAAATTTAATTATCAACAAAGATAATTAGAAAACACAAATCACAATTCGCAAAACTGCAATTATCTAGTTTTCAATTAGGAAATCAGAAAAAGACGAACTCCATAATCAACAAACTCTAACTATCAACAGAGATAGATAGAAAACAGGAATTCAATATAATTCTCAAATCAACAAATATTCGATTATCAAGAACGATAATCAATTCTCAAATCAACAAATACTCAATTGTCAAAAACGATAATCAAATCTCAAATCAACAAATATTCGGTTATCAAAAACGATAATCAAATCTCAAATCAACAAATATTCGATTATCAAAAACGATAATCAAATCTCAAATCAACACATAATCGATTATCAAAAACGATAATCAAATCTCAAATCAACAAATATTCGATTATCAAAAACGATAATCAAATCTCAAATCAACAAATACTCAATTATCAAAAACGATAATCAAATCTCAAATCAACAAATAGTCGATTATCAAAAACGATAATCAAATCTCAAATCAACAAATATTCGATTATCAGAAACGATAATCAAATCTCAAATCAACACATATTCGATTATCAGAAACGATAATCAAATCTCAAATCAACACATATTCGATTATCAAAAACGATAATCAAATCTCAAATCAACAAATACTCAATTATCAAAAACGATAATCAAATCTCAAATCAACAATTATTCGATTATCAAAAACGATAATCAAATCTCAAATCAACAATTATTCGATTATCAAAAACGATAATCAAATCTCAAATCAACAAATATTCGATTATCAAAAACGATAATCAAATCTCAAATCAACACATATTTAATTATCACAAGCGATAATCAAATCTCAAATCAACAAATATTCGATTATCAAAAAGGATAATCAAATCTCAAATCAACAAATATTCGATTATCAGAAACGATAATCAAATCTCAAATCAACACATATTCGATTATCAAAAACGATAATCAAATCTCAAATCAGCACATATTCGATTATCAAAAACGATAATCAGAACTCATATCAACAAATATCCAATCACCTGCAGATAATTGAAAACAACAAATATCTAGAAATCAATTAAGAAGACTAGAAAATCAACATAAAAGGTTGGATCGATCCCATCAGATGGCGAGGTTTTAAGCTACGCCGCACGTGCATCAACAAATGGCCGTAGCGTACCAAGTACTCAACATAATTTCGGCGCCCAACAAATGACCCGAAGGTCCAACATATGACCCGAAGATCTAGTACTGGTATTTGACCCGAAGGTCCTCATAGTGGCTCGAAAGCACACGAAAATCATCAAATATTTCAATTAACGAGTCCGAAATCAACCAAAATAGCAAACGCACATGTCCCATAACCATGAGTTTTACTAAATCGTTTAATTCTCTTCATCGTTTCCTTGAAAGTGCAAAATTGTGTATTTCAAAATAACATTTCATGTCCTCAAACGGACAAGTCCGGAATTAAGCGAATCAGTAAAAGAAAGGGGTCATAGTCCTTGATTTTGCTGAAACGTTTAAATCGCTTCCTCATTCTTTTGAAAACGCAAACTGCAAAACTTCTGAAAACAATTTCTTTTATTTTATAAAAGTAATAATTTACATTCTCAAACGAACAAGTACGGAGTTAAGCGAATTAGTAAAAGAAAGGGGTCATAGTCCTCGATTTTGCTGAACGTTTAAATTGCTTTCTCATTCTTTCGAAAACGTAAACCATAAAAATTTTGGAAAACAATTTTATTTTTAAAACGATTTGCAAATTCGTGATAAAAACAGCAACATTAGTGATAATTTCGACAAGGAAATTTCACTTCTCAAAACACCGTAGAAACGGATCTCAAAATCAGCATTGCGGGATAACCGCTTAAAAATCCACTTTAAAATTTGACGGTCACTGAAGTCAAAGCGACAATGATTTTCATACGTCAAAATCTCATCAAAATAATTCGCATCAAAATATAATACCAGTGAATTTTCATTCATTAAAATGTCAATAAAACACCGCGCTTCAAAATTTAGCAACGGCGTAAAAATCCCGTTATAAAAATAACGGCAACAAAATACGTTTAAAACCAAACATCGGTTTTACGCAAAATTAATGCAGTAACGTACAACTTAAATTTGAACGTATACTACAAAAAAAATAAGAAATCAGTCGAATAAATCTTCAATGAAGATAATTCAAAACAACAAAATCTCAACAAATTCACATAACTGCAATCGCTTCGAATCCTCAAATCGGATTCGAATTTTCAAAGAAAACAAATTAAACACAGCTATGTAAGCAACCAATGAAATCTATTTCAACTTCATATTTTGATTTTTTTCTTTCAAAAAGGTTATCAGCTGTACTCAGCGAAGACAGTGTCACTGCTTCCGCTGCGCACTCTGATAAACAATCACAAATTAATTAATCAATAAAACACAATTTCACTTTTTATTTTTTTAAATAAGGATATTTAAAAATTTCATCATAATTTCAAAACTTTAGTTTTGACTCAAAGAACAAATAAAACATCGACTAAAAGTTGTAACACATGTTCCATCTAAGTTATGTTTTATATTATGTCCATAAACCCCAAGCTCTGATACCAACTGTGACGCCCCACCTCTATGCTCGCAATAACAAATAGTATCAAAGAAAATACTGTATGTAATCACGAAGAATAAGGCTGGATAGGAGCAGCCATCCATAGCTGGGCCTTACACCAGTATTGGTTATTTCGATAGGAGCGGTATATATTTTTATTTTTTTCATCTCTTATTTATTTACTCCCACCAACATACCTAATTCCAGTATAAAACGAGCTACGATGGTTCATAATAGTTTAGGACAATAAATATAATAATAACACAGATCATATAAATGCGGAACACAGATAAAACAAAAAGTCTCATATATATAATAACCGATGTCAGTTATAATACATGTGATACAGTACATATGATACAACTACAACTGTCGACTCTGGAAGTTACACATACAAGTACATTATCGTGAATAATATACATGAATATACAACATCCTATACTATGACAACATCTACTCCAAATGATATAAAGAAACTTCATAGTTCTAGCAGCAACCCAAAGCAAGATATCTACAACCTGTAATAACTCGGTCTGACCCAAGTATTAAATTCAAAAGAAAATAATACACGGGTCAGTCTAATTCAAACTCAGTTATTAGTGCACAGAAGCAATAATAATTAAGTAACAAATAGACGACAATCACAATAAATCTAGTATATCCGATCCTTAACTAAAGAAATCGGATAACGATAGATATAATACGTAACAGTGTTAAACAACAAATCAACAGAATCAAATCATCAACAAGGATAAATGAAAAGATCATCAATGAAGATAATTTAGAAAACATCAGAATTGCCTAAACGACAATTAACAACAAAATCTAATTATTAAGTAAATAATTAGAAACTCATAATCTAATTATCAGATTGATAATTTGACAACAACAAAATCATCAAATTAAACCAATCAAAATACAATTCAAAACATATTGATTGTATAAACGAAATAGTTCAAACAGTTGAAATATCAATTAAGACGCCAATTCGAGTAGGGCTGCAGTACACGCACACGTGTACTGTCTCGCCATTACAGTGATTAAATACATAAAAGATCAATAGTTCAAAAGCAATAGAATATCAATAAAAGCAATACTGTGTGGCTGCAGTTCACACTTGCGTGCACTGCCTGGCCACTACAGTGATGAAATAGGAATCAACACAAGATCAAATCCGAGCTACTAGCTGGATTCAACTCAAGTGAATTCGAAAATCAAACAAAATGCAAAGGTCAAGTCACTACTGTCATGACTCAACACAATGCCCCAGTATCCATAAATACACTCGGCAAGGCTCAAAGACCAATACACAAGAATTCGCAGTGCAAACTAATGCACTAAGCAAGTGGCAGTAGTATAATGCTTCAACCAAGTGAATATGAAATATGTACATAAATGAATGTACATAACAAACTGCACATGGCAAAATGAATCAGAGGTGCAACATGGAACTGCACATGGCAGTAGTACACATGAAGATACAGCCGAATGAAGGTGTAAACAAACAAGAATATGGCTGGAACCAAACGGCATACTCAAGACATAAACAAGTATGCCAGGGATGTGCAGAAATAAATAAAGAAATGGTTCAGGTATATGCAGATCTGACCACAAAGACTCCAAAGATGATATGCACATACAAAACCAGAGACACGTGTACAGGTGAAGAAATTCCACCACCAACTAATTTGAAATGCAGTTAGTAGCACATACTACAACTCAGGTCAGAGACCAAAGAATGGACAGAGACAAGACTCAAGACAGCAATGAACTCGACCAGATACACATGAATATGAAGACCACAAAGGCAGGTCACAAGTCAAAGACCAGAGCATCAAAACAATGCCAAAGTCATTCCAGCAAAGTGACAGTGCAAATAAGTGCACATTAGAGATACTACAGACTACATAATCCAAAGCAAAATCAGGTCGAACAGAGACTAAAGACCAAGCCAAAATGAAGACAAGCAACTGAACTCCAAGCAAAGAGCAAGAAGTACAGCGGCCAAATGCAAATGAATACAAAGCATCAATGCAATGTATCAGATTCGAGAACAAAGGCAGTGCAGCAGTTCAAAATGGCAATCGACAGAGACAAGTGCATCTCTCCTAAATGTACATGAATACTTGCAACAAAAGGGTGCAAATACAACATGTAGTGATACACAGTAGCACATGATCAAAAGCAATGCAAGCAAAGTTAACAACTACATATACTGTAGTGCAGCATATATCAAGTGAAGTAATCAATCTGCAAATATCATAAAGGCATGAAGGCACAAGGCCACACTCAAGACAACTCAAACTCTGTATATACCCAATAATATATGCACACACACATACTAATATATGTATGCATGTATATGCAGACCTGAATAAGTAGGGGACGGAGCAAGGCCACCCTTTAAAACAATTTGAAACAGCAACAAAACTACAATAGTTTGAAAACAATGCGAAGATACATCATGAAACCAGTGGTGCAGCAGCCTCAATTTGAAAACTAGTCAAATGAACGATTTCACAAAATTAAGTCTGTAGCTTTCTAACCAAAGATAGTGTCAAAGATAAGTCCGTAGCTTACCAAAGATAGTGTCGAAGACAACAAAACAAACGAAATCAACATCAGAAAAGTCCAAGCAAACCGAGTAAATCACAAAAGCACAAGTTCAAAATCACCATAATCTCGAATTAGATGTGAGTGAAACTTAAATCACTCACCTTTGCAAAATGAAGCAGCCGCGTGCAGAAGCATCATCGAGCTACACAAGAATTTCTATTAATCGATCAACAAAAAGCGCAGCTTCAAATCGAAAATCCTTAATTTGATAAAGAGGAACGAACGAAAGACGAGCAGCCACCATTTTTTTTTCATTTTCTTTTTGCCTAGGGTTTGAACGAATGAATGAACGGTGAAAAAGGATCAGGTTATTAGCTTCAACATTTAACACAGCCCCAAGCAAAAGGACGTGGGCCAAAATAAAGCCCGCTAACTCTTTAACCAAATTTCAAAAGAATTTCAACTGCTTAAAATACTCAACAACAATTAACAATCAATTAATCGTTTGATAACGATTGTAAATTGGTGCAATACCCTGGGTTGTTACAGCTAGGTTTCTAAAAAATGTCGCTGCCTAATCGACTACTCCATCGTCGATCGTCGGCCCATCATCTCCACTTGTGCTACGGCTTATTTGAATTTTGAAGTCTCGTTGTTGCCCCTTTCTACTCATCTCCACTTGCGCTACTGCTTATTTGAATTTTGAAATCCTGTTGTTGCCCCCTTCTACAATTTTACTTCTGCCCCTTATTATGTATGTGATTTTATAGTTTTGAGTTGTCTAATTTTCCAACTGAGTTGTCCTTGACTCTGTTCTTATATGTTCAAAATATTGAATTTATCTTACATTTAGTTTGATTATTTCAGAATTTGATTATTTCATAATTTGATTATTTCATAATTAGGACTTAGGAGCTGATGCTGTTGTTAACTTTTATTATTATTGTTGTTAACTTGTATCCAACTAAATTGATTTTTAGGAGCTGATTCTAGTATATTGATGTACTATTTTGCTTGGAAACCCTACCCCTTAAACTTTTGGGAAAAATGGGATATGTTTTTTCTGTATACACTTAATTAAATACCCTAGTCTGTAAACTTGATACATTTTATTTTATAAATAGGCTTGTTTGTAGACAATAATATGAGATTATGATTTGCGGTGACATAAGTTTCTTAACATTATGATATTAGATAGCTGATACTATGACATAAGCCGGAGATGGGAAAAACATATGAGATATAGAAAACAAAACTGCGAAGCTTATAATAAAAAGGTGAAACAACATCAAGATGCAATATCTGAATCATTAGTGGGTTCAATTTCTAAGCTATATAATGCAAATACACAACAATCAATTGGCTCAAGTCAAGTTGGAGAAATAAGTGAAGCTGTTGATGAAATATTGACAATGTAAATGAGGATACAGAGATCTTGAAGTGCATAACAATGAAGATATTATTGTAGATGAAATTGCTGATGAAGAAATAGACAATGAGGATCACAAAGAGCCTTTGACTGAAGTAATAAATTATGAAATTAATAATGTTGAAGCAAGTAAGAAATATGTGATTTTATGCTTATATATAAAAGGACAATTGTAAAAAATTGACATGTTATATAATAAGGGGCAAAAAAATAAAGTTGGGCTTGGGCAACAGATTCTTTGGACCGGCCCTGTGTACCACCGCTGTTATTTCTTCCAGCTGCCATCATTAGTAACATTTACTTTCTACATTTACTTTATTATTTTTATAAACATGTATATACACCATTTGGCTATGTATATCTTATACTTTTAGATTAGAAACTAGAAATGCAATACTCGAATATTTTAACTGTTATAAATGGTGTATAAAAATGCATAACACTGTATGTTTACAGACTTGTAATTTCATTTCTTTTTATCAAGTTCCAAAAATGCAGAACAAATTTTGTAAATCCCGAAAGGAATATAAACTGATCACATGATATATATTTTAGATAATCTGGAAAACAAATTACAGCCGTTGTTGGCTACTCAATTCTTGCACCTTTGATTGTCATGTCAGTGTTTTGGCGATATTAGCTGAGCTTTGGATTAGTCTTAGTATATTTTATTCCTAGAAATAGATGAACTGAAATTGATGAATGAGGACTTACATAAAGAGCAGTATTGACTCCTGCAGTATAGCCACTCTGTAGCTTAATCCATGCTCCAAAATATCCATTTCGATATGGCCTAATCGATTTGAATCCACTCCCTAAACATATCAAACACATTGCATGACATCCAGTACATGTTAAAATAAAAATAAAATAGAGTACAGCTAGTATGAAACAGCACTACACAACCTTCCATCTTATCTCACTACAAAATAAAATAGAGCCTTCCATCTCACTACTACTACATCACCAACAACCCACTAAGCCAAACACAGTCGCGTCACCGGACCTACTCCACCAGCAAACAAGCCTCCACAACCTCAAACACCCCAGATCAGTGCAACTTGCAGCAATTGCCACTGCATCTCCAAAATTCAAAACTGCAACAACACAATTCAAACAACCTACCAACAAACTGCAGTCAAGACTTGCTCCACCATTCATATAACCATACTGACCATAGTAACTTCAACTGTGCCGACAATCATTACAACCCACTACAAGACTTCTCTTAACTCATTGCCATCCCAGCAACTTCATATACCGTCACGATCATCTCCACCATAGTCTACGACTTCCTTCACTAAAGATGCATATCATCCATTATCCACCAGACAACCACTGAAGCTATCATCACCACCCACCGTGCCCATACATCGCTAACATATCCTGACTACAACACTCCCCCGGGACACAGCTCCTCCTCAAAACTGCCTAAAACCTAACAAAACTCACACCGAACTGCTAACCACCAGTGACAAACTCCACACCCATCACCGCACCTAATCACACTGACAACATCCACTCTTCCCCATCAGTCTGTTGTCGATGATAGCAAATCCCTAATCTCGAAGCAAAACATGCCTCCTAACCACTGACCAACCCCAAATCAAAAATCCAATAATCGACGAACCCACAACCTTTGGAATCGCCTCCTTACCACTGACCGAGCACCTTCAGTCCACAAATTTGCTCAAACCCGAATCCACCGCCTCCTTTAAACGCGAATGAGGCATGGCCATGGTTGTTCGGACTTGATTTGGTAGTACGGCATGGCCATGGTTGAAAGGAGGGTAACTAGGGTTTAGGCTCAACTTCGATTCGAGCAGCAATTGTCGCATTCGAGGTTGGTGTCGCGAACGCTGTGAGAAATGAGCTGCCGAAAGCCTCGCCATCGTTGATTCATAGAGAAGAGCATTAGGTCGCCTCAAGCGACGTTGATTTGCAAAGAGTCGCTGAGAAGGAGAAACCTAAATTGGAAACAAAAAAAGTGCGGCCAAAAATGAGAATGGGAATGGATAAGTGTGGGAAATGAAACGTATGCTAAATTACAAACAAGTGCACTTGGTCAAGAATTATTTACAAATTTACCAATCATTGTAACACTTATTTGTGTTATATATCATAAGTAATGTGTTGTAAAGTTTATATAGAAAATTATTTATTTTTACCAACGCTTTTTCAGCTATTCTAACACTTATTAACGATTAGTAGTTTGTAACATTTGTAAGTGTTTGAAAGTTACAAATACAAAATGTAGCAAAATCATCAATTTGGTGTAGTGATGGGAAAGAAAAGTACCCGCTATTAAAGAAGCGAACGATATTTCCAAAATAACTCTGGAAGAGTTAATAGGAAATCTAATGTCCTATGAAGTAAATTTGCAGGCTAAACGAGTTCAAGTTCAAGAGAAAAAGAATATAGCATTCCATGCAGAACAAGAAGAATCAGATTAAGACAAAGACGATCTAGCCTTTATTGCCAAAAACTTAAAGAAATTCTTAGAGTATAGAAAGGGAACAGAAATCATGTCAAGAGAAGCTCAAACAGCAATAAACCACCATCTTCACCAGTTCTGGAGTGCTTTAACTGTCACAAAAATAGGCATATACAGAAGGATTTTCTGGATCAAAAGAAAGAATATCACAGTAAAAGGAAGAACAAATTCATAAGAAAAGCTTTCTCAGTTGCATGGGATGATTCAGACTCCTCCTCCTCCTTAGAAAGCGAGAATGACAACGATAATGAACAATCCAACGTATGCTTTATGGCCAAAGATAAGGAGGTTAGTGATTTAACTTTTGATGATATGCTAGAAATAAACTCAGAATTGTTAGATACTTTAAAAAGTCTCAAAAGAAAATATAAAGAGGCTGTTGAAAATTAGAACAAGGTAGAATTCGAAAGAGATATGCTTAAAGATGAGAAAAAAAATATTGGAAGAACTTGTGAAAACTCAAGAATCACTTTCAAATGTTAATTCTCAATTAATATTATTATGTTAAGAAATTGAAACTCAAAAACAAGAATGATATTCTTGTTTCTGAAAATCATGATTTGAAAACTAATATCAAAATGATAGAACTAGAAAATTCGAGTCTAAAGACCAAACTAGAAGGAATCACTAAAAATGTATCGAATTTTAATAAAGACAGAGAGAATTTATCTAGAATTATTGAAAATTCACAATCTGCTAACAATAAAAATGGACTAGGTTATAAAAAGAAAGTCAAGAATTCACAGTCCAGTAATTTAGATAATGTTAAGTTTAATAAAACACCAATCTTTTCAAAAAGATCAGTTTCTAAAACTACCGATATATGGGTTCCTAAAACAAATAACAAATTAGTAAGGACTAAGTATATTAGATCCTTCATTGAAAATGTTCATAAAAATAAGAATTATATTTATAAAAGGGACACCGAATCCACTTGGGTATAGTTTCCTAGGACCTAACTCTTAGGACCCTATTAAAAAGGTGGGTACCAACATTATTTCATATTTTTTGCAGGTCCCACTCAAGAAGAGAGGGAAATGGATACTCTATAGTAGTTGCTCAAAACACACGACAAGAGACAAAGATATGCTTACAAACATTACATACTCAAACGGAGGTTCTATCAATTTTGGAGATAATTCCAAGGGATATATCATCGGCAAAGGCGATGTGAGCAATTACAGTACATCTAATTTACCTCTTATTTCAAACGTTTTATTATTTAAGAATCTAAAACATAATCTATTAAGTATAAGTCAATTATGCGATAAGGGTTTTAAAATATCTTCCTTTGAAAATAAACGTAGTATCTTCAATCAAAATCAGAATCTTATTTTCAAAGAGAATAGAGATAAAAACATTTATGTGTTGAATATGAAAGTTAATCATAACTCAGACATGTGTTTAATAGCCAAAGAAAATGATCCGTGGATATGGCACAAGCGATTCTATCATATAAATTTCAAAACTATAAATATAATTTCTACAAACAATCTCGTAAAAGGATTATGAGTTTTAAAATCAATAATATATATGACGCATGTCAATTAGGTAAATTAACTAAATCTTCATTTAAATCAAAGAAAATCATTTTGATATTACAACCACTTGAATTACTGCATATGGATTTAATTGGGCCAACCCAATTCAATCCATAAATCACAGTAAATACGTATTTGTAATAGTTGATGATTTTTCTAGATATGCATCGACTATCTTTATGAAAAATAAAAGTGATACTTTTGAAAATTTCAAAACATTTGTTAAACAATTTCAAATTTTAAAAGGTACTAAAATTAAAAATATCAAAAGTGATCACGGAGGTGAATTTGAAAACGAACTGTTTGATAACTATTGTAAACAGAAAGGAATATTATATAACTTTATGTTTCCTAGAACTCCATAGCAAAATAGAGTTGCCAAACGAAAAAATCAGACTCGATAAGAATGTGCAAGAACCTTACTAAACAAAAGCACATTACCTAAACATTTCTAGGCAGAAGCCATTGCAACTGATTGTTCTGTATTTAATCGTGATTCTCTTAGATCCCTCATTAAGAATACACCTTACGAACTTTTTTATCAGTAGAAAACCAAACATGTCTTATTTTAAAATATTTGGATCAAAATGTTTTGTATTGAACACCAAAGATCAGCTTGGCAAATTCGATTCAAAATGCGATGAAGGTATATTTCTTGGATATTCAAATCGAAGCAAAGCTTATTGAATTTTTAATAAATGAACTAATATTATTGACGAGACACTCCATATATCTTTTGATGAAAACTCTAAACTTATTTCAAAAAACAAATGATGACGATGATTTACTTGATAATAACTCGAATATAGAAATAAATAATTTAAGAGAAGATGAAAATGTTATTTATAATTCTAGAGAAGATGAAAACATTGTTAATAATTTAGAAAATAGAAATAGCTCCAATACAATGAGATCTCCTCGAAGAATTTTATGAAATCATCCTACAGAAAATATAATTAGAGAAATAAATTCAAATGTTCGAACTAGAAATCAACTAAATTTAATGGGTCATGTAGCTTTTCTTTCTACTATAGAACCTAAGAATACTAAGGGAGCATCATCCTATGAAAATTGGATTATTACTATGCAAGAAGAACTAAATCAATTTGAACGAAATGAAGTTTGGAAACTAGTTCTCAGATCGACCGATCAGACTATTATAGGAACTAAATGGATTTATAAAAATAAATTTGATGAATTAGGAAATATAACTAGAAACAAAGCGAGATTAGTAGCACAAGTATATAACCAAGAAGAAGGATAGACTACGAAGAAATATTTCTCCAGTCGCTAGACTAGAAGCAATACAAATTTTACTGGCATACGCATGTTTTAATAACTTTAAACTCTATCAAATGGATGTTAAAAGTGCATTTTTAAATGGTTACATTAAAGAAAATATTTTTGTTGAATAACCCCTTTTTTGTTCATGAAAAATATCCAGATCATGTCTATAAACTTAAGAAAGATTTATATGGTTTAAAACAAGCACTGCGTGCTTGGTATGAGCGCCTTCAAAGCTATTTAATTGAATCAAGATTCGAAATAGGAAAAGTAAATTAGACTTTATTTATAAAACAATCTAAAAATGATATTTTAATAGTTCAAATATATGTAGATGACAATATATTTGGTTCAACTAATAATAAATTATGTAAAGAATTGTTTGAAATAATGACTAGAGAATTCGAAAATTCTCATATGGGAGAATTGTCGTATTTTCTAGGTCTTCAAATAAAACAAGTTTCAATTGGAATATTTATAAATTAAGAAAAATACTGTAATAATCTTATTAAGCGAAAACTTCTGCCAAACCAACACCTATGAGTACAACAGCACATCTTGATAAAAATGAAAACGGCAAGAGTATGGACCAAAAACTATATCGTAGTATGATAGGATCACTACTGTACCTAACAACGATTGGACCAGATATAACGATGAGTGTATGTCTATTTGCAAAATTTCAAGCTGACCCAAAAGAATCACACTTATGAGCTGTAAAACGAATACTACGTTATCTTTGTAATTCTAAAGATTTTGGACTTTTCTATCCAAAAGATTGCCCGTTCGAGTTAGTGTCATATAGCGATGCTGATTTCGGAGGATCACAAACGGATAGAAAAAGTACAAGCGGTATATGTTACTTCATTGGTAAATCATTAATATCGTGGTTCAGCAAGAAAGAAAATTGTATCTCACTATCAACTTGTGAAGCAGAATATATTTCTGCAGCATTAGCTTGTGCATAAGTAATCTATATGCAACAAACACTTAAAGATTTTGGAGTCAATTTATCAAAATCAACAATTTACTATGATAATTCTAGTGCAATAAATCTACCCAAAAATTCGGTAAATCACCCTAGAACTAAACAAATAGATATTAGACATCACTTTCTATGCAACAATATAGAAAAAGATGTGATAAATTTAGATTACGTTCCATCTAAATATCAACTAGCTGATATTTTTACTAAACCATTGCTAGAGAACACTTTCATAAAACTATGTCGAGAACTCGGTATAATTTCAATTAAAGATATATAAATGATAAAATACGAATTTTTGGACTAAAAACTCGAAAACATAAAATTTTGACAAAATTTCATTTTTTTTTGACCATGCTAAGACTCGAACCTATGACCTATTGAAAATAGCCCAGATGTCTTAACTACCTGGGCTATTGATTATTTTCATTGTAGTCCAGGTCAGAGATTTAATTATATGGTGACAACTATACTCTAAATTTTGTATAACACGTACCTTCACAAATATATATTTTCTGCATATTACATTTACATAGATAAATCACAATAACGGAAAACCAACAAAATAGCAACTAACATTCCTAACTAGCAACCTTTTTGTAGCTAAAATCAATACAATCCATTCATTTCATCCTTTTTATTCTCAACATTAGGCTATAAATAGGTACACTTATTCTCTGTTATTCATATAAACCAAAAAAATACAAACTAACTATCATTATGCCAACTTCTTCACAATCAACTCACTCCATTGAAATTCTAACCTCTTTCAAATCACAAAAAACACCCGTCCACCATTCTACACCACCTTTTACCTCTCACGATCATACCGGATACATCCGAAGAAAAAGAAAGAAAAGAAGATGATGTTTGATGTCTCTCCAACCAATAAACAAAAAATAAGTGATTTGCATCACTATCAGCGGGAGTAGTTGATGCTTCAGCGTGAAATATATTACGATCAAAAGATCTACTCGAGACGTCTAGGTATTATAGAACACATTACTATGAAATTTTATGGTGCTTCATCCCATCCAATAGACAAACACGCCGTTTCGCCTATTCATTGACCTTCTACTTCATCCCTGCCACGACCACCGATCTCACCAAACTCATGGGATCGAAATGAAGCATCCAATGTTCGATGAAAACAGCTACATGGCTACAAAACTTCTAGACCTTCAACACAAGAGTAGTTGTTATTATATGTTATTTTTCGAATAATTTGACAAATTATGTAAAAAAAATTATAGAGTAAATCATTTCTTTTCATTCATTTTTTTTTCAACACGTAGCTGGTTCTAATATTCAAATATATAAACTTCACAAGTATGAATATTTAAAACAACACACAAAACCAGGATGATTGGGAAAATTTACATAGGTCAATCGATTGAACCAGTGTATCAGTCGCCTAATACTGGGATAAAAAAATTCTAAAACCAGATTCAGTCGACTGTCACAGTGGATCAGTCGACTGGACTAGAAGATAAAATTTAAATGACCAAGATTCAGTCAATTTAATATGGCCTTCAGTTGACTGAACCAGAAGTTCAAAAAATTTGAATTTCAGGTTCAGTCAAATGAACAACTGATTCAGTCGACTGACTTGTAGATCTGAGCCAATTTACTGCTCCTACCCACCCATTCTCATCTTTTAACCTTCACTTTGCCCTTTGCTCTTCTTTCTCATTTCATATTTTTCAACTCTTCTAAACCCTCGATCTTCAAAAACCTAATTTCTACCTCCAAACGATCAATATCAATGGCTCCAAAAAGAAAAGGACAAGCATCTTCATCTTCCCAACCTTCTTCCAATGAGCAAATCCAACAATGGATTTTCGTTGATATTGTAGTTAGAAGATGGAGGAAAATGCAAGATTCTCATATTTTTGAAGGTACATTTGTAAAATTTGCCAATTTTTCTCCTTATCATATACAAGAATTGGCTAGTCGAAGCACTTTGGAGTTTTTGTTCAATATTGATGAAAACAGGCATAAAATAAACCAAACTATGGTCAAGCTATTGTATGCTAATCGTAATTTAGGTCACCAAAACATTCAAAACCAAGGTGATTGTGTATGGAATTTGGTTTGTGGAAAACAGGTATTTTACTCATTAGATCGAATGGCTCACATTTTAAATTCTGAAAATGATGGTATTGAATTAAGTAATGTTGATTATGATATGGTCGTTCGTGACCGTATAAGTCAATTATTTTTGGAAGATGGTATGCGCCAACTCAAGTCTATGTCCTTTAGGCCTAAAGCAAGAATTATATACCGTGCATTAATGAAAACCGTAACTCCGAGAACCAAAAGTTACGAACTTATTTATGAACATAACTTCAAAGCCTTATATGCCATCTTCGGAAATATCAAAGTTAATTGGCTTCATTTAATTCTTGATGAGTTCTTAATCTTCAACAATAGTCGAATGAATGTTATATACTACGGTGAGTATATTATGTGCTTACTAAAAGAATGCGAGATTTCGAAACCTGACTACCAGTTTCTGTCGTCGGCAACTTAAACTCACGTACTCTTGCATTAATGAAATTACCGGTTGCTCGACCTCCTTCTATCATTACTTTTGAAGAATGGACTCAACGCCAATTACCTAAAGATCAACCACCACATCAACAAGATGAATCATCTCACTGTCCAACTCGCCAAAGATCAACTATTCGTCAAGAAGACGAAATTATGATTCCTAATCCAGGCCTTCCACCACATGAGTCTATTTTCATGATATGTCGTAACCAACAAATTCTTCAATCCAATATCACTAAGGTTGACGAAAAGCTTGATAAAGTTAGAGGACTTTTCACAAAGTTATGGCAAGCTATCTCATGTTCATCCGACACTTCCGCGGCTACACTAGGTGATCCGGGTAAACAACCCGTCTTCACTTGGTCTTCCTCTTCCGATAATCAAGCAACTAGCAGCGACAATGGTGGAAATGGAGGCGATAGTGGTGGTCAAAGTTCTCATGGTGATAGGGGTAAGCATATAATGAAGTAAGTTGTTATTTTTCTTATATTACAAAAACGTTAGTCTTTTATTTCACAACATTATGGCTTGCACTAAATAGCCACTCTTTTCATACTGTTTCAAAATTCTTGTTTGTGATATTGTACTGTATGATTGCTCGGTTCCTTCATAATATCTATCAGTACATCATACTTATATTTATGTTCTTTATTCCTTTTTATCGATGACAAAGGGGAGAAATATTATCACTAACATTAAGAATGCAGGATATAGATCGTCAAAGATTCAAGGGGAGTAAGTATTTATATTATATATATATAGTCAAAATCTATATCCATTTACAGGTTTTCATCAATCAAAAAGGGGAGAATGTTGAGACTTGGTTTTGATTCACGACACAAAGCTATCACTACAACATACAGATTTGACAAATGTTACGATAAAAAGAGGATACATATTACATGGAGACAAGACATCAAAATCGGTGCATAAATTTTTATATTATCTTATTTTGAGTATTAAGTCAATGTTGTTAAGATCTTTCCTCATTTAATGTATATATTAGCTTATATATAATCTTCTTATTTTCAAATGATTTATACATATAAGCATATAATATATATATATATATATATATATATATATTATCAAAGTTTCTCTTTAAAATCATATAATATATATAAACCTGAGAAAAACTGTTCAAATTGCATAGAAATTACCAGGTCAGTCGATTGATCTGACAATTTGTGTGCAATATGCACAGGTGCACTAATAAACAAATATATGTCAAAAAATTCGTTTGAATATCCGGTCGACTGAACCAGAGGTTTAGTTGACTGAATTCTACAACAGCTATATTTTTTGAAAAGACACAGCTATTTATGAAGAGGTACGAATCTCTACAAAAATATTTGGACGTAACCCTTCAACCGAAACTCTTCGTCAATAGTTGCTGCTTTTTAACATCTATAAATACATACTCTAATTCGATTCCAATCCACCGAGTGTTCTTATCTTTCTTATCTAACTCTCTTGAACATACTTGCAATTATACTCTCAAATATTCAGCATTAACATATTCCAAGCAAAATTATATGTTTCTATTCTTCATAAACTTCAAATATATATGTTATATTCAAGGAGAAGATCGTGGAAGGGTGTACTATAAACAGACTTATCCATTTTATCAGAACACAAAAAATTAAACAAACTTTTGTATTTGTTGAAGAAGTCCTATTCTGCTGCTCAGGCGTGCGAATTCCTCTTCGGTTGTTGAGGCGAAATCCTATTCCGCTGCTCAGGTCCCTGTTCGGCTGCTCAGGGGTTGTATAGACATGTTCCTTCGGGTTAAGTGAGGGTTATTATTTTAGTGAAATTCCAAAAGGAGTCTAGAACTGGACGTAGGACGAAGCTCCGAACCAGTATAAAAATCTCTGGCATCATCTTTATGAAAGACTAACTTATGGTGGATTGATTATACAAATGACACGTATATAACTAAATTAAACTACAGTGTAATGATTAGTAAAGAATGTGAATAGGAATAATCAAACCAGGATTTTTATACTGGTTCAGACCTCCCGTCCTACGTCCAGTCCCGAATCTCCTCTTCGGAATTTCCTTTCACCAAATAACCCTCACTTCACCCAGAGAAACAAGTTTACAATAGCAGTGTTTCTTTGTCAACTATATGTTCTTCTATTACACGGATTTTGACTATATAGTACAATTGAACTTCCTATATCTCTTGAATGATTGAATACAATATTGTTCGAGAGAATATAGAAGTGTATGATCTCAGATTTACAGATTGGATAGCAAGTAGATGATTAGAACAAGAGATGATCAATATAGAAAGTAAGTGAGTAAGTTGGTTAGTTGATTCATCTTGATTCTTGTTTATATGGTTGTAGAGAGTTGTTTCTAGTAGTTACATCTCTTCCCTTTCAGTCTAGAGTCTTCACTATTCACTGGTGAAGAGTTGCGGAGGAGAGATAGAGTTGTGTCTCTTCGAAGATGACACTTGTGATTTGAAATATTTGCCCCGAGCCCATTTTCAGACGTCTAGATGTAGTTTTTAGACATCTGGAACCAATTATTAGTTTTGGTCCAATTTTTGCGTTCAGACGTCTGATGTCTACATCAGACGTCTGAAACTGTCAAGTGAGGGTTTTTTGGATTCATTCTTGAGTGTTTGTTCCTTCGATCTTCGTGCAACTTTGTAGATGAATTTCTTTAATGCTTTAGTCATCGTCTTGTCAAGGTAGTTGTTTGTCTTGCTTTGTATCTATGTACGATATATATATATATATATATATATATATATATATATGATTTCCATTGTATAGTTGTCATCATCGAAATCGTACACTAAGGGTTCTAACCCTTTATTATACTGCTTTTATATTCTGCACTATTTACTATATAGCTATCATCACTACAGTTTGTATTATCATATATACATATTACACGATCCATAGCACACTTTTAGTACTGTTATACAACATAATTGATTTAATAGAATATTAAACTATTTTTATTTTTGAAAATATATTAAAAAGATTAATTAAATAAATTAATTTCATAATTTTTATAATGTACAAATATCATTTTTCATTTCATTTCTTTTAAAGAAGATATAGTGGAAATAGCGAGAATAATGGGATATATCGGAAACAGCGGGGCTCAAACTGAAAAGGCTATATGGAAAAATCGTATTGGTACCGCTATGAGATATAGCAGGGTTATGGCGGAGTAATAGCGGGGCATTAACTAAATAGTAACAGGTGATGTTTTTAAGTTGTGATGTGAATGGAATTTTAAATTTGTTTAAAGTATCCTAAATAAGACTTGAAATGTATGTTATAAATAGTATACTTAATTTATGAAGTTTTATACTTGACATTAATCTTTAAGGTACGAAAACTTCTACCTATGTAAAAGATAAGAATGTTGTCGAGTGAAGGTTTGAGATGTAATAATACCCAACTTTGAAAAGCTTCATTGTTAAATAAAGTAAAGTTTAAGCCTAAAATCAAAGATTGATGTTAAGTATATGAAGTATTATTTTTGTATATAGATTTGATTACTTATGGAAATTTATTTTTCCAACACTTGGCACTAAAAGCCAATGAGTAGATTGATCATTTATTTTTAATAACTAGAATCATAATGTTTAACTAAGAGAAGGGTTGGAAGGGTAGAAGCAATCAGTGCCCTGACTTACCTGGCTTTGTTTCTAGACAAGGGATAGAGTAAGTCGAAATATTAGAAAAGTGAAAAGTATAGGAGATTTGATTTCGATAAATCATCTTTATAATTTATGGTGGTATAGAAAAGTATTTTTTTCATACTTAACACCAAATTTCGAGGTAAGGAAACTCATATCTATCTTGAGAGTTTAAGGATGAACATCGAGGCAAGGACAATACTTTAACTTATCCGACTACAATTTTAATCGAGGGATAGTACAAATTTGAAATTGAAAAGTGGCGGTAAATATATTTTGTATAATTTCCGTACGATCCATTTACTTATATCAAAAGAAAAGTGGTTTTGGTTTATATTAAATAATGTTTTTAAGCGACTTTGGTTTTTGACCCATTTAAGTATGCTTTTGAAATATGAAATCTTTATTGATTTTGTGAGTATAATTATTCCATTGAGATAAGTATATAGATACATTTTCCAAGTACTAAAAGTGTAGTGTTTTCTGAATATACTTATACTGATGAGGTAAGTATTATTATCCAGTCCTTTGATCTTGCAGTATCTAGACTGTCTTGACGAGTAGAACTTGATAGATATCGAGGTAGAAGGCTCAGAGAGATAGCCATAAAGTCCAGAAACTAATTACAATTAAGATCACAAGATAACGATAAGTCACTTAAAAATTGCAAAGCCCAATTCCACCATCTGATGGTTTGGTACCAATCCATCCCAATCGATCGGTAGCGAACGATAAACGTGCACCAAATTAGTTCAACTTCTTCATATGCCCAAGTATTGATGTTAGCAACCAACTTCAAATGCCATAGGTGGTTCCCCTATTGTCTGCTATAGAACTCCTCGAACACCTGAAATCTAGTCTACTCCTCCACTGATCCATTCAACTGAATCAGAAACAAGCTTAAGCTGTACAAACAAATTTGGAATCACAAAGCCAACGATATATCGCTTCATCCTAGAGTGATAAGAACAATCCATAAGTCAATCTTATGAATCAGTACTAATCTGTGCCTATGGTTCAGTACCGATCCATAGTCGATTGCTAATGTAGCCATGTTTTCTTAAGATAAACCATTGCTAGATCACGGAAAATATGGAGGAGGACGTGCTAGACCTTTTCTCAGTGACCATCATCTATAAATAGGCATATAAGGGCATTATTTCAGGGATCTTTTATCTCTCTTGCAATTTTTGCATAATCTCTTGTAAATGCCTGTACAGTGTTACCGAACGATGAAAATAGCACTTATAAAATAGTTATATCATCAACAAAATTCTCAAATTGACGTAGATAACGATTGGCCTAACCACTATAAATGTATGTTGCTCGGTTTTTGCCAATTTTAATTTACTTTTCATCACTTTTATTCTCTACTTAATCTTTGGGTGTTGGTGCCAAATTTTGGTACTAACAAGTATATGGATATTTTTCCAATCATCAAAAGAGTATAAATGGATATCGACTGAGTGGTATACGTATGTATATCTTTATAGAAGTATTTTGATACAAGTATTTACAAAGTAATCTAAATAATGAAAAGATTAACTAAAGAGGATTAGTGGTTGCTTATGCGCTTAATAGTGACTTGGTTTCCATATAAAATTGAACCTTTGATTATGTTGTTTGCTTATTTGACAGCTAAATAACCGATTATCAAATCTTGACCAATTTTGAAACTATCAACTGTTGATTCGAAGAGACCGGATCGGATAAGCATGAGTTATCTAAAAACCACTTCGAATTGGCATAAGTGTCCAAATTGGGGGCATCTTAAAGATAATAGAATTGAAGATGGAGTTTTTTGAAGTGCAACCGCTACTTGCTACTGATCCTGAGGGTGATTCCAAAAGGGATGTAGTACAGGTAGTGCCTTTGGTTTGTTCTTATCCTAAATAACTTGTAAGGATGAATGTTGACATTGCTTAAATTCTTGAAGGGCGGTGTTGTATTCCAAGAGGAATATGCTAAATGTAAAATGTAGTCTCAAACCTTACACCTGGAAATAACTAAAATAGGAGAGATGTAGTAAGGCTATGTGGTTTGCTACCATTGTATGATCATCAATTATAGCTAGATAACTATTTTAAAATTATGTATACTATGGCCACAGGAATGGTTGTTAAGTTGGCAGCCGGGGTGGTGATCATATTCGGTACTATCCTGTAAAGGATACGCCGGTTCTATGTTGGTAATGGTGCAATGTGTTTGTAGGCTTAGTACATTTCTCTAGAGGTATACTGTATGTAAATAGTCCCTTACCTTGTCATTGTATGGATTTCATTTTCCAATACATGCCTTATGACTTAGTTGTATACTAAATATGATGTTGAATGTAATTAATATAACCATTTAGGCTATGTATATATTTATTTTAAACCCTAGACATTATCATAATATCACAAGATTTTCTAATAAAAATGGTTTGGTTATCATAACGTAAAACTCCGTCCGTGGTTATCTACAGCGTGATCTTATGAGATATGTTTTTATTTTAAAGGGTTCTATAAATATAAATCCATATGATTTTAGTTTCTCATGTTTGTTTACTAGACTGATCCGAGTGTTGTTTTATTATAACACTCAGATTAGACCCGAGTATATTTTCAGATTTAGTTTTGGATGCTTTGGAGCTTTAGAAGACGAGCTAGATGCCCCCAATACATATTCACGTATTTTATTTTCCACTTCATTACTTGTTTTTATCTATCAACGTTTGTAAGGATAGGCTGTTTTAACTATCAAAGTTGATGATAGGTTAGTTTGCTTTTATTTTTGTATGTATATTAAAGTTTTCTAGAAAGATCAATTGAATATTATATATTACTCGTTACGATGTGAGATTATGTTTTGTCTTTTCTTTCACCTCAACAGTCTGTCTTTCTGACACTTGGATACTTGGTACATGAATACCGTAGATGTATTAGTATCAACTTTTGAGGGTCGAAAAGGTCACTCGTTACGCAATGCTATGCAATCTTCCAAATTTTTGAATAGTTTCAGCCAGTGCATCCTCATCTAAGGATGCATCACCAAAACTGTTGGATCTAGGCCAGCCTTCAGTAGAGGTAATGGGTAAATTTCAAAAAAAAATTATTACTATGTGTTTAGTGAGCCTATGTAGTCCAAATCCATTTAGAACTTGTATAAATTTTTAAATAAATCAATATTTCATTAAATTTTAGAAATAATTTTTTTTATGTAATTTATATTTTATATACATATGTGTCTGTCATATACACCTATGTGTGTACATGCATGTGCAATAGGATAATATGTACATTTGTTTGACATGCCTATATACGTATGTTGGAATTTACACCGCAATAGACATATTTGCCCCTCATTTATGCAAATGGATTGTCTAAATATGTGTGTGTGCGCGCATCAAATTATTATATATAAATAAAATTATGTATAAAATACAACTATATGTATGTAGAAGTAGTAACTTTAAATAATTTATTTAAAGCACTTATTATATATGTAAGTGTTAACGCACTTTTTGGCAAAGAAGATTTCAATTAGACTCAGAAGATTCAAACAGGACGAAACAACTTGAAATATGGAAGTCACACTTAAATAAACTAAGGAAATAGCTTAGGAAAACTACAGCCAAAAATATGCTAATTCCAAAATAGTATGCTGAATTCTCAACATAGGTTGGTACCGAGTTATCACCAAACCAGTTTCAATTGGACGTAGAAGATTGAAACAAAATCGGAATGACTTGAAACTAGACATGTGCACTTAGAATGACATAAGGAAGGACTAGAAAAGGCTTGGAACGGTTTCGCCTAACCATTGGAACTCAGTCCTGAGTTATCCTACAAATCGCGTCTGTCATATAGGTGCTCATCGAATGACTTCACGAACTTCTTGCATGGCACACTCTACTCCATTGCTTCATGCTCAAGTAATGGTACAAGGAATTGATGACTTACTCTAAGTATTGTCTAACCATGAAGATAAGGAAAGTTGGATATCAAGGAGATCTATGGACTTGATTCGAAGACAATGAAACAAGACGTCGAACAACTCAACTGGAAGATAAGAAAGCCATGCAAGTGGAATGGTGCAAATTGCACTAATTTTATAACTCGACACTGAGGTATCAATGATAACTCAGCATCGAGTTATCATGATAACTCGGGTTGGCTTGGGCAATCACATGGACCTCCTTGCTGATAGGCTTCTGACTCTATGCTGACCAATTTCTCTGTAAATACCAAGCTACCTACACAAGAAAAGGATCTTCTTCTTTTTATTGGATCTCCTTCAACACTCTTGGACTTGGAGCTTCCATTATACTTTCTTCATTCTATTCTCCTCAAGTAACATTCTTGACTCCATTGTAAATTTGGGATCCACTAAATTGTCGGTATATTGGATCTCACAAGTTGTAATCCAGAGAGAGATCAACTAATAAAAAAGATTAAAGTGGACGTGGGCTGGAGATTACATCGAACCACTATAAAAACTTATTTGTGTTCTTGTCTATATTCTACATTTTCTTTTACTTTTATATGAACTGCTGCTTTTATCTTGATACTGGGTATTGATCCATTTTTTGGATTAACATTTTGGTGATTTCGCTAAGAACAAAACTAGATTACAAAACATAGAGCTTGAATCTAAGATTTGGAGAAAATGAAGAGGTCTAATACTAAGTCTAAACCGGAGAAAGTACCATAGAGCCTATGGGTAGCCAGAAGGTGTCCTCAAATTCTCACCAATCCATCTACATGACCAAGGAAGGGATAGAGAGAATGATGAAAGAGATTCAAGATAGGATGATAACTAGACAACATGAGATGCTCGAAGAATTTTTCTAAAGGATTGGAAATAAGAAATAGCTAGAGCTGTAGGAATTCAGAACCAAGGACAAAGAGCAAATGCAGGAGCATCTAAAGTTGAAGGGAAGAAAAAAGGAACAATACCCCCATAAAAAGAACAATGCCATGGGGAAAATTTGGTGTGACTACTGGAATACTGAGGATAGATAATGATGGAGCAAGAATCGCAAATCAAAATGTAAATGCACAATAAGTAGAAGGATATGTGCCGATGCTTCCCCATAGGAATGGAGGACGGAATGAAACTAGAGCTATGGATCAAAACGCTAATGTGCAACCAGAGGAATATATGCCAGAGTATGTGCTAGAATTCCCCTACAAGAACAGGGTGTAGAGTATTGCTTTTTGATGGTGACCTTCGTTGGACGTGAAAACTGCCTTGTTGAGTTGATAAGGAGAATGATCAGAAGTGGACTCCCAGATCAAAGCTAGGAGGATGTGTATATGAATCCATTCACTTAAAATATCCAGAATGTGAGAAACCCTCCCAACTTCAAGCTTCCGATGCAGGAAATAAATAATGGAAAATCGGATTCAACGATCCTCTAATGGGATACATCTAACATATTGAGTTGTTGGATTCTTCTATAGAGGTAACGGGGCGGTGGTTCTCATTGTACTTGACGGACTTAGCGGTAATATGGGTTAGGTAGTTGGAGAATGGGTTTATTAGCACTTGGACCAATTTGGTGAGTAAGTTCTTGAGACAGTTCAATGTTCACGTCTCACGATCAAAGAATGTGACGATACTATCAAGTGTAAAAAGGCCTAAAGAGACCTTGAGAAACTATTTGACAAGATTCAATGCAGCAGCAGTTGTAGTCGGTAAGCCATATCCATCTTTACTCTTAATGGGGGCAGTGTATGGAGTTGCAGGCAAGGCTGACTTTAAAGTTGCATTCGAAAGGGACCCGTCGATTGATCTTGTAGGATTCAACCAAGAAGCTGAAAGACATTTACATGAGGAAGACATTGAAACTTAGGATGCTAAAGTTAACGCTATGGACAATAGAGGATTGTTCGGAGCAGGAAATGGAAAAGATAAAGGAAAAAGGAGGATTGATGACAACTTTGAGGAACTGAAACGATAAAGAAGGGAGCCAAAATTCTCTTCCTACATTGAATTGACTGAAACACCAGAGAGGATATATCTAGACATTGGGAGTCAGATCCTCTATTAGAAGCTAGCTAGGAGAGAGCCTACTAATCAGGAGAATTTTTTTGGAAAGTTCTGCATTTTCCATGGGATGCATAGACATGAAACGAATGAGTGCTAACACCTTCATGTTTTGATAGAAGAAATAGTTTGGAGCAATCAACTGCAACAGTATGTGAGAAACCGAACTGAAATGCTGCGGTCGAACCAACCACCATCTACAGCGAATGCATCAAGGAATAACCAGTGACCTGGTCCAAGACTCGAAATCCCATGATCGAGATGAACGGGAGTCGAACTCAATTCCCGCACTTTGCATTTTTGTTCCTTTTCTTATACTTACCTTTCCACACTATGTAATGAAGAAAATAATAGTCTCAGGATGCTTATGTGTGTATGAGACCCCGAACTGTCCCTAGGCACACTCTAAGTCGAATGCTAAAGATGACTATTTAGGACGATAATAAACTCGGAACACTTACACGCGTACGAGACCCAGATTGGTCTTTAGGCATGCTCTGAATCAGATGTCCATGATGAATGCTTAGGATTTCTTCTTGCTTTCTTTGCTTTAATTTGAATATTTGACTTTTGAAAAATCCACATTGAATGTGGTGACTAATATTGATCGCTTTAAGTCTTATTCAGAGAGAGGTTTTGGAGTGCGGGGTGCAATTCCTCTCGTCGAAGAGCAAGTGGATGAGCTTATACAATATTGATCAATTTAAGTTCCGTCTAGAGAGACAGAGCTAGAGTGCAGGGTGCAAATCCTTTCGTCGGAAAGCAAGCGATGGGCTTAGATGATATTGATCGCTTTAAATTTCTTCCGAAGACATAGGACCAGAGTGCAAAAATTAAGTCACTCGCCAGAGAGTAAACATATAGGCTTGCTTGTCATTGAGTCCCCTTGACAGAGATTGGGAGGATTGGGCTTAGTAAGGACCCAGAGAGTTAGAGGGTAGATTCACTTACAGATAGGTCCCCTTAACGAAGAGCAAGCGGATTGGGCTCAACAAGTGACCTCCAAAGAGATTAACCTTAGAGTTAATTAAGAACAGTCCGGAGAGATCGAGTACAGGATTAGGAGATGAATGGTCCGGTGAGACCTTGCCCCAAGTGGATGCAAATTGGATAAAAGGACTTAAACACGTTGCACTTAGAGAAAGATAAGCCCTAGGAGAACATGGATGACATAGATTCGAGAGTTGATATTTCCAAATGATAGATATGGATTCAAATAGTCAGATATCTTGATTAGAATAACTGGAGAGCTCAACTATAAAATTTTAATTTGGATTATCGGAAGCACACCTTACATTTGAAAGACATACTTTAAGGGGCAAGTGTTAGTCTAGGTTTTGGCAAAGCAGATTTCAATTAGATTCAGAAGATTCTAACAAAGACAAAGCGACTTGAAATGTGGAAGGCACACTCAACTGAAATAAGGAAATAACTATAGAAAATTCCAACAAAAAATATGCTAAGTCCATAACTCGGTACCGAGTTGTCACTATTGATTGATACCGAGTTGTCAAGCAACTTCAACTGGACGTAGAAGATTGAAATGGAATCAGAATGACTTGAAACTTTGCATGTGCACTTAAAAAGACATAAGGAAGGACTTGGAAAAAGTTTGGAGTGGTTTGGCCCAACAATTGAAACTAGGCCACGAGTTACCCATAGGTCGGGTCTGACTATAGGTGCTAATCGAATGACTTCTTGAACTTCTTGCATGTACCACACTACTCCATTGCTTCATGCTCACGTAATGGCACAAGGATGACTTGCTCTAAGTGTTGGCTAAGCATGAAGCTTAGAAAAGTTGTACATCGAAGTGACCCACGGACTTAATTCAAAGACAATGGAACAAGAGCTCGAACAGCTGAACTAGAAGATAAGAAAGGCGTGTAAGTGGAATGATGCTAATTTCACCAAGTTTTATAACTCGGCACCAAGTTATCAATGATTACTCAGCATCGAGCTATCATGATAATTCTGGTTGGCTTGGTTATTTTGGATAACTTTGGGCTATCTCCTGGACCTCCTTGCTGATAGGCTTCTGACTCTATGCTGTCCAATTCCTCTATAAAACATGCCTGCTACCAAAAATGGATCTTCTTCTTTGGCTAGATCTCGTTCAACACTCTTGGACTTGGAGCTTTCATTACACTTTCTTCACTTCTATTCTACTTAAATAACATTTTTAACTCCATTGTAAATCCAGGATCCACTATACTGTGGACAGGTTGAATCTGACTAGTTGTAATTCAGAGAGAGACCAACTAATAAAAAAGATCAAAGTAGACGTTGGCCAGAGATTACATAGAACCATTAAAAAAAATCCATTTATTTTTATCTATTTTCTTCATTTTCTTTTACTTTTATCTGAACTAGTGCTTTTATCTTGATTCTAGGTGTTGATTCATTTTTTGAGTTAACAATACGTATGAAAATAATCGAATGATAAGATTATTTTAAATATTATTACATAAGAAATAATTTTAAGAATATATATATATATATATATATATTATGAAAACTAAATATATTTTTTCTATATACAATATATATGCAAATATATAACTAATATGTGTGTGTGTGTGTGTGTGTGCGCGTGCACGTGTGTGTTTGTATAAATATAGATTTAATACAAAAGGTATATGTTAATATATATTTAATGTGAAGCTCATGGCCGAAGCACTATTATTTTTGGTTTTATGTATTTTTATTATTGAACATTTATTATTTATAAAACCATGTAAAAAATTAAAAATAAATAAATAAAAACTCATTTCCAAAAAAAATTAAAATATATTGTATAAAATTTTGTACAGTTTATTTACTTATTTAAAAATATATGTACATATGTTTTATTTACACGATCAATTTTAAGTTAAATAATTATATGTGTGTGTATATAATATATACACACACACTAAATAAAATATTTTGTTTTATTACTAAAAGCCTATTTAATATAATTAAAGATTGTAAAGATTTAGACTATACATTATATCATGTTAAACATTTTAAATTAGATTTAGTAATTAAAAAATCATTTGATGTTATTATTTTAATTACGATTATAATAAAAAAAATTATAGGCCAACGGCCTAATGCGAGCAAATGTACATGAAAATATGTTATATATATATATATGCACTTATATACACAACTATCAGCATGTGACAGTCCATCGATATACTGGTTCGTTATATTTCAAACAACATATGGAACAATGATCATATAAACATTAGTATGTCATAGTAGACCAGTAAAGTACCTTTAACTAAATCCCTTCGCACGTCGAAATGAAGAAATGGACTCTTTGAATCCGATCCCAATTATGAAGTTGCTATCTCCTGAATTACCTTCCGCCGATGATCGATCGCGCTATTTTGATTTGACTTTGTAATTAGATTTCTTTGTAGCATGAGGAGCTATGATCAGCCTTGATTCTTGTATTAGGAGAGATCAAAAAAATATATAGATAAATTAATAGAAAGTGTCTTATGTAAAGGAAGACAAGAGAGTGAAAACTAGATGGCAATCCTCTTTTGTCTCTTACTGATTCCTTCCTCTTAACCATTCAAATGTGTACAACATAACTACATATGGCCAACCCCCATATATCCCTCCTATAGTGGCCTATGTATGCCCTTTATGAGGATCAAAACCATTTCAAGCCTAAATATTATCGTTGCACTTAAACTCAATTTAAATGCATATAGATATCATATATTGATTGGTATATTTGTAATTATTTTAAACACACCATTTAATATTGTTCAAGTTTAACGCCATAAGATAAATATTATAATTAATATTTATTATTAATTAAATCAATTAATTTGTAACAAGTGTAAATCAGTTGAATTGAGTGGTAAAAGGAATATTCAATATTTCGATTGTGCGACTCTTAGGTGTAAGTTTAGTCAGCAATTAATATCGAACAATTCAAATATTAACATTCACACTTCACTTACCAAGTGGTGTGATATTATGGCCAAATTTATTGCTTACTTGGTATTAGTAAAATCAAATATTACTTCATTAAGATTAATGTGATATCCCGGAATTTTTGGCAATATCAATTTAATAATCTGTATTTAAAATTAAATTGATTTGATAAATTTTGTTAATAAAATTTGATTTGATTTAATAATCCAATTAAGTATATATTTAATTGGTGAATTTTATCTTTTAAAAGCTAATAAAATGTTTTCTATTTATAATGTGTGTATATATATATATATATATATATTGTAAATAGATAAGCTTTGATTTAAAGTTTAACAAACAAATAAAATCTTGTTTTTTTTAAATTCTAATATATTTTTGGTAATTTGGAAATTATGATCTATTTAATATATAACTTTTCAAAGTTAGTTAATAAATAAATTGTATAATTTAAAATACTTAAGGAAAATGTTAAATCGTTTAAAATATATTTTAGCTTCAGTTTAAATTTTGTTTTATTTTCTTTTAAAATATAGCTTGATAAATACGATTTGAAATATGTATAAGTTTAAAATACAATGTACATATTAAACATTAATTCATATAAGAAGATAAGTAATAAGTAATTTATAATCTCCTTTATAAATTATTTAAAATTGATAAATGTGTTATCTTCAAATAATAAATATAATATATTGTTTTATATAAATAATAAATAGATTTTTAATAAAAATAGAATTGTTATTTCAATTTGAATTTTGTGTAGTTATATATATATAACTTGATTTTAAAATTTGACTTTTGACTTTGGTTTGAATTTGAATCTAAAGTTTTGAAATTCAAAGATAGATATTTTAAATTGTTTTGGATTTTTTAAATATATGTATAAACTTTTATTTATAAATATAATTAGTTTTGTTTCTTTAAAACAATTTATACATAAATAAGTACTTAATAAATAAAGAAAAGGGCTTTTATTTACTTTTAAATTAAATAAAAAAACAAATAAAGTTACTTATAAGACATATGTTAACATATTAAGTGGTATAAGAGACAAGCGTTAAATAATAAAATATTTTAATGACAAGTGTCATATTGTTTTTATATTTTTTTTAAATACATTATTTTAACTTATATAAACATGTTTTCTTCATCCTCATTCTTTTCTAATCTTCATTTTTCAAAGTTAAGATAAAATTTCAGCTGAAAACAAATCAGTTTCTAAAACTCTCCAAAAAACCATAAATTCAGATCAAAATCTGAAATGCCTCCTCAAACCAAACATCTGAAGCCTGTAATTTCATTTCCAATATCAAACTCCTCAAACAAGAAACCATTGCCTGCAATTCATTTTCAACATCCTCCTCAATTATAAATCTAAAACCCTGTAACTATTTCAAACATGCAAACATGTAAAATCCATTTTCAAAAGCATGCAAAGTCTGTCAGCATTTTCTAGAATCAAAACCATCCTGCATTTCTTTCTTCTTCAATCTGTTCAAGCCTGCATGAAAATCGAAGCCATCTGTAACTCAAGATTTAAATCAAAATCAAAGAGGATAAGGCCCTCAAGTTTTCTCAGTTTCAAAAGCTTTTTTTAAAAAAATTTGATGCTCTGTCTGCATTCTTCAAACCTGTGAGTAACAACATCTTTAAAAAATTATAAGTTGAATCTGGTTGCTTGATTTTATCTGAAATAAGTCTGTTATGTGAATATATACAAGTGCATGTTTCTGTATGAATGTATAGTGGTATGTGTATGCTGTTGTACTTTGTTCCAGGCTCAAGATCAAATGTGTATGTTGTTGTACTTTGTTCCAGGCTCAAGATCAAATCAAAATTCACTTGCTATTAATTCAACCTTTGTTAAGACTTAAGTATTGGACAAATTATGTTTGTTGTATCATAGTTTTAAGTTTAAAAATCTGGTTAAGTTAAACTAATTTGTATTTCCTTTGGAAATAAATAAACATCAGCAAACCTAAAATAAGTCAAAATAAATTTTCAAGATTCTTTGATTCAGGTATATGAATCAAATACTTAAACTAAAATTTGATTTTTAAAACTAAAATCACTATTTTTAGTAAAGAGATTTGATAGCATTTCTGGTTTAACCAGAAAATGGAAATTTGAGTGTCTCTGTTGATCTCGATTGTCTAGAAGGTCGAGATTTCTTCTGGTGATGGAAGAGTGATCACTGATGATGGAAAAAATGGTGGAAGTGGTGGCAAATCACAATTGAGGCTGTGGTGTTGGGTTTTGTTCTGTAAACCTAGTTTTGGCATGGTTTATTTTTTTATCATCTCGTTCTTCCCAGTGGATCGAGTGCATCAGGATACAAGGGATTGTTAGCTGGAGCATTGACGTAGTCGTGGCTGGAGTTGCAGTTGACACGATGGTCGGAGTTAAGGAAACGAGCAGTTTCCAGGTTTGGCGGTGGTGTTCCGGTGTGTTTTCAGGTTTTGCATTTGGCACACTCGAATTTGATTTCGAGTGGATGGTGAGATTATGATGATAGTGATGGGTTTCAGGGTTGATCGTCGACGTGCTCGAGGTCTTGGTGGTGACCGGAGGTGGTCAGAACCACCGTGCATGTGCACGGTGTGATTGTTTTCTGGCGAAGGTTGGTTTGGTTCTGATGATGTTTGGTCTTGAGTAACTCTCGGATGATTCGAGTATTTGACTCGAAATAGTTTAGTTTTGGGCTCGAAGTTAATTAATGATGGCTCGGGTAGTATTTTTGTTGCAGGTTTTGACCTGTAAGTGTTTTTAAAATTTTAAACTGAAATTTAAAATGTAAGTAGAGATTCAAACTAAGTTTAAATCAAGGCTTATGTCTGGATTCAAGTTTAGTTGAATCTAGTTTAAAAATAAAATAAGGGTTTTAAAATTTGAATTATTTTAACAACCTTAAAATGTTTAAATAGTTTGGTTTTAAAAATGAAGTTTAAAATGTAAATAGGTTTTAAATCTAAGTTTAAATCTGATTCAAAATCTAAATTTGAATCATAGTTTTGAAATAAAGGAAGTTTTAAAATTTAAAATGTTTTAAACAACTTTGGATGTTGAAATATATTTTAAATATGGTTTGTATTTAAGATGAATTTGGGTTTAAATTCCTTTAAACTTCTTTTAGAAAATAAGAAATTCTTTAGCATAAGTTTTAAAAGGTTTTTAAAATGTTTTTTAAACTTTGTTAAAGTTAAGTTTGATTTCATTTTAAATCTTAAATTTAAAATAAAATTTGAAAGTAAATTTAAAAGTAAATTGTTTTAAATTGCTTTGTTAATGATTATGTAATCATTAATAAGAAATGCTTTTATTTTAAAGTAAATCAAAAATTTAATGAATTGTGATTCATTAAATTAGTAAGGTAATTTAAATAAGATAATTAATTAATTAATTTAATTAATTAAGGGTTTGAATAAATTAATTAAGGTTAAGTTAAGTAATTAAGATTAATTAAATTTGTAATTAATAATGATTAATTTAAGTTAATTACTTAAGAAAAGTAATTAAAGAATTGTTAATAGTTAATGAAGGTCATTAACTTAAGATTATTTAATAGTTAATCAGTGTGATTAATTTTGATAATTAATTAGATTAATTAATTAAGGATAATATTTATGGAATTGTTTAAGTGTAATTACTTAATGAAAGTAATTAAGGAATTAATTACTCATTGTAATTAATTAAGTTAATTTGATTAGTTTAAGTTAATTAATTAAGTTTAATTAATTTAGAATAATCAATGGATAGTTTGATAAATAATTACTTAATGTAATTAATGAAGTATAATTACTTAGGGAAGTAATTAATAGATAATTACCGGATGTAATTAATTGAATGATGATGTATTACTGGAAGTAATTTGAGTTTAATTACTTCGTGAATTAATCAAGGGATTAATTAAGAAATTAATTAAGGAGTAATTAATTTATTTAATAAAGTAATTAAGGGTAGTTAATTACTGAATGTGATCAATCAAGAGTAATTAATAATTTTGGTTTAATTAAGATTAATTACTTAATGTAATTAATTTAAATGAAGTAATTAATTAAAAATGTAATTAAGGATCATTAATTAATATAATTAATGATGTAATTAAGAATTAATTAATTAAGATTAATTAATCAATAATAAGTGATAAAAGAGTAATTAATTAATGTAATTAATTAAGGATTAATGTAATAAATTATAGTTAATTAATTAATAAAGTAATTAAAGGTTAATTACTGTATTTGATTAAGAGTAACTAATTTGTGAAATTAATTAAAGGATAATGACTTGAATGTAATTAAATGATAATTAATCAAGGATGATTAATTAAAGTGATTAATTGAGGATAATTAATTAATTTATTTGTAATTAATTAATGGTTATGTTAGCAAGATTTATAATGATGAAGTAATTAATTTAATTTATTTTAAATTAATTAAAGATGAAGTAATTAATTTAATTTACTTTAAATTAATTAGAGATGGAATAATTAATTTAATTCATTTTAAACTAATATAAATGATGTGATTATTAATCCTTGTTTATATATGGATGATGAAGATTTCCTTGAATGGTTTGAATCTCAAATATGAGATAAATAATGTTGTGTGATATGGATGCTTTGGTTGCATTGTGATGATAATATGAAGTACCTATTTGTGATGATAATATGGAATATCTATTTATGATGATAATGTTGATTATCTATTATGATGGTGTGAATTATCTATCTGTGTGTATATAGATAATTAAATTGAATTGTTTTAAACGTAAAACAACTCAGACCTTAAAAGATACATTTTGGATTCGATGAGACCGAGATCGGGTTTCCAGATTTGGATATCTGAAAACAACATCGATCCAAATTAACGATAGGTCGTGAATCTCAAGTGAAGATGAAGATTCAGAGTGCAAGGGTTATCGTCGTTAACTCTGAGGGTGATTCCAAAATGAGTGTAACGAGATAACGCCTTCGGTTTCGTTCGAACCCGGAATGAACTTGTATGGATTGAATGCTTTCAGAACATCGTCAGGTGGACGATGAGCATTCTAAGATAGATTTGTTCTATAAAGGTAATCGTAGCCTCAAGCCTCATCAACCGGGAATGGCTAAAACAGGGGAGGTGCAGCAAGGCTAAGTGGGTCATGCCCAAGTAGGACGAGATTTTCCCCTGTCTAGAAGTCCATTTATATTCGGCTGTGTGGGCAGTTAATTCACGACAATGGGGTTGTCTTGTTCGGGACTATCCAGTAAGGGATGGTTCTGGCCTTGTGTTGCAGGGGATTGGGAGTAATCCTCGGTATGTTGATCTAGGCCACGTAATGTGACGGATGGTACCCCAGTAGCCCTGCCATTGTATGGAACCCAAAATCCAATAAGTGCTAACGGTTTTGATTGTATTACCCACTTTTGTGGCTAGTAGCTGGAATTTAATAAATGTAAAAATTTCAGCTATTTTCTATTTACTTGAAAACCCTAGACCTATTATAATATCACTGGATTTCCTATCAAATGTTTTGCTTAGCGTAAGGTAAAAACTTTTCCATGTTTATGTGTGGGAAGTCTTATGTGATACCTTTCTTTTCAAAGGTTTTCCAAAAGTTAAGCAACTTTAACCTGTTACTCACACCAGACCCATGTCTGACCCAGAGTTTATCTTCTGTTTTCTTAAACTCTTGGGTACTCAAATTTTTACGAGTAGCCAAGGGATTCAGGTTAGCTTTGACGAATTGTGGAGGAGCAATGGAGCAGGAGGCTTCAGCGTTGTAGATATTTATAGTGTTCCGCTGTGTGTTCTCTGAGTCATTTATTTGTGTTGTACTGAGTTGAAGTAAGTAGGCAGGTGTTTATAACTGTCTAGTATGTGATGTATAATGTGTGTAACTCCGATAATGGTTGTATACTATGTAATACTTATGTTATTAATATAATTTATTCGTTCCGCAGTTAAGATTCTGATGTTGTTTCTTCTTTCTTCTCTTTCTTTCTCTTTTCTATCCCTTTCTTTCTTAATTCATGATATGTCTTTCTGGTTTAAGAAGGAAGGGTCGTCACAATTTACCTAATAGTGACAATTATTTACACCAATTATTCACGTCGAAACATATCACTTTGGACTAATAGAATTTGGTAACGGTCAAAATTCCAATATCTTCCACATTCAACTCTATAGTCCAAACACAAAGTCCTTAGTTCGATAGCAACAATTACTATTAATCGAACTACTATGGCAAAAGATTTTGGCTTTGAGTTGAGTTCAGGTGACTGTGACACGAATCTCATATAACCGAGGAGACGAATTCTCTTTTGAATAGTATTTCACTTACAATACTTCCACTCGACCCAAATATAGTCGTCCGATGGAACTCGTGCCAAGATCTAACTATAATCAAATCGAAGCTTTCATATCGAAGATCAAAAATATTCTCAAGTCAAAAGAACTGTGTAAATTAGTCATACTGATATTTTATTCTCGAGTCAAAAAAATTATCGAGTGAGTCATTCCATAATTATCCAATAACTATATGTACATAACCCTATGGTGCCTCCAGAAGTCATGAGTAATACACTATCCAACATTCAATGGGTGTTATGTACTGTAGTCTCAACAGATATAGCGATATCCAATCTCAATACAACTTGACTATAAATATCTAAAATAATGTGTTTATTATATTATGCTATAATATTCATGATTACAACTATTTGTAATTACTATCTCAAACACATTATTATAGATTTTCTTCTAAATATATTTTAATTAAACATTAAATTATTTATAACATATTATAACAAAAAGAAATGACCTTTTATTATGAACGAGAATTGATTATGGAGCTAATAATTTACAATAAATTATAGAATTGCCCCTAGGGAATAACCCTAACTCTATCAATCTCTCACTTGCACTTATAGCCAATTATATAATATCAATCCCATCCCTTCGGTCATCTTCTCAAGAACCAACCGACATAGACCCGCAGTGAATGGAACTCTGTTGTCTTTGATATCCACCCTTTATCATGACCTCTTTCTTCTCAACGAATTCTCTTATGAGGTAGAACTTGCAAAGAATATGTATCTTGTGTGCTCTAGGCTTCTTTGCAATCTATATTGCCACATTGTTGTCGCAAAACAACGCCATCGAATTAGTATCGGAAATCACTTCATGGTCGCTTAAAAATTTATGCATCCAGACCGGCTCTTTAGCTGCTTGTTTAAAAGTTTTCGAACTAATGGCCTCGCCATTAAATGTAAAAACATAACAGATACTTATTCACTATCATCAACGTCACTCTAAAAGTTAAAGTTAATATACCCCTTCATAAGGATGTATCCATTCTTATGAGGAATAAGTCTCGTGTATTTCTTAAATATTTCGGTATACATTTATACCTATCCAATGTTTTTTCTAGGATTAGACTAGTACGGCTTATGCATTCTAATATATATGCCACATTTGATATAGTACATCACATAGCGTACTGTATGGACCCTATGGCAGAAGCATAGAGGATCCTCTTCATGTGCTCTTTATCCTCATTAGTATGAGAAGCGTCCTTCTTAGAAAGTACGATTCCAAATTGTATTGGAACATTTTCATGCTTGGAATTCTCCATACTGAAGCATTTCAGTATGTGTCTTTGCATAGGGATTAGGACAACCCTAACAGTCTCTTAGATCTATCTCTATAGATCTTTATACCCTGTATATAGGCTGCTTCTTCTAAATTCTTCATGAATAATTTCTTGGCAAGCCAAGCTCTCATTGATTGCAATAACGAAGTATAACTGCCAATCAACAAAAGATCATCGACGTATAGCACTAAGAATATGATATATTTCCTCGTTCCTTTCTATATATGAACACTTCATCTGTTATTTGATAAAAACCAAACTGTTTGATTACCTAGTCAAACATTTGATCCAAACTCCTCGAAGCTTGTTTGCATCCATAAATATACATCAACAATTGCAAGCCTTGCCCTCGTTTCCACTCAATAGAAAACCTTCGGGCTATGAAATCAACATTTACAAGTGTTGTCTTTACATCCATTTGCCATATTTCGCAGTCATAGAATGCAACAATAGCCAGCATAATCCAAATGGACTTAAGCATGGCTATGGGGGGAAAGGATTCATTATAATCAACACCTTGAATTTGAAAAAATCCTTTCAGAATAGCCTTGCCATATGAGTCTCTACTTCCTCATTTACATCCGAGGTGATTTATCCCTTTGAGTATGCTAGGAAAAGTCCATACTTTGTTTTCGTACATAGAATCCATCATGGAGAGTGTAGAGTCCTTACTCTGCAATGCTAGTTGGAAAGACAATGAGGTGTTGTCATCTAAGACACGGTTCTCCTTCTCATCGTCCATGAGAAACCTATAGTATTTCTTTGATGCACGAGATTCCATACTAGACCTTTTAATAGGTTGTATGTTTTCATGTATGAACAAACTTGGTTCTCCCACCTGTTTGCCTCAGTGTTAACTTCTTGGATCTTGTCCTAATCTGCAGCCTTGTTGTTAATTTCTTTTGATATATTTTCCAAAAATACAACGTGCTAAGAAACAATAACATATTGTTCCTTAATATTATATAATATATATCCTATTGAGTTTTAGGATATCCTATAAATTTACACAGTACTGCATTTTCCTCTAGTTTATTCGGACCAACTTTCTTAAGGTAAGACAAAAACCCCACACTCTTAAATATATATACTTAAGTTGGGGTTTCTTATCACACCACATCTTACATGGTATTTTAGGCATGGATTTACTGGGTAATAAGTTCAACATATGCGGTGGGGTTTCCAGCGCATATCTCCAATAGGTCAAAGGTAACTCAGCCTTACTCATCATGGAATGAACTATATCTAATAGGGTTCAGTTCCTTCGCTCCAACACCCCATAGTGTTAGGTTGGACTAATCCAAAAGATATTTCCACCATCATTTGAGTATTGTTGGAGTTCTTATCCAACGTACTCACTTCCTCGATCAGATCGAAGAATTTTTATTCTTTTTGTTGGTATGTATTCCAACTACATTCTTATAGTTGATAACTTTCTCATGAACATCAGATTTTCTCTTCATAAGGTACACATATCCTAGTCTTCGTTGGATCTAGGCCAGCCCATAACAGAAGTTATGGGCGAATTTCAAAAAATAAATTCCCTTATTGGATCTTTTTTGGGCTATGAAGTCTAATTTATTTAGAACATTTCTAAATATTGTCTAAATAAACTCTTTTATTTTATTTAAATTTACAAATTATATAATTTAATTTATGTATTGATATATGTATGTACGTGTGTGTGTGTATATATATATATATATATATATATATATATATATATATATATATATATATATATCCGTGTGCGTGCGTATTATTTACACCTATTTGTATGTGTGCACATATGTAACATATCAACCCCTATAAGGTATAACATATCTGTGTTTAAATGACGGGATTTGCATCGCAACGGAAAAGCTAGCTCATCAAATATGCAAGTACATGTTATTCAAATATATGTATGTATATAAACTATTATTTTATATAAATATTAAAATTATATATATGTTAAATTTGTTTAAATAATTTTATATAAATGTATTATATGTATTAGCAATTATATAATCTTATAATAAATATTAATATTAATAATATATATGTATATATGATTAATAATATTAATTCAAAAATAAATAAATTATTTAAAATATTAAATATTTTTTCTAACTGTGAATAATAATGTATACATGTATATAGTAATAAAGTAATTTTTTAATATATATATATATACATACATATACACATAAAAATATATTTATAATATAAAGTTATATAAATTTGTAATATATAGTTATATTTATTAATTAATAAAATTATTCAAGATAATTTTGTTAAATCCTAGGATTTGCATATGTTTGTCAGTAAAGTTGGAGGTAAATCCAAGCGTCTTCATTACTCTGTTAATGGGGCAGGTTTTGTGCGTTCAGTTGTTGATGCCCTAGGTTGCTAGGAATAGAGCTATTCCATATGATGATAGTGGTAGAAAATTAATTATTATACGGATTACTTTGGTTATACTCTGAATATTGCATCTCTTTTTGTGGGTTTTCTGCATGTGGTAGGTCCTAACTCTTCGGTCGAAGGAAGTGGTTCCGCCTCTTTTGAGGAGGACTAGCTTTAGGTCATTAATAGTTGCTTAGGCACCTTTTGCCTAACTTCTATTTTGTATTTTCCTTTAGTTATTAGTTGAGGCATGTTGTCTTGCTCCTATATTAACATTTGATTTGGTAATTAAAGTGGATAGCCCGCTATAAAACCAACTGGCCTCGCCAAAAAGATTGTTTCAATTAAATATTCTTTTGAAAATTAATAAAATATTAATAAATGAATAATTTCCAAACTTTATTTCAAACTTTAAATTTCCTACAAATCCTAAATGATATTTTACAGACTAATTTTTTCGTATTTTCTCGATTTAAGTTAACTTTATATTAATTTGTTTAATTTAGACTGCTTTAAACAATTAATTTTTAAAATATAATTTTTTTTGTTTTTTTTCTAGTGGAGAGATTATCTAGTGCTAATATAACTTTATAAAATTTAAGTGCATTTTTTATAACATATTCGAATTAACATAATTTATTTATTAACTGAATTTATTTAAATAATATTAAATAATATTAAATAATAATGAAATATTTATGAAAAATTATTTTTCACAGTCAAAAATTAAATGTACTATAATATGTTATATAAAAAATATTAATATACAAAATTATATTAATCATAAGTTAATATATTAATTTATAAAATATAGCATTATATTATTTTTACATGTTGCTATACTGATCTGACATATAAGATATAGAAAAACTTTTTTAAAACATAAATATATACATATATATAACCAAAACAAGTTTGTGACAAATTGCTAGCATATCAGAATCATCACCTAAATAACAAAACAATATATAGACATATACGATAGAAACGTTATATTGAAAATCATTAATTAGAATCTTATGAAATCATAATTTAATACCAAAGCCTTAAATTACATCTTGAAAACATAAACTCTTCCATTTGAAACTCTTTTCGGTCCAGCGGATTGGTAATCCTTGAACCGTTGACCTTTAGTTATTGAATAGTAGTCGATTTGATTTGATTTACACATGAAAATTTAGGTAGATGGAAGAAAGGAATTCATTGAGCAATAGATCAGGTTGGAGGCTTCAAAAAGTCCTCTAAAGGTTGAGGATAGAGATGCTTATAAAGAGAAGAATTTAGAAATATTTTTATATCAAGGTCTTATATCATTTCTTACCAATTCTTTTTAATCTTAGCCCTCCATCTCATAGTCTATGTTGCATCTTTTTATGACCACATTGGCCCCTCAGTATGGTCGAAATTTCTAGCTCCTTTATGGGTATTTAAAACCATTTAGAGCCTAAATATAATATTATACAATTAAGTCCAATTTTACCGCTTATTGATATCGTATATTGGTTGAATATTTATAACTATTATAAATATATCTTATAATATTTGTTCATCAAATCGTAATAAAATTTGTAATGACCCTAATTTCTGATGTTTTTATTGGAAAAATTAATTGATTTTAAATTATTGAAATATTGATTTTATAAGTCAAACAATTAAATTCCTAATAATTAAAATATACGAATATATATAAATTGATTAAAAGTTATATTCAAATTTAATTTATAACTTTTTGGATATGACAAATATTATAAATGTGTACATAAATCCACTTTTCTATTACAAGAAACAATTATATATATATATATATATATATATAATTGTGTATATATGCTTGGCTTTGATATAAAAATTTAAAATAAATATATGTATATAAGAGTAAGAATAGATACATAAGTGGCTAATATTTTGTTTGTATGTAATATAAGTTGAAGTTTATACAAATGAGACAAGACTTAGGCATGTAAAAGAAATATATATATATATAGTGTATAAGGTAAATAAGACAAAACTATGTTCATATACATGTAGAATATATGTATAGTCAAGGATGAATGTATACATGTAAACACCTTAGGGAACATAGCATTAAATTCATATCCTCTCAAGCATATATTATATCAAATCCCTCTTTCAATTATCAAATTAACTATGAAATCTTATTCTTTTAAATCCGATCATAATCTCAAATCAAGTAAATATACAAACAAGAGAAAAAAATATAAAAATAAAAATGTGGAAACTTACTATACATAAGAAGCTACGCTACCCTCTTTTCTCTATATATAGACACTTCCTTGCTTCACATTTTTTTGCATTCGAACAGGATAAGAAATAAAATACAAGCTACCATTACAACTTAAAGGGAATTAGAAACATTTAATTACAAGAGAATCAAAACCAAAAGGAAAACAAATATTTTCAGCGAAACGGTGCTTTGTTCAAAAGTAAGAAAAAGTGAGTAAAACTAAATTATTTTATGCTTGAAGTACACGTTATAGGCATGGTCATGGAAATTGAAGTGCTGTTTAAAATGTATACTTGTATAGTAACATATACATACATATATACACACACATACACACATACACTTGTATGTGAATATATGTTAGGTTACAACGAGAGGAAACCCAGACCTGTCACCATTGCTTTTTAACATTACTTTATATATTTAAAGAAATGCTATGCTTGACTTCAAAAATCTCTATCTCTCGTACTAATTAGTTTCAGGTTATGGTGCTTAAAGGAAATCTGTTTGTTTACGATTATATTATGTTTTAAAAATGGTTTCGCGAAATATTATCAAGTATACACGTTGAAAGGTATAATTTACAGTAGGTAACCCAAATTATAAGGAATTCGAACATCACGTTTTGGATTTTTGCTTATATGAACGTGATCGGCATTACAAATGGTGAATTTTGGTGGTGACTTTATGATTTTTAGTTGTGTAAATAATGAGATAATAGGAGACGAACATTTTTGGTCTTTAGCCAAATTACGGCGAGCCGAGCGACGTTGGAGGTGGGGTTGGGCCAGAAGGTAGCTGCGGAGGTGGGAAGCGTGGGAAAAATGGTGATGTATTTTGTTTGGCGGCGTTGGGATTGGACGAGGTTAAGGTAGGGTTTTGAAGGTCGGTTTTGGTTGTCTTCGGTTTCGAGTCGATGGCATCGACGTGACGACGAGGTGGGCGTTCATAGGAGGAGGATAGGAGAAGGTGGCCTTGGCAAAGCTTCAGGCGAAGTTAGGGGGATGACGGTGGTCACTGGCGGCCGTGGTGAGATGATTTGGTGGTGACTGGGTTTTGATCTTTTGGGTTTCGTTGTCAAAATTTTAACGAGGATGAGATCGAGGGTTCTGGGTGGATAGAGGCAGCATAGTGCTCGTGGGTGAGTTTCGGGATTAGTGGGCGGAAAGTAGGGGTGGTCGGCGTGATGTGCAGGTGCATGTATCAAGCTTGCACGTTTATTGGTTTAGTGGAAGAATAAAAGAGTAGTGGGAACTAGAGGGAAAGAAGAAGGAGATGGGGAGAAAAAAAAGGTTAGGCCAGAAATAGATGGGCCGAAAGTAAAAGTAAAAGAAAGGATAAGGAGAAAGGAAAAATAAAAAGAAAAAGGAAAAAGGAAAAGGAAAGTAAAGAAAGGGAAAAAAATGAGAAAGGAATAATAGAAAGGATAAGGAAAAATAGAAATAAAAATAAAGATAAAGGAAAGGGAAAGAAGTGAAAACTTAAATATTTATATAATAACTTGAAATTTTAAACACTAAAATCTATTTTCATTTTAAATACAAACCAATATTGAAGATCTTTGTGTCTTAATCCTACTACCCGAAGTTATAAATTAGTATAATGGATTTTCCCGTAATTAGGGTTTAATGATATTTTATAATTAAAATGGTTAATTAGTTAGTTATATTATTGTTACTTTTTGACATAAACTTATGTAAATTAACAAAGTTGTATATCAAATGGAGTGCAAAATTTTAATCAATTAAAAATAAATTATTTTAATATTTCTTAAATTTGTAATTAGTTTGGATTTTCAAATAAATGTATATGGTTAATTAAGATTAATAAAATTCGGATGTGCCAATTATTTTGACATTTGACACTGGCCATTAAATTAGCTAACAATCTATATCTTTTCTATTGGATATTAATTCAATGATTCTTGTCTGTGCCATTAAGTGGTCAGACAAGTTAATAGTAGATTAAAATGATGATATGGTTTATTAGAAAAAAAATCTATAATAAATCCCTATATTTGAATATTGTCACCTAAATTTAACTTGTCTATTTTAAACAATTTACCCCCTTAAAGTTTATCGATTTGTTTCCAAAGAAACTGGTATCGGGTATCAATGTTATCCGAAACCACTTCGATTTGATAATCACTACGAACCTTTACAAGTTTGGTTTTAGAATTTTATACGCTGGAATTGGATTATTTGGACAAATTCAACCATTTAAAATAGGTAACTGTACTTATACATTATTATAATATCGATGGATTTCTGAGAAAATGTTTTGGTTATAATCAGATAAAACTCGTCGTGTTGTATGAGTTACCTTGGTTTTTCAAAGGATTTCCATAACTTAAGTATTTCAAATTAAGTGGGTTTACTCACGCTAGTTTCCAGCCTGACTCGGGTGTTACTTTATTGTAATGCTCAAGTCAGACCGAGTATTATAGTTTTCAGTTTAGGACTCTTTGGAGCTCCTTAGACGAGCAGGATGGCAAAGACGTATTGCACGTATTTGGCTATATTCCGATGTGTATTATAGAATGTATAGTCAGTATTTAGGGAGAAGTTATTATAAATGTCATGATTTATTTGTTGGTGATTGTACTCTGATAACTTGAACGTATATTGACAGTTATAACTTTTCTTTGTATAAAATGTTGTTATTGTATATTACATTTTGTTCCTTGCGATTGTGAGATTATATGACACTGTTTCTTTTTCTTCTTCTATCTCTTTTTTTAAAATCCGAACAACCTGGTATTTTCGACACTCGATTTTTTGGCACTCTATACATGGACGTATAGTGTCGATTTTCGGGGGTTGAAAATCGCCTGGTCGTTATATGTGGTATCAGAGCTGAAGGTTAAGCGAGAACTTTGGCTCTGGTGGGGATTACTCATTAGAGATAGGGTCAGTAGTACCCGAGAATGAGTTCAGTGTAGTATATATGAGGGCGTACTTGCTATTTTCATACATAATGAGTTTTATATAATTTTTATATAAGATTATATTTTAACATAAAGGAAATAAATTTTGTAGATTATCATAGTATAGTAAGATAATTGATTGTTGTTATTGAAATTTAATAAGATTATAAGACTTTAGTGGTAAAACATATATAACCAAATGTAAATTTGATAAGAATAAGTTATGTAAATGAATTAAGCTAAAAATAGACTCAAAACAGAATTTTAAATCCCGGAGATTTCGATGATGTTTTTCAAAGTGTTTTGAAATGAAATAAGTTTACCTTGATTCTATATAGGAATAATTTTTCAGAAATATATGGCATGTTTGGTTTCTAGATATGAAGTATTATTATCATAAATTAGTTGTTGTGTCTTAATAAAAGGATGTTTGTTATAGAATAAGCAATGATAAAATAGAGCGGAATGTTTATGGAAGTGAAATTATATAAGCTGAATTTATAAATGTGACTTACAAATTAAAATGAATTTAAATTGGGAAATTTTGAATCTAAGTCCCAAAATTTTTGTATTTGTTTCAAAGTGTTTGAGGAAATAATAAGCAATATTATTAAAATATTTTGAATATAGAAATCTTTTTTTTAAAGCAAGTGTTGTTTGAAGATGAATTTGTTTTGGATTAAAAACCAAGAATGGTTTAAAGTGGGATTGGTATGTTAATGGGATAAATACGTATATATGGGGATATGTGTGTATATATATATATTATGATTTCAAGATGAATTGAAATAAATACTAAGTGTTGAATTCTAGAATCCCCCTTAACATGAGAGGTATAACCCAAAGAAAAATAAGTTTTTGTACTGATAAATGGGAAGTGATATTGATAAAAATTTAAATTTGGAATGTAAAATTTTAAATAGAGTAAGGTTAAATGGATTGGATGAATTGGAAATTTACTCAGGCCATGTCAAAGAAGTTTTGAACTTATAACCTGAATTGGAAGTTTCAAGGTGAAATTAGTATTTAACCTATGGAAGTTAAATGAATTAGATTGTAAAAGAAAAGGGAATGGAGTGGATGAGAGTTGCAAAGGAAGAATGTACGTGTGTAAATGATTTTAAAATGATTTTTGAAATAAAAACAGGCTTTGAATTCTGGCAATTTGTGGTGGATACAATTGATTAATGTTTTATATATCCTGCTATCATTCTGTATATTATTTACAGTATATAAAAACGTATATTGGATTATTTTGAATAAATTAATAAGTGGATTGAAATGATATATATTCATTACAGAAATTAAATGGAAATAAATTAAATTCCAAAAATTTATTTGTTCTGAAAAGGTTTGAAATATTTAGATTGTTAAATGAAATCCAATCTCTCACTCGAACCTCGAAATAAGTTTAAGTAGAACTAGTTTAAATGATTATTTGAAATTTGGGCTCAGAATTGAATTATTTTAAAGATTTAGATTGTTAAATTAAATATTAAGGATTACTTTGGCAAAGTGATTAAATCGATATTTTAAAAACCAAACTCAAATTCATATAAATCGGGATGGTTTAAAATTTGAGAATGGAACTGAAATTAATTCAAATTGAAAATTGATTTGAATTAGAGATTGGAAACAGAACCGGTTTGACTCTGAAACTATTTCAAAGCAAATTATTTCAATATAAACTGTTTGGCATCTATCTTCTTAAATATTTAAATTATTTTGGATTTTCCAAGTTATTCACAATACAAACCATTTTTTTTAAACTCAAACTATCTTATATCAACTATTTTACAACTATTCAAGCTATTTTCTAAATTCAAATATGTCAGAATGGAAATTAGTTATATTTAAATCATGGATTAAAATGCAAACTGGGATTAATTGAAGTTATAGCCAAAATGGAAATTCGAAGCAATTTTGAATTGGGGCCGAAACCGGAATATCAAGACAAAAACGATTTTGAAGTGAAATAGTATATTCTGAGAAAAATATGATGATTTTAAAATGAAATTTGGATAGTACTATAACTGAAACTTACTTTATAAGGAATAGATAATGTTACAAATAATTTTGTAAAGGAAATCGGACTTGAAAATTTGATTTAGCATCAAAAAGAATATAAATGTTAGTTATATATTCAAAGTTTCCCTTGTTGAATTTATAATCAGAAGAAAATGATCTTTGAAAGATATTTGAAATACTAAATGGAGTTTATATAAGTATGGGATGGACTCGGAAATTATTGATCCGAAAATTATTCAAGTTGAAAGAATTATTTTATATGTATACGAGAATGAAACTGAAAAGGTTTTGGAAACCATTGGTTTTATAAGGCTTTTATTTTTGGCAAATAGCTAACTTTGGAAATTCGGTAAACCAAATTTGAAAACTATCGATTTTGAAGATATCAATTTTGTATAGACGAAGTTTATATGTGATCCACATAAAGAGTATGTTTTGAAAGGTACTATATATGTATATAGTATGATATGTTTTGAGAAAGTATGGAAAAAGGCACCCCCATGAAAGTCGAAACTTATAGTAGGAGATCCACTGGGTGGTTCTGCCTAGAACCCTAAGGGTGGGTTCAATGAAATTGGGATCCCAGAGGACGTATGGACAAAACTCGAGTTCCTAATGAATATTGTTAGGTAGTGTAAGTCGAGTGGTGCTGATGCCCATAGTTACATAGGCTTTGCTGTGATGGCAATGTAATCTTTGTTGTAACTACGATCAATTAGGTTTCCATAGCGTAAGTCGAGTGGCGGTGATTGCCTACAATCTACGTTTGATATTGTTGGGAGAGCGACGTAACATCGACAGATTGCGATCGATGTGGTTTGGTTCCATAGCGTAATTCATGTGGCAATGAGTGCCTACAGTCTACATTGGGTTTCACTGGGATAGTGGCGCAACCTTTGTGTAGTCTACGATCTATGTGGTAAAATTTCGTTTGGCAGCATAATTCTAGTGGTGTTGATGCCTACAGTTACATGGGTTTTGCTATGATGGCAACGCAACCTTAATTTAGCTACGATCTGAGCTGTTCCCATGGGGTAAGTCGAGAGGTGCGAATGCCTACAGTTTTCTTATGGATTTCGCCAGGATAGCGACGCAATCATCGTGCTAACTGCGATCCATGGGAGGGGATGATTCTTTACATAGCATTTTGAAAAAGGGTTTTTCAAATACTTTCACAGGGTGTTGAAAACGGATCTACTAAATACTTATAAATTTTCAGTCCTACGTCTGATCAACGTATGACTATTTCTGTGACACCAAGGATGGACTTGTTAAAACATCGAGTTTGGAAAAGTATTTTTATATAAAAACCGGTTTGGTAATATTATGTAAATTAAAGTGTTTTAAAATTGTATAATAAAAGGGTAGGAAGTTAAAATGTTTAAAGGTGATTAATTAATAGTACACATCAAAATTAAAACTCCTGTTTCGTTCCTTTTCGTGGACGAAAAGTTATAAGGGGGGTGGAATGTAATCATCCAGAATTCTGACGTTTGTTATTGGGAAAATTATTTGATTTCAAATTGTTGAAATATTTATTTTATAAGTCGAAAAAATAATTCGTGGTAATTAAAATATCAAATTTAAATTATAACTTTCTAGATATGACAAATATTATAAACGTGTATATAAACTCCACTTTTCTATTACAAGGTATAATTTTGTGTGTGTGTGTATATATATATAACTGTGCATATATGCTTGGCTTTGATATAAAAATTTAAAATAAAATATATGTATATAAGAGTAAGAATAGATACATAAGTGGCTAATATTTTGTTTATATGTAATATAAGTGGAAATTTATATAAATGAGACAAGGCTTAGGCATGTAAAAGAAATCTATATAGTGTATAAGGTAAATAAGACAAAACTAAGTTCATATACATGCAGAATATATGTATAGTCAAGGATGAATGTATAAGTGTAAACACCTTAGGGAACATAGCATTAACTGCATATCCTCTCAAGCTTATATTATATCAAATCCCTCTTTCAATTATCGAATCAACTATGAAATCTTATTCTTTTAAATCAGGTCATAATCTCAAATCAAGTAAATATACAAACCAAGAGGAAAAAAATAATAAAAATAAAAATGAGAAAAACTTACTGTACATAAGAAGCTACTGCTACCCCCTTTTCTCTATATACAGGCACTGCCTAGCTTCACATTTTTTTGCATTCTAACAAGATAAGAAATAAAATACAAGCTGCCATTACAACTTAGAGGGAATTAGAAACATTCAAGTACAAGAGAATCAAAACCAAAAGGAAAACAAATATTTTCCAAAAATGTTGCTCGTTTCAAAAGAAAGATAAAGTGAGTAAAACAAAATTCTTTTATACTGGAAGAATACGTTATTGGCTTGGTCATGAAAATTGAAGTGATGTTTGAAATATATACTTGTATAGTAACATACACACACACACACACTCGTATGTGAACATATGTTAGGTTACAACAAGAGGAAACCCAGGCCAGTCACCATTGCTTTTTAACACTGCTCTGTATATTTAAAGAAATTTTATGCTTGACTTCACAAAAACCTATCTCTCACAACAGTTAGTTTCAAGTTATGGTGTTTAAAGGAAATCTGTTTGTTTTCGATTATATTTTCTTTTAAAAATTGTTTCGTGAAATATAATCAAGTAGGCACATTGAAAGGTATAATTTACAGTAGGTAACCCAAATTATAAGGAATTCAAACATCACGTTTTGGAATTTTTTCTTATATGAACGTGATCGGCATTTGAAATGGTGAATTTTGGTGGTGACTTCATGATTTTCAGTTGTGTAAATAATGAGATAATAGGAGATGAATAGTTTTTGGTCTTTGGCCAAATTACGGCGAGCCGAGCGACCTTGGAGGTCAGGGTTGGGCCAGAAGGTAGCTGTGGAGATGGGAAGCGTGGTAAAAATGGTGATGTATTTTATTTGGCAGTGTGGGGTTGGACGAGGTTGAGGTAGGGTTTTGAAGGTCGGTTTTGGTTGTCTTCGGTTTCGAGGCAATGGCGTCAACGTGACGACGAGGTGGGCATGCGGTAGAAAGTGGATAGGAAGAGGTGGCCTCGACGAAGCTTCAGGCAAGGTTTGGGGGATGATGATGGTCACCGGTGGCCGTGGTGAGATGATTTGGTGGTGACTGGTTGATCTTTTAGGTTTCGTTGTCAAAATTTGAACGAGGGTGAGATCGAGGGTTCTGGGTGGATGGAGGTAGCATGGTGGTTGTGGGTGAGTTGTGGGATCGGTCGGCGGCAAGTAGGGGTGGTCGGCGTGATGTGCAGGAGCATATATCAAGCGTGCACGTATTTTGGTAGAGTGGGAATAAAAAAGCAGAGGGAACTGTGTGAAAGATGAAGGTGATGGGGAGAAAAAAAGGGTGGGCCGGAAATAGATGTGCTAAAAGTAAAAAGTAAAAGAAAGGATAAGGAGAAAGGAAAAAGAAAAGGAAAAAGTAAAACGAAGAGGAAAGTAAATAAAGGGAAAAAAATGAGAAAGGCAAAATAGAAAGAATAAGGAAAAATAAAAAGAAAGATAAGGGAAATGGAAAGAAGTGAAAATTTACATATTTATATAATAACTTGAAATTTAAAACTCTAAAATCTATTTTCATTTTAAATCCAAACCAACATTGAAGATCTTTACATCTTAATCCTATTACCCGATGTTGTAAACTAGTATAATGGATTTACCCATATAATGATATTTTATAATTAAATTGGGTAATTAATTAATTATATTATTGTTGCTATTTGACTTAAACTTATGTAAATTAACAAAGTTGGATATCAAATGGGGTGCAAAATTTTAGTTAATTAAAAAAAATTGTTTTAAAATTTCTTCTATTTGTAATTAATTTGGATTTTTAAATATATGTATATGGTTAATCAAGATTAATAAAAGCCAAATGTGCCAATTATTTTGACATTTGATACAGCCATTAAATTAGTTAACAATCTATATCTTTTCTATTGGACATTAATTCAATGATTCTTGTGTATACCATCAAGTGGTCAGACAAGTTAATAGTAGATTAAAATGATGATACGGTTTATTTAAACAAAAATCTGTAATAAATCCCCATATTTGAATATTGTCACCTAAATATAAATTGTCTATTTTAAACAATTTACGCCCTTAAAGTTTATCGATTTGTTTCCGAAGAAACCGGTATCGAGTATCACTGTTATCTAAAACCACTTCATTTTGATAATCACTATGAATCTTTACGAGATTGGTTTTAGAATTTTATAGGTTGGAATTGGATTGTTTTGACAAATTCTACTATTTAAAATAAGTAACTGTACGATGTATTTTTGAAAAAAATATTTTGATTATAATGAGATACAAGTTGTCGTGCTGTACGAGTTACCTTGGTTTTCCAATGAATATCCATAACTTAAGTATTTCAAATTAAGTGGGTTTACTCACGCTGGTTTCCATCCTGACTCGGGTGTTACTTTATTATAATGCTCGGTTCAGATCGAGTATTACAGTTTTCAGATTAGGACGCTTTGGAGCTCTGAAGATGAGCTGGATAGCAGAGACGTATTGCATGTATTTGGCTATATTCCACCGTGTATTATAGAATGTGTAGTCTGTATTTAGGGACAAGTTATTATAACTGTCCAGATTTATTTGTTGGTTATTGTACTCTGATAACTTGAATGTATATTGACAGCTACAGCTTTTCTTTGTATAAAATGCTGTTATTGTATATTATATTTTGCTCCGCCGTGATTGTGAGATTCTGTGATGTTGTTTCTGTTTCTTTTTCTATTTCTTTTTCTTAAACCTAACAACGTGGTATTTCTGGCGCTCGTTTGTTTGGCACTTTATACAGTGGACGTATTAGTGTAGATTTTTGGGGGTCGAAATTTTCCCGGTCTTTACAAATTTCACAATTAATATTTCATAATAATTTAATTTATTTATAACAAGTATAAATTAATTAAATCGTTAGTCAAAGGAGAATTCATTGTTTTAGTTGTTTGGCTCATTAGGTGTAAATTTGATCAGCAATTAATATCAAATTATTCAAATATTAACATTTACTCATCACTTAGCAAGTAATGTGACATTTTGGCCAAATTTATCGCTTACTTGGTTTTCGGTAAAATCCAATTTCACTTTGTTAAGTGCTTTCGATTGTGACTTTTTTTACATCAATTTTCTTCGTCAAAAGTATATCAATTTGGACTTATGGAATTTGATAATAGTCAAAATTCCAATATCGCTTGCATTCAACTCTATAGTCCAAACATAAAGTCTGTGTTTAATAATAATGATTATTATTAATTCAAATGCTCTGGCCAGAGACTTTGAGTTGACTTGAGTTGGCTACGATACTAACTCCATATGACCGAGGAGTGAAATCCTCTATTGAGTAGTGTTTCACTTCCAATAGTTTTGCTTGACCCAACATTGTCAATCGGTGGATGTCATGCTATGATTTGACTAAAATCAAAGTGGAGCTTTCATCTGGATTATATACTCTAATCTCAATGGATACATTGATATCCAGTCTCGATACATCTTTATTAGCATAATTTAAAATGGTATTTTTTTATTGTGATAAATTACTCATAGTTAAAACACTTTGTAACCATAATCATAAAACATACCATTCATGGATAATCTATTAAATATACCTTTAATTAAATTAAATAACTAATGTAACACATTATATCAAGTATACAATAGATAGAAAACACATTTTATTTCGAACAAGTTTGGTTATCGAGTTAGATATATGTAACAAATTACATAATTGCCCCTAGGGCATACCCTAACTCTATCAATCTCGCATTTGCACTTGGGGTCAATTATAGAATAAGAAATGCAAGTCTTATTCCAACTTCTCTAATAGGTTTCCACAAAACCATTTGGGTCAATCCCTTGATGAACAGGTATGTTATTATGTTTCAATTATCTACTCTGTCAATCAACTCTCTTCGATGTTGGTAGACTATTTTATCATGTGGAATAATTTAGAGTATGTCTCTCGACTTCTAGTGAGCTCTAAGTTCTGTTATGAAGTATATCATGGTATTTTTTTCATATACCAATGTTATGGGATTCTCAACATTTAGAATCACTCACATCTTAGTTATAAATTTGTCAATTTATATTTATATACATTGCTTTTATTGGGGTGTTATTTAATGCGATGTACTTATCCTTTTTCATTGAATCATCCATGGTCTTTCATTTGGAATCTTACCAGTTTAAAGATTCTTAACTTGAATTTATTGTTAACATATTATACTCAATATCACGTACGAAGTTTGAGTTCGATCACTCTTTCAAAAGGAGTTCGTTGTTTCTGTAAACTATTCTCTACTATTTTGTAAATAAATGAGAACATTCCAAACTACCATTTAGTAATATCATTAGAGTTCATATTTGCTCCTTGTATCAAAAACATAAACAAACCATAATATTGCAGACAATGCAACATGTATTATAATTCCTATTGCCAATGCACAAGGAATCCATCTTACGTGATATGTCTTAAACATTTTAGTAAGTGTCCTTGCATCCCAAATCATTTATACTTACTATAAAAGACATCATTTACGAATCAAACTTTGAGTATTAAAATAATTAAAGCTTATTTTAGTAAAAGAACATCGTAAATAATTGGCAGCATGTTGTTTACTTATGGTTCAGAAATATTTATGTAGCTTTTAACTTTCTTTCTTATGAGTACACGTTTTCTCTGCATTTTGATTCATAATCAAACTGCTTAACATTTCCATCAAAAAACTTTTTCAATTTTGATGCTTTTTAAAATGATATTTCTGAATCCGTTCTCAAATCGTTTCCAAAAATCCACAAACCCAGTATCACTCCCACTGACTTCAAGATACTTTGGTTGTTTTGTAAAAACAGACTAGTCTAAATCTACTTTTTGTTTCAACACATTTATACCAAAACATAAATTCATATTATTCGATAATTTTGTGAGTACAATCTGAACCTACTTGAACACGTCAAATGGTGAATATATTACGTAAATTTCAACAATTGAAATTTATGGTATTATTCTTATCAATGTAGCTCACTATGTTCGAACTACATTTGTCTCTCTTTTAAAGACACATTTGCAGCCAAAAGGACCGTAACCTTTTAGATACAACTATTAAAATCATATTTTGACAATGTACTTGGAATCTATTTTGGATCTACGCATCAGACCATATCATAGATTCAATACTTTTAATGATTTTTTAAAAATTGAGGAGTATTTATTCTTAACAATGAGAAAAAAAATCACTGATTCTCTCTATTATACAAGAATACTCATTGAACTTTCTAATGTATTTGTGTTCTTTTGGGTTTGGTCAATTTCATTTCATCCCCTATGATCAGTTTTATGATTGGATCATATCCAAATCCATTTTATACTAATAATTTCTTAAAGAAGTTCCTTCACTATGAATTTTTTATTTCTTGAAACAACATTTGTTTCTCAGTGCAACGAAATGGGCATTCATAAACATTTTACGAATTGCCTTATATAAAATTAACTTTGCATTAGTTCATGATATATTTACGTTCACAACATAAATTAGTCATCCAGTGATTATCGTTTCAAAAATTCTCTTAGGACGATTCATACAAGGTCTCTTACGTATAGTTATCATGTTCAGTCATTCAACGTGCACAACCTATTAATTTTTTGGCATAGATATATAGGGGTTTCTTATATACCCTTATCTTATATGGTTTTGTAAATTATTCTTTAAATGATATTAATTTTAACGTTGTGTACTACTCTTAAGTACACTCCTTATAGAAAGAATTTTAATTCAACTTCACTCATCAATAATTTGTCAGACAAAGTTCAATTATTCCTTATCGATACATCATTATGTATTATAGGAATGTGTGACCATGGAGACTGAATCTTTACTCATATTAGGTATATACTGAACACTTTATAAATATACCCTCCCATTCGGTCAAAACAAATTATTTATGTCGCATTTTTATATTATTTACTTTCGTTTTATATTTTATTAGTTTATCATAGACTTATACATGTGTATCAGATACACATGTCCATGTCTATAATAACTCATCGGCAATTATGACAAAGTACGTGGAATTGTTTTGGTATTAATAGGCTTATGATTGCATACATCTATATATGTACCAATCCAAAGACTTCATCAACTCTTATGATGCTCCCACTAAATGGGTGCATAACTCTTAATTATTTGAGATATAATTAAACAATATCATGCAGTTCATAATCATATAATAAAATTATTTCTCAACACTATGCCTTAGTCTATAATTCCAAAATAATTGTAATAATTTTAAATACTTTAGTATTTTCCAATTCAGTTACTTTTTTGTGAAAACAAATGCCACATTATAGTTTTATTTCATAACGAATATTTATAATATTCATATTGAAATATAACTATGTCTATTTTTTAGTCGACATCGAAAAATAATCATATTATTTCATAAATATTGTTTGCTATGTTTTATGGAACAATTTTTGTAATTTGATGGAATCAATAAGTGATATATGGAATGCTCCCACTATTTCCAGCATTACTATAATAACATACTAAATTCTATCATTCACTTAATATAAATTATTTACTTCATATAATGCAACTAGTTACAGTAGAGAGTTCTTTGATCAAATATCTTGAAATTAAAGAAACAAATCTTATAAAAAACAATTTTCTTTATGAGAATATACTTTGGAATAGAAATCTTATTTCTTATTCCAATATTAACTATACATTATTATTTTACTATTTGTATGCACATTTTTCTTTCCAAATGGTCAAAGCATTCAAAAGAATTCTCCTACTACAATATTATAACGAACTATTTACGAAAGTGCGCTCGATCATCCTTAACATTTACGAACATCAAATATGTTGCACTTGGCGTAGATTGATAAAACTGGCATATCGGTGATTGTTTTCTTAGTGCCACCACAAGAAAACTGATTTTTTGTAGCGCCCAAAAACCGCCACTAAGTATTTTTAGTGGCGTTTCGATAATCGTTACGAAAAAACATGCCACTAAAAATCCTCGAGTATTAGTTGCACTTTTTTAAACGCTACCAAATTTTTTTTTATAGCATTTTTATAACGCCATAGAATTCCTTTTTTGTAGCGCCTATTTGCCGCCTCTGAAAAGGTTTTCTCCTCCATGATACTTTTTTATGGCGTTATCTAAATTTTTTGTAGCGCCTGTTTAACGCCACCGAAAGGGTTTTCTCCTCCACGTTACCTTTTCATGGCGTTATATACATTTTTTGTAGCGCTTAATAAACGCCAGCATAAGTGTGCTTGAGTTTTTAATCACTATTTTGTAGCGCTTAATAAACGCCAGCATAAGTGTACTTGAGTTTTTAATCACTCTTTTGTAGCGACATTTTAACGCTACCAAAATAAATAATATCCAGTAGCGTTTGTTTCCCTCCACCTGCTACTCCAGATTTACCACTGATCTAGCATGCAATTATATAATAACAGAATACGCAAGTACATACACTTTTGAACATAATATATTAAACAACTACAAAATACGTATACATATTGAAGATCCACAAATACATAGACATTCATACATAGGTGTCGACAAAAAGCTATCCGTACACGTACACAACCAAACTACCATAAGTGTTATAACCAAACTACCATAAGTGTCATAACCGTACATATACATCTGAAATAAACGTCTGAAATAACCAAAGTACCGAGCAAAACCTGAATCACCATAAAAACCTGAACTACCTGTCATTGCTGATGTCTTCAAAACCTGAACTACCTGTAAACAAAGAACAGAACAAAAGAGTGAGAAAACAAAACCTGAACTTAAAACTGCATCACTAACATTCCACCACAATCCATACATAACTCCTCACCATCAATTATACTAAAGTAATATCTGAATAAATATACAGACATATGTATTTTAAAAATATAAATTACTAAAACTTGCATAGATAAATAGCGATGACCTACGCATAAAAGAAATGAAATCAATTCTACAAAATGGACAAGATATGATATAGTAAGAGTATTGTAACAGTGTAACGGTCAATTAAACAAGTCTAAAACACCAAAAAGCACAATAATACACCCCATGCACGTGAGATACACAACAACAAAACTGAAACTCATATATATGAAGACAACACACAAACACACACAACATCCATTCAATATAAACACAACAGTTCTTACAATACATAACACTATATATATAGACACAAGACACAAATGCACTCACGCATAAACATATAGCATTTGAATGCACACACACAACACAATGCAGAACACACATTGCTTAATCATGGTTACATGGCCTTAAATGATAGTTAACCGCTTAAGACAAGGTTTATATATATATAAAATTAATTAGTGAATAATATGGCACATCCAACACTTCTAGTTATAACTAGGAATTTACTTGCTATAATTTTCTCGCTACTTGATGCTAATGTACCGTAATAAAATTATTCGTGCTAGATACTGTGTTAAAATTATCATCTATTTACTCAGTAGTATGATATTGAGTAAACAGATGATAATTTTAACACAATCACACTCACACACACACAGTTGGGTTAGCACACATCCTCATAAACACACTAGCGCATATATACAAAATCGCGCATGCACCTACAAGTTACACACATACAAATTAATCAAAACACACGCTCATATGTACACACAAAAACACAGATCGTACGTAAGCACACATATACTCCAGGCAACACACACCTATATGCACACCAATACAAAACACAAAAACACACACACACACTCTCTTCATGCACATAGAAATTCAAGGCAGTAGCAACACATATACCTAGCAGGCTAGCATGCACACACTCTCAAACACCATAGTACTTGGGAAAACACAAAACAAAAGCAGCTTGCCATAGGTTTGTGAGTGGTAACACTCACCTGTAAATCACGTTCCACTCTGTCTCCTTCCACTATTTTTCTTATCTTAGATTACGCACGTAACACAGGGCCCAAAACCTAGTAACGCGATAGATGGACTTGTGCCAGAAAAGCCTAAGAGTGTCTTAATGAACATGCTCGAATATCAGAATTTATAATAATTTCTTGGATTTTATTTTTAATTTAGAAAATGACAATAATAGGTTTTAATTAATTCCAGAAGAAGAATGAGTGAATCCTGTTAAAGTGAATATGCGTGAGATATTTTATATGATAGAGAAAGTTCTTAAGTAGATATGATATTGCATCACTAACATTCCACCACAATCCATTCATAACTCCTCACCAATCACGATCATTCAATCATAATTCGAATATAACACCCCTACTTATGTACTTTTATCAGTTTACCAAAAATCTATCTACACTTTAGCTGCTAGCATTCCTAATGTATATATATAAAAAAATTATATACCTTTCATTTTGACTTAATAATGATTTTTTCCATTGGCCAAGCTATGGGAACGCCAAAGCAATCATCCATGCACGTCAGACCCGATGTTGGTCTCCATATCTCTGCATCTGGAACTATCACCAGTTCAATCCAAACTTTTACAGTATTACGTCCCAGTGGACGACAATGGACCATCGTTATCCGATCAGTTGATGCAATATTTCCTTCCGCCACTACGTCTGCTCCACCCAAATCGATCAACTGGCATTTGGCATCCTTTTGCATGGTTGCAATTGGCTGAAAGAAAAGAGATTATTATGCACAATGTATACATGCACATTAAATAAACTTTCATACACAATTAACTTCTTCCAATTTGAAAATTAATACTTACATTTTGCGATTTATTCATGACCATATGTGCGGATTTCATGAGAGAATTAGCAACATTTTCAGTATCATCACGACTCTCATCTAGTTTTTCTTGATCAGCTTCTACTTTTGATCTTGGCCATGCTATTTTCATACCAACTGCATCTCCAATGCACGACATATCAGATGTAGGTCGCCACAAATAAGCATCTTTATTTACTACTTTGTCCACCCAAATCACAACAGCAGATGGACCGAGTGGAATACCATTAACAGTATATTTTGGATCAGTGGCATGGATTCTTCCTTCGGCAATTACACCTTCACCCTCAGTCCAACCGTAAATCTTGCAAGTGTCTTTGATGATGCTGGTACTCTAACAATGAGAAGTGAAATTCAAGACTTTAGTATGCTATACAAAAACAACGAATATATGTTAAATTTTTATTCAGATGGGGGGTGTGCTCGCTGCATTTTAGACATCAATAAGCTCGCAGCATATTACACTAATATACTTAACGTGAAAAAAATTACCGTACTGGCTGCACTACAGTTCAACCGTGTTCGCAGCGGGACCTTGATGCAAACTGATGGCCAAGCAACTACCTTATTCTTAGTGTCTGCTAAGACTGCCATTTCAGGTGTAGGCCTCCATAAATAAGTATCTGCTTTATCCACTGAATCTATAACAACGCTCCCGGCATTTGGTCCCAGACGAATGCCATTGACAACGTCATCTGGGTCCATGGACAACAGCCTCCCATGGGCAACAACTCCAGAGGTTCTATCCCAATTCAACAGCAAGCATACTTCGTCGTCGCTCTACAATTAATCAACCGAAAATTAAATCAATTACTGGATTAAAAAATTAAAATATAAATTTCATTTATTGAGTAATATAAATATTATTTTTACAGAATCAGGTGAGTTCCTTCTCGAACTTTCTTTACCCTGCAGGGAAGCACGAATATAAATTAATATTTTACGAATATAAATTAATTTCCAAAAATTTACCTTCTGGTCCATCAGAGTCTGTATCATTCCCTTCAATTCTGCTATTTCCTCTCGACAACGAGACACTTGTTTATCTTTGGACTGGGTCAAAGCTAGCTTGGTTAAAGTGCAACCCCTACCCAATGCCCTTAACCGTCCCGGTTTATCTTGTCCCAGTACATGTACAAGAGCATCTTTTCCAATATCAGTCTGTGACGAGCCGGATTGGGATAGGCTACCATATTTTTTGATCTCCTCCTATATAAATAAATACACATAGATAATGTAAAATGGTAAAAATATCATAGTTTCAAAATAAAATATACCAATAAAATTAAAAACAATTTTACAATAGTATTCCTAGCTTCCATGTTCACTGGTTCACCAGTTTTGTTAATGTGAGATCTAATCCACACATCAGCTCTACTTATAGACGATGGATCTACACTTTCTTTTTTCTAAAAATAGAATAACATTAAATTAATAAACTGACAGGTATAAAATAATGTTAAATAATGCTATAGTTAATTAACTTACCATGTCTTCGGTCTTTCTAGCCATTCCCCTACGACCGGTTGTATGCGGAATTTGTGTGTACCTAAGGGCTGAATATTTCTCACTTTTTTGCTGAAAATGTTGAAAGATGCTAAAATTTAACAACCAAAATCATAAAAAAAGAACTATTTGATATTTATAATGCAGGGTAAATATGTATGGTGAGGATTGCAATTTATTTGAAAATCAATTCATCATGGTCATATACTTATTTGGTATTATTAATGTTGGATAACTCAGTGACATATACAGCATTCCATATCTACTAATAATATTTATAGATTGAACTAACTTGCAAAGTGTTTTTTTTACTTCATTTAAAATGTTCCTGTGCTTGTCATAACGCATTTGTATTTTGTACTGTCATAGGTTCCTGCAGCTAATACCTAAACAGGAACCCTCAGCATCCACCAACACTTGGACTTCACTTCTAAAGAAATTTATCGGTTGCTAACTATGTAGATGGATTTGCAGAAATATGCCAGACGAGTTCAGTAGGAATGATTTACCTTAAACTCCGGACTTGTTTTCGCCTTCACAAACTTCCTCCAATCGGTTATGCTTTTTATGTTCGTAGGTTTCATTTTAAGTCTTTCCTCATCGCTCTCCGCTTTTGGCAAATTTCAAACCAATTTGCTTTTTGACGATCTCCAAAGTACTCCCATTTGTTGAAATATAGCTTTTCTTTGCCATTCCTCTTCCAATTTAAATCTAATCTGCAACAATACATCAAAAAATGATATTAGTAAAATTTATTTAATTTAAATACGACAGATTTAATTAAATCTGAAAGGTTTTCTGAAGTTATTAGAGGCCAATTTAAATTTATAATTGGCAAGAACTATTTTTCAATTTATCCAGAAGTTATTAGATGGCAATTTCAATTTATAATTGGCAAGACCATGTAATATTAGAAGTCATTTTCAAAACATATTAGAGTTAGAATGTTAAATAATAGATGCCTGCTTCATACCAGAACTGACTGCCACAAAACGTCTTTTAAGTCATCACTAATATTCCTCCAATCATCAATGGTGTATGGAACCTGCTCCCGCACAAGCGGTCCAAGAAAAGAGGATAAATATACCGACCCTTGCCCTACTGGTATACCTAGATCATTGAACTCAACTTCAATTCGATCCTGACTGCATGACGGGAGTCTTTTTGCTTTTGCTGGACCTCTACTGCCTCTTTTCCGAGATGTACTTCCGATTTCAGCTTCACTTTGTTTCCCAATTTCCAGCTCAGCATCAGCAGTTTGTTCAGGATGGTTTTCATTTTCTGAGCGGAGTCCTTCATTTGGGTCAGAGGGGATATCATCTAGTGGTTGTTCGTCTTCTTCATTGTGAACAGTGGCTTGCTTCTTAGCATTGTCTGGTTGTTCTTCTATTTCATTTATACTAGCTGGAACTTTATGTTTTCGCTTTGACTGTTTGTTCTTACCTTTGAACTGCTTGTTCTTCAGCCTTTCTCTGCAAGCGGGTACGTACAGATGTTGTAGACATATTTTTCTGCAAGTGACAGAAAACACAGTATAAACCAATAAGCACATGTAAATAATAAGCAACGATAAATATTAACAAACAACACTTAAATATCATCAACATGTAGCTGAAAAGAGATGTGGCAGTTTGCAAACCAAACAAGAAGGCCTAAAAGCCTTGCGATGATGAACAGATTTGTAATTTTATGAGAAAATGTACATGTAATGCAAACAGAATTGATAGGAACACTACTCATTATCAAGCAATATATGCAAACAGAATTGATAAGAACATATAATGCTTTGTCTCTGGAAGTATACAAAGATCAAAACACAAAGAACAAAAATTGAATGGTACATGCATTTGCAATGGATTAGAAAATTAAATGGTGCAAACTAACAGCCATTCGCAACATTAAAAAAAACAAAGCATTAGTGTAGCAAATGAACAACAAACACTAAAGAAAATCAATACAAGTTCAATGAAATTTCCAAATAGCTCGGATTTAATATATAAGTTCAACCATCACTAAAGCAAATGAACAACTATGCTCAAGTAGAACATATAATCTACTCAATTATGCCCTCGCAATCCTCTCTAACATAGCAAACATCTTCATTATCCGCTTCAGTTATTTCATCTTCCACCACTTGAATATCTTCCTCGATGCAATCGTGCTCCTCTATATCATTAAAACTTCTTGATGGTGCTTTCATTACAACGTACCAATTAGAAACATCGTTCTCTCTTGAATAAAATACTTGTTTTGCTTGAGATGCAAGTATGTATGGGTCTTGTGAAAATGATGCTTGATGTAAATTAACAAGAGTGAACCCATCATCATCAACTTTTACTCCATTTCCTTTATACGTCCAACAACACTTGAAAACTGGAATATAAAACAAATGATAATCTAATAAAATTATATCTTTCAATATTCCATAAACCACATCAACCACTTGGGACATCTCTTTAGCACTTGCTCTACACATAGTAGTTGCATCAAAAGTCACCCCACAATTCTGAGTTTCTCTCCCTAAATCTTTTACATGAAAACATTGCTCGTTGATGATATATCCTTTGAAAGACATGGCATCATCCTTCGGACCATAAGCAATCCATTTTAACATGTCATTATGATCCTTGGAGGTAATAGGTATCTACAACAAATTTCATTTAGCGTGTAAATTTATATAGTAATATTGATAGTTGAATGAGAATATATTTGAAATCTAACTAATCATCCTTTTAATCCAATCGACAAAACTTTTTGTATGTGTTTCCCAAAGTAAGGTCGCATTTTTTGTCATGCGTTGGTCTGAATTTTCTAATTCCTCCAAATGCAAACTAGTATTGAACAATTGATTATAAGTTATATATATCATTGCGAACACATCAAAGTATTTAAAACAATATAACATAAACTTACTCTATAAACGGTTGCACCACGGCCATATTCATTAACACAGCTAAATGAGCACTTTCTTTCTCATTAACTGGCAATTTAATTGTCTTCGATACTGAAATTGGACGTCCCTCTAATATTCTACTACTTTCATAATCTTCATTTCGAGCTCCTTTCTCCTCTATATGTCCTGATTTCTTCAAAAATTCATTGAAAAACAACATACATTTTGTTGCAAGATACGATTCTGCAATACATCCCTCTGGTCGTGCATAGTTTCTGACATAATCTTTGAGTGTCTTCATATATCTTTCGAATGGGTACATCCATCGAAAATGAATAGGTCCACACATTTGTGCTTCTTTTCCAAGATGAATGGATAAGTGTATCATTATATCAAAGAAAGATGGTGGAAAAAAATTTCAAGCTCACATAAAACGTCAATAATTTCAACATTGATTTGTTCTACCTTCTCTCTATCAAGAACACGTTGACATAATTTGTTGAAAAAAGAACATAAGCGAATTATCGCTTTTCTTGCCTTCTTTTCCATGAACCCTCTCGATGCTACTGGCAATAAATGTTGCATTAATACAGGTAATCATTTGACTTCAATCCACTAATTTTGCAATCCGACAATGAAATCCGATTTTTTAAATTTGAACAGTAGCCATCCGGTCCTTTGAAATCATACAGTCTTTTGTAAAATATTTTTCGCTCGGATTTTGACAACATATATGGAGCCGGTGGAAGATATGTTTTGTTCCCACGAGGTTGTGTATGAAGCACACTTCGAATTCCCCAATCCTCTAAATCCTTTCTACAGTTGGTTCCATCTTTGGATTTATTTCCATGCAACATTGTGCCCAATAGGCTTTCACCAATGTTCTTCTCCACATGCATCACGTCTAAATTGTGACGTAATGGAAGTTCCTACGAAAACCAAAACAATAATGCATTATTGGGTTTTTCTTGTATTAAAACAATGAAAAATAAATAAATTAACCACTAACCTCCCAATAAGGCAAATCAAAGAAAATTGATCGTTTTTTCCACCTTGATAGCTCTACTTCTGTAGGACTGTTAGTATCATCATATTCATCTTCTTTATCATAGACATGCTTTCTCTTCTTACTTTTCTCCTCTATTCCTTTTCCAAAATCATTTGTATAATCCTTCAATAATGCATAGATGTTTCTCCCAGAAATCATTCTAGGAGCACCATCTGTCTCTACGGTATTATCAAACAATGCCTTTTGTTTCCTCCGTGAATCTGAAGGAGGTAGAAATCTTCTATGACCCATGTAGGCGAACTTTCGACTATGTTTCAACCAACGAGAATGGGTATTGACACCACATAATGGGCAAGCTTTTTGCCCTTTCGCACGACATCCAGCAAGATTTCCATAAGCCGGAAAATCATTAATCGTCCATAACAAAATTGCATTCAGTTTAAATAAAGTTTTACTAAATGCATCATAAGCAGTAACTCCATTAGACCACAAGTGATGCAAGTCTTCCACCAAAGGAGCCAAATATACATCAATATCATTCCCGGGTTGCTTCGGGCCTGGAATAAGTAAAGTTAACATAATATTTTCTTTCTTCATACACAACATAGGCGAGAGATTGTATGTCACAAGCATTACCGGCCAGCAACTATATTTCGAACTCAACATGGAAAATGGATTGAATCCATCTATAGCAAGACCAAGCCTAAGATTGCGTGGATCAGATGAAAAAGATTTATACTTTTCATCCACCATTTTCCATGTCATAGAATCCACGGGATGACGCATTTTTCCATCCTTACTTTTATTATTAAAATGCCATCTTAATTCTTCAGCCATCTTTTAAGATCTATACATTCGTCTAAACCTCGGAATAATTGGGAAATATCTCAATACTTTAACTGGAACACCTTGTATAACCTCTTCAATATCTTGATTTTTCTTCCATCTCGAGGAACCACATTTTGGACAACTTTCTAAATTTTTGTATTCTTTTCTGAAAAGGCAACAATCATTCTCACAAGCATGTATCTTTTCAAAACCCATGTCGAATGCTTTAAGAAATTTCTTGACTTCATATAAGGTTTTGGGAAGCACGTTCTCCTTCGGCAGAAATAGATGTTGCACAGCTAAAAGCTTATCAAAACCACTATCGGACAAGCCAGTCTCGCTTTTAAGATTATACAAGACGGTGATGGCAGATAATTTTGTGTGATCTGTGCAACCAGGATATAATGGAGTTTCTGCATCTTCCAAGTTCTTGACTAACTCATCCTCTTTTCTTCGAGAATCAACATCGTCTTTATCATCATCAAAAAAATCTTGATTCAAAAAATCTTCATCTTCATAGTGAATCATCTTGAATAGTTCATATACGTCAAACGTATTTGTTTCATTCTCTACATTTATCTCTTTACCATGGTTAAACCATACACCTTCAATGTATTTAGGATCCATTCCTTTTATAATTAAATGTTCAACGGTGATTTGGTCATCATGACGACTAAGATTCCGACAATCCTTGCAAGGGCATAAAAAATTTTCTACACTTCTCACATTCCTCTTTGCAACATGCATGAAATTCATTGCTCCTTGTCGGTATTCTATACTAGTTCTATGAAAAAAGTAAAAAAAAAAAGTGAGCTTTAGTATTAGATTATATGTTCTAATTCTCAAAATACACATTAAGTTAATCATGGTTTTATCACCTGTTTAAAAAAACCCAGCCTTTTTCCATTATCGACATTTGAAGGCAAATAAGTTTCCAATCTTTGGCGTATAAATTGGTTATCTGTTGTAATCAAAAAAATAACTAGACGTTGAAGTACAAATACTTGTAGCACTACTGCATATAACCATGGTGGTTTAGTAGACAAAGGCAAAGAATACTTTTCCAAAAATATAAATTTTACACTTATATTTTGCATTTAACCTCAGATTTACATGTATTTATAATTAATCCATGCATAACACCACACTCCTACCCACACATAACTGACCAAGTCACAACCCTCCAAACTGCTGCATAATAGTTACAGCTATCTGCCCCTCCTTTGTCAATCCATCCTCAAACGCTCCACTTCAACAAACAACATTCTAGTCACTCCACTTCAACAAAACTTTTGCAAATCTCTGCACTTCACCATTACACACAGACCACTGACCAAACTTCCTCCCACCTATCACCAACAAACGCCGGTGCATTTCCGCTGCCATACATTGCTGCAACTTTCAAAAAACGCAGCAACCTCTCATCACCATACTACTCAATCCTCCTATTTTACCACTTCTCACAACATTGTTTAATTCAACCACTTCCATAAATATACTTCAACACTGCAATCACTCCCCCACTCCACTGTTAAACAATTCATTCACTCCTCACAACAACACAGTTTCATACCAGCCTATAACAATACCCACTTTCATCTCATACACACCACATTCATTCATATCACCAAAGACAATATCCACTTGCCTACATTCCTGTAGCCTGCTTCAATAACCATTCTACAACCTACTGACTACTGCACTGATACAACCAACTGCACCATATTCACACACTACAACAGTGACCACTCCGACTACAAACCCCAAGCAACCACAGACCATCCTCCTTCCCATTTCTCCAACCTGCAACCTGTTCGCAACCGCACTTCATACTACAACTCAACAAAACATCAACAACCCAGCCTCCGCAGCAAACTACCAGAGACTCACGCAACATTCATCAACTTGCCCTCTGACATTCTACCACTCCTTACGAACACATACTCACATCCTTCCCCCAGCCTCGCCCCCTCGTACCAAACCAACCATCAACTTCACCGCCTCCTCTTCACTACCTCACATCCACACAACTGACATATTTCCAGTGCCTGCCACTCCACAAAAGACTATTTATGCTCCAACATTTACCACTCTCAACCATCCAGCCAGCCAATACCCAATCGCAAACAAAACCGCGACCTCCATCAATGCTACTTGAACCCACCAAATTCCCGAAACACGCAACCTCAACCTCCTCTCAGTAAGCAACCATTGATTCACTGAACCACTTCAACAGAACATTCATATACTCAAAGAAATCAAAGCAGATATCCCAACAGATCATTGAAATTAGGGTTAAATCAACCATTTCAGTAATAGTTTAGGAAAAAATATGAAAATAAGACGCATTCAAATTCATATAAAAGCCAAATAGAATCACAAAGTCGATTTAACAGATTCATACCTAAATATACCTAATCGATTTAAAAGATTCATACCTAATTATACCTAGATCTGCTGGCTGCCGCGACTCGATGTTGAGTAAGGGGGAAACGACGGAGTTGACGATGATACTTGAGTGCGATGAAAATTTAACACGATTAAAAGGGGAATTTTTTTTCTGAAGAAGAAAGCAAATTAGGGACGAGAATTTTGTTAAGTACGAGAGTAAAATGATAGGTTACGTTTATTTAGTTCGCGCGAACTCTTTTTTTTAGAAGCGGGAAACGTGAATTATTTTTTACCACGTTTATATTATTTGGTAATCTATTTTTTGTTGCATTTACAATAAAATGCCACCGATTTTTGCAACTATAAATGGTTTTTCTTGTAGTGTGCTATTTTGTAATTTTGGTCTAGTGTTACATTTAACACAATACGATCTTTATTGTGATCAATCAAATTGAAAACTCAAGCCCATAGTATGGTTTATTTACTATTTTCGAACAAACTAATTTCATTGAAGTATCATACAATACGAACTGTAACTGTTCATTATATAACACTTATATGTTATAGCATATGGATCAAATATCCACAGTCTTGTATTGGTTTCAGTTCGAAACTCACGGAATGCAATACACGTGCTCGACCAAATGAACGCATAAGTAGCCAAATTACGAATATATTTAGTAATTGTAAAATCAAGCATTTGCATGGGTATTGAAACTTCAACATGCAAGTAGCATTTATTGGTAAATATGTTATATTTCTATTTGTCAATCTTCAATTCAGTTTATTTGTATACCTTAATTGACATATGTTTTATCAATCATGTTAAATGATAAAAAAATTATCAATGTAGATTATAATAATATCATATAGCATAAGTTCTTACCATATTAGAAATATTAAATGCTATCATTTCATTTCTCTCATAAGGCACCCACCAGTCTTTTATATTTCACTAAACCCTAAGAGAAACATAGAAGTCTTTCGACTTCACTAGCTTGTGTTAAGATTCGTTCATTTGAAATTCTAACCTTGAGTTTGCTCAACAAGTCATAGCACCATGGACGACAGATAACTCCATATCGGTTGTGTCGTATATAGCTCCTAACCCTTGGTACCTTGTCCTAGTTTCACTTGACTTTGAGTTTTCTCAATGGAAGGATATGAAATTATTCTCTCTAACCTACCATATCACGTTGGCCTAAGTATAGTACCTTGAGTTTGCTCAATAAATACAAATAGTTATCTTACCTCATCTACTCAATATATTAATAATACTACACATAACATCCCTAGCTTGAGTTTATTTAACAATTAAGGAGTTTGTAAGTAATTTATTAATATATATATGGTAGAGGACAACATTATATTGATGATTCATAATCTTAAATATATTACATTGAGTGATACCGGCATATATGGAATAATGTCTTTATTATGAAATGCCCTCACGATTTAAGTGTCAGACACATGTATGGTATACGTAACAATATATACATATTTATACCTTAAGTCTATTTGGGTTTCTTTATGTTCTACCTTTAATTATACATTCATATTATATATGTATTATTATTATATAATTTTTCTATATCATGTTAGTTATATAATAGTCTTATGTTTAATATCATATTAATTCAATCTTATTTAAATAATTTTAATCAAATAAAATTTTAATTATTATATTATCTTAATATAACATTTATAATAAATATTTATTATACAATATAACCTTTATAGTATAGCACATATATCATATATATGTGTATGTTATTTAATTAATTAACCTTTTAATTAATGTTTAACTAAGAATTTTAATTAAATTATTTAATCAACAATTTTAATTAAATTATATTAATTTTGAAATTCATTTATATACATACATACATACATATATATATATATCTTATTTTAACATTTTAAAACAACGTAACATATATCATAATATATAATACATGTATATATTTATTAATTAATTAATTAACTTATATAATTAATATATCTTATTAATCTTATTGATCTTATTAATAAATTATATAAAATTTTGGAATTAATTTATATTAATTTTCATGCATTTTGAATTTTTTTATTACATATTAACTTTTATAATATATATGTCTTATTTTAAATTTAACTTTAACTTATATTTTTAACTTTCAAACAATTATGAAAATTAGCCAAAGGCCCAATTCAAATTGGCCTTTTCTATTTGGGGCAACCCTTGGACTAACATATTTATTGGGGCCGATTGGTTGTTAGATAAGGCAGAGTACTTGATTACCCAAACATAATACTTCGATATTATTTCTCTAGACACCATATTATCTAGGTTGTGAGCTTAATTATTTTACCCTAATATGACTAATTTAAAAGGCATAGACTATTTGGCTCTGATAGCATTGTTGGAACTAGGCAAGCCCATAGTCGAAGTTATGGATGAATGTAAAAAATTCCCTTATTCGATCTTTATCAGGTCTACGAAATCTAATTTATTTAGAATATTTCACAATATTATTTATTAAATCGTTTATTTTATTTAAATTTATAAACTATATAGTTTTATTTAGTTTGAATATATATATGTGTATGTGTGTGTGTGTGTGTACCATATACACATATATGTGTGTATGCGTATGTGTAACATGTTAACATGTGCCAAGTATGGCATGTTCGTATATAGATGTTGGAATTTGCATCGCAACGGACACATTAGCTCATCCAATATGCATGTATATGTTATCCAAATATATGCATATATATATAATATATATATATAAACTATTATTTATATAAATATTTTAATATATATGTATGTATATGTTTTAAGCCTGTTTAAATAATTTTATATAAATGTATAATATATATATTTATATGTATATATATGTATATCTATATGTATATAAACAAGAGTATATATATAAACTTATAATAAAATATTGATAATATATGCATGCATATGATTAAAATATATTTATACAAAAGTAAATAAATTATTTAAAATATTAAAAAAAATAACTGTGAATGATATATGTATACTTGTATATAATAATAAAGTATTTCTTTTAAAAATATACACACACACATACACAAATATATCTAAGAATGTATTAATAAAATTATTCAAGATAAATTTTCTAAATCTTAGGTCTAAGAAATAATTATTTACATATATTTTCTAATTTAAAATTCATTTTCACTAAATATTCATTTGGAAACTTACAAAATAATAATAAATAAATAATTTCTAAACTTTATTTTAAATTTCTAGTAAATCCAAAATGATACTTTGAAATTTGAACATTTTTTTAATTTTCTTGGTTTAAATTAATTTTATATTAATTTGTTAAATTTCAACACTTTTAAATAATTAATTTCAAAAATAAAAAAATAAATTTTTATTTTTTATTTTTTAGCCAAGAGCTTATGTGGTGCTAATATGATTTTATAAAATTTTAAAAATATTTTTCATAACATATTCGAATTAATATAATTTAATTATTAAGCAAATTGATTTAAATAACATTAAATAATAAAAAAATTTGGTTTTTACTACAAAAATCAATTTTACTATAATATGTTATATGTAATATTGTATGATGAATTTTAATCGTAATATGATGTTATAGCTAACTACAAACTATATAATGTAATTAAGTCATATATATTAATTTATAAAATATTATATTATATTATTTTTACATATGGCCGCATTGACCTGATATATATGACATAAAAATACCTTTTTTCTAAAACATAAACTTATACATATGTATAACCAAGGGGTTTTTAGTTACAGGGAAGAAGTTGCAAAAAAAATTAGTCTCAAGGACAACAATTTTGTTTTTTGGTTTGAATGACACATTGTAGAGTAAATCACAGAATGATAGATGTAGTTATCATTTTATATTTACACTATAAAGTGTCATTCAGACTAAAAAAACAAACTTATTGTCCCTGAAACTAGATTTTTTGTAACTTTTTCCTTGTTCCTAGTTTCCTGTATAACCAAAACTATACTGTGACAACATTGATTGCATATTAGAATCATCACTTAACTAACAATATAACACACACACGCGCGCGCGCGCGCACACACACAGATACACACACACACACACACACACACACATATATATATACATATATGATAAAAATGTTATATTGAAAATCGTTAATTACAATCCTATAAAATCATATTTGAATACCAAAACCTAGAAGTACACCTTGAAAAGATATAATCTTCCCTTTAAAACTCTTTCCGATTCTGCAATTTGTTAGTCCTTGAACCGTTGACCTTTAACTATCGAATAGCAGTCGATTTGATTTGATTTCCACTTAAGAAATTAGGGAAATGGAAGAGAGGAACGTCCAGCAATATATCAAATTGGAGGCTTCAAAAATTACTCTAAGGATTGAGGATAGAGATTCTTATATGGAGGAGAATTAAGAGATATTTTAGGATCAAGATCCAACATCATCTCTTACCAATTCTTTTACATCTTAGCCCTTCATCTCAAAGTCTATGTTGCTCTATCTTAGGGCCACATTAACTCCTCATTATGGCCAAATTTTCTATCCCCTTTCATAGGCTTTTAAACTCATTTAGTGCCTAAATAAAATATTATCCAATTAAACCCAATTTAATTGCTTATCGTTGTCGTTTATCGATTGATATATTAATAATTATTATAAATATATCAAATAATATTTCTTCATCAAATCATAATCAAAATTTACAATTAATATTTCATAAATATTAATTAATTTATGAAAGTTATAAATTAATTAAATTGTTTGGTCAAAGAAGAATTCATCATTTCGGTTGCATGACTCGCTAGATGTTGTAGGATCGGTTTCACCCTAGAGGGGGTGAATAGGTGATACTATTAATTATAAAATTATTGCGGAAGTTTATAGAATATTTTCAACACGGATATATAAGAATAATAGTAGCACAGATAATAGCAGAATAATGAATGCAGAAATAGAACACACAGATTTACCCAGCTTTGGAAAAAACCTGCCTACATGCTGCCCCCAAGGTTTCAACTAGAAATTAAGCAGTCAGACGCTTACACACGTAAACTCGTGACACCTGCTATCAACTAGCATTAACTCTACGCTCAAAACCCTGCCACTACTCAGCCATTGAGTTGCGAATTCTTAAACTACACCACCGTATTTCGTCCCCTAACCACACGACTTGAAATTACAATCGTTTAAAAGAGAAATTACAAAACTATTAAAATAATAAAACAAATAAACCCTAATTTTAAAGATTAGAAGCCCAAAGAGATTAAGCCAGCCTAAAATAAAAAAAGTGATGAATGTTATTCCTTTTTTCCCTTTTATATCTTCGGCCGCCTCCTTGATAATGGCTGCTTCAATATTCATTCATTCCTCTTTCCACAACTTTATGGTTTTTGTAAAATTGAAATTGCCGCTTAGTTGAATTAACTGTTGATGCTTCGAATTCTTTCTTCTAACATTGATTTCTTGTGGCTACTTCAATTCAATCGAGTTCGAATTAAAATTGGTATGTTGTTTTCCTTTTTTCTTTTCTGGTTGATATGCTTGAACTCGATCGATGATTCGAGTTGAATGATTATTCTTTGTTGCTTGAACTCGAATAATCTTTTGGCCGATGATGTTAATGGTTTATATAGGATCTTAATTCCTATAATCTCGTTCGTATAAATTTGTTTGAATTCGACACTGTTATGCTCTGGTCATTCGATTTTGTTTGATTGCTTGAGATGATTTCTGACTTCTTCAATTTCGTGTATTTTGTTTACTTGCTGCTAACGACTTTGTTTTCAACTTCCTTGGACACCAAGGTGTTGAATTCTTTGAATTCGGTCAATTGACGGTGTTACTCATATTATCTAACTTCGATCATTTCTCAGTGATATTATCTTGACTTTGTTATTTGAAATGATTCCTAGACTTTGGAATGTCTGTTCTTTTCTCTGTTTGGCATCGGCATATGCTGTTCCATGATATGTAGTTGTATCGATGAACTCTTTGCACACCATTGACTATGATTGTGTAGTCTGCACTGTGCATCTCCATTTGTATATCCACTTGGGTTTGATTTCTTTGATTTCTCTGTGACTTTGGTTGTCACCGCTCTGACTTGATACACTCACTTGCTTAACTCGAAGTCTGGTTGTTTCACCATTGATTGTTGCATTGTGTCTGCTTCGGTCTCGTACCATATGTTATTCGTTGGTCTATTTGGTTCATGTTGTACATATGTGCATTTGTATCCTGTACTCATGCATTGCATTTGTAGTTACCACTGTCCACTGATGTTGGTCTTCATGTAGCTTGTTGTTCATGTTGCTTTCTGATTTGACCCAGATCATATTTGTTCCTCCGGAGTCATAGCATTCATATTTTACTGTCATATAAGCTTGATGCTTGGATTTTCTTATACACTGTTTACTGTTGACATGTGTTTCATTTTCAGTTTGCATTCATGTATATATATCAGTGCTCTGGTCTACATGAATTTGAACTTGACTGTCTTTGTTTGTCAAAAATAGTTGTTGTCTCATATGTATATAACTGTATGCTCTGTTGTTTCACTGGGTCTGTTGCATCGAGTTGTACTGCTTGCATTCATACTTCATGTTGGCTACATTTTTTGATCTTGGCTATGGTTTAATATGAAAATGGTCTGTCTTGAAGTCTTCATGTGATTACACTTTTGCACTGTGCACGTGTGTATGCATATGTATTGGGTTGCAGTGACCTTTGAACCATTTCTGAGGCTTCACATTGATTGCATCATTGTGCTCATTACTATTTGATTGTATTACATTATTCACTGTCTTGTGCCATTATCTTGTATACCATCTGGAGCTCGAGTCTAGTTCATGTAGTCTTGCTTTGGAGCTTTAGTCTTCATGTTTTCACATATGCATATGTTTTTTCGACAAGAATTCTCTTGAGTCTGGTTGGACTTGAGACAGTGGCATTCATGTGTACTTTACTTGTGCATGTCACTTTTCATTTTTGTTTTCACTTGAACTTTATCTTGATTTTTGGAATTGCACCTGTGTTGAGTCCAGCCTATAGCTCGGGTTTGACCTTATGCTCGTGTCGTGACTTTATTTGTACTGCACTTGAGTTGAGCCTGACGTTTCATTTGGGTTTGACCTATGCTCACCTGTCTCTATAATTTTATCAAGTGTACATATCGATGTGCACAGCCTTGTGAAATGTACAGTGATACACAGTGCATGTCACAAGCTGTTCATGTGTGATGAATTTAAAACTAAGTGATGACGAACAACCCAAATAACTGAGGCAAACAATATTTGCAAAATTACATTTTGTTTTACACTGTAAAATATTTTATTTTCAATTTTACCGCGTCAGTGTGTATTTTTGCAGATTGCTAAGATGCTGGATTCAATATGGAATAGTGAAGATAAATATGAGTGAATGAGCGATATGTTGTGAGGACATTTTTAAATGAAAAATTGAAATATGATTGAAATTATAATGTAATCGTAAATTGCATATATATAGTGAGAGCCCAAATTTTTACTATTCAAAATTATAATAAATATTTGTTTGAATAAAATATCAGTTTGAATTTAAATTCTTTGTTAATTATTTTACCCAGCAAATATTTATTTAATTATGTGAATATTAAAATAGTACATTAACAAATACACTTATGAATGTTTATATGTTTATTATCATCAAACAAAAATTATATATTCGCATATTCAATAATCTCCCCCTTTCAATGATAACGAACATATATTTAAGATTTTGAATTTATTAAATATATTTGATTATTCAATTTTCTATCCCTGCTTGAATGCTCCCTCTCTACACAATGCTTCCCCTTCATATATGCATGAATAAAAAATATGAAAATGATCCTATATGCAAATAGGAAATATATTTAACCTTTATTTTCCAAAATCTTAACTTTTCTCTCCCCTTTTGTTGTCAACAAAAGAGTAATAGTGTTAGAAAAATAGAGATAAAGTAATAGACATTAATCGACATTAATTCCCAATCGAGTATAAATATTAAATTTCAATTAAAAAATTAAATAAAAGTCATAAATACTCTGTCTGGTTCATATTCCACATTAAAATGATAGAAATGAAGTATTTTGTATTTTAGGAATTTGAATATCTACTAACTATGCATAACCGTTTGGACTTTTAAATGAGATTTATAGTATTCCAATTTTTTTTTTAAAATGAATTCAAGTATCTTCTAACCACACATAACCGTGAGGATTTTTAAATGGGATTAGAATCAACTTATCTATTTAATTAATCAATTTTAATATGCGTTTCATACATGCATAACCGTGAGGACTTTTAAATGAGCATGGAAGCACATAAAAATTTCCAAGTAATTCACCCATGCATAACCGTGATGAATACCTTGGATGTTTTTATTTGTTAAAAAATGAAATGAAAAACGAATGATTTCCCGTTTAAAATACCATATATTGACATACTATATTGGATTTTGATGTGTGATGGTCGATAGAAATATGATAGAACCAGAGATGGTCATGGAATTTTTACCAACAAAAAGTGTTTATAACTCTTGTTAAATTTCTAAAAAAATTACTAATTATACCGTCTCAAGTTATAATATATGATTAATATCAACACTCATCACTTTTTCAATCACTATTTATCTTTTAGATAATCAGTAGGGAGTCAGATTAGTCAATATGGTTATTTAAAATCAAATCCAAAAATAATTATAAAATCAAATTTTCCAAAATGACTAATCTAAAACAAAGTCAACAAAAATGATCTTTTAAAAGCAGTTTTATAAAAGAAAAAATGTCTCCAATTTGAAAATTATCTGAAATGAAAAATATGCAGATTTTTTTCTTTGAAAAATGATGCAGCTATAGAATGTCTCAACATAAATCACGTTCCACTAGTAATTTTTCTATCAACTGGATTACCAGTGTAATCTGCATCTGAATTTTTCTTTCACTCGAGATTATCATTAGTTGGATGCTATGAACCAAACTTTGATGTTGCAACAAATTCTTAAAGACCCTTTTAAATGAAATTCTTTTCAATTTTAATTGAAGCCGTGCCAATAAACAAAAACCGTGAATATAGAGTTAGCCGTAAAATAACCAAATGTATTATCATCAACCAACAAAACATTATCATTAATCCAAACCAATCTATATGAAGTAGTTCAAAGACTCTAGAATTTTTCATAGTGTTCTTGGCATAAGAATATAATTGGCCAACAATTTTGAAAAAGTCAGAATCATTATCAACATTCATTTCATTATCACATTACCGGTTGATTTAATTCAGATCACGGTGTAGACTATCACATTTAATATCATTCAAAATAAACATACCATTACTTATTTTACCTTTACGATAATTTTTCGTTGTTTCCCATTATGATTCTGTCACCTTTATACTAGGCTAAGGAACAGTGATTTTTCACCCATTGTGTTCTTGGAACAGCCAGAACACAAGTAACACAGTTGCTGTTCCTTAGCCTGCCACTATACCTACACGAGAGACGATTTTTATGACCTTTTTGTTTTTATAGGTCCATGGTTTTGAGTGGCAAAATATTTTGAAAAATATGTTTGTGAAGACCCAAAACTATTTACATATATTCCTTTCGACACCCAAATTTGTTTAACATTAAGAGATTTTATATTTGGGCCTTTTGGAACCCAAATTGGTATAGTTTTCACGTGTTTGGGTCTATTTCAGCAATTGTTTTGATTGTGTCCAATTTTTTTATAGATTGTGCACTCAGATTTGACTTGATTAATTACATTTCTTGCCCGCTCAAATTGATTATACCCAAGTCTAACAATATTAGTTTGTCGCCCTAATAACATATTTAACGATTTTTCTCCTTTGGAAAATTTTTCTAAAGTTGTAGACAATTGTTGGACTTGTGTTTTAAGTGACTCATTTTCATTCAATAATTGTGTGCACCTTTTTAGAATATTCTCTTCGAGTATTTTCACTCTCTTTCAAAATTAGAATTTCATTTTCAAGTGATTTAATTTTAATTTCTGATTTTTTTAATTTCATATTCAAATGTTGGACACCCTTCACACTTAGGGCTCCTACTTTGATATTTTTTAACTAATTGGTCGAGCTGTTTGTTTAAATCTATCAAAGTATCTTTTTGTGATTCAGGTTTGGCGTACTTCTCCCTAAGTCTTTGAAAACAGCCATTTACTTCTTGGAAATATATGAGTAATTCTAAGTGAGTAAGTTTTGATACCTCTATTAGCTCGTCATCATCGCTATCAGTTATATCACCTCGAAGGCACATATCTGCTTTCTCACTCTTACTGCTAGTACTCTTATAATCATTATCACTTTTAATCCATATGGCTGAAATACTTCTCCTTTTTGTTTTCTTTTCTTTGCTATGTCGATTTCGAGGACAATTGGGCTTGATATGTCCAGATGTTTTGCACTTACGATAGATGATCTTCCTTTCTTCTGGGTTGTCTAGTGCTTTGACTATTCTTATTTTCAATTTTTGATTTAGGGCTGGATTTCTGCATTTGCAGTTCCACTTTTTGAATCTCTTCATTAGTAATGCCAACTCAGTTGCTCCATCTTCATCATCATCATCATCATTGCTGCTTTTTGTCAATCCTGTTAAGCATGTTTCTGTGTCGATTTTGGAGGATTTCTCATTGCTATTGACTTTTGCACCATATAAAGCATCAAAAGTATTCCGTATTTCCTATGCATTTTAGAATGAGAGATAAAGTTAAAATTATCTTGATTATATGAGAATATAATATACGCATAGCAAGAGCATTAACTAAGATAATTTTCTCGTCTGTTATATTACACCCATTTTCAATAATATCCCAAATTTAACACTAACGGATCTTAAATAAAATTCCATTTTCAATTTCCAATTTCCAGTTCAAAAAATTTGTTCCATAAAAAATAGGAGGGATAATACTAGACAGACCCTCAATAAAAGTAGCCATTTTAAAAATTAAAATTTGTAAAAATATGGTCTTTGAAAAATCAAACTTTTTTAAAACAAAAATGGCGTTTGTTCCTAGTTCTGATACCGCTTGAGGATCGATTTCACCCTAGAGGGGGTGAATAGGGTGATACTATTAATTATAAAAAATTATTGCGGAAGTTTATAGAATATTTTCAACACAGATATATTAGAATAATAGCAGCACAGATAATAGCAGAATAATAAATGCAGAAATAGAACACGTAGATTTACCTAGTTTCAGCAAAACCCTGCTTACGTGCTGCCCCTAAGGTTTCTACTAGAAATTAATCAGTCAAACGCTTACACACGTAAACTTGCGACATCCGTTATTTACTAGCCTTAACTCTACGCTCAAAACCCTGCCACAACTCAGCCACTGAGTTGCAAATTCTCAAACTACACCACCATAGTTCGTCCCCTAGCCACACAACAAGAAATTACAATCGTTTAAAAGAGAAATTACAAAACTATTAAAACAATAAAACAAATAAACCCTAATTTTAAAAATTAGAAGCCCAAAGAGATTAAGCCGGCCCAAAATAAAAAATAGTGATAAATGTTATTCCTTTTTTCCCTTTTATATCTTCGGCCGACTCCTTGATTATGGCTGCTTCAATTTTTGTTCATTCCTCTTTCCACAATTTTAGGGTTTCTGTAAAATTGAAGTTGTTATTTAGTTGAATTAACTGCTGATGCTTCGAATTCTTTCTTCTATCAATGATTGCTTGCGGCTACTTCAATTTGATCGGGTTCGAATTAAGATTGGTATGTTGTTTTTCTTTTTTCTTTTCGGGTTGATATGCTTGAACTCGATCGATGATTCGAGTTGAATGATTATTCTTTGTTGCTTGAACTTGAATAATCTTTTGGCCGATGATGTTAATGGTTTATATAGGATCTTAATTCCTATAATCTCGTTCATATAAATTTATTTGAATTCGTCACTACTATGCTCTGGCCATTCAACTTTGTTTGATTGGATGAGATGATTTATGACTTCTTCAATTTCGTATATTTTGTTTACTTGCTAGTCACGGCTTTGGTTTCAACTTCCTTGGCCGCCACGGTGTTGAATTCTTTGACTTCGGTCAATTGACTGTGTTACCCTATATTATCTGACTTCGGTCATTTCTCAGTGATATTGTCTTGACTTTGTTTATTTGAAATGATTCTTGGACTTTGGCATGTCTGTTGTTTTCTCTTTTTGGCATCGACTTCTGCTGTTCCGTGACATGTATTTGTATCGATGAACTCTATGCAGACTGTGATTGTGTAGTCTGCATTGTGCATCTCCATTTGTATATCTGTTTGAGTTTTGATTTCTATACGACTTTGGTTGTCATACCTCTGACTTGATACACTCACTTTCTTAACTCAAAGTCTGGTTGCTTCACCATTGACTGTTGCATTGTGTCTAGTTCGGTCTCGTACCACATGCTATTCGATGGTCTATTTGGTTCATGTTGTACATATGTGCATTTGTATCATGTACTCGTGCATTGCATTTTTACTTACCACTGTCCACTGATGTTGGTCTTCATGTAGCTTATTGTTCATGTTGCTTTCTGATTCGACCCAGATCATATATGTTCCTCTAGAGTCATGGCATTCATACTTTACTTTCTTATAAGCTTGATGCCTGGGTTTTCTTGTGTACTGTTTACTGTTGACGTGTGATTCATTTTCAGTTTGCATTCATGTGTGTATATCAATGCTCTGGTCTATATGCATTTGAATTTGACTATCTTTGTTTGTCAAAAATAGTTGTTGTCTCATATGTATATAAATGCATGCTTTATTATTTCATTGAGTCTGTTCCATCGGGTTGTACTGTTTGCATTCATACTTCGTGTTGGTGATATTTTCTGATCTTGGCTGTGGTTTAATATGAAAGTGGTCTGTCTTGAAGTCTTCATGTGATTACACTTCTTCACTGTGCATGCATGTGTGCATATGTACTAAGTTACAATGACCTTTGAACCATTTCTAAGGCTTCACATTAACCGCATCATTGTGTTCATTACTGTTTGATCGCATTACATTGTTCACTGTCTTGTGCCATTATCTTATGTACCATATGGAGCTCGAATCTGGTTCATGTAGTCTTGCTTTGGAGCCGTAGTCTTCATGTTTTCACATATGCATATGTTTTGTTGACAAGCGTATTCTCTTGAGTCTGGTTGGACTAGAGGCTGTAGCATTCATATGTACTTTACTTGTGCATGTCACTTTTCATTTTTGTTTTCGCTTGAACTTCATCTTGATTTTTGGAATTGCACCTCCGTTGAATCCAGCTTATAGCTCAGGTTTGACCTTGTGCTCGTGTCGTGACTTTATTTGTATTGCACTTGAGTTGAACCCGGCATTTCATTTGGGTCTGACATGTGCTCACCTGTCCCTATAATTTTATCAAGTGTATATGTCGGTGTGCATGGCCTTGTGGCATGTACAGTGATACACTGTGCATGTCACAAGCTGTTTGTGTATGATGAATTCAAAATTAAATGATGACGAACAACCCAAATAACTGAGGCAAATAATATTTTCAAAATTACATTTTATTTTACGCTGCAAAAATATTTATTTTCAATTTTACTACGTTAGTGTGTATTTTTGCAGATCTCTTAGATGATGGATTCAATCTGGAATGGTGAAGATAAACACGAGTGAATGAGCGATATGTAGTGAGGACATTTGTAAATGAAAGCTTGTGATTAACTGAAATTGTAATGTAATCGCAAATTGTATATACATAGTGCGAGCTCAAATTTATACTATTTAAAATTGTAATAAATATTTGTTTGAATAAAATATCAGTTTGAATTTAAATTCCGTGTTATTTGTTTTATCCAGCAAATATTTATTGAATTATTTGAAAAATAAAATAGTACATTAACAAATACACTTAAATGAATATATATGTTTATTATCATAAAAAATCATATATTCGCATATTCAACAGACGTAAATTTGATCAACAATTAATGTCGAACTATTCGAATATAAATGTTCACATGTCATTTAGCAGGTTGTGTGACATTTTGGCCAAATTTATAGCTTACTTTGTTTTGGTGAAATCCAATTTCATTTTGTTAAGCATTACCCGATTGTGACTTCATATTGAAGAACAATAATATTCTCAAGTCAAGAGAACTGTGTAAATTAGTTACATCAATTTTTTTTTACCATGGTTATATTAACCAACTGAAAACTATCGAGTGGGTCATTCCATAATTATCCAATTACAATCAGTACATAATCCCTAGGTGCCGCAAGTAGTCATGACTAGTACATTGCCCAATGTTTCGAGAACGTTATGTACTCTAGTCTTGATGAATATATTGATATCCAATCTCGTTGCGTCTTGACTAAGAACATATAAAATAGTATATTTGTTTTCATTGTAATACATCACTCACGGTCACAACACTTTGTAACCACTATCAAAATATACCATTTATGTATTTTCTATTAAATAAACCTTTAATTAAATTAATTAATTGATATAACATATTATATCAAGTATATAATGGAAAAACACATTTTATTTCGAATAAGATTGGTTATCGAGTTAAATATACGTAACAGATTATATAATTACCCTTACCCTAACTCTATCAGTTTTAAAAAAAATACTCAGTGAGGGTAACAAAGTAAGAACTATTATCCTTAGTGATTACAGGTATCTAGCCACATACATTGTTATGCACTAATTCTAATTGTTCATCAATTCTTTCATTGTTCCCGCTAAAAAGGTGCTTAGTCATTTTTCCATTGAGACATGACCCAAACATATAAATGATTTAGAACTGAGTAATGGGAGAAAAACTTGGTTTTTGTTTGTGTAGTCACTTCTCTCTAATATAACCTATTCTATAATGCCAAATATAATTATCATTTATATTTTTATAAGAACTACTTAAAGAATAAAAATAATTTGCATTGATTACATAAATGCCATTTTCAAGTGCACCATTGCAAACTTTATGTTCATCCAAAATAATATTCATAATATTGTTTTCATAATGAAATACATATCCATTCTAAGAATATCTAAAAAGAGATACAATCCCATAAATAAAGTCTTTTGCAAAATAGTAATTATTTAGTATCAATACAACACCACTAGGAAAACATAAATGATAATCTCCTATTGCCGATGTAACTATAATAGATGCATCGACAACCTGAACCTCATCCCTCCTTTTGCCATGCAACACTGGTTCCTAAGCCACTATAGTGAATTACATATGATTTATAAATCCAGCATCTAAAACTCAAGACATTTTATTGATTGCAAAACAATTTTGAATCATAAATGTACCTGATAGAGCTATAGAACCATTCTACTTTCTTTCTTTAAAAATCTTTAGGTACTCTAGACAGTTCCTTTTCCAGGGCCTTTCTTATGAAAATGGTGACATTCACTAGTTTCTTACTCTTATTATTCTTCTTACCTTTGCTCCTTCCCCTCTTCGAACTCTTCGAAGATGATGCCCTGCCTTTGACAACAAGCATGACCCTTGATCCTTAGATTGTGACTCGGCCAACCTTAACATACCGAGGAGCGCCATGAGAGTCACATTCAGTTGGTTCATATTATAATTTAGTATGAATGGTTCATACTTAGGGGTAAGTGAACCAAGTATCAACTGCAACCCATTGCTTATCATCACGTCCAACTATGAAAGCCTACCAATATAACCCTTCATCATTAGGAAATAATCGTCCACCCTCTGTCTCTTTTGTATTTTGGTATTGAACAATTTCTTAGTACTCATACCTCATCGAATGAGATTACTTACCAAACAGTGCCTTCGTACCATCGAATATCTTATGGATAAACACAGTTTGGTGCCGCCTTTATATCGGCTTGTCTAATGTAGACAACATGAAAGCTTGGGTGATTTCCTAGTCAGCGACCTACTTATTATAAGCAACATGCAGTTCAGGGTCAATGTTATCAACGAGTTTAGTCATTGGAGTGTAAGTAACATATGACCAAATACATTTATATGTCAACGGTATCTTTATAGCTTTCAGCCAATGGTCATAGTTTTTAGTCGAGTAAGTTTGTCACTTCCATTGAATAGACTTAGAGTTGGCATTTTCTACAAGTTTAAATTAGTAGATTATTAGGATATTAACATAGTAAATATTATATAATATTAATAAGGTTAAACTTTATGTTTTATTTTATCGATAAGCTCCTGCTAGTCTTTGATGTTTTGATGAACCCTGGGTCAAAACATAGAAGTCTTTCAACTTTGGTAATAGGTGATAGGACTCGTTTGTCTTGCAATTCTCACTTTGATTTTTCTTAACAAGTCATAGCTTCACGGGATTGATAACACCTTATCGGTTGCATCATATGCAACTCCTGACTAATGGTACCTTGTCCTATTTCACTTCAACCTTTAGTTTTCTCAACAAATCGAACTCGTACCATCATATCACAACAACTTAAGTATAGTATATGTACCTGAGTTTGATCGAGAAATACATATGATTGTCTTATCTCGTCTATTCACTATATTAATAATACTATATATAACATCCATAGCATGAATTTGCTCAACGACTAAGAAGTATGCAAATAATCTTTTAATATATATATGTGTATATATATATATATATAGTAGAGGACAACAATATATTAAAGATTCATAATCCTCAATATATTATATTGAGTGATATCAACTTACGGAATAATGTATTCTTATGAAATACCCTTATCATTCAAGTGTCGGACATATCGAGAATCATGGTTCATGTACATTTATGCATGTATTTATTCCTTAAGTCTATTTAGGGTTTCTTTAATGTTTCACCTTCAGTTTATACACTCGTAATATATATATTTCATTATCATATAACTTTTATATTTTAACTAGCTTATCCGATGTATAATATTATAATAATTAAATCATATTTAATTAACACTTTAATTAAGTATATATTATTCAATTTAACATATTATATTAAATGTATATGCTACATAACTTTTCTAGAAATACATATATATATATGATATATGTATTTTAATTTATTAATTAATTTTTATTTAATTTATTTAATTAATTTTTAAATTATTTTATATAGATATATGTATACATACATTATCTTAAATATTTCAAGACAGTCTAACATATATCACCGTATATTATACATGTATATACAAAAGTACTACAACTATCAGTTTAGGAAGTTATACACCCTGCCTTTACACTTGCTGATCCCAAATACATATATGTAGATAAACATAATAGCGGAAACAGATAACTAAATACATATGGGGCCTCCTACACATCCATCATCATTTTCAAAGAGCCCAAAGAAACTTGCTACTCTAGGCCTACTCAAATATAATTGAGTGCCCAAGAGTTTAGGAAAAAATAAACAACTCGGATCAGACAATAAGTCTGGTATGAGTAAATTCTAAGAACGGGTTTCCCCTCATAATAATAGCATCCAACCATAAGTAACAGGAACAATTTAAAATAAAACCCAAAGAATGGACCTAAACAAGATCAAAATACAAACTTAGAGAATGGACACAAATAATTAAACATCGAAAAGAGCTTCAGTCACTTCTTGATGTAATTAAAAAACAAATTCGAAGGTTTGAATCAAAGACAAGAAAAGGGACATTTTCCAACAAATGACTAGGAGGGTGCACCTCCTAAAGGAAAGTATACCTCTGGAATACACTTAAGAAATATGATGCCTCTCGGACACGTCCAAGCCACACCCCACCAACCTTTACTGAGAATTCGAGTATTTCATACCTTAGTGCGTATATAACCGAAATCAATCTAGAGTAGATGTGATAATACTCTAATGGAACAAATCCATATAGCGTGGCTTCCACTTACTCATTGGGTTTAATCATTTTCGATAAAGGATATCAACGCCCAACATGAGCAACAATTCGTCTTAAATTGATGATACATAAAAAGGAAAGGTGAATCGATAGTCAATAAATCAGCCATCGGGAATATTTAAAATGATCGTATATACAAAAAAAACATGGAGTGAGCCTCATTTATTCTTTACTTAAATTTCTCAATTAATCTCAAATCATTAACTAATTACCAAAGATGTCATCTTTTTGAATGGGAACCATATGAACAACCAATCACTTACAATACATATAAAACAAGTAACTAGCAACCAACTTTTATTAGCAAGAACAAAGCATAAAACTGTGGCTTAAAAAGGGTGAGTTTTAATCACCAAAAAGCAACCAAATCAAGTCAAACTAACACTACTCCTCGAATCGACATTTGAACTTGGTTTTTCTTTTAAAGTTTGATTTTTTGAGGCTAAAAGGGTCAAATAAGCTTGACCATGGGTAACATTGGCTCGGCCTTGGATTTACAAGTTGGTTTGGTTTCTGGGAGCTAAGTAAAATAGAAAGTAAAAGAAAGAGTTTCAAGTAGTTTTTAAGGGATTTAAAAGGAAAAGAATGGATTTTTCTAACTTATAAATTTTTTGGAAGCCATGGAAGAGGTTGGAAAGCTTGATAAAGAAGATTAGTTTATTGAAAATGAAAATGAGAAATGAGGAAAAATAAGGAATTTCTTTTATATAAATTTATAAGTGAAAGTCAAAAATGCCCTTAATGATTTCAAAGTACCCTACCCTCCCCATTTCTTTTGCCACATCACCGTCCTCCCCCTCCTTGCCTTGCTCCACATGCCGCCCTCCCCCTCCATCCTTCAATCCATTACTTTACACCTTTTTATGATGATGTTTACTTATTTTGTAAGTTTCACTTTTCAAGATTTAAAAGAAAGGTCAAATCTTACTAATTTTTCTTAATTATGTTTTCAAACCAAAATCTAAACAATTTACTTTACTAATAAGACATATGTTGTTATATATGTGTGTTTGTGTGTGCGTATATACTCTAATAAACATAATGTTTTCTGATAACTTTTAAATGTTGAAAAATCGAAAATTCAAAAAATGATTTTCGGTCACATTTTCAAATTTTCTCTGAACTAATTATTTTCTTTAACCAAATTTCAAAACAATAGTACCATTATTAGTTATTACTTAAAGAAGTTCTTTTAACTATAATATCCATTATTTAAATATTTAAAAATACTCAAATTTAAAGTGATTAAGTTACAGGTCGTTACATCCTCTGCTTACAAGAAATTTTAGCCTTGAAATTAATTATACACAGCAAAAGATCTCCAAAGAAACCTAGATAATATCGTTCAATCAAATTGGTATAAATAAAGTGGCTTCACTACAACCAACGAGTATACTAAAAAGATATAATGAAATACTAACAACCATGGCAATAACTAGTGATAAGAATCCCTAATATAGTCCTTAGTTTCCTAAGTACAAACTCTATCATGTCCACTTCACTGAACCTTAACAAGATTCATATCCTTCATCCTCGATCGCTTTATATCTCGAGCGATGATATGAATTGGGCATTGAAGATTGGTCGAGTTATGCCGAACTTCCAAATACATTTGTTATGTTTGTTCAACTATGGTCGAAGGGTCGTGTACGTACTTAAGTAAATGAGATACGTTAAATACGTTGTGCACATCTGACGATCTATCTAGTTATTTCGCTCTATATGCAAGTTTACCAATCTGGTCCAGCATGCGAAAAGGTTTAATATATCAAGCAGCTAACTTCCCTAAGTTCATAAACCTCACAACACTTCTCAATGGTGAGACTTTCACAAAAAAGGTATCTTCAAATGAGAACCCAAGATCCTTGTGATTTGATCCGCATAACACTTCTAAGATCAAGTTCGGCCCAAGGACAAATTTATCATCGGATTCAACCCAACATGAAGGAGAACAACACGGATGACCATATGGAGCTTCGAAAGTGGCCACGCCAATACTTGCTTCATAACTATTATTGTAAGTGAATTCGACTAAGGGTAAATGATCTTCCTAAGAAACTCAGAAGTAAAGAATGCATGTTCGCAATAAATCTTCCAAAATCCATTTCACTCTCTTCGTCTGTCCATTTGTCAAAAGATGCAAAGCTTTACTTAGACCCAGTTCGGTCCCTATAGTAGTTTGCAGTCCCTACTAGAACCTTCTAGTGAATATCGGGTCTCGATCACTTATAATACTACAAAGAATACCATGAAGCCTCACAGTCTCCTTCACATATGAACTTTCCAGATTTTCAACAGTCCTAGTTGGCTTAACATGAACGAAATGAGCACTCTTGGTTAGCCAGTCGACTATAAGCCTAATGTCTTCGTTCCCTCTTCTTGGCCTGGGAAGTCCATCAATAAAGTCCATAAAGATCTACTCCCACTTCCACTTCGGGATCTCAACTGGCTAAAGCAGCCCAGCTGACTTATGTTGGTGACTAATGATTTGCTGGAAGTTTGCACACTTATTCACAACGATCGAAATATCTCGCTTCATCCCCTTCCACTAGAATACTCTCTTCATATCTTTGAACGTCTTGGCCACTCCTGGATAGAAAGATAACTTTAAAAAGTGGCATTCAGTTAACACTTCTCTCTAAAGTCCATTAACATTCGGAACACAAATATGCCTATCATTTTCAATATGCCCTTGGTAATGAATCTCAAAACTAGAAACAACACCTTCTGGAACATCCTTCGTAAGTCGAGCAAAAATAGGATTTTTTTCTTGACTAGCCACAATCCTCTCCATCAGTGCTAGCTTGACTTCTAAATTTGCAACCAACCGCTACATTCCTACTCAATGCATCTACAACCGCATTTGTTTTTCAATAGGTATAAAGAATCTTCAAACCATAAGAAGCGAGAAACCCCAGTAATCTCAGCTGCCTCAAATTCAAATCTTTATGGGTAAAAGTATATTTTAAGGAATTATGGTCCATGTATAACTCAAACTTTTCACCTAAAAGATAATGCCTCCACATCTTCGGTGTGAAGACAACAGCTAAAAGCCCCAGAACGTGTGTAGCATAAATTTTGTCATGTGGCTTTAGTTGTCGACTCGCATAGGCAATAACCTTCCCGTGCTACATAAGGACCGCTCCCAAACCAGTACCAAGAGCATCCATATACACTGTTTAACAGCCGCCCCCTTATGGAAGAGTCAAAACAGGAGTGCTGTCAACTTCTTCTATTCATTAAATGCTTGATCACACTTAGGCATCCACATGAACTTAACATCTTTCTTTGTTAACTTCGTTAAATGAGAAGAGACTTCGAGAAATCTTCAATGAGTCTTCGATAAAAGCTAGCCAATCCTAAGAAAATTCTAATTTCTGTTGCATTTTCGGTCTTTCTCCACTCTTGAATTACAACAACTTTAGTTAGGTCAACTAACTTGCCTTTTCCCGAAACATCATGCCTTAGAAATCTAATTTCGGATTTCGAAATAGCACTTAAAAAACTTAGCCTTTAACACATGGCTTCTCAAGATATTGAGTACGACATTGAAATGATACTTATGCTCCTCCTCCATATTTGAATAAACAAGAATGTCATCAATAAAGACAAGAAAAAATTTGTTAGGAACATCTCAAAATACTCAATTCATTAGGTCGACAAAGTAAGCGGGTGCATTGGTCATCCCAAATGGCATAACTAACCTTTCATAGAAACTGCTAGAATCCTGAAAGCTATTAAGAGCACACTCTCCTCTGCTACCCTTAATTGGTGAAAGCCGATGGCAAGGTCCAATTAGGAAAATATCTTAGCATCATGGAGCTAATCAAATATGTCGTTGATCCTTGGTAAAGGGTATTTATTCTAGATAGTACTTTTATTCCATCCCTAATAGTCTACTCATAATCGTCCGCCTTTATGTCAAAGACGACTGGTGATCCCCAACTTGAGGTAGCACGTCTTATCAACCCCTTCTACAACAAGTCCAATGTCTGGCTTTCCAAATCCCTCTTCTCTTTCGAATCTGACTTTCGAGGAGGTTATACAATAACTGTGGTTCCTGAAATCAAATCAATGCCAAACTCCATTTCACGGTGGGAGGTAAAACTTGCACTTCATAAAAAAAATCCATGAAATCCCAAACAATAGGTATATACCTATGCTCCTCTTTAACTACTTCGAGTGGATAAAGAAATTACTTATTAAGTTGTTAGGTTTTACACAAAATATGTCAATGCTTCTTCCTACTACATCCTTTACCACGATCATCCTCTTATCACAATCCACGACAGCTCTAAACTTGGATAACCAATTCATTTCTAGCAACACGCCAAAACCCATGAACCTAAGAACAAAACAAATTAAAATAAAAAAGATGATTTCGAAAAGAAATCGGCACATTTAGACATATAGCATCAAATTTTGTTGGACCCTAATAGAGTTTGACACACAAAGAGGGTTACTCAAATGGATGGGTTTAAGGTTAAGTTTGTCAACAAGATCAACTGAAATAAAACTACGGGAAGCGCATGTGTCGAATAATACTCTAATAGGAACATCACAGATGGATAGTCTACCTTGCAACACCTACTTTTGTTTTTGTCCTGAAGAAGTGGATGGTATCTCCTCCGTACCAAAAGCCTATCTTTGCGACCCCTTCTTGGAAAAGGGCACTCATTTTTCAGATGTCCCTGTCTGTGACAATTATAGCAGGTGGTAATCAGGAAATCGGGTGTAAAGTGATCCACTTTATTGCACTTGAAATAAGTAATATTAGCTAAGTCGAGCAGCTTCTTCTGTACCGCAGCCCCACCTCCAAGTTTCTTTCCTGCTCGCTGCTTCTTCCTTTTAAACTTACGCTTGCCTCAAAATGGTATCATTGATAAAGGCATAACAATAACTGTTGGCGCTACTCCCTTCTGGACTCCTTACTTAATATCCAGAGCTTTAAACCTCAAAGCCACGCTGATAATATAGGTAAATTTACCCATAAGATGATTGGTCATTTCTCGCTGGAACTCCAGTCACATCCCATTCACAAACATTTCATTCGTATTTAGTAGTGTGTCTATCAATCCAAGCCCAAAATGGGATAAAACATTAAACTTATGCTCATAATGCACTATCGTCATATCACCTTGCTTTAAATCGAGAAAAACCCTAAACAACCGAGTCCTTCCAGCATTTGGAATAAAATGTGCTTCAAAGACTTCCTTGAACCAATCCTAAGAAAACTCCTCTTCCAGAGTATTAGCTGTTATTGATTCCCACCAATCCATCGTCGAATTTTGAAGTTATCGTGATGCCAATAGTCATTTCTCCACATCCACCAATCAATGATCTCCAAATATCCTTTCCCAAGATCTAAGTATCTAAAATCCAAGAATATCTTTAGTTCCATAGAATGGTTTCCTGCCCAAAAGTGGTGAAATTCTTACATAAAGGCGCAAAGTTCGTAAGGGGTTGAACTTGAGCTAACACTTCCTCCATCGGATCTACAATTGGCATAGTAGCATTTCTAGGTACCCTGCGGTTAGTAGATGTGCTAGTTCCAGATTCTCTCCTTCTTCCTCTTCTTGTATCCATCTTCTATTTCCTAAAAAAACAATAAGTATCCTCAGAATACAAGAATATGATTAAAGCGGTTTAAGGAAACAACATATAAAGATTTAAAACAAGACTTTAGAGGATAGATATTATTATTATAAAAATTACAAATATGCTTTCTAAAGATTAACTCATTTTAGGGCATCACTTAACCCTATCCCTAATGAATTATAACTCAAATCAGGCTAAGGTATTTGCTCAACCGAAGCTCTGATACCAACTATGAGAATCCACCATTCTGACACATAAGAACAACACTAAACACATTGTCGGTGTTCGTGTGCCATTACCCAAGCATCCGAAAGAAGAATTGTCATTAGGGTAATGTAAAAATAACAGAACATAAAATCTTACAACAGAATGGTTAAATGTAAAACAATAACAATATAGCATATAAGAATACTACTTAACATGGCGTTACCAGAGTTACACAAAAGTACTACAACTATCAGCATAAGCAGTTATACATCCCGCCTTTACACTTGCTACCCCAAAATACACATACATAGATAAACACAATAGTGGAAATATAAACTAAATAGATATGAAGCCTCCTGCTTGTCCATCATTATCTTCAAAGAGCCCAAAGAAACCAACTACTGTCAGACTACTCAAATATAATTGAGTACCCGAGAGTTTAGAGAAAATAAACAACTCGGTTCAGACAATAAGTTTTGTATGAGTAAACTCCAAATATGGTTGGAAATAAATAACAACATGTGAGACCTCACTGTCAAATGCGAAACAGTTTCCTCTCATAATAACAGCATCCAACCACAAGTAATAGAAATAATTTAAAACAAAACCCAAACTTAAAAGAATAGGCTTAAACAAGATCAAAATGCAAAGTTAGAGAATTGACACAATAAATTAAACATCGAGAAGAGCTCTAGTCACTACTCGATGTAATTATGATGACAAATTCAAAAGTTTGAATCAAAGGTAAGAAAAGGGAAATTTTTCAACAAATGGCTAGAAAGTTGCACCCCCTTACCGAAAGTATAACTCTAGAATATACTCAAGAATTGAATGGCTCTTGGATATGTCCTAGCCAAACCCCGCCAACCATTATTGAGAATCCGAGTATTTCACATTTTCATGCGCATATAACCAAAATCTATCTAGAATAGATGTGATAATACCCTAATGAGAGCAACCAAATATAGCTTGGCTTCCACTCGCTCTTTGGGTTTAGCCATTTCTGACAAAGTGTATCAATTCAACGTTCAACATGGGCAACAAATATCATAAATTAACGTTGTACAAAAAGGAAAGGTGAATCGATAGTTAATAAATCAACCACCTAAAATGTTTAAAATGATCGTATATGGAAATTAATTCCTATTTTTTTACCACTACTCATCGATTTCAAACTATTACTATTTCTTGGTTGAAAATGAAGCTGGGAAAATGAAGGAAGTGTTAGCTCTAGGCATTGCCTTGACTGTAGTTCTTACTTTTGAGAATGAGACGAGTATCCATACCTCGACGTTTAGTTCTAAAAGTACTGCTAAATCCTTTCCATATAAGCGATACCGAATTATGGAAAATTAAATTCCTTATCCTTTCAATAATCAAATCAAACTTTTTAACTTTTATAACCGAACTTGTGCTGGAATAATACATTTCAAATATTAACTTTAAACAATACTATCAAAAATGATTAATTAACTTTAAACATTATTAATTTCTTAATGTCATTATTTAAAATGATTAACCTACTTTAATTCAATGATTAATTACTTTAACATCTTTATTTAAAATAATTAATTAGCTTTAACCATGACCAATTACTTCAAAATCATTTTAAAATAATTAATTACCTTACACCATCATTATTGAAGTGATTAATTTAACTTTAAAACATCATTATTAAAGTGATTAATTAATCTTAATACATCATTGACAAAATGATTAATTAATTTTAAAACACCATTAATAATACGATTTATTAATCTTAAAACATCATTATTAAAGTGATTAATTAATCTTAGAAAAACATCAATAAAATGATTAGTTAACTTTAATACATCATTATTTAAATGATTAACTAAACTTAAAACATCATTAGTTAAAATGATTAACTACATTTAAAACGTCATTGTTGAAGTGGTTAATTAATCTTAAAACATCATTAATAAAATGATTAGTTAACTCTAGTACATCATTATTTAAATAATTAATAAACATTAATCATCATTATTTTAAATGATTAATTAAGTTTAATCACTTCATTATTTGAATAATTAATTAATTTTGAAGGAACCATGTACATGATTAAACCAAAAGATTCCAAAAAAGGAGACATTTTTCAAAGTGCCTACATAGCGATAGTCGCTATATGGACACTTCCATAACACTTTAATACGCCCTTTTTTTCATCCAACCATCACATAACATAAGTATGAGCATATATATAGATGCAAATAACATGGAGAGAGAATCACTTATCATTTACTTAAATTTCTCGATTAATATTAAGTCGTTGGCTAATTATCAAAGATGTTATCTTTTTAAATGGGAACCAAGCAACAACCAATCACTTTACAATACAAGTAACTAGCAACCATATTTTATTAACAAGAACAAAGCTTAAAACTTGGTTTAAAAAGGGTGAGATTTACTCACCAATAAGCAACCAAATCAATCAAACTGGCACCACGCGTTGAATCGACTCCCTTACTTGGTTTTCCTTTGTAAAAGTTTGAATTTTTGAGGCCTATAGGGCTAAACGGGCTCAACCATGGGTAATATGGGCTTGGCCTTCGATTTACAAGGCGGTTTTGGTTTGGTTTTTGGGAGCAAGTGAAATAGAAAGTAAAAGGAAGAGCTGTAGTTTTCAAGGGATTTAAAGGAATCGAAGGGATTTTTCTAACTTAGAAATTTTTTGGGAGCCATGGAAGAGCTTGGAAAGCTTGAAAAAGAAGATGATTGTTTTGAAAATGAATATTGGAAATGAAAAAAATAAGGAATTAATATAAATTTAATAAGTGAAAGTTCAAAAATAACCTTAACGATTTCAAAGTACACTACCCTCCACATTTCTTTTGCCATATCACCATCCTCGCTACTCCTTGCCTTGCTCCACACATCATCCTCACCCTCCATCCTTCAGTCCATCACTTCACACCTTTTATGATGTGATGTTTACTTATTTTTAAGTTTCACTTTTTCAGATTTAAAAGAAAGGCCAAATCTTACTAATTTTGCTTAATTATGTTTCTAAATCAAAATCTAATCAAATTGCTATATTAGTAAGACATTTGTTGTTATATAAATGCATGTATGTATACTCTAATAAACGCAACATTTTCCGACAACTTTTAAATGCTGAAAAGTTGAAAATTCTAAAAACGATTTCTGGCCATTTTTTCGTTTTTTCTCTGTACTAATTATTTTTGTAAACCAAATTTCAAAACAACATTAACATCACTAGTTATTACTTAAAAGAGGTTTATTTGAGCTATAAAATCCATCATTTAAAATTTTAAAAATATTTCAAATATTCAAATTTAAAATGATTAAATTATAGATTGTTACAGTGTTGTACAAATTTTTTATTTAAAAATATCGACCCATACGTTTTATACACATAATCAACTTTAAATTAAATAACTATATACTAATATGCATATATATATATATATTAATATATATGCACACATATGTATATACGAAAATAAAATAATTTATTTATATCCAAAAGCCTATCGTTAATAAAAATAAATTTGGTAAAGATTTAAAACATACCATATACTATGTTAACATTTTAAATTTGAATTAGTAATTAAAAAATCATTTAATGCTATTATTTTAATTTCAAAAATAAAAAATAATTTATAGGCTGAGAGCATAATACAAGCAAACATACATGAAATTTATTTTATTAATATATACACACACTTATATACACAACCATCAGCATGTAATAATCCATTTATATATTGATTCGTTATATTTCTAACTAAGAAACATATGGAACTGATTATATAAACATTAGTATATAATAGTAGACTAGCAAAGTACCTTTCACCAAACCTTAAAGTTCGCATATTGAAACAAAGAAATAGTCTCCTTGAATCCAATTCCAATTATGAATTGCTAGCTCCCGAATTGCGTTACCACTAATGGTCGAATCGAACCGTTTTGATTTGATTTTGTAATTGGATTTATTTGTAGCTTGAGGATCTATAATTGACCTTGATTGCTGCAATAGGAGAGTGCAAAAAATGAGTAGACAAATGAATAGGAAGTGGCTTATGTAAAGGAGGACAAGAGATTGAAAATGGATCACAATCCTCTTTTGACCCTAACTAATTCCTTCCTCTTAATTATTCAAAAGTGCACGCTATATCTACATATGGTTAGCCCCTATGTATCTCTTTTATTGCCAGCTATGAAGCCATCTTATGGGGTTCAAAACCATTCCTAGCTCGAACAATAATCATTGCATTTAAACTCAATTTAAATGCGTATAAATATCGTATATCGATCATTATATATATAACTATTATAAACACACTGATTAATATTATTCAACACATATATATTTTTTGTATTAATATATTAAATACCAATTAATTAATTTATAATGATCATAAATCAATTAAATCGGGTGGTAAAAGAAGTATTCAACATTTCAGTTATATGACTCTTAAGTGTAAATATGATCAGCGATTAATATCAAACAATTCAAATGTTAATGTTCACACTTCACTTAGCAATGATGTGACATTACGGCCAAATTTAATTTATCGCTTACTTGGTATCAGTAAAATCCAATTTGGAGTTATTAAACATTACCTAATAATGGCAATTATTTATACTGATTATCTTCATCAAAACTATATCACTCAGGACTTGTGAAAATTGGTAATGGTTAAAATTTTAGTATCATTCATATTCAACCCTATAGTCCATAAAGAAAGACCATGGTTTAATAATAACAATTATTATGGCCAGGTACTTTGACTTTGAACTGATTTCAATTTGACCATGACACTAACCTCATATAACTGAGATGACGAATTCTCTCTTGAATAGTATTTCACTTTCAAATCTTCCACTTGGCCCAATTACAGTCCTTCGATGGACATGGTGCCATGATTTAACTATAATCAAGGCAGAGCTTTGATATTGAAGATCGTCTGTATTCTCAAATTAAGAGAACTCTAACAATCCACTATTTTAAGACCTCCGGTTTCAGACATGAAACAATGACTTCAACTATAGAAGTCGAAAAACAACGAATCATTATGTGATTGATATAAGAAAATAAAATCGAAACTGTCTATTTTGTCTTTTAGAACTTATAGCGAGAGGAACACAAAATATAATAATAAAATAACACTATGTCATTTTCAAACAAATCTATACATAGTTCCATATGTCACTGATATGTACAATACAAATTCAAATCCATACAATACATCAAGTACCTTACTTATATATATACACATATATAACACACCTTCGTCACCTGAGCCTCAAGCGTCATCGTAATCTAACATGTCTCCATTGACCTATCATATATCATAAACAAAGAAACATGATGAAGAGGGGGTCAGATACAAAGTCTCGTGCGGGAATATAACGAAATTCGACATTAACTATACTTGTTTCATAATATAACATGATCAAAAATGATAAACTACCATATTGTTGTACATTTTATCTCATGTTCAACTCATATCAAATCCGATATACAATTCATGTTCACAAAGTTTCATATAATCATGTTGCTATATTCATTCTAAAGTGAGGTGACTAAATTTACACTTATCTATTCGATAAATTATATAGTCATATCATGAATAAACCGAACAAACCATGAATCCCGCTATACCCAATGATAGTTGTGTTGCAGCGAACCTATAATATCCAGAGTCATGACTTCCTCCCAATCTGAATGTATTCTAAATCAATAACAAAATCAAGTCGTATAACTTGTAAACATCGCCCTCACTAAGGCATGCGATATATGTGTACTAATACATACATCATCTACCCAATCATTCGTGTCAAACACACATATAACAGCCTAGAGTAGGCCTAGGTTCAACTTGTTAAATTTACTTGGTAACTACTGCATTGGTGTGAACTACCGCTCCACTTGTGTATAAACTCGAAGTAATTCCCGAGTTAATCCAAGGTATAAATATATTCCTATCAATTTATATGTTTTCATTTTCTAACTACTTTTTATTGAGATTTCTAAGCTTTTTAAGTACTTATATAACATAAATTAATAAGATATAATAAAAAAATCCTACAAATTTCTATCATCATTTACTATTTTAAATAATAGTTTCTTTAACTTTCATATATTAAAATATATTGTACAAATTCAGGTATATAGTTTGAATTCAAAATAAAAATATTATTCTTACTGAAATATATGTACTAAATTTCCAAAAAAAAATCAAATCTTGATTTTTAAACCATATTTTTCATGTTTAAGGCGTATATACATTTATATATACATATTATCACCATTTAATGCATTTTCACTAAATAAATCTTATATATTAATGTATCTCTATAAATCCAAAATAAAATTTCTAAATTCACATAAACATATATGTTAAATTCAGGCTGATTTTCATATATTATGAACCCATAAATGTATGTATGTATGTATACACACAGAAACACACACACACACACACACACACATATATATATATTGAATTAAACTACATAAATTAATTTTTAGATCTGATATCATCATATCAAATCCTAAAAAATACTTCCATATCAATTTGACGTGGTTAAATGTCCCAAATTGTCAAATTTATAATTTTGGACTTCTCGTATTCATAAACAAAATATCACTATATCAATTCATACAAATCATATAAAAATGTAAAAAAATTAAATTTATGCGTGGAAACAATATGCTTCAATTCAAAATTTTTGTTTATCTAAATTTTCCATCATTTCACTATGATTTTTCCAAATTTGTCTCTATTTAGTTTTGCATGGAGGGTTTATATATACACTATATCACTTTATTAACACATTTAATTACCCAAAAATCATTTATTATCAAGTTACACTAAGTTTTCAGATATCATGAAGCCTAATTTCGAATTTAAATATTTAGTTACCAAATTTAATTATAGTAAATCATGAAATCAAGAGAGTAAATATAGAATTTAGTTAAAACCACTGACCCTAATCGATTCCTTCCAACTTCAAGTCTTTAGCCTTATTTTCCTTTACTATCAAGAGATATAACTCCCTTCAATTCACTGTTCATATACCGCCTAAACGCTTGTCCTTACTTCTCCCTTTGATTTGGGATTTTAATTTCTTAATTTAAATTTTGATTTTAGGAATTAGGGTTAACCAGAGTGTTTGGGGAAGAAGAAGGAAGAATAGGAAATTAGTTTCTAAAATGAGAAAGTGAGATATGCGTTTTTTTAAGTTAGAGGAGTTAGACAACCAACCGTCCACCTAACTTTAAATTTGAAAGTTCAAATCGCATTGCGCCCGTTCAACTCGACGACATTTCTGGCCTTATCTCTTATATACGCGCTCCAAACGGAATAAATAAATATACTGCATGAGTCATAAAAATGGAACTACGTGATGTCATTCTTTTCGTCCCCAAATTCTAATGTCGTAAAATTGACCATTTTGCCTTTTTTCAAAAAATTGAAATACAAATACATATATAATAACTTTTAGAAAAATCCAGGGTATCATATTCTGCCCCTTAAAAGAATTTTGTCCTCGTAATTCACAAAAGGACAGAAAGAGTGTAATAATCGCTCCTAATTTTTCATTTTAACGCATGTCATTCGTGCGTATGCACATTCTCGCATAAGCAAACAATCAATAGAGTATTCAGACATGCATGAATATGATATATACATACATACATACATACATACATACATATATATATATCAAAATGTAACAATGCAATTGTAATTTTTCGCGACCTATATGAACGCAGTTTATACCAGGCATGATGCACAACACCCTAATAAACATATAAGTTCTATATGACTGAGGAAACGATAAGTAACAATATTGGGGAATATATTCTAACTTATTCGATCTAAGGTCATCCAGTCAATCAACACCTAAGCATTACAACTATGTATCCCAAATTGTCTTAATAATCCAATACACATGATGAACATACGGGTAAAGAGATGCGATGGGAAACGTACATCCTCTCCTCTGATTTCCATGTACTTTCTACTGGATTATTCCCCACTAGACCCTAACTAGCGTAATAACCTTGTTCAACGGTTGTTTCACCCTATGTTCAATAATCCATGTATGACCATGGGACAAGCTTGCTTCAGGTTCTAGGTTCATTTCCCCCAATTGACTAGGTTTGATCATAACAGATGGATCATGCACACATTTTCAAAAATGCGAGACATGAAACACATCATGAACACTAGCCATCTTTTTAGATAATCATACTCTATATGCCAAACCTCCAATCAGCTCTATTACCAAGAAAGGTCTAACAAGTCAGGGTGCCAGCTTCCTGAATTTCCAAACCTAACCACTCTCTTCAATGGTGATACCTTGACAAACACTAAATCTACTACAGCAAATGCCAGGTCTACCTATCTCCTATCCGCATAATATTTCTGCCTATCTTGTGTTGCTTTTATCCATTTTTGTATCAATTCCACCTTTTCTGAAGTGTCTCTGATCATCTTCGATCCAAGAATTACCTTGTCCATTTCATCCCACTAACATGACGATGATTTACAAGGTTATCCACACAAATCTTCGAACGGTGTTATTCCAATACTTGATTGATAACTATTGTTATAAGAAAACTCTACAAGCGGTAAATGATCTTCCCATGCTCCTCCAAAATCCAGAGTACATGCCCTTAATAAATTTTCCAACACCAGGTTTACCCTCTTCGTCTATCCATTTGTCTATGGTTGATATGCTGTACTCAAATTCAACTCCATTCCCATAGCACTTTGTAGACTCCTTTGGAACTCACTCGTAAAATGTGGATCCTGATCACTTACTATACTAATCGATACTCCTTGTAGTCAAACTATCTCCTTGATATAAAATTGCCAAAGTTGTTGCGGTTCTAATATTCTTTATTAGAATAGAATGTGCGCTCTACATAAGGTGATCCATTATTTTGCAAATACTTTCGTTACCCCTCTTAGTCCTTGGTAATTCATTAATGAAATCCATAGAGATGTTCTCCTATTTCCACTTAAGTACTTCCAGGGGTAATAATTGTCCTCCTAGTTTCTTCTGCTTCTCCTTAACCCTTTGACATGTCATCATTTAGCTACAAACTTCACTACATGTCTCTTCATACCTGGCCAATGGAAAATTCTTTTCATGTCTTGATACATTTTATCTCTTTTTAGATGAATGGTCATCCTCGAGCGATGACACTCATCCAATACCTCATCATCAGCTCATCACCTATGGTACGCTTAACCTACCATCTCGTCCCAAGTTATCTTTCCTGTCCTTAGAATAGAAGTTCAAATGGCATGATCTCTCACCTCTCACCAGCTTATCCATAATTTCCACCAAAGCAGCATCCTGCCCTAGATTCATGCCTATGCGATCCATCTATGCTGGTCTGGTTTTTAAAGTTACCAATAATCTTAGTGCATACTACAATGGAGGTTGGAAATCGAACTCGGGCATGAACTCCAACTTCCTTATCTCCAATATCATCGCGCTCAATATTGCATGCTACATACTTAAAGCATCTGCCATAGCATTACCCTTACTTTTTGTACATGTGATTCCAAAACCATACTATTCCAAATATTTCATCCATATATGTTGCCTTAGATTTTTTTTCTTTCGAAGAGAACAAATATTCCAAAGACTTGTGGTCCATAAATAACTCAATCTTTCTCTAAGTCGATATAGTCTCCAAGACTTCAAAACAAAATTGATAGCAACAAACTCAAGATCGTGGGTTGGATATTTCCCTTCATGAGTCCTAAGCTGTCTGTAGTGTAAGCTTCTTACATCAAAGAATCTCCAAACCCAGTACCGCAAGCGTTTGTATACACGGTGAAAGATTGGGAACTATTCGGTAAAGTGAAAACCGGTGCAAATGTCAACAATTCCTCTAATTTGAAAAATACCCATTCACAAACGTCATATTAGGTAAAGACCAAACTCTTCTTGGTAAGGCGTGTAGGTAGTGTTGAGCTCTTCGCAAAGTCCTTGATGAACTTCTAATATAATCTAGCCAAACAATGAAAACTCCTAACTTCTGTCGTATTCTTAGGCATCTTCCAATCTCTCATTGCCTCTACCTTTTTGGAGCCACGGCTAAACTAACCTCCGATACCATATGCCCAAGGAATCATACTTCCTTTTCCTAAAATTTACACTTAGAAAATTTTGCTTTCAGCTGATTCCTTCTTAGAACATCATAAATATCCCTAAAGTGCTTCCCATGCTCCTTTTCGCTTTTCCATTCCAAATTGTCATCCATGAAGACCACCACAAACTTATTCGATTGCTTCTAAAATACTCTACCTATCAAGTCGACAAAAGTTACAGGAGCATTACTCAAACCAAATTACATGATTACCAACTCAAACAAACCATCTAATAGTTGAAATGTAGTTTTTAGAATGCTATCCTCCGCTACCCCCAACTAAAGGAATCCTGTAGCCAAACCCATTTGTGAGAAAATATTTATCCCTACCACTTGATCAAATAAATCATCGATTCACCGCAGAGGATATCGATTCTTCCTCGTTAGTTTATTCAACTCTTGATAATCAACACACGGTCTTAGGGAATCGTCTTCCTTTATGGAAAACTCTGTAGGTGCTCCCACTTTGAAATCCTTCTTCTAATAAATTCATTGTGCAATAATTCAAAAACCTACTTATCTAGTTTCCTTCTTTCTTTCGAAGCTACATGCCTAAGTGGCATCATGACAAGCCTAGTACCTTTTTGGGATCTATCATAATTTCTTTCTTATGTTGGGGTGGAAGACTGGAAACTTCTTCGAATACATCGGGAAATTATTGCAAAAGACGGATAGATGAAAGTCATCCCATGATGGGTTAGACAAACATAAATAGCTCGACATCACAGACTTATTAAGCATCAATACACAACTGTAATGATCCTGATTTTAAAGACGAATTTAAATTTATAATTTAATTGAATTTTGGATTGAATTATGGATTTGGTTGAATTTTTCAAATTTAATAAGATGTATTTACTTATTTGTTTTTGAATTTGATTTGAAACTCAAAACGAATACATTGAATTGATTTATAAATAAAGTTTTTAAAATAAAATATATGTGTAAATTAAATACCTGATAGTTAAACAATAAATAGATACATCCAAAACAAAATATGCATATATAACAAGTATGAATAGAAATGAGAATAGTATATGTAGATTTGTACAATAGCCATTAATACCAAATGTCCTTAGCATTAAATGTTGCCATATCTCTAGCAGCAAACAAAATTGATTCGAATTGTTGAAGAATCATTTCAGCCAAAACAAATAAAATAAGTATATGTATGTAGCCTGTTGAAAGTTAGAAAGGCAAGGATAGAACAAAGCAAAAAGAAAGAAGGAATATATGGACACAAGTAAACAAAAAAATAAATATTGGTATGTAAACAAATGAATATGCATGTAAATTAAGCTTGCAAAGGAAGCCAAAGAAAATATCTCATATTTGTACAAACAAAATGAAAAAAAACGATATATAAGTGTGTACAAAGCTAATTTATGCAGCCATCAAAAATGTAAACTATCAGCCGAAATAAGTTTACATCTGGTAAACAAGAAATAAGACAAAGACAAAGAAAAATGAAAAAATATATGATAAACATAAGCTTATAAAATAAGACAATGGCAATTAATGTTAGCACACAACATCATCTTATCAGCCAACAAAGAAAAGAAAATATCTAATCTTATTGTACAAAACACTATAATCACTTGTACAAAAATATCACCCTGTATACTCATTTTATATGTCAAGCTATTCATTTCTATTCGTTCATTCTTGGCCAAGAGTCTGAAGCAATACCACCTCACTCTTAAAACAAACTACAAATTAAACAAGAAAAAAGCAGATTCAAGAAAAAAGAGGAAACTGCAGTTCATCAAAACCCAAAAGCAACTCTCTGCCTTCAACAAATCAGGTGAGTAACATCATCTTCCCAAAAAATTTAAGAGTATGAAATCTTTTGCAAATACCAGTGAATAAGTATGCGTGCATATATTTATTAACCCTCTGTGTATATACATGAAGTGTGAGTACATGTCTGGAACAAGAAGTTTACTCTGTTCTTGTTTCATTTTCCAGGTTTCAAACTTTTCACCAAAAAAAAAATCATTACTTCATAATCTATTCGATGTTTGGATTTAGTATTAAAACAAAACTTGTTTGTTATAACATAAAATCAAGATTTAAATTTTATTCGAGTGAAAGTAACTTGTACATACCACTGGAAAACAAAATACTTGAGCAAGGCTTTAAATAAGTTCAAATTCGAACCTTTTAATATTCGAATTCAGGTATGTAGATCGAACTCGTATGCTGTAACTCGATTTTTAAAGCTTAAATCATGATTTTTAGATCAAAGATAAAGGAGTAGTTTGGGTTTGTAGGAATTTCAATGTTTTAGTGATCTATGGTGATTCACTGATGAGTAGGGTTCGGGGTTTTGGCTAGTGATGGAGGGATGAACAGTGGTTGCAGGAAAAATGGTGGGATAGGGGTCTGATGATCGTGGCGGCGGCGGCGTAGGTTTAAAATTTTTAAACCTAGTTTTGACGCAGTTTTGTTTAGGTCTCGTTCGTTGCCTAAGGACGATCGAGCGTTACGTGATTTTAGGAATCGGTAGAGGAAGGGTAGGCGAAGCTACGGCCGGAGGTGATGGCTCTCAGGTGGTCGGAGCGCCGAGCACGGGGTGTTGCCAGGTTTGGGGTTGAAGTGGTCTTCCTGTTCCAGGTTTTTGCTTTAGCTGCTCGAATTTGATTCTAGCCAATATGATGACTTTCTGGGTAGTCGTGAGGTTAGAGAAGATCAACGCCGATGTGTGGAAGGTCATGGTGTTGAACGGAGGCGGCCAGTGCTCTGGTGCATGTGCACGGTGCACGGCAAAGGTCTGGGAACGATGGGTTTTGGGTTTGGGAACGACATTGGTTTACTTCGAGTTCGACGCGGAAAAAAAAGAAGATGGGCTCGGGTATATCTTCGGGTTAGTTGGTTTGTACAGGTTTTTGTAAACCTGTCTGCAAGTTTGAAATTTTAGAGCAATTTAATGAATTCAAATTTGTGAGAAAGTTTTAAACAAAGTAAATCCAGTTTTAGGTTTAGCTTAAATAAACTTTGAATTTAAAAGTTTTAAAATAGGTAAATGTTTGTATTAAAGGTTATTTATTAACTTAGAAAAGTTTTAAAAAATTAAATGTTAAAATCTGAATGCTTAGTTAATTGAAATTGATTTCAAAAGTATTTTATTTAAAATAAAGTTGAAAATTAAGATTTAGTGATCAATCACTATAAAAATTTATCTTAAGTAATTAAGAAACTTTGATGAATTAAGGTGAATAATTGTGAAGTTAATTAAACCAATTCAATTATTATTAATAATTTAAGAGTATTGGTTAATGTAGATACTTTAATTAAAGTTGATTAATCAAGTGATTAAGCAATAATTAATGTAAGGATAATGTGATAAATTAATTAAAGTAATTAAGTTGAGAATAATAAATTTATTAAGGGCTAATTAATAAATAAAAGTGATTAAGAATAATTATTAAATTAAGGAGTGATTAATGATTAATTAAAGGATCGTTTATTAAATGTTTTGAAATTTGTTTATTATTAATTTACCATAACTAGCAAATTTATTCATAGAAATTTATATGATTAAATTAATCAGATAAATTGAATTAATCCTATCTATGGATGCTTGGATTATATTGGTTGTTAAACTGTTTGATATCCCTGACATATGATGCTCTATGATTATCCTGATTTGTGTTGTGATCTATGATGCAATTTATTATTTGTGATATAGTTTATTATCTGTGATGTATATATCTGCGAATTTGTGTATGAAAGATAAGCGTTATAATTTATATCGCTTATCGAATACATTGTTGTATCTGATTTGTGATGATTGAATGATGTTGCACTATTGTGTTAAACCCCTGGACCACACTTACACACACAAATATGGATTTCACGAGGAAATCGATTAAGTCACAGATTTTAAAATGATTTTTAAATTGAATATTTGAATTCAAATATTTTGAAATGGATTGGGTTTTAAGTGAAAAGCTTTTGAAATGAAATTTCAAAGATGAAATTTATTTTGAATAACTTGATTGAGTTTTGAAATTCAAATATTTTGATTTAAATTTGAATTCAATATTTGAAATTGAATTCTATGATCTGGAAACTAGGGACTAAGGATGTTATACCAGTTTATATAGGTTAAACTATTTTAAGGGTATTGATTTGAGAATTTGAATTCAAAGGCTTTAACTCATGTAAATAAAATTGGATTCTTTTGAACTGAAAATATTGTTTTTCAAATAATAAAAGCTTTCACCCTAGTCATGAACTTCCAAATTGTGTAAAAAGGAATTTCAAGTTAAAAATGAAAATGATTTTCCAAGTTATGGAAACGGTTTGGAAGTTATAAGTTAAAACTTTAATTTAAAGATTTTAAACGAGTTAATCCAATTGAAATGGGAATTGATTTAAAATCTGTAAATGGATCTTTGCGAAACTGGGTGAACTTAGTGAAATAAATCTTTTGTTTAAAAGATTTGAAAATGGTAATTTGTTAAAACCATTTGAAGAAAACTTTGAATTATTAAGTTGTGACTTAACTGAAATCCCATATCCATATATTTTAAATATTGCGCTCACTATTCGGTTTAGCCGGGAGAGGACCTTTGTGTCGTATAACCCATTCCGAATATGTGATTCGTCGTTATGGATAGCATTTGAAGACCGGTGTTGAAGACCGGGTATTTGTGAGAACGATAGGATAACCTATCAATTGTCTCTGCACCGAGTAGCTACGGTATAGAGATTTCCTAAGTGACGGGAAGTCCAATCGGGATTGTGAATACCCGGATTGCAAGGGCTTCTTCGGAAGTGCCTTCGGTTCTGTTCGAACCCAGAACAGACTTGTATGGTTACATGTCTGACACTACACTTTGAGATATAAAGCAGATTTCTTTCAAATACATTTCTGTTGGTGGCGGAGAATTTATTCTCTTAGCTTAACACCCTTCTCTGAGACGTACGAGCTCAGAGGTTATGTATTTGAAGGTTATCAGCAATATACTCCCAATTTGGTAGTATGGCATGCTGAGTGCTGCTGTGTGTTGATGATCATTGTTTGATCATTTGTGATATGATCATTTGTTTGATCATTTATCTTTGTGATCATTACTTTGATCATTTGTTGACCCAAAGCATGGCTTTGTATCAAAGCGTGGCTTTGTATCAAAGCGTGGCTTTGTATCAAAGCGTAGCTTTGTGGACGAGACTGCATCAGGACCTCACACCCTGGAAATGGTCAAAACAGGAAAGATGCGGCAAGGTTATGAGGGTCGCGCCCTTTAGGGTGTGTCATTCCCTTCTGGTAAAGGGTGGTATCATGGTATGGAGCCCAGATATTTACCTATGTGGTAGCTCCAATCTCATTTACTGTGTGGTTGTTGCTTAGAGGCGCCTCGGATAAAGGTCCCAAAGGACCGGGGAGTGGCATGCTCGAGTAGTAGTTACCTAGTTACAGAGGTAACCCGGCCTTGTGTTGGCAGAGATCCGGTTAGGTTCTTGGGACGTCCCGCCAGAGGCGATCCCATGTGGTAGTAGGAAGTTCCTTAGCCTGACCATTTGTTGGAAAATCCAAAGAAACAATACGCGCCCTGTACGGTTTTAGTTGTATTACCTGCCATGGAATGTGGTGGTAACCTGCTATTGAACATGGTAGCTATAGTAGGCATACGATAATGGTCGTATGCTGGCTAAGATTAATATTCTACTTTCGAAATGTTTTCTGCACTTTGCACTTATAATAATAATATCAAAGAACTTTCTACATATCAAGTATGTTTGACTATCATAAGAAGAAATCTCCTCCAATTCTGCGTTTGCATTGTGTGTGTGGCGGGAGGTCTTATGGTAGTTTCATTTTCTAAAAAGCATATCGGATTTTCATTTATAAATCTTGTTTATTTTTAAAGATAAACTATTTTTGTTACTCACACCGGTCCCATGACTGACTCGGAGTTTATTGTTCCTCTCCTAAACTCTGGGTGCTCACTATTTTCCACACGAGCAGTCTAGAGTTGGGGTTTTTCAAATAGTTAGGTTCAGCGGATTATCTGGAGCTAGTTCAGTCTTTGGACATGACTGACCTTGCTTAGCTTGGTGCATCGTTATTGGGAGTTCGAGCTATTTCTGGATTGATTCTTGGAGTTGGAGTTGCAGTTTTGGAGTTCTCTCTTGAAGGCTATCTTACAGTTATTTGTTCCGCTGCTAGTGTTATTTATTTTCTTTTCCGCTGCTATTTTATTGTATCATATCTCTGATGTATATCGATATCTATTGTATCATCTGTTGTATCAGGATGTTGTATCAGATGTTGTATATTGATATTCATTATTTCTTCCGCTGTGTTGTTTACTTAATGGTGTTATAAGCTCCGGCACACCAGGTTCGACGTTTGGATCTGCGGCATTAGAATATGAGTGTCGCATTCGGTGCCGATTTTCGAAGGTCGAGTCAGGATCATCACAACAACCAGATCATACCCTCCGTTATTCCTCAATCGAACCACCATCCAATCATAGTCCAACACTACCACTTGACGTGTCATCCAGTCTATCCCTAAATCAGTCCATACACTTCAAATCATACTACATACTCGTCACGATGAAGCACTACACCACTAGCTACCAATTCCAAGTCATGGAAAATCTTAAAAAGAATAGTTGATCCTTAACATGATTCAGTACTGAAATAGATTCATGCACAATATGAGGTTTTAGGCCCAAATTTTCTAATGATGAGCATGATATAAATGAATGTGATGTGCCAGCATGAAACATTGTATGAATAGGAGAATCAAATAATAATAGCACACCTACCATTATGATCTGCTTGCCCTTCTCTGCAGCAATCGATGGAATAATTTTGGTAGTAGGAACAACCTTCATTGCGTATGCCTTAACCACTTATCCATTCTTCTTCAATGCTAGGCGATTAGGCTTGACATGTCTGATCCAATTATATCCATAACATTTAACCCCAAAGAGATTTGTTTTTCAGTGCTTCGTGATGCGTCCCCTCCCACGTTAATTAAATCATTTTGCTCTCTTCTTATCCTTTAATCCTTGTTGATTATTTCCTATAGTTTCCCAAAACTATTCTGTTTTGTCTCCTTCTTAGGGTTCTCCTTAGCTGCCTCGTCCTTTACCGCATTCCATAAAGCATCCTCAACTAAATTATTGTAAATAGCTCCATATGGTACTTGGTTTATTTCCATCTCCCTCATTAATGCATTCAACCTATAAGCCAACCTCATCACCTTTTTAAATGGTGTATTAGATAGCTCATACCTAAACCTTAATAATTCATTAAACTTGATCACATACTTAGAAACTATCATCTCATCCTGCTTTAAATTGATAAACTTCTCCAACATACATCCATTCTCTACCTCAAAAACAAACTTCACCTCAAACTTCCTTTTGAATATATCCCAAGTGATATCCCTCATATTCACCTTGGTTGTAATTGTCCACACACCAGCTTCTTGCTTCAAATTCCATGCGGCCAGCTGCCTCTTATGAACATTACTTAATCCTAGTAATATAGAAATCTCCTCACATGTGCCTAAACATGTCGTAGTCTCCGCATAATACTTGGTTCCAGTAAAATCTTCCCACCTAGGCTAGTAAAATCCTTATATTGCTTGATGAAATTGCTGGTATATGGTTGAAGAGGGGGGACTTCAGTGGTTGCAGTAGCAGCATGTATAATTGGAGTCTTGTTAGCCTAACCAAATGCTTGCACCATGCGGTGGAACCAAATCAAACTGTTCACATCGGGAATATTCAATGGATTAGGTGTGGCTTTAGCTCCAGTGGTAGCCTTTGTTCCATTTTCCTCTGTGGAGTTACTCATCTTCAGATACCTAAAAAATGGACTACACTAGTGCTTTCCTTTAAAATCGGATAATAGAATGGAACGGTAAAATAGTGTATACATATGTATTTTAATTATCTTTAAAATACAGTTACAAATACAATCTCTCATACATGCCTGGACCTATAGTTTTGCTCTATGTAACAACATGATATTTTCTGACCTATGATTTTCGACAAAAAACAATGACTTCAACCAGAAAGTCGAAAAACAATGGATCGTTAGGTGGTTGATATAAGAAAACATTCAAAAACTATCTACTTTTCTTTTCATAATTCACAACGAAAGAAATACAAAGTATAATAATAATATAACACTATGTCATTTCTTAAACCAATCCATACATAGTTCCATGTGTCATTGATATGTACAATGCAAATCCAAGCCGTACAATATATTAAATATCTTATTTAATATGCATATCATCACACACATACTAGCATATATTTAACATGCCTTTGTCACCAAAGGCTCAAGAATCATCATAATTCAACATGTCTCCATCAACCAATTATATATGTTAAATAAGAAACATGATGGAGAGGGGGCAGACATAAAGTATGATGAGAGAATATAACTAAATTTTACATTTACTATACTTGTTACATAATAAACATGATAACAAATGATACGATTAAAATGATAAACTACCATATCATTGTTCATTTTAGTTCATATTCAACTCATATCAAATCCCATATACAATTCATGTTCATAAAGATTCATGTTGTTGTGTTTCTTTATTCATTCTAAAGTGAGGTGACTAAATCCACACTCGTCTTTATAGTAAGTTGCATAGTCATATCGCGGATAAATGAGAAAAATCATGAACCCTGCTGTATCTAATAACAGTTGTGTTATAGCCAACCCGCAACACCTAGAGTCATGACTCCTCATTTCGAATCTATTCTAAATCAATAACCAAACTAGGTCGTATCTTATTTACATCGCCTCACTAAGGCATGTGATAACTTTATACTAACACATACTTCCACATAGACTAGGATATGACCTAAAATATGCCTAGGTTCAACTTATCAAATTTACTCGGTGACCAATGCACTCGTATGAACTGTCGGTCCACCGGTGTACAGGTCCAAATTAATTCTTAAGTTAATCCAGGATATATACTTTTCTATAAACTTATGTGTTTTCATTTTTAACTCTCTGTTCTTCTAATTTCCTAGATTTTAATCTCATAATTATGTAACATACATTCATTACATTTCATATAATTTTTTCCACAAAATTTAATTATCATTTACTATTTTTAAATTGTAGTTTCTTTAACTTTCATATATTAAAATATACTACATAAATTCATGTATATTGCTTAAATTCAAAATATATTCTCACTAAAATATATGTACTAAACCTCCAAAAATCAAATATAGGTTTTTAAGTAATATCTTATATGTATAAATCGTATATACATTTATATATACATATTATCACCATTAGTTTATTTTCACCAAATAAATCAAATCTATCAATATTTCCCTATATATCTGAAAAAAATTCAAAAATTAATATAAACATATACTTTAACTTTATAAATCAATTTCATGCCATTTTGATATGATTATATATAACAAATCATTAGTATACAAGTATTGGTTGATTTTCACATATTACGAAACAATATATATATACATGTATGTATGTATGTATGTATGTATGTGTATATATGTATGTATTCATATAAACTGAATAATATTACATAAAAAATACATTTTAGACCTCATATCATCGTATCAAATCTTAGAAAATACTGCATATCAATTTGATATACTTAAATGTCCTAAATCATCAAATTTATAATTTTGGACTATTTGAGTACATAAATGAAATATCACTATATTAATTCATACAAATCATATAAAAATGCAGAAAAATTATAATATTTACGTCAACAACAACATACATCATTTAAAAAATTTGTTTATCTAAATTTTCCGTTACTTCATTGCGATTTTCCAAATTTTTGTCTCAATTTCGCCTAGTTTTGAATAAGGGTTTACATATACATTATATAACTTCATTAAATCATTTAATTAACCAAAAATAATTCATTAATCAAGTTAGGCTAAGTTTTCAAAAATCATAGGGCCTAATTTTGAATTTAATTATTTAATTACCAAATTTAATCATATAAAATAGTGAAATGAAGAAAATAAATATAGAATTTAGGTAAACCCACTCATCCTAATCGACTCCTTCCAATCTTAAGTCTATAGTCTTGCTTTTTATTGTTGTTCGCAGATAGAACTCCCTTCAATTCGCTGTTCTAGTACCTTTAGTGACTCATATGCCTTGTCTTTACTTCTCTTCTCGATTTGGTGTTTTAATTACTTAATTTGATTTTTGGTAAGAATTAGGGTTAATTAGAGCTAATGGGGGAGAAGCAGGAAGAATGGGTTATTAGTTTTTGAAATGAGAAAGTGAGATACGTGTTTCCATTTTAAGTCAAAGGAGTCAAACAACCACCTGTTCGCCTAAATTTAAATTTGAATTCAAATAGCGTAGTGTCTATTCGACGAGACGATGGTTTTCGATCATATCTCCTTCATACAAGCTCCAAATGATACAAATAAATATATGGTGCAAATCTAAAAAACAAGACACTCACAATGGCATTGGTTTCGTAGCCAAATTCTAATGTCATAAAAATGCCCATTTTTCTCTTTTTCCAAAACATGATAAAAACACCTTATAATAATTTTTAAAATTTCCTAAGTATTACAAGAACTATGTAAATTAGTCGCATTGATATTTTCTATTTGACTTAATTAAATTAACCCAAAAAAAAGCTATTGAGTAAGTCATTCCATAGTGATCCAATAACTATCAGTATGTAATCCCTTAGTGCCCTCATTAGTCATAAGCAATATACTGCCCAACATTTAGGGAGGGTTACGTACTCTTCTCCGTGGATGAATTGATATTTAGTCTCAATCCATCTTAATTAGGAATATTTCAAATAATGTGTTTATTATATTGTGATACAATGCCAATGATTACAACTATCTATAATTATTGTCACAAATAAGTCATTTATGGATTTTCTATTAAAAAAATTTAATTGAACATTTAACTATTTATAACACATTATAACAAATATAAAATAGAAATAAAAGACCTTTTATTATGAAAAAGAATTGATTATAGAGTTAATAATTTGTAGTAATTTATAGAAATGGTCCTAATGCATACCTCTAACTTTATCAAAAACAGCACGGTCGCAGCACAATGTCTATGTAGTTTCAGCCAGAAGGTTTTGGTATCTATAGAAGCTAAAGTACTTTAGAGGGGACACTCATTAGAATGTAATATATGGGTTGCATTCACCTCCTGAGAAGGTGGTTGAACCTTTACTAGTTGGATACCCTAAGTGAACGAGTGGCATTCATCTTCATCGTTGCATAAACAAGATGAGTTAATGAGAATGAATGGAAGATGAATATTAATGCTAAATGGTATGAGACATCTAGTATTGATGTTTGTTGGCTTTAATACATAGAATTGAACATAAGTGTGATATATGAAATGGATGTCTACTTAAATACTTAAAGACAAATAAAAGTGTAAGACATTAAATGGTTGTTGATTTGAACACTTAAAAGTGAATATAAATGTTCGAAATGAATGCATAACTTGTGAGTCAGGATAAATTTTGGTGTAAACATCTTTATTAACAACATATGTTGAACTATTGAAATTTACATTACCCATACATGACTAAATATATATGGTGATGGTGTCGAGATTTATGTTTAGGATTGTGAAGGGAAAACCCATTCCGTTCTTTACGTGATCTCACTATTATATATTTATGTTTTAAGGGTACTAATATTATCACGCCAAGTTTTCCCCATAAACTTATAGTGCTTACTTGAGTAGACTCTGTTTGAGTTTACTGGATAAATCGATTAATTTGGATTACCATTAAGGAAGTTGGGGACAAAGTAGGAGGCTTTAGCTATCTACTTATATATATATATATATATATATATATATATATATATATATATATAAAATTTTCCATTGTATACATAAATCAGGATTTATAATTGGTAAGAGGATGTGTGACATTCTCTTATATATGTCCATCGCCCCTATTTATGTTTTTATTACATTTACATCAACGTAATGGAATATTTTGAAAAAAAGCGATAAAAACAATTATGTGATGAAAAAAATTACGTTAGTAACAAATTGTCAGTTGCTCCATTTACTTATACTGTAAAAAGTTGTTGATCTTATTTTATCACTTGAAAATAGTTCAGATGACAACTGCAGCATCATCTACACTTATTTTCGAGTCTCAAAATAGAGTTTACTACAACTCTCCAACGTAACCCTCCTTCACGGTAGAAAACATTATGTAAAACTTTACTGAAAACAATTATTTATTATTATCATTTATTACACCTGTTCTAACCACGAACTACAGTAATAATAAATAGACAATACTTAAGTCCAAAAAGCTATCCTCACTACAACAAGACTGGATAAAGAACAAATTTAAGATCATAATGTCTAATCAAACCTGAGCCCTCTTCAACCAATTCAAGGCTATAAAAAGCAAGTATTGCATACAATAGGAGAATAAAACTAAACATGTTGGTCATCTCAAGAAGTAGAGGTCGGGTTGAAATTCAAAACCAAGGCATAAAGACTGACACATAAGGGTTTTGTGTTAACTATACTCACATTCTGTCAAATGTCTACATGAGTAGGTCTACACAAGCACACACCGGAGGCAACCTACACAGTGCCATGTAGAGCCAAGAGAACTCCAAAGGAGTGCATACAGGGCCGCTCAAGATATACTTTAATACAGACTCAACCTTACAAACAAATGACAATGACACATTCCCAACCTGCCTTTTAAACAAAATGGGAAGAGCTACTCCATTCTGACCAGATATGGAAAACAATAAAGCCAAGAAAATAAAGGCAGCAATGAGGTTGTACAGTGTGGACACTAGAAGACATCCACCAGCACACCTGTTCTGACACATCCGCAATATAACAAAGCTTGGGGAAGTTTCCTATGTTTTCTCTTAGAGAAACTAACAATGTTAAGAGAGAGGTGGTAGGCCTATACTGACCTAGTCTTCCCATCCAAATTTTCAGGCACCCTGCTTCAAATCTCCAAGATCCTACCAATATCAAGATTTCCTGTCAAAAATCCAGACACAAAGGATAAAGCTTCATAGATAAGCAACAGGTGGAAAAATTCAAGGGTGGAGATTATAGGACAACGGGAAAGACGATTACAACCTCCCACAACACACTTTTCATACTATAAAGTAAAGGCACAAGGGCAATGAGGACGATTTTTCTCAACTTCTTCTCCATCGTAAAAAATGGCAAAATATTGTACGGCCCTTGGCTAGTGTAATCTCTTGTACAAAAAAATATTAAAATATTGTGGATTATCCCACGAATGTAGGATTAACAATAATCTAAACTACGTAAAAATCTCTGTGTCCTTTACATTCTTGTGACTTTCTTTTAATTTCTCTTTTGTTCATTGACCCATCACGACATTTCAACTAACAGTTGAAGTGAAACTACAAGGCTGTGTAAGCATTTGGTAGCACGGTTTCTTCTAAAGATGAATTTGGCTAAGCTTAAATTCACTTATTCTTAATCGTAAGAACGAATAGCCGTAATGTTGCCTCATGGTCAAGTCAAGTGTTGTGAAGTCGATAAATTTCACCAACATTTTTGACACTAGAAGGAGGGCATGAATCTCCATCCCTCCATCCTTCCATTCCTCCACTGATCGACCTCCAAAAAAATTTTGGGTGGTCGAGTGTGGTAACGGAGGAGGGGATCGAGAACAAGGTTGCTGCAATTAGGTTGATGGAAGCATATGCTCCTCCCCGTCCGAAGGCTAATGGATCCAGCTATGGGATCTTTACCTCAACTAGAGAAGCTAGCTTTGTAAAAGTAATAATAAATACATATCGATATATCAAACTGGTCGTGAGAATACCACACAGCCCAAACTAGTATAAAAATCTCTGTAATATTTCTTGTTATGAAAGATATGTATACACCTTCATAGTTCACCGTAAATATTCACTGATTAATCTTAATGCACAATCAGTAGAACGACACTCTCAACACTAAGAACGGTGATACCGGCCCCATACACTTGGACTTGCATCAACATAAGTCCGGCTTCTTAGCCAAAATATCTTCACTGGACAGGATGAAAAGTTTCCTTGATCAAGTATGAATTCTTCTATGACGACAATAATATAGACTTGTCATAGGGATATTAGACTGCCTTAACTAGTATAAAAAAAATTATGTCAGTTAATTCGACATGCCACGCTGGACGTATGAATATTAGACAGCCTAAATTAGTACAAAATAAACTATGTGCATGCGATACTGGGTTGTACATATACGACCTTACTTCTTAGTCAAATCCACTGTCGTAAAAAGAGAAATACAATGCCAAGATCACCACAACTTACTCTTCCTAGCTCAGCTCACCGCCATAGTTTAGAGGTATGATGTCATCTATGAACAATAGTGCCAATTTCAGAAGTACGAATGGTGACACTAGAGAAGAATGTGGCTCAGCATCCATACTGCATTCCGCCACCAAACAAGGGGCAGGTCGTACCATGCTCATAGCCAAGGACAGCTCTCCCTTAGAACAGAGGGTAGGTCAAAACAAATATACGGCCATGCACATGGCTAAGAACGTGTCACCTCCAAAATAAGGGGTAGGTCATAATAGATATATGGCCAATTATTTGGTTATGAACCAAGATCGGCTGATGCTCAGCCCATGGTCAAGTCAATAAAGGGTGTTGCACTCCTGAATAAAGGAGTAGAATGTGCTATGCATATGATCAAACCAGCACGGACTGTACTCCTAAGAAGACGAGCGAGATCTTAGTGCATTCAGACACTATGGCTTGAATGGCTAAGGTCAGAAGGCATATGATAATCCAAAAGCATATCCTAGGCAAATGAGAGAAAGTACACTATATGGAACGGACTAATAGATCCAGTACAAATCCCGAAATTACTCAAAGATTGCCAGGTGTACATAAAATACGTGGTTATTAATAGTTAGTTACAAATCTTATATGATTTTTACATACCTTCATGTAATCTACAAGACATTTCAACACTAAGTCTAATTGAAAAAAAGCGCAATAGCTTCATGTCGGCATGCGTTGCTGTTAAAAAGAGTAGCCCTCCATCTTAGTAATCACCACTAATGATCGAGAACAAGAGACTCTGCCATTAGTTGATCAGTGATATGCAACACAGGGATCGTAGTTAGTGTCGATCCAGATGTTTTTGTAATCTACGGAACTATACTCGTCATTATCTCGATTATACAGAAAGGATAAGTCACATCTAAGCCAAAAGCATCTGAAATTGTCAACCACACATTGTCGGTCAATTTCTGTTATTTTGGTCTTTACTTTTTCCTTATGAAGCTCTTCTAAATAGGATGCCATGTCCATCTTGCCTTGGAAAACTGCGATGGAGTCCAATCGGGCCTTACATTCCAAACCATATATTTTGTTTTTAAGGCATTTATTCGCCTTATAGCCATTTTTCTAATCCTTTCGGTTTCGCGCAAGAGTTGTTCCCTAGAATATTTCAACATCCCTAAAGAAAGGACCAAAGAACTCCTCCTTATTGGACCAGAATAGGGAAACTCGTGTATCTGACGTCCCTAATTCTCCTTTAAAGTAATTTTCTAACTCTCTAATCTTTGCCTCATAATGAATTTTCACATCATTCTTCCACTTATGAATCTCAGCTAGGTCCTCCTAAAATGGAGGTGCAGGGACTGCATCCAACCTGAAAGGGACTTGGGAAGCTAGAATTAATGGTGAAATTTCCTCTGCACTCATACACAACATCATCTCTTTATCCACCTCTATAACCCTTTTCTTTAGTTTGATAATCTCTTCTCTGTATACGGATAAATATTCTAACTCCTCTATTCTGAGCTAGGCAGAACGCAACTTCTTTTGCAAAATGACTACCTCTAAATCCTAAGCGAAATAAATAAGCCAAAGAAGGAGAGTAAGTCCACCCATACCAAAATCAAATGACAATATAAAATAACTAAAGTGGGACTACTAAAAAGATTGGCATATTTTCCACAAAGAAGTATTAGATAGAAATCTAATCTCCCAGTCAAATCAAGTACTGCCAAATATGCTTATTGTGCTAAAATTCATAAATTTAGAACATTAAATTTGAGTAGTATTAGGGAGAGGTGGGGCATCGTTCATAACAAAGGTCTATCGAGGGTCATAACGAGCTCCTGCCTAACGACCCGATTTTTTCAACGTCTGAAAAATCGAACCATTAGGGTTAAAAGAAGAAGGAGGTAGAAGAAGAGAAAACAAACACAACAGAATCTCACCATCACAGCGGAATAAAATATAATAGATAATAATTGATCTTTACACAAAAGAAACTATATCTGTTTATATATACAACATCAGAATACAACATTAGGGTTCAACAACATCTATAACACACAACGGGATAGTTATATTAACTTGTCCTTACCAAGCTGACAATACTACTTACAACACAGCGGAATTATACATCAAGTACGTATGCTACGTCTCGCCATCGAGCTCGTCCTCGGCCAAATCAACCATCACATCAAAACCATCTTTTTCATTTACAAAGCTTTGATCCAATGCTGGATAGAAAAATTCTAGAACATCTCGTAATCGCTGTAATAATGCATCAGCCTTCTTGCTCTTAGTTTTCTTTTGCTCGAACTTATCAGAATAAGAAGCAACTCTATCCTAAGTGGCCAACAATGCGCTCTCGAGCTCATACATTTTTAATGATGCCTTCCTTTTTGTGTTATTTAAGGTCTTTATTAGTTGAGCCTTCATCCTCTTATCCTTATTTGAAGAATCACTAAATAATCTTATAGCCATACCTTCCAACCATCACCATGAAGAAAAGAAGACTTCAAACTCACAAGAGGAAAAAAAGCAATGTCTAATTGAGACACCTTAATTAACCTTCTATGTACAACAGCCTCTAGTTCACCAAACAATTTGGCAATCTCATCTAACATGTCCTCCACTTATTTCTTATACTTAGCAATTTATTCCCCATATACTATGCTATAAAGCTCTTCATGCACTTGTACGATCTATTCTATCCCTTCTAGTTTAGATGCAGCATCTTCTGACCATGAGTGCAATCTAAAATTTCATTCATATCGATGTTTGAGGGCACTTTGTGTTGAATATGCGCTTTGCGCTATATGATTTTTGTTTGATGATAATAAACATATATACATTCGCTTAAATGTATTTGTTAACGTACTATTTTAATCTTCACAGAATAAATAAATATTTGCTGAATAAAAATAAATAGCACGGTTTTTGAATTCAAACGAATATTTTATTCAAACAAATATTTATTACAACTTTGATAGTACAATTTCAAGCTCTCACTATACATATACAATTTTGACTACAATACATGACATTTCACTATTTTACATCAGCACCTCACTACATATCACTCACACTCGTATTTATCTTCAACTGCATTCAAGTTTGAATCCAGCATCTGAGCGATCTGCAAAAATATAAACTAACGCAGTAAAATTGAAAATAAAATATTTTTGCGATATAAAATAAAACGTGAATTTTGAAAATGATATTTGCCTCAGTTATTTGGGTTGTTCGTCATCATTTAAATTTGAATTCATCATACACGAACAACTTGTGACATACACAGTATATTACTGTATATGCCACAAGGCCGTGCACGCCGATATATACACTTGATTGATTTACAGGGACAGGCAAGCACAGGTCAAACCCAAATGAAAAACCGGGTTTCAACTCACGTGCAATATATTTAAAATCACGACACGAGCACAAGGTCAAGCCCGAGCTGTAAAACTGGATTCAACACAAGGCGACATGACATGAATGCTATGTTCAAACATGACACAGCCTCAAACCAGCAGTATACAAGTACAAGACCACCAAGCAAAATCAGTACAACATATCATGAATGAGCTAGCAAAGGTTAGCCATCAACATAACAGCAACATCAAGTGACAATGCAAGCAAAAACTCAAGTGACAACCAGAATGAAGACCAAAAACAAGGACTGCAACAAACATCAGCAGATCAAACATAATGGGTGCATATAACACAGTAGCAAGCTACAAGTGATGCAGAATCAAGGTAAACTGGCAACAAACATGAAGTGAATCAAGTCAGTAGCAACTTTCAAACACCCACATATATGAAGCATACAAGTACAGGCCATAACATGTCAATGCAAGCAAAGCCAAGATACAGGTGGACAGTGAAACCAGGCAACGACTTCAGGCATGATTCAGCTGCATGTACAACAGGTATGGTGACACAAGTAATACAAGACAAGATGCAGGGAAGCATGTACATAGGCCACCAGTGAAGCAACTACAAACTACTCACGACAATGCATCAACATGCCACAAGACATAGTAATGCAACAGTGGCTAACCAGAAGTGAAGATTGCAGCAACAACAGTGAGCATACTCATATGAACAAGTGCACAACAACTTCAACAAAGACTCAAGCTACAATGCATAATGGTCAACACAGTAAGACATGAAGCAATGGTCAAGAGAAGTTTAAAGCAGTAGGGTACATGAAGCAACTGCAACAAAGATGCAAGCTGCAGCATACCAGTGACATGAATGCAGTGTACAACAATGGAACATGACTATCATGGTACAATTCAAAGCTCAAGTAACAAAAGTCAAGTGCAGCAATGAAACAAAATAGTATGACATGAAGCAAATGACAGTAAGCAATGAAGCAACAAGCTCGAGCACAAGAACATGACAGCAAACTGAAGTGCACAGCAACTATTAACTGCCACAAGACCATCATGCAAAGACCAGAAGTACAGAATGAACAAGCTAGTGCTATCAAATGAACCAGTAACAATGCAACAATCAACTCAAATGAATACAGCAAGCATGTAACAGAGGTCAAGCATATATAGATATGCAATGACAAAGTGGATCAAAATGAAACATACAAAATGCCCAAGTAAAGTGCACAGTGAAGTATAAAGCAACTACAACAGATGCAGTGAAGCATCTGTGTAAATATATGTATTTCATATCAAGCAAGTGCAGTCAGTTCATGTTAAACCGATCAGAAGATGGCCAGAGACTATAGTTCTCAGTGAAGTCGAAATCAGTGTCAAGGCCGAAGTCATAGTAAAATCGCCATGTCAATGTTGAACAAGTCAACAAAGTATAAATTCCAGAAATCAACAAAGCCGTGGTTATCACGAAAGTAAATTCAAAACCGTGTCAACCAAGGAATGCAAAAGATACGAAGATGACAAAGTCAGTTCGATTATCAATCGTTCAAGCATAATCAAACGGCCAATCAAAAGAATGTGACAAATTCAAATTATTTTATACGAACGCAAGAATAGGATTTACAAACCCTATATAAATCAAATTCACATCATCGGCAAGATTTATCGAATTCCAGAAAGCATAAAATCAGAAAAGCACAAGCAAATAATTACATACCGAATCAAAGAAGGAATTCGATCAAAGAAGTAGCCGAAGTGAGCATCAATCAATCAAGGATACGCGCAAGAGATCATAGAATCAATCTACATACTATCGGCACTTCCAAAGCCCTAAATCTGGAAAAGGAATGAAGCCCTAAATTTGCAAGAGGAACGGCCACCATTATACACGCAAACGAACGGAGTAAAGCAAAAGGAGACGGGTCAAAATAATAAAAGAGGCCGGCCTATTGTTTTTAAAAGGGAGAATTTTTTTTATATAAGGGTTTTTTAATTAGGGTTATTTTTGTTTTATAATCGTTTTTAATTGTATTTTCTTTTTAAACCGTTTTAATTTTCTAGTCGTGTGACTAGGGTGCAAAATACGGTGTGTAGTTTGGGAATTTGCAACTCGGTAGTTGAGTTGTGGTCAAGGTTTTGAGCGTAGAGCTAGATTAGTCAATAGCGGGTATAGCGAGTTTACGTGTGTAAGCGAGGGACTATCTAATTTCTAGTAGAAACCTTGGGGGCAGCACGTAGGCAGGGTTTTGCCGAAGCTGGGTAAATTCTGTGTTGTTCTGTTTTATTCTGTTATTTATATTCTGCGATATCTGTGCTGCTATTCTGTGATCCGTGTTAAATATTAATTAGCTTCTGCAATTAATTTTTATAATTTACACTATCACCCTATTCACCCCCCCTCTAGGGTGAAATCGATCCTACAAGTGGTATCAGAGTTAGGAATAGAAGTCAACATTTGTTTTAAAAATTCTATTTTTGAAAAAATCAGTTTTTGTTTAAAAATTCGAATTTTTAAAATGGCTTCTTTTAATAATGCTTTTGCAGAAGGTCAATCCATAGTTAGACCACCAATGTTCAATGGTGAATATGCTTTTTGGAAAAATAGGATGAAAATTTTTTTGAAAACCATTGACGCTTGAGATATTGTTGAGACAGGTTATAGAATACCAACTATAACTGTAGATGATCAGGAAATAGAGAAACCAAAGGAACAATGGACAGAATTAGAAAATAAATTACAGAATACTAATGCTAAAGCTATGAATTCTATTATCTGTTCATTAGATCAATTTGAATTTAATCGTGTCTCACATTGTCTAACTGCGCAGGAAATATGACACATATTAGAAGTAACTCACGAAGGAACATCTCAAGTCAAAGAATCTCGCCTTGCCATGCTAAGCAGCGAATACGAGAACTTTACAATGGCGAAAGAAGAAAATGTCAAAGAGATGTACGGACGACTTTCCAACATCGTATACAAATCAAAAGCTCTCGGAAAAACATACACCGAATTGGAAATAGTCCGTAAAATCCTCAGAGTCCTTCCACGAAGCTTTGAAGCAAAAGTAACTGCCATTCAAGAATCGAAAGATTTAAAACAACTCAAAGTCGAAGAACTCATCGGAAATCTCACCACTTATGAGCTAGAAATGAAATTCAAGGAAGAGCGTGAAGGTGGAGATACTCGAAAGAAATCAATAGCTCTCAAAGGAACAACCGAAAGTGATGATGATAACGATGAAGATGATGGAGCAGCAGAATTGGAGCTGTTAATAAGGAAATTCTAAAAATGGAATCAAAAACATGGAAATTCAGCTCAAATTCAAAAAGCAAAAAGCAGAATAGCCAAAGCACTAGACTACTCAGAAGAACAAAAGTTTATTTGTTATAATTGCAACAAACCCGGCCATATCAAGCCCGATTGTCCACAAATTAAATCCAGCCACGGAAAGAAACAGAAAAAGAAAAGTTTTGCAGCCACTTGGGATGAAATAGACGAGAATGATCAAAGCACTGACAGTGAAAGCGAAAAGGCAGAATTGTGTCTTCGAGGTGATACAACTGACAGTGACGATGACGAGCCAAGTGAGGTATCAAAACTTACCCATTCTGAGTTGCTTATATATTTTCATGAAGTAAACGGTTGTTTTGAACGACTTAGGGAAAAATACGCCAAACTTGAATCTCAAAAAGATACTTTGATAGAATGTAATAAACAACTTGATCAATTAGTTAAAACCTATCAAAGTAGGATCCCTAAGTGTGATAAGTGTCCAACATTTGATGAGGAAATTAAAAAATCAGAAATTAAAATAAAATCGCTTGAAAATGAAATTCTGATTTTAAAGGAGAATGAAAATACTAGGAGAGAGAATTCTATTAAAAAGTGCACACAGTTGTTAAACGAAAATGAATCTCTCAAATCACAAGTCCAACAATTGTCTACGACTTTAGATAAATTTTCAAAAAGTGAAAAATCGTTGAATATGCTATTAGGAAAGCAAACTGTTAATACGGTTAGACAAGGACTTGGATTTAATAATTCGAAAATTGTTGAAAACAAGATTAATCAAGTTAATTCTATGTGCACAATTTGTAGAAAATTTGGACACGATCACAATAATTGTTGGTATAGACCCAAACATGTGAAAACTATACCGATTTGGGTTCCAAAAGGCACAAATATAAAATCTCTCAAAGTTAAACAAATTTGGGTGCCAAAGGGAACAATTATAAATAGTTGGGTCTACACAAAATTATTTTTCAAAATTTTCTGCCACTAACAACCATGGACCTATAAAAACAAATAGGTCACATAAATCCTTTTCCGTGTAGGTGTGGTGGCAGGCTAAGGAACAACAATAGTGTTCTCTGGATTTTGGCTATTTCAGAAACACAACAGGCGACAAAGCTAAGTTCCTTAGCCTAGTATAAGGGTGACAGAATCACAATGAACAACGACGAGAAATATCGTAAAGGTAAAGACAGGTAAAAGTATATTTATTTGTACGATATATTAAATGTGATAATCTGTACCATTTTCTGAATAAAATCAGCCAATTATGCGATGATGATATGATGATGATTTAATGATGATTTTGATTCTGACTTTGTTCAAAATTGTTAGCCATTTATATTCTTATGCCAAAAACACTATAAAATTCTCTAGAATTACTTGATATATAAGTTTGAGAGAAAAATAGTGTTTTGATTGGATAATAATATTGTTGTTATAATATTTTTGGCTAAATCTATATTCATGTTTTGACACGGCCTCGATTTAAAATCCTAATGAATTCTATTTTAAAAATTGTAAAAAGGATTTTAATTTTTTTTTTTTTTGAAATTGTTGAAACTTTTAAGAAATTGCTTTGAAATAAAAATAATGTTTGATGGCTTCTAAAATTGACACTTTAATATATGTTTGATTGTTGACACGGTTTTCATTTCAAATCCAAGAGAATTTCATTTAAAATTTGTTGATAATAATCATGAGAAATTTCTTAATCTGGTCTTTGACATTCAACGAGTGAATTTTGAGTGAAATTTAAATTCAGATGCAGATTACACTGGTAATATGGTTGATAGAAAAATTACTAGTGGAACGTGATTAATTTTTGACACATTTATTTGCTGCATCGTTTTTTCAAAGAAAATGTCTGCATATTTTTCATTTGAAATTATTTTTTATAGCAGAAAATTTTCTTATGAAACCATTTCTAGAAAATTAGTTTTTGACCTTGTATCAGATTAGTTATTTAAGAAAACTTGATTTTATAACTATTTTTGAAATTGATTTTAAATAACTATATTAACTAATCTGACCCCCTAATAATTATCGAAAAGATATATAGTGATTGAAAATAAGATGAGTGTTGATATTGATCAAATATTATAACTCGAGACGGTATAATTAGTAAATTTCTTTAGAAATTTAAACGAGAGTTATAAAAATTTTTGTTGGTAAAAATTCCATGACCATCTCTATATCTATCATATTTCTAACGACCATCACTCATCAAAATTCTATATAGTTTGTCAATATGTGGTACTTTAAACAGGAATCGTTCGTTTTTTTTCGTTTTTCGCATTTTTAAAAAAAAAAGGGTAATAATAATAATAAAAAATACCAAAGTATTCACTCTCATTTAAAAGTCCTCACGGTTATGCATGGGTGAATTACTTGGAATTTGTTATGTGCTTCCATGCTCATTTAAAAGTCCTCACGGTTATGCATGTATGGAACGCATATCAAAAGTTGATTTTTAAAATAAACAAGTTGATTCTAATCCCATTTAAAAGTCCTCACGGTTATGCGTGGTTAGAAGATACTTGAATTCATTTTTTTTAAAATAAAATTGGAATACTACTAATCTCATTTAAAAGTCCTAACGGTTATGCATGATTAGTAGATATTCAAATTCCTGATATAAAAATACCACAAATAGACACAATTGTATGGTTTTATATGATGACATCATCTCCATCATTCTAAAAGTGGAATATGCGCCTAACAATATTTTTATGATTTTTGTTTGATTTTCTATTAAAATTTAATATTTATATTCAATTGGGTTTTAATGTTGGATTAATATCGATCACTTTATCTCTATTTTCTCTAACTCTATTATTCTTTTGCTGATAACAAAAGGGGGAGAGAAAAGTTAAGATTTTGTCAAATAAAATCAATCAAAGGTCAAACAATTTTCCATTTGCATATAGGCTCATTCACACATTTTATTTGTATGCATATATGTAGGGGGAGTCATATATGTAGAGGGAGTATCATATAGAAAGGAAGCATTCAAATAGGGGGAGCAATTGAAATTATCAAATACATTTAATATATTCAAAATCTTAAATATATGTTTGTTATCATCAAAAGGGGGAGATTGTTGAATATGCGCTTTGCGCTATATGATTTTTGTTTGATGATAATAAACATATATACATTCGCTTAAATGTATTTGTTAACGTACTATTTTAATCTTCACAGAATAAATAAATATTTGCTGAATAAAAATAAATAGCACGGTTTTTGAATTCAAACGAATATTTTATTCAAACAAATATTTATTACAACTTTGATAGTACAATTTCAAGCTCTCACTATACATATACAATTTTGACTACAATACATGACATTTCACTATTTTACATCAGCACCTCACTACATATCACTCACACTCGTATTTATCTTCAACTGCATTCAAGTTTGAATCCAGCATCTGAGCGATCTGCAAAAATATAAACTAACGCAGTAAAATTGAAAATAAAATATTTTTGCGATATAAAATAAAACGTGAATTTTGAAAATGATATTTGCCTCAGTTATTTGGGTTGTTCGTCATCATTTAAATTTGAATTCATCATACACGAACAACTTGTGACATACACAGTATATTACTGTATATGCCACAAGGCCGTGCACGCCGATATATACACTTGATTGATTTACAGGGACAGGCAAGCACAGGTCAAACCCAAATGAAAAACCGGGTTTCAACTCACGTGCAATATATTTAAAATCACGACACGAGCACAAGGTCAAGCCCGAGCTGTAAAACTGGATTCAACACAAGGCGACATGACATGAATGCTATGTTCAAACATGACACAGCCTCAAACCAGCAGTATACAAGTACAAGACCACCAAGCAAAATCAGTACAACATATCATGAATGAGCTAGCAAAGGTTAGCCATCAACATAACAGCAACATCAAGTGACAATGCAAGCAAAAACTCAAGTGACAACCAGAATGAAGACCAAAAACAAGGACTGCAACAAACATCAGCAGATCAAACATAATGGGTGCATATAACACAGTAGCAAGCTACAAGTGATGCAGAATCAAGGTAAACTGGCAACAAACATGAAGTGAATCAAGTCAGTAGCAACTTTCAAACACCCACATATATGAAGCATACAAGTACAGGCCATAACATGTCAATGCAAGCAAAGCCAAGATACAGGTGGACAGTGAAACCAGGCAACGACTTCAGGCATGATTCAGCTGCATGTACAACAGGTATGGTGACACAAGTAATACAAGACAAGATGCAGGGAAGCATGTACATAGGCCACCAGTGAAGCAACTACAAACTACTCACGACAATGCATCAACATGCCACAAGACATAGTAATGCAACAGTGGCTAACCAGAAGTGAAGATTGCAGCAACAACAGTGAGCATACTCATATGAACAAGTGCACAACAACTTCAACAAAGACTCAAGCTACAGTGCATAATGGTCAACACAGTAAGACATGAAGCAATGGTCAAGAGAAGTTTAAAGCAGTAGGGTACATGAAGCAACTGCAACAAAGATGCAAGCTGCAGCATACCAGTGACATGAATGCAGTGTACAACAATGGAACATGACTATCATGGTACAATTCAAAGCTCAAGTAACAAAAGTCAAGTGCAGCAATGAAACAAAATAGTATGACATGAAGCAAATGACAGTAAGCAATGAAGCAACAAGCTCGAGCACAAGAACATGACAGCAAACTGAAGTGCACAGCAACTATTAACTGCCACAAGACCATCATGCAAAGACCAGAAGTACAGAATGAACAAGCTAGTGCTATCAAATGAACCAGTAACAATGCAACAATCAACTCAAATGAATACAGCAAGCATGTAACAGAGGTCAAGCATATATAGATATGCAATGACAAAGTGGATCAAAATGAAACATACAAAATGCCCAAGTAAAGTGCACAGTGAAGTATAAAGCAACTACAACAGATGCAGTGAAGCATCTGTGTAAATATATGTATTTCATATCAAGCAAGTGCAGTCAGTTCATGTTAAACCGATCAGAAGATGGCCAGAGACTATAGTTCTCAGTGAAGTCGAAATCAGTGTCAAGGCCGAAGTCATAGTAAAATCGCCATGTCAATGTTGAACAAGTCAACAAAGTATAAATTCCAGAAATCAACAAAGCCGTGGTTATCACGAAAGTAAATTCAAAACCGTGTCAACCAAGGAATGCAAAAGATACGAAGATGACAAAGTCAGTTCGATTATCAATCGTTCAAGCATAATCAAACGGCCAATCAAAAGAATGTGACAAATTCAAATTATTTTATACGAACGCAAGAATAGGATTTACAAACCCTATATAAATCAAATTCACATCATCGGCAAGATTTATCGAATTCCAGAAAGCATAAAATCAGAAAAGCACAAGCAAATAATTACATACCGAATCAAAGAAGGAATTCGATCAAAGAAGTAGCCGAAGTGAGCATCAATCAATCAAGGATACACGCAAGAGATCATAGAATCAATCTACATACTATCGGCACTTCAAAAGCCCTAAATCTGGAAAAGGAATGAAGCCCTAAATTTGCAAGAGGAACGGCCACCATTATACACGCAAACGAACGGAGTAAAGCAAAAGGAGACGGGTCAAAATAATAAAAGAGGCCGGCCTATTGTTTTTAAAAGGGAGAATTTTTTTTATATAAGGGTTTTTTAATTAGGGTTATTTTTGTTTTATAATCGTTTTTAATTGTATTTTCTTTTTAAACCGTTTTAATTTTCTAGTCGTGTGACTAGGGTGCAAACTACGGTGTGTAGTTTGGGAATTTGCAACTCGGTAGTTGAGTTGTGGTCAAGGTTTTGAGCGTAGAGTTAGATTAGTCAATAGCGGGTATAGCGGGTTTACGTGTGTAAGCGAGGGACTATCTAATTTCTAGTAGAAACCTTGGGGGCAGCACGTAGGCAGGGTTTTGCCGAAGCTGGGTAAATTCTGTGTCGTTCTGTTCTGCATTTTATTATTCTGCTATTTATTTCTGTGCTGGTAGTATTCTGTGATCTGTGTTAATATTAGTTTATAAGCTTCCGCAATTAATTTTTATAATTAACACTATCACCCTATTCACCCCCCTCTAGGGTGAAATCGATCCTACACTTTGAACCTTGGCAAGCTCTTTGCGATTAAAATTTAGCTCTATTTCAAGCCTTTCAACATCGTATCTGAGCTAAGAAACATCATCCTCAGAAGCATCCTAGTGATGAATATAGTTAGTACTGACAGAGCTCAAGGGAGACTGAGTCAAAGCATCATCAAAATAAAACTTAGTTATCTAATCAAAGCAAAACAGATTAAATCTTAATATTAAAACATTTGTTACATCGTATCTACATAGCCATATTTTTGAAAATTACATAAAAAATTAACAAAGACATGGGAAGACTATTCGTCAATCAAAGACTAGACTTAATCCTAAACCACTCTAGATCAGGACTATCAGGCAGGAAAGAATCACTTGACGCCATCGATGCAAAACAAAATCACTTACAGCTCCTTCTCTCGAACTACTTGATATACTCGGGCTAATAAGTCGGCAATCTCGTTCCAAAGATCCAAGCAAGTCTGTTCTAGTTCCTTTCCACACCTAAACATGGCTGTTATACTTAACCCAAGACAATCTAATGTGTATTTTTAAAGCCTAGCCTTAGTTTCCCTCAATAATTTTGCAAACACCTCCTCCCTAGGATAATAAACAAAACAATAAGGAGGACAATCATTCAAAATATAAAAAATATTATGTCACAATACAAACAACCAACTACACTTCATGACTTTAGGTACAACAAGAACACAAAAGGATGTCTGGGATTAATCATCTAAATTTATCAAAGAAGGTGAGCTAACCTTATTTTCAAGTTGGTATTGCTCATCAAGTTCCAGGTTCTGTTGATCCACATCGGCTTTTTTATTCTCTTCCCGAGAAGGCGCTCAGAGCGGCTTGAGTCAACATTCTCTCCCTCAGTCTCCTCTGCATTCCACTTATTCTGGTAATATGAAAAATCAAGCTTAAATTCTACCATGTATTGACGTCTAGCCAACGCATAAAAGCCTTAAGTTACATCCGAAATGATAATGTGGAGTTCTTTATTGGATTTTTCCAGCTCCTCTTTAACCCTGGCCAGAATTTCGCCCTTTTCCTTCAGCTCATGCTCCTTTGTAGCTTGAGCATCCTCAGCCGCCTTAACCTACCTCCCAGCCTTCTCAACTAGCTCAGGAAGCATTCTAGCCAGTTCCTCTGTCTTGACCTTAACAAAAGCCAATGCAGTATTAGCCAAGGCAAGATCGGCTTCCATCTTAGCTACCTAACTCGAATGCACGGCCTGCACACTCCCTGATTAACATGCCTTCTTCATCAAGGCCGCGGAATACAAGAATGGAAAACTCGAAACAACATGAGTCACAAACTGATGCAATGAAAGAGAGAAAAGAAAATGAAAACATGATCACTCACATAAGACCAGATCTTCTCAAATTTTGAGAAAATGACAGCGGAAGACATCTCAGAATCCAAGGCAGAAAGAAAAAGAAGACCTTGTGTAGACTTACTAACCTTCTCCATCAAAGAACAGGTGGAAACATCGGATGCGGCTTAGCCACCTACGTTGGGGGCAGATTCATCTCTAGTAGAAAAGCTAATCAGCCCAGAAGGTGTAGGAACTGGAGGAGGAAGAACTCTCACACTAGAAGAGGAGGAATCTCAATTGCGGGAGAAATAGCCAATTTCTTGAAAGGAGTAGGAGGATCATTAGACCCTCCAAGTGACATCTTCGAAACATTCTTTTTCTTCTTCTCCCTCATTGTCTCCAACGCCTTGTGAATTATAGCAATAGCATCCTTATCCATGCTATATTCAAGGAGAAAGAAAACAAAGTTAAAATCATAGGTATGGCAACCCTAAAATGTGTTACAAGCTACTCATACCTCCAATTCAAATAGGGGAGGAGTGGGATTAAATCTGCTTCTAGAATGTATATGGTAAGGACGTAGTAAACCATGATCTTACAGCTTCAATTCAGAAAACTACTTCGTTATTTTCCTATTCTCTACTAGTAAATTCTGAATCCGATGTCTATGGGGATTCATAAAATTGCTTATTCACCTCTAAAGAAATAGTATGGATGGAATAATGTTGAGAGAAGGAAGGGAATCCATCATAACTTGGGATAAAGATATAAAACGTGATCCATTTTTCGGTCCTACCAGGGATGCCTGTTAGAAATGAATCTTTAGCCTGAATAAAAAAGAAACCCTTATTCCCCTTTTTAGGACTTCTTTTAACCTCGAAATGGCATTGAAGTTCCTCGCTGGTAAGATTAATGCCATTTTCAACATAAACGGTAAAGGTGGCCAAAACAAAGGTACATGAATTAGGAGCAAGTTGAACCATAGCAATACCTTAGGTGGCAAGCCATTCATGGATTATCGAATGCATTAGAAGAAATAACCGCATCGAATATGCTCAGGAGTAATGGTGATGTAACCCTCCAACGGAGTATCCATATGTTCATGAGATTTCAGAATCCTAGGTGCGTACTCAAAGAATCTGAATTGCATAAGGACACCAATGGTATCCTCTAGACGGGTAATTTCAAAACGAGGAAACAAAAAATAGGAAGTATAAGAATTCATTTCAAAACCCTGATGTTATATAAAATAAAGGCTAGCCACCTAGAAAAACGAAAAGTCAGATTAAACATCTATTAAAAGATGGTCTAATAAAACAATGACACCTGTGTTAGAGCATTAAATGTCCATCTAGCTGAAAAGACTTATTCTTAGGGCTGAAAAGATAGATTAGACATGACTGATTGGAGATATAGACCAGGTACATACGGTGACAAGTCTATCACGACCTATAATCACCGTAGACTTAAGGGGCAAGTGTTACCGTTTTGAGTTAACTATACTCATATTCTATCAAATGTCTATAGGAATAGGTTTGCAAAGCACACACTAAGCGCAACTAAGGCAGCGCCATACAGAGCCAAGAGCACTCCAAATGAGCTGTATACCGGGCCGTCCAAGATATGCTTCAACACAGGCCCAATCTTACAGATAAATGACAATGACACATACCTAACCAGCCTTCGGAACAGAATGGAAAGAGATGCTCCATTCTGATGCGATATGGCAACAAATGGAGCCAAAAAAATAAAGGCAGCAATGGGGTAGTATGGTCTGGACACCAGATGACATCCACCACAGCACCTGTTCTTATACATCAGCAATGTACTAAATCTTCAGGGTAGTTTCCTACGTTTCCTCTTAGAGCAGCTAACAATGTTAAAAGAGAGGAGGCTGGCCTATACAAATCTAAGCTTCTCGCCTAAATTTTTAGGCACCCCGCTTCAAATCTCCAAGATTCTTCCAATATCAAGATTTCTTGCCAAAAAACCATCATTAATACAGACACAAAGGATAAGCATCGTATATAAGCGACAAGTGGCAAAATTCAAGGACGGAGATTAAAGGAAAATGGGAAAGACGATTACAATCTCCTACAACACACTTTTCATACTATAAAAAAAGACATAAGGACAAAAGAGGGTGATCTTTTTTCTCAACTTCTTCTCCATCATAAAAAAGGTGAAATATTGTAGTCCCCTAGGCTATTGTAATCTCTTGTACAAAAATAGTAAAATACAGTGGATTATTCCATGGACGTTGGGTTAACAACAATTTGAACCACGTAAATTTTCTTGTGTTCTTTACATTCTTGCTATTTACTTTTAATTGCTCTTTTGTTTATTGACCCATCTCGACATTTCAATAGACTATTGAAGTGTGACTACAAACCTGTGTAAGCATTCAACAACACAATCACTCCCAAAGGTTAATTTGTCTAATTTTAAATTCACTTATTCTTAATCGTGAGGATGACTAGCCATATGGTTGCCTCACGGTCAAGTCGAGTGTGGTGAAGCCAAAAAAATTCACCAATATCATGAGTACATTAATATCAATAATTTTTTATTATTAATAAAATTCATTAATAATATTAGTAGTTATTATTATTTCAATACTTATTAAATTAATTTTGATATTAATTATTAACGAATTAAAATATATTAAAATAAATACAATTTATTCCAATTTTACTTCATATTAAATTATTAATCAAACTATCGTCTGCAAGTGTCATCAACCTCTACCCTTAGCCAACCTCTATGGGTGCATTCAAGTAAGGGAAATGCTTAGGGAAAAGCGGATAATAGGAGATACGTCTGACTTATCTAAGTTACGTCAGACATATCGGTCACGTTAATGGTTTAATGAAAAGCGGTTGCACTCCCTAAATTCCAATGGTTTGGTAGATATGTCAGATGTAAAATTTACATCAAATTTTTTGCTATTTAAGCGGTCATTCTCACATTCATTCGATATCACTTTCCATAATTCTTCCTAACCATCTCTATAAACCATATCGCTTATAATATTTTACGGAAACGATATGCAAAGCACAGATGACTCGATTAGTAGAAATGATTCGTCATATTCCGATGATTATGATGAATACTACAATGATCTCGAAGCTATTATTGGGTTGATGGTCAAGTTATTTCAGTGGATTCCTACCCTACATCATGATTTTCTTAGATGGGTCTAATGTAGATGGTTTATGTTCTTGACGAACATGAGAATAAGAGTCGGAATCTTTTTTGAACGAAGAGTGCTACTTTCAAATGTATATGCGATGTCCTGTCTATTATATACAGCTTAATTTCTAGTGGACAAATAGGATTTTCTAAGATTGTAGGAATGTTTTGCTGCACGATAAGCCATGGTACGTCACACTGATTTGCATGTGAAAATTTCAGTCAAGCTATTGACAACGTTAGTACTTGTGTCTCTAAGGTCTTACGAAGTGTCTTTCTTATGGCCAAATTTATTATTATTAAACCTAAAGGTTTCAATGTTGTTCCAGATGAAATCAGATAAGACGCATCAATACCCTTTTTTTGAAATGTTATTGGACCTAAAAACGAGACATATACTTCTTTAAGGATTAGCAAAGAGGAATTACAGATATTTAAATGTAGAAAGAGACTTCGAACATAAATATTGTTGCTATTACTGATTTCATTTGGAAATTAATTTTGCAATATCAAGTTGGGAAGGCTCTCTCCATGATTGTAGACCGTTGACTCATGTTTTTTAAGAAGTTGAAACCTTTCCAAACCTAAGTCTTACCATGTAGGATCAGGGTCTGAGCTTAAAAATTGGTATCTACTACCTTGTCGCAATGAGCAATATCACGTTCTAGAGATTCAATAAACCCAGAATGTTTCATAATCGCGCATAACAAAATCTATATTTCTATTTGGCGAATGACCGCTGAAAGACATTCATATTTTTAAAAAAAAATATATATTTTACGAGACATGCCGATGGCATATAAGTTAACCAAACAAGCATAGTTTATGCTGCAACTTTCACTCTTCATGATTTTATAAGAAAATACAACGGTAAAATCCCAATTTACAAGAAAGTTATAATGCAGCGGTTCTACCGAGTTATCCTGAAAATTGGCGTGAACAACATCAACACAAGGATGTTGACACAAGTTCAACAAATATAATATAGATTGTTGTAACTAGTGATCAGATAAGAGATGCTTTGGTTGATATAGGCATACATTAATATATTAAATACTTGTACATTCTTTATTGTTAATTTGGACTTGTATATTTGAATTTGTATTTAAATATAAATTTGTATTTTAAAGTATATCACTGCTTATTTAATATTAAATATGAATCATTCAGTAATTATAGTTATTAATTAATAATTATAGTCAAAAAATATAAACATTATACATTACACAACATTTCTTATCCAATCTCTATTCAAATTTTTGTCGATGAACGGCACAACATCTAAAGTCTAAACTCTAGTTCAATTTGTTTGTGAAAACACCCAACCTCCACTCTAAATTTGTCCACATAAGCACTAAAATTGTCCATCCACTGATACTCATTAGTTAAAAAACACTATGATAATGTAACAAAAGGCGATTTCTGTCAAAATGGAAGAATAGTGTATTTGGTGGAATTAATACGACAGTTTGGTAATTTGTTTAGCGATTCCTTCTTAAAATTTGTTTTTGTGTATAATTTTACAAATTTCTTTTATTTGTCATAGTAGCATTTTCGTAATTAAAATAAAATGAATTAAATAATTCTATCAGTAAGTATTGTACATGCTTACTGGATAAATGGATTTTAATGGGCACATGGGCCAAAACATGCAGCCCGGATAGCGTACCGATGTTTAATAGAAGTCATGTATCATCTTAACCGAACGAATACGTTTTAAATTAAAGTAAATAACTGTACGTACATATTATGTTAAAAAAAAAAAAAAAAGCAATCAAACTTTGATTTAATTTAAAGTAATTAGCCGTATATAAAGACGATTAATTTATTTTTCCGCTGAGCGCTTTCGTTTGAAACTCTTTTGTAAACAAAGATTAGGAGTCAATAACAAGGAGAATAATCATGAGAACCTGAAAATTTCAAGTCAATTGATGACAGTTTAAGAATAGTTATCAATAAACCGAGTCTTAATTAGCTGATGAAACTATTGATAATAGTTTTAGGATCGAGACGTTGATTGTGAATGAAAGTTTTGAAATTGTCAGCGAAGATATTGGAGACTGAACGCCATTAATACATTGAATGATGGAGAAGATACTGAGCGGGTCAAATTCTTACGGAGTACTGTAACGGAAGTTTACGTTTGTTCATGGTGCACGCAATAAGATTTAACCATATGCGTTTTCCAATAGAATACGATTAAGTCATGATAAATGTTTAATGAAACCGTAAACTAAATAGTTGGGTTGCATTCACCTCGTATCAGTGCTAAATGGTATTGGACATCTCGTATTCATGTTTGTTGGCTTAAACGCTTATCACTGCCGCTAATAAAGAAAATTCTTTGAATTATTTTACTCGGCCTTTTTTTGAAATTCTGAAAATGCTTTTAATTTTCGTTTATCATAATATCAACAATCCGTGTGTGAAACACGGACCAATTCTAGTAAATATAAGGATTACATATGACATGGATGACGAGTTAAACACTTAGCCCCTCCTTCGGAGTTTTGTAGCTTTTATTATGAAAGATTTTGAGAGTATCAATTTTAACTATAAGTAATCATAACGGTTTTAGCTGATTTACATGAAATGTTATAACCGATTAATACATAATTGTGAGTTTAACATACACCGGTTTTGAAAATGTGGGTGTATCGTAATATTTATTTCTTAGTTTTGTGTAGATTAAATTTACAATATAGTTAATGGAGGTATAATTGGTAAAATAATTATAAGCCTTCAAAACATACCAATTTGATGAGTTGAGAATTGTGTTTTTAATGGTTTTATAACCGACAACAAGAGATGTAAAAAACTTACAAGCTGTTAGAGATCATTTGAATGAAGTTATAGAATTAAAGTCGAGCATTGACAAAAATAGAAGAGGTATACATATTTATATACCATTTTCCATCAATCTATATTGACCCTTATGTATCGTTCTTTTTGCAAAATGGGCAGTCTGCGTCCGACGCGTCAAGCATGATCCCCACGCTACTGTCCAGTTCGGACGAACCGTTGGAAACGAACCGCTCGCGTCAGAAACTTGATTTCTCTTCTATCTTCTTCTTCCCTAAATGCTCTAAACACTGCCAAATCCAAGATCCACTAGTGTGGCACGTTTTGAGTTATAATCAATGTATTATAGAGAGAATTGATCAATGATAAATATTAAAGTGGACGTAAATTGAAATATTTGTCGAGCCACTGTAAAAATTATGCATTTTACACCGCTTTTATGTTCATTTCATTATATCTATATATTTTTTGTGCTTTCAATTGCTTCAAGAGTGTTTGTGTCATTTTTGATGCAAACAGATTATTAAGTTGAAACCGATGTAGAGATTCATTGTAAAGTAAATCACTTGTAATGATTATTTTAATTTTTAAAGGTTAAAAGAAGAAACCGTGATATGTATTGTATGGAATCATTTGAAAACTTATTTATTATTTGGAAGAGAAACTTGTTTGTCTTTAGTGGAAAAAAAATATGGTATGCTCTAACATAACTAGATTTGTTTGAAAATTTGACGAAAAAGTAGGAGAAAGGTAATGGCAAGATGAAACAAAAGAGGAAAAGGTAATATAATGTTTAAAGAAAACGATGAAATTCCAATAAACCATAGGACCAACAACGGTTAGGATAAAGCATCCATATTTAATTGAAATGATATATATATATATATATATATATATATATATATATATCATAACCGAAAAAATATGTTAGTAAGTTCATCCCTACTCTAGTTAACTGTATGTATATATTGAAAAAAATATGCAATTAAAATTTCCATCAGAATTTGATTTTTTTTAGAACAGTAAATGGGCCAAGCCCAAAGTACAATTAAACGGGTAAAACCCGCAGCCACAAACTACATAGCCCTAACCATATTAGGGTTGCCGACATAAGCAGCAAAACAAAATAATGGCGGAGTAAAATAGAGAGAGGCAGTGAAATCTTCTCAAATGCGAAGCTTCAAATCATGTTCACCTGCCTCTTTCTACTAGTTTCTCCTCTTTCCCAGTATGAAAGACACTCACTAGATTTGCTTCTTATATTTCTATCAGCTTTAACAATGCGATTGTGACTCTTCTAAGCTAGATTATGGCTCTTCGAAGCTAGATCTACATATCTGATGTCATCGCGACTCAGATCTGTAGATCCGTAGCTAATATTATCAATTATGGGATGATTGTTGGTCTGAATCTCTTTAGCACCTTGATAATGTCCCTGATGAAGATCCAAAACGGTTTAGCAGGCCTTCGAATGGTGGAGATATTGTTCGACGTGCTTACTGCCAGTCTCCTTACTCCTAAAATCCACAAGGAAGTCAAAACTGGCTTGGTCTATAAAAAATTTCTTTGATTTATAAAGGATAATTATGATGTCGCTTTCAATAATAAGTCATCTTTGCTCTTTGGAAAGTTTCAACTTGCTATGAGTATGATTATTTCTCTCTTTCCAAATATGATATACTGTTGTAGTTAATAAAACATGCGCAAGGTCTCTTTCTAGTGGTTTGCTTTTGAATTTGTTGTTGATATCCATTATAATATGTTCAAGATCCATGCTGCTTTATTATTTATGCTCAGTGTAGTTCTAATCTGGCTCCATATGAAATAACTGTAATTGCATTCAAAAAATATATGATTAGCAATTTCATTAGTTAAGTTGCATGGGGAACAAATTGAATATGTATTTCTTTCCCATTTATTGATTTTTTCAAAGTTAACAATCTCTTATTAATTGCGAAATATGTACAGATAGCCATCTTTGGACTATTCATCTTGTTCCAAATGAATTTATCCCAATTAACAGTAGTCTGTTTATTTCTAATATGTTCCCAAGTTTTCTTATAGGAAAACTTCGCTTTACAGCTGGCTAACCACTCCCAATGATCACATTCTGCATTAGGATCTGAAGGAATATTAGTAATATCGTCTCTATGTGGATGAGTAATTGGATGTAGATGAGGTTGCCATTGATTATTATTAATAATGACATCCACAATAGCATTAGCACCACCACAAATAACTGAATTATCCCATCCCACCCTATTAATAAAAGAATCATTTTGAAATCAAGGGTCAAACCGTAAACTGATTTCATTACTGATTTTAATTTCCTCTGAATTAAAGATTTTCCTATATCTCCATATTTTAAGATTTGACTCCAAGCATTGGATTAATCATTTTTTGGTAAAGCTGTCCAAAAATTACCGTTTTAAAGATATTTACATGTCATCCATTTAGTCCATAAAGAGTCACCACTAACAAATCTCCAAAAAAATTTAATTTGACATGTTAGACTAAGGTCATTCAAATTTCTAATACCAAGTCCACCTTTTTGGTGTCTGCATGCTTTATCCCAACTAATTTTATGGTAGTTACCCCTTCATAGAAAATAAGCACACCTACTCTCAATTTTTTTAATTGTAGCCACTAGGAAATGTTAAGTTTGAAACCAGAATAGAATAATGACATAAATAATAGTTTTTATAAGCTTAATTCTACCAGCAATTGATAGAAGCTTATAGGATCAAGTCTCCATTCTGCCTTGAATTTTCTCAATCAGATTAGAAAAATCACTGTCCTTAATCTGATTAACTGATAAAGGGAGACCTAAATACTTAATGGGAAGATTATCTTCACCTACTTTAAGAACATCCAAAACCTTTTTTATATCTGCAATGCTTACAGAAATATGTTTTGCTTTTAAATTCGTTAATTTTTAGTCCAGCATATTTGTAAGTATTCTCAAAGACTTGAATAATAGCATCTCCATTATTTTTACTGGCCTTAGAAAACAATATAAAGTCATCAGTATAAATAAGGTGAGTAATAGAAGTCATGTATCATCTTAACCGAACGAATACGTTCTAAATTAAAGTAAATAACTGCACGTACATATTATGTTAAAAAAAAAAATAAGCAATCAAACTTTGCATCAAAGTTTGATTTAATTTAAAGTAATTACCCGTATATAAATACGATTAATTTATTTTTCTGCTGAGCGCTTTCGTTTGAAACTCTTTTGTAAACAAAGATTAGGAGTCAATAACAAGAAGAATAATCATGAGAATCTGCAAATTTCAAGTCAATTGATGACAGTTTAAGAATAGTTATCAATAAACCGAGTCTTAATTAGCTGATGAAACTATTGATAATAGTTTTAGGATCGAGACGTTGATTGTGAATGAAAGTTTTGAAATTGCCAGCGAAGATATTGGAGATTGAACGCCATTAATACATTGAATGATGGAGAAGATACTGAGCGGGTCAAATTCTTACGGAGTACTGTAACAGGAGTTTATGTTTGTTCATGGTGCATGGCTGCATGCAATAAGATTTAAGTAACCGTATGCGTTTTCCCATAGAATAGTCGGCGTCTTTTTGAAATTTTAAAAATGCTCTTAATTTTCGTTTACCATAATATAAACAAACCGTGTGTGAAACACGGACCAATTCTAGTAAATATAAGGATTACACGTAACATGGATGACGAGTTAAACACTTAGCCTCTCCTTCGGAGTTTTGTAGCTTTTATTATGAAAGATTTTTAGAGTATCAGTTTTGACCGTAAATAATCATAACGATTTTAGCTGATTTACATGAAATGTTATAACCGATTAATACATGATTGTGAGTTTAACATACACCGATTTTAAGAAGTGGGTGTATCGTAATATGTATTTATTAGTTTTGTGAAGATTAAATTTACAATATAGTGAGTAATAATTGGTAAAACAATTATAAGCCTTCAAAACACACCAATTTGATGGGTTGAGAATTATGCTTTTAGCGGTTTTATAACCGACAACAAGAGATGTAAAAAACTTACAAGCTGTTAGAGATCATTTGAATGAAGTTATAGAATTAAAGTCATGCATTGACAAAAATAGAAGAGGTATACATATTTATATACCATTTTCCATCAATCTATATTGACCCTTATGTATCGTTCTTTTTGCAAAATGGGCAGTTGACGTATGCGTCCGACGCGTCAAGCATGATCCCCACGCTATTGTCCAGTTCGGACGAACCGTTGGAAACGAATTGCTCGCGTCAGAAGCGTCCGACGCGTCCAACTGTTGTGTAACGACGGTCGGACAAAGATCCCCATCTCCCGCATGTGGCGTACGCATATGGGTTGGCACACACTTTGTTGTGACAAAAGAAATCCCCAATGTTACGTGCCTACCAGCCCATGTTTATACACCACTTCTCCATGTGATTTAGCGATGTGGGACTTTTTTTTCCAATTCAAACCGTCGTTCCTCCATTAAACATGCGAGACAACCCTAACACCAACGCCGTCTGACGCGAATGGTTCGTTTCCAACCGTCATATACATATTCACTCACTATATATATCATTCCATTTCTCAACCAAATCACAGAAAAAACAAAAAAATCCAAAAATTCAACAATTTATACAATATTCGTCGTTGATTTTTTCAAGTAATTTTTTTTATATTTGTGTTTTTCGTGTTATCATCTACAATATATATATATATATATATATATATATATATATATATATATATATTTCAGATTTTTTTTGAATTATTTTTTAAATTATTTTTTTGGAATGTCAAGTCGCTCTGCTTCTTCTTCTAGCAAAACCATCGTCAACTAGAATGACGATAGGACAAACGCATTCATTGGTGTTTGTTTCGAAAACATTTATACACGTGTCCACATTGTTGCACGGTGGTATGAAGATATCACAGTCCTGTCTAACCTAAGAACTGTCTGGATTACAACGCTGGACAAATGAAAAACAAGCTCGATAATCTAAAACGTGAGTGGAGCTTATGAAACAAGCTACTTCAGATTCCAACTGGCTATTGGAACGAAGAACATGGCACGGTCGGTGGATCCGACGAGTGATTGGATACAACTGCATTAAGGTACTGCAAATATCCATGGTTAATAGAAGTTGTCTATCATCTTAACCGAACGGATACGTTTTAAATTAAAGTAAATAACTGTACGTACATATTATGTTAAAAAAAATAAGCAATCAAACTTTCCACCAAAATTTGATTTAATTTAAAGTTATTACCACTATATAAACGATTAATTTAATTTTCTGCTTAGCGGTTTCGTTTGGAACTCTTTTCTGAACAAAGATTAGGAGTTAATAACAAGGATAATAATCAGTGACAGTTCAAGAATAGTTATCAATAAACCGAGTGTTAATTAGCTAATGAAGCTATTGATAACAGTCGTAGGATCGAGACGTTGATTGTGAATTAAAGTTTTGAAATTGTCAGTTACGATATTAGAGATTGAACGCCGTTAATACATTGAATGAAGGAGAAGATATTGATGAGTGGTTCAAATTTGTTATGGAAGCAGGTCAATTTCTTACGGATGAGTACTGTAACTAAAGTTTACGTCTGTTCATGGTACATGCAATAAGATTTATCCATATGCGTTTTCCAATAAAATATCATTATTTCATGATATCTCTATTATTATTAATAAAGATTTGATGAATATGAGCTTCGTTAACGGAATCAATGTTATCTCATCATCTATCTACTTCCTCAACCATCATCCTTTTTCGATCATCAATCATTCGAATTTCACTATCAATTTGCAACCAATATTACCAGCTAAACTGTTTGAATTAAAAGTGCGGTAGCCATCAAATTTTTGCATTTATAGCGCAAATCCGTCCATTATCATCATTGCATAAAACTAAGATGGGTTGATGGAATGAATGGATGATGAATGCTCGTACAAAGTGGTATTGGACATCCCGTTTTAGTATTTGTTGACTTAAACACATAGAAATAAATATAAGGATTAGATATGTAATTGAAGTCCACTTAAACATTTCAAGATAAATAGAAGGGTTAGACATTAAATGGTTGTTAACAATGTATGCTAAAATAAATGTTGGCTGGTGTAAATGTCTTTATTAACCATGTATGTTAAACTCCTAAATTCCCTCAAACTATACATGATCCCTATGATGCCTATGTTTATATTTTGGATTCTAAGGGGAAACTCATCCTTTTCTGCTGACATGGTATCACTATCATATATTTATGTTTTAGGGGACTAATTTTATCACACTAAGTCTTTTGTTCGACCTGTTGTTCAGGCCCAGCCCTTTCCCAAAGCGGGGGAAGCGACCGCTTAGGGCATCAATTTATTAAGTGCATAAAATTTGGATTCAGCGATAAAAAAATGACATCGCGGATCTAAACCGCGATCATCAGGCATTCTCGTTCCACCATCCATCTATGTAGCAGTGCAGTAGGCTCCGCTTCGGCTCCTTCATCTCGTCAACTCGTCCTCTCGAGCTGCTCCAGCCTCCAGTCGAAGATTCAACTAATTAGAATTAGGGCATGGGCAATGCAAAGCTACGATTTCGGCTAGCTATAGTCGGCGATTTGAAGCTTGAAAGTTAGAAGGCAAGGTACCATTACAAATTTACAGTACAAATTCAATTTAGTAATTTTAATTTGATAATTGTTTGCCTTGTTGTATAAAATAAAGTCGGTCATTCCCTATTCATTCGATTAGCTGTAGTTTGTTGCTTGTGAAAATGGGTTGTTACAAATTAAATTGAGTACAACTATACATGACAAAATCTAATAGTGTGCCATTCTTCCACATGTGTGAAGTATGGTCTCCTGAAGGCCGAAATGATGAGAAATAGGTGTTGGATATCATAATATTTCCATGATTCTAAAGCTTGATTTGCTCATTTTTATTGTCATACTCAATTGAATTGTATTGTCATGTTCAATTACAATGAAATGTAAAATCAAATTTCAATTAATAAAACTAAGGCTCGATTGATTCACTCAATTGTATTGTCATATTTTCATTAATTTAGAAGAATCCAATTACTGAAATCAATTGTATAACAACGATTTATTGGACTTTTATAGCGTTTAGAAATGTGTAAAGTTAGAAAAAGAAGGATAGAGGAACTCACTAATTCATAGAAATGCACTTTTAATAAAATTTTCATCAAAATTAGTACAGTAGAAAGTTCGAGTTTGAATGTGGATAAAGTTTTTTTCTTTTTTCTTTTTCTCATTATTTATAAACAATATAAATTACTTTAATGATTTAATTAATAATCATGGCATTAGTTTTTGTATAGGGATCTTATTTTCACTTTTGGCTTTAGGTACTAAAGCTCATAGGACCAGCCACGCCGTTGCTACTACTTTATAAATTCACGGATGGTCGCTTGAGCAGACTCAATTTAAGCTTACATGATAGATTGGTTATTCAGGATTAAGATTATAAAAGCCAGAGGCGAAGCAAGAAACTTTAGCTTTATACTTATATATATTTTTATTTTTGTACTTAATCAGTATTTATTACGAGTTAGAAGATGTGTGGCATCCTCGTAAGTCTGTCCATTTTCCCTATTTATGTTTCTATTTTATTGACCTTGCATAGTGAAGTTTTGGAAAAAGGTGACAGAACAATTATGCAATGGAAAAGTCATATTAGCAATAAATTGTCAATTTCTCTATTTACTTATATTTAATTATGTTGTAAAGAAATATTGATCTTGTTTCGTTGTTTGAAAATAATTCGGATGACGACTACAACATCGCCGATATTCATGTTTGGGTCTCGAAATAGAGAATATTACAACACTACCAACCCTTCATTATAGCGGAAACATTAAGTAATAATTTTTTATTAATATTGATAATAATTCATTAACAATATTAACAATTATTTTTAGTTCATTATTTATTAAATTAATTATTAACCACTTGAAATATATTAAAATAAATACAACTAACCCAATTTTACTTCTAATCTAACTTGCGATCAAACTATTGTCCGCAAATGTTATTAGACTCTACCCATGGCTAACCCCATCTCTAATCTATGGGTGTATGTTTGATTGAGCAAAAGTGGTCTTCTGGAAAGAATATTTTGAAAGGGGTAAACTAGCGAAAGGGAAGGTTTTTTGTGTTATGAAAGGGGTATGAGATTAGGGTATCCTAATCAAGGCCCGTGCAACCAAATTAGTTGACCCAGCCCAATAAGTAACAACAGTGTAAAAATTAATGCAACATGCTTAAATTTGAATCCTGGTTGCCCCATCCAACATAAAATGATGTTACCACCAATCCACAAAGTCAATTAACATTGTAATGACACAAAACATTATTTTCATAATAAACTGCTAAATCTATCACCACCTTCAACTGTTGCCCCTGCCGGACCGGCTACTCTAGGAGGTTTTCTTGCTTGCCTTGCCCTGGGGTCGGACCTGATTCTAATTATGGGAGGATGATTAGCCATGGGTGTCAGATGCGTTCGACATTTCAAATGATAACGGTTTATTTTTGCCAACCCAAACAAATGGGACAAGAAGATTGTTTATCCCATCTCGACGTCCAGCAGGTCGAACGAAAAAACGAGGTAAACTATTACTAGGAACATAACCCTAAAATTTTTGACATGAGCACCTGTAGTGCAAATTATTTAATAGATGAATTCAAGTTTTCTATCCTAAATTATCATGTCCTTATGTGTCAGTCACATCCTTGGCATCCATCAATCAAAATGAATTAGAGTGAGGCAATGCTACGGATCAAACAACTTTAAGCAAGTTCGATTATGTCTTATAATGTTCAGCTGAGCATATAATTAGTTATCATGGTATAATCATTGACATTGATGTCAAGTGTAATCCTCCGAAAAGATGACGTTCAGAACATGTTAGAAAGCTTTAATGAAAGATGAACTAACATATGTGTAATGTTCAATCTTCATTGTCTTATGTATATTCTTAGGCTTTAATTTTTTGAAATTAAACTTAAAATTTTAGTATGGTTATAAAATATAAACATCCAAACATGAAATTTGGGATCACGTAGACACGTATATTGTTATTTGGTTGTTGAGGCTTTTCTATTGATTAGAAAAGCATAAATTTTAATAAACTCTACAAGCGCACAAGCGTGTGGTATGCAAGTCGAACACAGGGAATTGTGTTTTAAAATATTTGAAATCCCTATTTAAATCTTAGGCGTGCTAAACAAATTCGATGGTGGATCTTGAACAGGAAATAAAAACAATAATATACTCCGAATCGATTCCGAAACTAATGAAATTGCAACCAAAATATAAAATTTTAAAATTCAGAACAGAAATTGAAATTGCGGAAAAGAAAATAACAGAGAAAAACAATTGAAATATTTATTAACTAACTGAAAAGAGTGCAATAACTAAGAACAAAATAAATAAATTGCTAAATCTAATCAACAATCCTACGTATTCTGTTCGAAAATAAAAACACTTCTGAATTTAAAATTAAACTTAAAGAAGAGTGATGGGGTAAGAGATGATGATCCTCTAGTTGTTGTCTCGTTCTCTATTTATAGACTTTCGTTCCCAAAATAAGTCTTGTTGCCGAAAATATATGTGGCCACGTTGTTTTGACTTGGTTTGCCTTTGGATATATTACTTGAGTTGCACGTAATCATTGTTTGAATTGGTAAAAGAATTAGTCCGGTGGCATTCACATGACTATGCTAAGCTTTGGAATTAGAGAATTGTGAGGTTATGAGTGGTCCAACATTGCTTGATTTAAACGTGACCATGCTTTTCATACAAAATAATGTGACCATGAAGAAAACGTGAGCTGCTCCTTTGCTTGAATTATTCACATGACTTTGCTTTGGATAATATGCAAAACTTGAATTGGAGAATGTATAATCTTTGAAACCAATGTAAGAATGACCATGTTTGATGTGTTCAGTGTTCAAAATGTTGCACTCCTTGCTGCGTGTCTTTTGAACCCATGAACGCCACAACCGATTAATTTCAACGTTGCATTCCCAAATCTATAATCTGCAAAACCACAACAAAATACCCGTATAATACCGCTTTATTAAAATAAAAATACATGAGTCAAATGGTTTAAAATGCAGAAAAATACGTTCATCAAATACCCCCACACTAGGTCTTTATTCGTCCTCGAATAAGCAAGAAAATAAAAACTAACTTAATCCTTTTTCGTAGGAAACACGATTGCATTGAGCGTATGCAACAAGCCGTTGAACCTCTAGGTGTCCCTAGTGTTAGGAACTGAGTTGATGATGTTTTGATGACAACAACCTTATATAATTATTATACTTTACTTTATAAAATGTATACTAACATTTCCATATATATATATATATATATGTATGTATGTATATAGGAAGTATATGCAGGTATCATCGAAGACTGATCAGTATAAAGACTCAAGCATCAAGATGAAGATTAGAGATTCAAGATTCAAGACTCTAGAGAATCAAGATTTCAAGATCTCAAGATAAGTGTCTAGTATTTTGTTAAAACTTCATAATAGCACTCTCATCTTTCTTCCTATTTTCTTTTGGGATGGAACCCAATTTCTATCGAAACCAGTGGCTTACAAACCCACGACAAGTAGCTTACAAACCTACGACAAGTGGCTTACAAACCCACGAAAATCAAAATCATTTAAACTACTTTGTACAAGTTCTAGAGTCCTATGGAGGAGCTCTGTAGGAAGGTTCTTGCAATTTCAGTTTGAATAGATTTTTCAAAATGTTTTTAAATCTGTTTTCAATATGTTTTAGCTTTCAAAATCATGTTTTCAAAAATATTTTCAAACTTTGTTTTAGCCTTGAAATATTCCTCTATTCTGATTTTAAAAACTTCTATTTTTAAAACATCAAAACTTATTCTGATTTTAAATATTACTTATATAATTGACGGTCTATAGCAATTATATATATATATATTTAAAATAATGTTTTATATTCATTCTCTATCTCAAAATATTGTTTAAACACTTTACTTTGCTTCAGAGAAGTTTCAACTTGTTTTAAATTCAATTGTCTTTACAAAACAACATCTCTATAATTTTGAACTAAGGGATGTCGACATAAGGGGATACCCCATGTCGACATGGTGACAGTTGGATTCAAAATTCAATTTTCAAAGAAGTGTCCATTCGTTCGAAAACCTTTCGCCAATGGTTTTGACTGTTGTGCATCTATATAAAGGCTTCCAAAACGAATTTTTTTAATAACTACTTTCTTATTTTCTTCACTCTTTCTTCTCCACCATTCCATATCCATAAAACTTCATATTTTCAAGATCGTGCCATCATTCTGTCAAATTCTCAATAGGAAATCATTTAGATACTCTCTCTATTTGATTCTCCATCATTCTACTAAAGATCAAAGTGCTATTCAGAGTCATAGGATTAATTTGTATTCAAAAAGTCCATAGAGTCTATCCATTCAAAAGGATTGTTATTAAGAAGTATTAGGGTGATCTTGTGTCCAGTAAATCAAGAGAGTTTACCCCAGACTTGGAGATAGGAGGGTTCCTCAAGGCCTTAGAAATTGAGGGTTGTAATTTGGATATTGGCTTATAAAAATCTGTACAAGGATATTGCCTTGGTGCAGGACTGGATGTAGGAGGATTCCGAACCAGTATAAAATCCGGTGTGTTCTTTTCTTTTACTTGCTTTACTTTACTATTTGCATTTGTTATATATTCTGTGATCATTCCGTGTTAGAATTCTGTTTAGATTTGTGTTGAAAGTTTTAATTTAGTCATATAGTTCGTATATTCTTTAAAACACTATTCACCCCTCCTCTAGTGTTATTTCTGCCTTAAGATCCTTAATCCGCATCCCTAACACCTAGTAGGACGAGTGGTGTCTCGTGAGGGTTTTCAGTGGGTACTACCCACAAAATCCAAATGCAGTACGTGATGATTCTAATGTACTACATGAATGCAAAATTTTAAATAAATGGAGACTCGATTTACTTTAGGATAGTTGCAACAAAATAATGTATATCAGTTTTAGTCAACTTCTAGAAATTTTTGGTTCCTCACTAATCACAAATTTTAATATAACTCAAGTTTTCATACATTAGATTCTAGTTTGGCCAGTTGTTTCGGTCGATAACATAGTGTGGCCATGAAATAAATTCTTCACTATTAATCACAGTTTTTTCAAAATGGTATTTTTCATTTTCATTTGTATAACAAGCCAAATCAACAAAGTCAAGAAGTGTTTGGGTTTCAAAGCTTAGACTATCTTTACTAATTTCTTTTTTTTACACCTAACCTTTGGACCAAGGTATACTGCCCATGCACTGCCTCACGGGCTTACGTGAGAGTTGGGACAGAGCTTGGAGGATTGTGCAAACTGACGCTGACTATGTCAGAAAAGGTCGATAATCCTTAGGTGATTATTTATTTAATTAATTATACACCTAACACAGAATGCTGAGGCCAGATATACCATCCATACATTGTCTTGCGGGCATACGTGAGAAGAGTACAGAGCGTGGCGAGGGCGCACACTTTCATAAGTGTGCACACCTATCGACTCTAGGTGTTTCTTATTATAATTTTTTTTTTTGAAATTAACTAAAGAGAGTTATGCAAATCAACTTAGCACCACTTAGCTTCAATGTTTTGAAATGTCAACGCATGTACTTTAAATCTGCCATTTTTTTTAAACAAAGACTACAGTTTAGAAAGGATTTCATAACCATCACCTACGAATCCCCCTATATACTAACCTCACTATTATCGCTTGTAATTCAACTTTTCATTATATTTTACATTTGAAATTAGTGATTCACAAAAAATTTCATCAGTTGACTTCAACTGCTTACTTGCTTTGTCTTGACTAATTAAAAATAAATCGAAGTCCTGAAAATAATGGGAAATGAGAAAAAATTGAAAGGAAATTTGAAAACAAATAACGAGATGATTTTTTTTTAAGAAAAAATGATGCCACACTGTGAAATATGAACAAACAGAATGAGATATGCGTCCCCTCACACTGGAATGAGACAGTGTCCCAACTGTCAATTGGAATGCAAATGCAAAACAAAAAAATAAAGTAAAAAATATACAACCTGATATGTACAAGATAGTGAGCGGCTTATGCCGAGTAGCTGGGTTCATGGAGATCCACGAACTCGTCGTCCTCGTGTTGTTCAAACTCTAGAAATGGCTTCAAGCGCTGTCCATTAACCTTTGAAATGGAACTGTCCCTAGGATTTTCAATTTCAACTGCGCCATAAGGGTATACTGTTTTCACAATATATGGACCTGTCCATCGAGATCTCAATTTGCCCGGAAATAAATTAAGTCTGGAATTATATAAGAGAACTTTCTGACCTACTTCGAATGTCTTACGAAATATGGATTTATCATGATAGAATTTAGTTTTCTCTCTATAAATCTTTGTATTTTCGTATGCTTCATTTCTTAGTTCTTCTAATTCTGACAATTGTAATTTACGATGCGATCCGACTTTTTCTATGTCAAAATTAAGGTATTTGATTGCCCAAAGTGCGTGGTGCTTGAGCTCAACGGGTAAATGGCATGCTTTTCCAAAGACTAATCGGTATGGTGACATTCCTAGATTGGTTTTATAAGCTGTGCGAAATGCCCAAAGGGCGTCTATCAATTTAGATGACTAATCTTTTCTGTTGGAGTTAACCGTCTTTTCAAGAATTTGTTTAATTTGTCTATTGGAAATCTCGACTTGACCGTTAGTCTATGGATGATATGGAGTAGATAGTTTATGAGTGATAGAGTATTTCTTAAGAAGAGATTCAAAAGCATGATTACAAAAATGAGAACCGTTATCACTTATAATTGCTCGAGGTGTGCCAAAATGGGAAAATATGTTTTCTTTCAAAAATTTGACAACAACTTTATTGTCATTCTTTCTAGTGGGAATGGCCTTAACCCATTTAGACACGTAATCTACTGCAAGTAGGACGTAGAGATTTCCAAAAGAATTAGGAAAAGGACCCATGAAATCGATGCCCCAAACATCAAAAATTTCGATGACAAGGATTGGGTTTAGGGGTATCATGTTACGTTTGGAAATACGACCTGTCTGTTGACATCTAGCGCATTTGGAGCGAAATTTGTGGGCATCACGAAAAAGAGAAGGCCAATAAAAACCGCACTGTAACACCTTGACAGCAGTTTTCTTTGCTCCAAAATGTCCTCCACATGCTTGATTATGTGAAAAAGAGAGGATGCTATGGAATTCATGTTCGGGGACACATTTACGTATGATTTGATCGGTGCAGTATTTGAAGAGATAAGGATCGTCCCGGTAAAAGTTTCGAACTTTGGAGGGAAATTTTTGTTTATCTTGTTTTGACCAATGGGAAGGTGTTTCATTTGTGACAAGATAATTTACGATGTCTGCGTACCATGATGCACTGGATAGGGAAAGAATTTGTTCATCGGGAAAATGATCATTGATTTGAGAGTTATCGTAGTTTTCATGAACAATACGAGAAAGATGATCAGCTACGACATTTTCAAAACCCATTTTATCCCGTATTTCTAGGTCAAACTCGTGAAGAAGGAGAATCCAACGGATTAAGCAGGGTTTGGCATCCTTTTTCATGAGTAAATACTGCAAAGCGGCGTGATCGGTGTAAACTATGACCTTAGAACCTACGAGATATGATCTAAACTTATCTAGGGCAAAGATAACCGCTAAAAACTCTTTTTCAGTGGTTGAGTAACTCAACTGAGCTTCATTAAGAGTTTTGCTAGCATAATAGATGACTCGAGGAAGTTTATCGATTCGTTGACCTAAGATGGCTCCAATGGCATAATTAGAAGCGTCATACATTAATTCGAAGGGTAAATCCTATTTGGCGATTGGGTGATAGGTGCAGTGATCAAGATCGATTTGAGGGCTTCAAAAGATGTTTTACATTCATTGGAAAATTCAAATTTAACATCTTTAGCAAGAAGATTCGAAAGAGGTTTTGAAATTTTTGAGAAATCTTTAATGAACTTCCTATAGAATCCTGCATGGCCGAGAAATGAGCGAATGTCCTTTACGGACCTTGGAGGAGGAAGGTCAACAATAAGATCAACTTTAGATTTGTCAACTTCTAGGTCATTTTTAGAGACAACATGACCTAAGACTATTCCTCGCTTAACCATAAAATGACATTTTTCCCAATTAAGAACAAGAGATTTCTCCTTACATCGCTTTAAGAGATGTTCTAAACGAAGGAGGCATTGATCAAAAGATGACCCATAGACTGAAAAAACATCCATGAATATTTCTAAGAAATCCTCCACCATATCAGAAAATATACTCATCATACATCTCTGAAAGGTAGCGGGAGCATTACAAAGACAGAAGGGCGTGCGACGATAAGCGAAAATTCCAAAGGGACACGTGAACGTCATTTTGTGTTGGTCCTCTAGCGCAATGGGGATTAGATTATAGCCGGAGTAACCATCAAGAAAACAATAATATTCATGACCGGCTAAGCGTTCGAGCATTTAATCATGAAAGGAAGGGGAAAATGATCTTTTCTTGTTGCTGCATTGAGTTTTCGATAGTCGATGCAAACGTGCCGTTTTGTTTTGACCTTTGTCGGAACAAGTTCGTTATTCTCATTTGTGGTCACAGTGATTCCAGACTTCTTTGGTACAACTTGTACCGGACTTAACCAAGTACTGTCAGAGATAAGGTAGATAATGCTATGGTCTAAACATTAGATAATTTCTTCCTTTACCACTTCTCTCGTATTAGGGTTTAATCACCTTTGAGCTTCGCGGGTGGGTTTAGCCTCGTCGACTAAATGTATTCGATGTTCGATGATTGATGGACTATCCTTGATGTCAACGATTACCCATCCTAGTGCCGCTTTATTTTCCCTTAGAATTTTCAAAAATTGTTCTTCTTGGTCCTTAATGAGATCGGAAGCCAAGATTACGAGGAAATTTTCCGAAGAATCTAAGTATGCGTACTTAAGATAGTTTAGAAGAGGTTTGAGGTCTAATTTAGGGCGTACTTCTTTTGAGGCTTCAGCAGACATCAACTGATTGAATTCTAGTGAATTATGAGAAGAACAGAGCATATCATTTAATTCATAAATGTATTCATCTTCATTTAAATTGGAATTGAAATGATCTAGGCACATGTTAAGAGACTTTGTAATATCACTAAAATCATTTTCTACAATTGGTTGGATCATGTCAACTTCTTCTATTTCAAGATCCCTTGGTTGTCTCTTAAGATTGAATATATTTAGTTCAATGGTTAAGTGCCCGAAGGAAAGTCGGAGTTGACCATTTCTACAATTTATGATAGCATTTGATGTTGCTAAAAATGGATGACCTAATATCAAGGGAATCTGACCGTTAGGATTTGAGATAGGAGCGGTCTCTAGGACTATGAAATCGAATGGGAAATAGAATTGCTCGGTTTATATCAAAACATCTTCAACTATTCCCAATGGTTTTTTGACAGATCGATCAGCTAGTTGAATTGTGATGTTTGTAGATTTTAATTCCCCTAGTCCAAGTTGACAGTACACAGTAAAAGGCAAAAGATTCACACTCGCTCCAAGATCGAGTAAAGCATGACTAATGTGAGTGTTACCAATTTTACAACCGATTGTAGGACAACCGGGGTCCTTATACTTACTGGGGAGGGATTTGAAAGAACAGAGCTAGTGTTTGCAGTTAGAAATGCAGTCTTAGGAACGTTAGTGGCATGTTTTTGAGTACATAGCTCTTTCAGACATTTGACATATTGAGGAATTTGCTCAATGGTATCGAGAAGCGGAATATTAATTCGAACTTGTTTAAAGATTTTAAAATTTTGGTCAAAATTAGCGGGCTTCTTCTTTTTGTTGAGTCTGTGGGGAAATGGAGCAATGGGTTTATAGACTCGTTCGGAACTTTTTTCATTCGAAGAAGAAGGTGCTATATTAGAGGGTGAAGATAAGGGCGCTGAAATGTTGGGGTTGCCAACATTAGAAAGCGAAGAGTGGTCGGGATTGCCGACCTTAGATGAAGAATTAGAGTTGTTTAGATTGACAACAGTGGGTGTTGACTGAGTTTCAGAATTTTGAATAAGGGAAGACTTAAGAAGGACGTCGGGGTTGCCGACATGGTTGTCCACCTTCTTTCCAGACCTTAATGTGGTGACAACATTAACTGGATTTACATCTTCGTCCTCACAAAGATTTACTCCTCGAGAGTTATACTTGGATTCACTTCGGTTTGACTAGGCAATTTACTTTTCTCATTGATTTTCATAAGATCCTTCATCATTATCAACATTTGTTAATTTTGTTTGGTGATTTGCTCAATTCTTGCATCTTGGTTAGTGATTTGTTCATTTTGTTTAGAGAGTTGTTTTTCCAATCGAGCAATTTCTTGTGAAGGCTGAGAAGGTTGGGTTGATGGATTGAAATTAGGATGCATGTATGGTTGATTCGAAGGTTTTGTTTGAGGAGCGGGTTGAGAATTTTGAGCACTAGAGATTGGGGCTCGATAATTCGGATTTGGTATCATTGGATACATATGTGATAGATTAGCCACATTGTTAGGATTTGACCATGAAAAATTGGGGTGGTGCTTCCAGTTAGGATTGTATGTGGATGAATAAGGACTATTTTGAGCTATAGCATCGATTTGGTCTTGTGTGTAGTAATGGGGTAGTCCTTCTCCTTCTTGAGGAGTTTGGGCATCTATAGGAAGATGTGATGGGTCAATGGCATGTACTCCTCTATTTGGAGCACGAATTGGAACACGAATTGTTTTCCATTGCATATCCTTTTCCGAATACTCTTCTAAAAATTTCCAAGCTTCCTCGTCTGTTTTTGCCATGAATTCTCCTCCGCACACTAATTCGAGTTGGGATCTTGTTTGATAGTTAAGCCCTTCATAAACAATTTGGCACAAAACGTGTTTAGGGATTGCATGATGTGGGCAACTATATAACAATTGATTGAACCTTTCAAAATATTTTGAAAAAATTTCTCCTTCATTTTGAGAGAATTGGTTGATTTCAGTTCGAATTTTAAGAGTTTTGTGGAAAGGAAAAAACTTTTTCAAAAATATAGTAAAGAAATTGTCCCAACTCTTAATTGAATTTTTAGGAAGAGAATTAAGCCATCTTTTCGCACTTTCTAGAAGTGCGAACGGAATAAGTCTTAGCTTGATAGATTCATTAGAAAGTTGTTGCATTTTGGTTGTAGAAGCGTATAATTCAAATTCACTAAGAAATTCATAAGCATTTTCAGACCCAGTGAATTTCGGTGCCCCTTGAATAAAAGAATGTTTTAGCTCAAAATTATTTCCTTTGGTAGGTGAAAATGAAATAACCGAAGGTTGAACAGTCCGTGTCGGATAGCATCGGTCTCTAAGGGATAATGGTCGGTTCTCATGAAATTCATTATTTCCAACATGTGATTTAGGTGATAATTTGGATGAATTGTGGTGTGAACTGTGATGTGAACCGTGTTGTGAACCGTGATTGCTCATATTTATTTGGTTTGAAATTTCCGTTGATTTGTTTAATGAAATATTTTGGCTTTCTAAACGGTTAAAATTATTTGTTTCCCAAACGCGCATAAATAAATCAAGGTATAATAGCCAAAAGTGATTTTAAACAGTTCTCAGTTGGGAACCTGTAGAGTAAAAAAAAACTACTTAGATAGGGGTATGGCAGTCCGTCCAGTGCAAGTGAGCAGTGCTAGTGATTCAAACTCCACCGTTGGCAATTGCTCGATCCATAGATCCTTGTTGTTGAATTAAAAATGCCAGACTAAGATAATAAAGATAATTTCATGAAGCAGTAAGAGAAAGTTGTTTGTGAAAAAAATGCAGAAAGTACGAAAGGCTACTGACGTAAAAACTAAAACACGCAGAAAATTAAAACATGCAAAAATAAATAAATAAATGAAAACTAACGTGATAGACAAAGTATGAAAGTATGCAAACTAATGTGAATGCTTTTGTTAGATGCAAATGAAGTACGTGAAAATGAACACTATCTTATGAAACTAATGACGCATATGCCAAAGCAAGGTCATGTGAAGAATGCAACGTAAGAAACTAAATGATACTGAAAAAGAGAAACTAATTAAACACAGAACCAACGTATGCACTAATGTATTGCTGAAAAGACTAAATAAACATGCGAATGTTGAGGCTAAACAGAAGTTGTAATAATAGAAACGTATGAAAGTATACTCACGTATGTAACTTAACGTATGAAACTAATTAAAGACGGAAACCAATAAGCTAAAATGAATGATTAAGTGAAAAGAACAAATATAGAATGAATGCAGAACTAAAATGGAGCAACATGAATATATGCGCATGAATATATGCAATGCGAAAAACGTGCAAATTAATGTGAATATGGTGAATGCGATCAGAACAGGTGAATGAAAATGCATGCAAAATGTAACGTGAAACAGAACTAAACCAAATGAGAACTTGAATTTATGCAGAGAACGAAAAGAAATCAGGAGCTGAAAAACGAAAAAAAACGATTTTTCTTCTTCTGAAACTAATGTAAAAAAACGAAACTAAATTAACACGAATAGACCATAAAACAGAAAAATCGAAAATTTCAAAATAGCAATTCCCCGGCAACGGCGCCAAAAACTTGTTGGGACTTTTCTATTGATTAGAAAAGCACAAATTCTAATAAATTCTGCAAGCGCACAGGCGTGTAGCATACAGGTCGAACATAGGGAATTGTGTTTTAAAATATTTGAAATCCCTATTTAAATCTTAGGCGTGTTAAACAAATTCGATAGTGGATCTTGAACAGGAAATAAAAACTATAATATACTTCGAATCGATTCCCAAACTAATCGAAATTGCAACCAAAATATAAAATTGTAAAATTCGGAAAAGAATTTGAAATTGCGAAAAAGAAAATAACAGAGCAAACAATTGAAATATTTATTAACTAACTGAAAAGAGTGCAATAACTAAGAACAGAATAAATAAATTGCTAAATCTAACCAACAATCCTACGTATTCTGTTTGAAAATAAAAATACTGCTGAATTTAAAATTAAACTTAAAGAAGAGTGATGTGGTAAGAGATGATGATCCTCTAGTTGCAGTCTCGTTCTCTATTTATAGACTTTCATTCCCAAAATAAGTCTTGTTGCCGAAAATATATGTAGCCACGTTGCTTTGACTTGGTTTGCCTTTGGATATATTACTTGAGTTGCACGTAATCATTGTTTGAATTGGTAAAAGAATTAGTTTGGTGGCATTCACATGTCTATGCTAAGCTTTGGAATTAGAGAATTGTGAGGTTATGAGTGGTCCAACATTGCTTGATTTAAACGTGACCATGCTTTTCATACAAAATAATGTGACCATGAAGAAAACATGAGCTGCTCCTTTGCTTGAATTATTCACACGACTTTGCTTTGGATAATATGCAAAACTTGAATTGGAGAATGTATATCTTTGAAACCAATGTAAGCATGACCATGTTTGACGTGATTAGTGTTCAAAATGTTGCACTCCTTACTGCGTGTCTTTTGAACCCATGAACGCCACAACCGATTAATTTCAACGTTGCATTCCCAAATCTATAATCTGCAAAACCACAACAAAATATCCGTATAATACCGCTTTATTAAAATAAAAATATATGAGACAAACGGTTCAAAATGCAGAAAAATACATTCATCATTGGTAAACATGAAACATTCAATCAAGATTAAATTTGGTTTCCCATTGAAATAAATTAGTTGCTACTTGTTACTACTTAAACACTATATATTACTCTAATTCAAATCATCATTTATAGTCCTACTTGTACTTTATTATTTAAGAAAGACCAATTTGCTTTAAAAATATAGAGAAAACATTGTAATCCTATTTTTGTCGCTAATTTTTACTGTCAAAATTTTACACAAGTTACTTCATCCAATAAGATTGTTATTTATGTTAAAAGTATAGTTTGTAAAATCAAGACAGTTCCATATAAAATGTATATACTAAAGGTATTAAATACTCAAATACTACAAATGGTAAAATTAGGAAAACATGATATATTTTTTTTTTCATTAATTCAGGACCAATGACAGTGCCTCTCAAGGCAAATTGAGGCTCAAGACGGTATTTTCATAAAAAATACTCCTAAATCTACAATGTATAATAAGGTGTGCATTATAATATTTGGGATAGCCATGGTGTGCATATAATATTTAAAGACGAAAATTTGATGTTTGTGATCTAGTAATATAATTTTAGTTAGATTATGAATTATTTTGAAGTAGTACAAGTTAATAATAATTTTATTTTGACAAAAGACTTTTTTTTCTTCATCAACTTCCACAAATTAGGTAGTTATGTCTCCATCGATAAATATAAATTACATAAAATATTTAATAGAATCCAAATATAAAAATACTTATATAATGAATTCCACTATGCATTTTTTTTTCTATATTAAGTTGTCCACCATGCATGAACCAAACCTTTTGTTACTTTCCTATCATGCTACATATTGAGCCGACCCTGACCAATGAAAATCTACAATTAGAGAGCAAGCGATAAAAAATTTCTTCTTCTTTAAATGTAGTCCAATATAATCCAGGTAAATTCCAATGGCGACCCATCGGAATGAACATGTAAAGAATGTTATCACGGATATCAATTTTGAGATTCATTAAAAATCCTTGAAATTTGATTTTAATGACATGCATTTGTTTTAAAGTTGTTATAACCAAATTTTCCACAGTCTTCGAACGGACTTATACGAGTGAATTGGACTACAAACTGATAAAGAAATGAATTTAGAAGCTTGAAAACTATCAATAATGACAAATAAAGGAACTCAACCATTTTTGGCTAAGTATTAGATATACAAAACATCTCATTAAAGGCCTCTCATCGAAAACCTCTCGTTAGAAACCTCTCGTCAAAAATCCCTTATCGAAATCCTCTCGTCAGAAATTTTTCGTTGAAGACCTATCATCGAAAACCGCTCGTTGGAAATCTCTAGTCAGAGACCTCTCGTCATTTACCCCTTGTTGAAGATCCAAAACTTGAAGACTGAGCAAGTATGAAGAAAGATTGGAAAAGCAAGTAGACAAACCCTCTCGGCATCAACCACAACCGGTCAATACCGAGAGATTTTTATCGATATTTGGGTCCCAATGCTCATTTGTGCATGGACTTGGACTTTATATTTAATGGACCTCAGGTTTTGTTAGGCAGTTTTCCTATAAACATAAGAACTAGAGTAACTAGATTTGGATCTTTTGAAACTTGATTTTTCTTCTATCTTCTTCTTCTCTAAATGCTCTAAACACTCCCAAATCCAAGATCCACTATTGTGGCACGTTTTGAGTTATAATCAATTTATTGTAGAGAGAATTGATCAATAATAAATATTAAAGTGGACGTAGATTGGAGTATTTGTCGAGCCACTACAAAAATTGTGCATTTTCCACCGCTTTTATGTTCATTTCATTATATCTAAATATTTTTTGTGCTTTCAAATTGCTTCAAGAGTGTTTGCGCCATTTTTGATGCAAATAGAAATCCTTTATTAAGTTGATACCGTTGTAGAGATTCATTGTAAAGTAAATCACTCGTAATGATTGTTTTAATTTTTAAAGGTTAAAAGAAGAAACCGTGATATGTATTGTATGGAATCATTTGAAAACTTATTCGTTATTTGGAAGAGAAACTTGTTTGTCTTTAGTGGAAAAAAAATATGGTTTGCTCCAGCATAACTATATTTGTTTAAAAATTTGATGCAAAGGTAGGAGAAAGGTAATAGTAAGATGAAACAAAAGAGGAAAAGGTAATATAATGTTTAAAGAAAACGATGAAATTCCAATAAACCATAGGACCAACAATGCTTAGGATAAAGCATCCATATTTAATTGAAATGATATATATATATATATATCATCATAACCGAAAAAATACATTAGTAAGTTCATCCCTATTCTAGTTAACTGTATGTGTATATTGAAAAAAAATATGCAATTAAATTTTCCATCGGAATTTGATTTTTTTTAAGAACAGTAAATGGGCCAAGCCTAAAGTACAAATAAACAGGTAAAACCCGCAGCCACTAACTACATAGCCCTAACCATATTAGGGTTGCCGACATAATGTAACGATCCCGGATTTTGATTTATTTTTAATAATTAATTAATTTAATTTTGAATAAAATTTGTGAAATTTATTGGTAAATTACTTTGAATTTCTTAAAATTCATATAAAAAGATATGTGTTTATTTTATTAAGTTTTAAAAATGATTTCTTTTAGAATTTAATATCTAAATAATGAATGAATGAAAATGGAAGACATCAAACTATCTTCATGTTTGTACAGCCGAAATGAAAGAAAGATAAATTATATATAAAGTAAAACATATTAGACAAATTCTAACATCAAATTTAATATAGAACCTCATCCATATTTCAAAGCAATAAGTGTAGACCAAAAGAAAAGAAGACACTACTATATGTATTCAAATATGGTACCCGTAAATAAGTATTAGTATGTAACCAGATAAGAAGTAAGAAATGTAGGCAAGCATAAACAAGGTATAAAAGAAAATAAAATGAATGCATGTTGTACCTAATGTAAATATCTTTGAAAATGGATTACTTTGTAAACATGAAGTAAGACAAAGTAGTAATTAATACAAGATCTCCAGCACACAAAATCTCTCAACATAGTCAAACAAACAAGTATATGAAGACTTACAAAATGAACAAACATAAGTAATATTCCAAAGAAAAATGAAGAAACAAAAGGAAATAAATGCAAGTACCTTCAGCACATACAATATTATCTAGTAGCCACCGAAATATATAGGAAGGTGAAGCTTGCAAATGAAGATAAGTATGAACACAAAGTGGATAAGTGTAGAAGCATAAGGGACATGCATAAAATGCTAGGCATGGAACAAAGTCAATTCGAGTTTGCTTAGGATCATTTCGGCCTGCATAAAGTTGTAAGCAATTAATGCAAAGATATCCTTAGTACAAACAATATTTTATCACCTGTACAAAATAATACACCCCTATAAACTTTTCTCTATATATTTGTACATCTTCTCATTTTAGTTCGACTATCAAAACATAGTAAACCAGTAAACCAGCAAACCAGAAAAAAATATAAGATCACTGATCTTATTTTGTACAAACCAGATAGTATCTACCCTATGTCGTACAAAACCAATCTTAATTGCCCTGTACAAAAACATATCAACCTGTACACTTTTCCTATATATAAATCCTCATCGGTTTGTTTATTCTAAGCTGAGAGAAACTAAAGTAAACAATTCTCTAAAACTTAAACAAAACTCAAACAAAGATTCAACTCAAACCAGAGATCAAAAGAGAGATTTTCAGCTAGCAAATTCAAAACAGGTTTTAAAAACAAGGAAGGCTCTTTGTTCTTCTTCTCAGACCAAGAGTAAACATTAAAATTTGCAAGCTTAAGTTTAATTTAAAACAGCATGATAATTCATGGAGTATAGGGGATTGTATGTGTTTTATACTGATATGAATCTGGATTACATAAATATTGTTCTTTTCTGCTATTGTCACTCTGTTGTTCCAGTTTGAATATTTTTGTTTAAACTTAAAGTTCATCAAACATTGATAATCTGTAAATATTCAACTTAAATAGTATGTTTGAACTAAATTAAGATTTTTTTTTAAAGATAATTTAAATATGTTGAAGGAAATACTTCACTGTAACATGTTATACAGGTAATTCAAAAATTCTTTGATAAATTTGAATGCCATAAATTGTCAATTCGAATTTATATCTTGAATTAATACTAAAAGTTATGATTTTTAAAAATTGAATGAAGATTTTTAGCTCGGTATTTCAAGAGCAGTTTGCACTTGAATAAAAATTAAAATTTTACCAATTTCTCGAAATTGAATCAATAATAAATGATGAAACTTGACTTAAAGCAAGTTTAAACCTTTGTGATTTCATGAAAATTATCAGAAAAATTTTATATTGCTTGAGATTGGAGTATGAGATCCATTTAGGGCTTGAGTTCCAGTTTTTATCCATGTCTGTAATGTGTCGAGATCGTCTTTATAACGCGATCGAGTGGCTCGAGCTTCTAGAGGTTGATGGTTTATCGTGATGGCGTCGTGTGGGCGAAAGCTTGGGTGCTGCAGGTGGATGGAGTGGCGGTGGCGAGGCGATTTACCGAAGGCGTTGTTACCGTTTTTTTTCGAGCGAACGACAAATTTTCGAATTCGAACTTTTCTAGGTGATTCAAACTTTGATTACGAGCTTTGTGTCGATTTGTGACTTGTTTTCGATATCGTTGTTCGCCGGAGAAGAGAGACACCGCCGTGCACGTGTACGGCGGCGATGATATGCTTCTGTGACATGAAGGTGTGGGTCGCGTGTCATACTCGAGGAAGATGGATGAATGCTTCGGGATTGTGATCGAGTTGCGTTCGAGAATGTTGGGTGAGTTCTTCGAGTTGAGTGCATGTGTATGTTTACTTATGTTTTAATTTAAGATATAATTTAACTTCCTGTAGAAATGAAAAATAGAAGGGAAGAAGAAGAAGGAGTTACAGGAAGGTCTCGGGTGATATAGGGGGGGTTACTCGAAGTGCCTCGCGAGTTTAATAAGGGAAGACTCGGGTTATTTTCATATTGCAGTAGTGTATTATAAAAAGTAATGTTAAATAAACAATTTTTCATCAAGTTTTGAACCCTGTAAAACTTTGTAGCGTTTAACAATTAGGTTAAAAAAAACCTAGATACAAGTTAATTATTTTTGTTAACACTTTAAAATGTTTTAAGCTCTTAGTTATCATTCTAATTGCATAATTAATATAAGATGAGTATGAAACTTATTAACATATAAGTTTGTAATTAGTAATAGATAAATTTCATAAGTTAAAGAAGATTCCTTTTAAAATGTTAACTAAGTTGAATAAGTAATATTAATTAATTATTCTAGAAAGTAATTAAGAATAATTACTTTATAATATAATTAAAGATTGCTAAACAAATGATTAAGTGATAAGTAAATTGAAATTAACTATTTAAGCTAATTAATGAATGATTAATAGTTAATTAATTAAGTAATTTAATTAAGAATTAATAAATGATTAATTAATTAATAAATGGATAATTAAGTTTATTTGATTAATAACTAAGGTCATTAAATTAATGGTTAAGGAATGGTTAATTAAAGCTAAATAACTTGATTAAGAAGTAATTAAATAGTGTGAATAAAGTAATTAAGACATAAATAATGATTAAGAAATGATTTACTAAGATGTCTGCTTGCTTGTGAAATCTGAGATGGATGCTATTTTGTTGTACATATACATGGATGACCTCTATGGTGTGAATGTTTGCAAGAATACATGCTGATTAGTTACCAGCATCGCTGTTCTTATTCAGGGAATATAAATATGATCAATAAACAAAAATCTATTGCGCTCATTCTATTTTGTATCCGATGATGCTATAAACTAGAAAGATGTTAAATTTTGAATATAGTTTACAGTAAAAATAGTTTGCGAAGTAAATGTGCTTTGTGGTTCGATAGGGATTTATGTTCTGTAATTTATTTATCTGTGAATGTAATTAATTATCTGTGTTGTAATTCATTATCTGTGATATATATATATCTATGATCTGTGAATGAAAGATAAGCAATATAGTTTATACCGCTTATCGAATATAAGCGTTATAGTTTGTACCGCTTATCAAATATGTTGCTGTATTTTAATCTGTGACAATTGAATGATGTTTGCACTATTGTGTTAAACCCCTGGACCACACCATACACACACAAATGTGGACTTCACGAGGAAATTGATTAAGTCACAGATTTGTATCGAATTTAGAAAATGAATTCTTGAATCCAAAATAGTTTTGAATTAAGAACTTTTGAAATGAATTTCAAAAATAAAAGTTATTTTAAATAACTTGATAAAAATTTGGAATTTAGATAATTTGATTTAAATTTGAATTCAATGACTTGGAATTTTGGTCTAAAACATTATACAAGTCATAAAAGATGCTTATATGGGATCTTAACCATTTAAATAGTGTGGTTTTGGAAATGTAAATTTGAATTCAAGTTCTATACTTGAATGGCTTTAATTTGTAATCAGTTTTTCCAAAAAAAGAAAACTATTTGTTTCCAAATAATAAAGCTCTCATATAAGGAATGAATTCCTAATTTGTGATAAAACGATTTCAAGTTGAAATGGAAATGTCAATAGTTGGAAGACTACAAATTAACCTTTGTGAATATGATTGAACTTTGTTTTGAAATCGAAGAGAAATTTGAAGGGTGAATCTTTTATATTATAAAAGATTTAAATTGTAAATTCTTTTGAAAGCTATCAATTAAATCTTCGCACTAAAGATTGGATGAGTTAATCCAATTTTGAAATGGAATCATTTTGAAAGCTGTGCAAATGAATCTTTGTGAAATCCGGGTAAAACTTTGTGAAATAAATCTTTTTGTTTAAAGATTTGAAATGGTAAATTTGTTTAACTATTTGAAAGAAAGTTTTGGTTTTCTATTAAGTTGTGACTTAACTGAAATCCCATATCCATATATTTTAAATGTTGCGCTCATTATTCGGTTTAGCCGGGAGAGGACCTTGTATCATATAACCCATTCCGAATAATGACACGTCGATATGGATAGCATTTGAAGACCGGTGGTGAAAACCGGTTATTTGTGAAAATGATAGGATAACCTATCGATTGTCTCTGCACCGAGTCGCGCCGGTATAGAGATTCCCTAAGTGATGGGAAGTCCGATCGGATTGTGAATACCCGGATTACAAGGACTTCTTTTGAAGTGCCTTCGGTTCTATTCGAACCCGGGACAAACTTGTATGGTTGTATGTCTGACACTGCACTTTGAGATATAAAGCAGATTTCTTTCAAATACCTATCTGTTGGTGTTGAAGAATTTATTCTCTTAATTTAACACCCTTCACTGAGACGTACGAGCTCAGATGTTATGTAGTTGAAGGTTATCAGCAATATACTCCCAATTTGGTAGTGTGGCATGCTAAGTGTTGCTATGTGTTGATCGTTTGTGATCAAAGCATAGCTTTGTGTAAGAGCGTAGCTTTGTGGACGAGACCTCATCGGACCTCACAACCCGGAAATGGTCGAAACAGGAAAGATGCGGCAAGGTTATGAGGGCCGCACCCTTTAGGGTATGTCATTTCCTTCTTGAAAAAGGTGATGTCATGGTATGGAACCCAGATATTTACCTGTGTGGTAGCTCCAATCTCATTTACTGTGTGGTTGTTGCTTTGTGGTTTAGAGGCGCCTCGGATAAAGGGTCCCAAAGGACCGGGGGATGGCATATTCATGTAGTAGTTACCTAGTTACAGAGGTAACTCGGCCTTGTATTGGCAGAGAGCTGGTTAAGTTCTTGGTACATCCCGCCAGAGGCGTACCCATGGACAGTGGGAAGTTCCTTAGCCCGACCATTTGTTGGAAATCCATTCATCCAATACGTGCCTTGTACGGTTTAAGTTGTAGAACCTGCCATTTACTTATGGTGGTCACCACTGTTTAGATGGTAGCTATAGTAGGCATAGTTCGAAATGTCTATGCTAGCTAAGATTTATATTCTACTTTCGAAATGTTTTCTACACTGTGCACTTATAATAATAATATCAGAAATTTTCTCGTATCAAGCATGTTTGACTATCATAAGGAGAAATCTCCTCCAATTCTACGTTTGCATGGTGTGTGTGGCGGGAGGCCTTATGGTCGTTTCATTTTCTAAAAGCATTGCGAATTTATTTTTAAATTCTTTTGTTGTCCATTTTAAAGATAAACTGTTTTTGTTACTCACACCAGTCTTGCTTGTCTAGGTGTAACGTGATGGGGGGTTCTCGCTTCGCGGTTAGGTGGCGAACGGGAGACTCTTACCCCTACACGTCCTCTTTACGGGGTTGGTTAGGCGTAAGCTGTGACAGTTGAAAGGCTGGCCGTAAAAGCAAGTTTGGGATACCAGTGTAAGCCATGGTGGGGCTGGGATGGTTGAAAAGCCTACCAGTCGAGATTGGCCGCTGTCGATGGTTGAAAAGCCTAAATCGTTACATTTGGTATCAGAGCTAAGGTTGAACTTTAGCTCAGGAGTATAACACATTAAGTAGCTCATTAGAGATAGGGTGAAGTATACCCTAGAATGAGTGTATCCCTAAGATATCCGTTCGAATGCCTCAGTAAATTCTCTTATTATTCATCGATAGTAAGTATGAGTGCAAGAAGAGAACGAGATAGGGGATAGGGGTTTACGACCATAAATAGTCAATACCCTACAACAGTGGAAACAATCTTTCTCTTCTCAATCTCCTGTGATACGTTTCCAAATTCTTTTGATTGCTTCGTAATAGCTCCAGAAGAAGTTTCGATGTGGTGGTGGCCCTACGAATCGTTATAGAAAATCCTTACTTCGTATCTTCATCGGTTCCTTATCGGTTTTTCCATTTAAACTTTAACGAATATGAATTGGAAATTTGGAATTAAAATTTTAAATAAATTGGAAATTTTAAATTGAGTTAAATTGATTAAGAGAATATGAAGCTAAATTTAAATTGTATCAATAAAACGATATCGGTTAAAAACCAATTTGAAAATTCTATTGTAATTTCTTGTGTATATCGAAGTCCGAAGAGGGACAAATTGGTATATATTTTGAGATATTCCGACTTGAATTTGGAATCCATATCTTGTGTTTGAGGAGTTATAGGAGATCGAATCTATCTATCTCTGTGTTATTTTCGTGCCTGTAAATTTCGAGGACGAAATTTCTTAAGGAGGGGAATCTGTAACGATCCCGGATTTTGAGTTATTTTTAATAAATAATTAATTTAATTTTGAATAAAATTTGTGAAATTTATTGGTAAATTACTTTGAATTTCTTAAAATTCATATAAAAAGATATGTGTTTATTTTATTAAGTTTTAAAAATGATTTCTTTTAGAATTTAATTTCTAAATAATGAATGAATGAAAATGGAAGACATCAAACTATCTTCATATTTGTACAGCCGAAATGAAAGAAAGATAAATTATATATAATGTAAAACATATTAGACAAATTCTAACATCAAATTTAATATAGAACTTCATCCATATTTCAAAGCAATAAGTGTAGACCAAAAGAAAAGAAGACACTACTATATGTATTCAAATATGGTACTTGTAAATAAGTATAAGTATGTAACCGGACAAGAAGTAAGAAATGTAGGCAAGCATAAACAAGGTATAAAATAAAATAAAATGAATGCATGTTGTACCTAATATAAATATCTTTGAACATGGATTACTTTGTAAACATGAAACAAGACAAAGTAGTAGTTAATACAAGATCTCTAGCACACAAAATCTCTCAGTATAGTCAAACAAACAAGTATATGAAGACTTACAAAATGAAAAAACATAAGTAATAATCCAAAGAAAAATGAAGAAACAAAAGGAAATAAATGCAAGTGCCTTCAGCACATACAATATTATCTAGTAGCCACCGAAATATATAGGAAGGTGAAGCTTGCAAATGAAGATAAGTATGAACACAAAGTGGATAAGTGTAGAAGCATAAGGGACATGCATTAAATGCAAGGCATGGAACAAAGTTAATTCGAGTTTGCTTAGGATCATTTCAGCCTGCATAAAGTTATAAGCAATTAATGCAAGGATATCCTTAGTACAAACAATATTTTATCACCTGCTATATATTTGTACATCTTCTCATTTTACTTCGATTATCAAAACATAGTAAACCAGCAAACCAGAAAAAATAATATAAGATCACTGATCTTATTTTGTACAAACCAGATAGTATCTACCCTATGTTGTACAAAACCAAATCTTAATTGCCCTGTACAAAAACATATCAACCCGTACACTTTTCGTATATATAAATCCTCATCAGTTCGTTTATTCCAAGCTGAGAGAAACTAAAGTAAACAATTCTCTAAAACAAAACTCAAACAAAAATTCAACTCAAACCAGAGATCAAAAGAGAGATTTCAGCTAGCAAATTCAAAACAGGTTTTAAAAACAAGGAGGGCTCTCTATTCTTCTTCTCAGACCAAGGTGAGTAAATAATAAAATTTGCAAGCTTAAGTATAATTTAAAACAGTATGATAATTCATGGAGTATAGGGGATTGTATGTGTTTTATAATGATATGAATCTGGTTTACATACATACTGTTCTTTTCTGCTATTGTCACTCTGTTGTTACAGTTTGAATATTTTTGTTTAAACTTAAAGTTCATCAAACATTGATAATCTGTAAATATTCAACTTAAATAGTATGTTTGAATTAATTAAGATTTTTTTTGTTTCTTAAAAGATAATTTAAATATGTTGAAGGAAATACTTCACTGTAACATGTTATACAGGTAATTCAAATATTCTTTGATAAATTTGAATGCCATAAATTGTTAATTCGAGTTTATATCTTGAATTAATACTAAAAGTTATGATTTTTAAAAATTGAATGAAGATTTTTAGCTCGGTATTTCAAGAGCAGTTTGCACTTGAATAAAAATTAAAATTTTACCAATTTCTCGAAATTGAATCAATAATAAATGATGAAACTTGACTTGAAGCAAGTTTAAACCTTTGTGATTTCATGAAAATTATCAGAAATTTTTTATATTGCTTGAGATTAGAGTACGAGATCCATTTGGGGCATGAGTTCCAGTTTTTATCCATGTCTATAATGTGTCGATATCGTCTTCATAACGCGATCGAGTGGCTCGAGCTTCTGGAGGTTGATGGTTTATCGTGATGGCGTCGTGTGGGCGAAAGTTTGGGTGCTGCAGGTGGATGGAGCGACGGTGGCGAGGCGATTTACCGAAGGCGTTGTTACATTTTTTTTTCGAGCGAACGGAAATTTTTTGAATTCGAACTTTTCTAGGTGATTCGAACTTTGATTACGAGCTTTGTGTCGATTTGTGACTTGTTGTTGATATCGTTGTTCGCTGGAGAAGAGAGACGCCGCCTTGCACGTGTACGGCGGCGATGATATGCTTCTGTGACATGAAGGTGTGGGTCGCGTGTCGTACTCGAGGAAGATGGATGAACGCTTCGGGATTGTGATCGAGTTGCGTTCGAGAATGTTGGGTGAGTTCTTCGAGTTGAGTGTGTGTGTATGTTTACTGATGTTTTAATTTAAGATATAATTTAACTTCCTGTAGAAATGAAAAATAGAAGGGAAGAAGTAGAAGGGGTTACAGGAAGGTCTTGGGTGATATAGAGGGGTTACTCGAAGTGCCTCACGAGTTTAATACGGGAAGCCTCGGATTATTTTCAGATTGTAGTAGTGTATTTTAAAAAGTAATGTTAAATAAACAATTTTTCGTCAAGTTTTGAACGCTGTGAAACTTTATAGCGTTTAACAGTTAGGTTAAAAAAACCTAAATACAAGTTAATTATTTTTGTTAACACTTTAAAATGTTTTAAGCTCTTAATTATCATTCTAATTGAATAATTAATACAAGATGAGTATAAAACTTATTAACATATAAGTTTGTAATTAGTAATAGATTTATTTCATAAGTTAAAGAAGATTCCTTTTAAAATGTTAACTAAGTTGAATAATTAATATTAATTAATTATTCTAGAATGTAATTAAGAATAATTACTTTATAATATAATTAAAGATTGCTAAACAAATGATTAAGTGATAAGTAAATTGAAATTAACTATTTAAGCTAATTAATGAATGATTAATAGTTAATTAATTAAGTAATTTAATTAAGAATTAATAAACGATTAATTAATTAATAAATGGATAATTAAGTTTATTTAATTAATAACTAAGGTTATTAAATTAATGATTAAGGAATGGTTAATTAAAGCTAAATAACTTGAATAATAAGTAATTAAATAGTGTGAATAAAGTAATTAAGTAATTAAGACATAAATAATGATTAAGAAATGATTTACTAAGATGTCTGCTTGCTTCCGAAATCTGAGATGGATGCTATTTTGTTGTACATATACATGGACGACCTCTATGCTGTGAATGTTTGCAAGAATACACGTTGATTGGTTACCAGCATCACTGTTCTTATTCATGGAATATAAATATGATCAATAAACAAAAATCTACTCCGCTCATTCTATTTTGTATCCGATGATGCTATAAACTAGAAAGATGTTAAATTTTGAATATAGTTTACAGTAAAAATAGTTTGCGAAGTAAATGTGCTTTGTGGTTCGATAGGGATTTATGTTCTGTAATTTATTTATCTGTGAATGTAATTAATTATCTGTGATGTAATTCATTATCTGTGATATATATATATATATATATATATATCTGTGATCTGCGAATGAAAGATAAGCAATATAGTTTATACCGCTTATCGAATATAAGCGTTATAGTTTGTACCGCTTATCAAATATGTTGCTGTGTTTTAATCTGTGACGATTGAATGATGTTGCACTATTGTGTTAAACCCCTGGACCACACCATACACACATAAATGTGGATTTCACGAGGAAATTGGTTAAGTCACAGATTTGTATCGAATTTAGAAATTGAATTCTTGAATCCAAAATAGTTTTGAATTTTGAATTAAGAACTTTTGAAATGAATTTCAAAAATAAAAGTTATTTTAAATAACTTGATAAAAATTTGGAATTTAGATAATTTGATTTAAATTTGAATTCAATGTTTGAAATTGAATTCAATGACTTGGAATTTTGGTCTAAAACATTATACAAGTCATAAAAGATGCTTATATGGGATCTTAACCATTTAAATAGTGTGGTTTTGGAAATGTAAATTTGAATTCAAGTTCTATACTTGAATGGCTTTAATTTGTAATCAGTTTTTCCAAAAAACGAAAACTATTTGCTTCCAAATAATAAAGCTCTCATATAAGGAATGAATTCCTAATTTGTGTTAAAACGATTTCAAGTTTGAAATGGAAATGTAAATAGTTGGAAGACTATAAATTAACCTTTGTGAAGATGATTGAACTTTGTTTTGAAATCGAAGAGAAATTTGAAGGGTGAATCTTTTATATTATAAAAGATTTAAATTGTAAATTCTTTTAAAAGCTATCAATTAAATCTTCGATTTAAAGATTGGATGAGTTAATCCAATTGTAAAATGGAATCCTTTTGGAAGCTGTGCAAATGAATCTTTGTGAAATCCGGGAAAACTTTGTGAAATAAATCTTTTTGTTTAAAGATTTGAAATGGTAAATTTGTTTAACCATTTGAAAGAAAGTTTTGGTTTTCTATTAAGTTGTGACTTAACTAAAATCCCATGTCCATATATTTTAAATGTTGCGCTCGGTTTAGCCGGGAGAGGACCTTGTGTCATATAACCCGTTTTGAATAATGACACGTCGATATGGATAGCATTTGAAGACCGGTGGTGAAGACCGGGTATTTGTGAAAATGATAGGATAACCTGTCGATTGTCTCTCCACTGAGTCGCGCCGGTATAGAGATTCCCTAAGTGATGGGAAGTCCGATTGGGATTGTGAATACCCGGATTGCAAGGACTTCTTTTAAAGTGCCTTCGGTTCTGTTCGAACCCGGAACAGACTTGTATGGTTGTATGTCTGACACTGCACTTTAAGATATAAAGCAGATTTTTTCAAATACCTATATGTTGGTGTCGGAGAATTTATTCTCTTAATTTAACACCCTTCTTTGAGACGTACGAGCTCAGAGGTTATGTAGTTGAAGGTTATCAGCAATATACTCCCAATTTGATAGTATGGCATGCTAAGTGTTGCTGTGTGTTGATCGTTTGTTGATCATTGTGATCAAAGCATAGCTTTTTGTAAGAGCGTAGCTTTGTGGACGAGACCTCATCGGACCTCACGACTCGGAAATGGTCGAAACAAGAAAGATGTGGCAAGGTTATGAGGGTTGCATCCTTTAGGGTATGTCATTTCCTTCTGGAAAAAGATGATGTCATGGTATGGAGCCCAGATATTTACCTGTGTGGTAGCTCCAATCTCATTTACTGTGTGGTTGTTGCTTTGTGGTTTAGAGGCGCCTCGGATAAAGGTCCCAAAGGACCGGGGGATGGCATATTTGTGTAGTAGTTACCGAATTACAGAGGTAACCCGGCCTTGTGTTGGCAGAGAGCTGGTTAAGTTCTCGGGACGTCCTGCCAGAGGCGTACCCATGGACAGTGTGAAGTTTCTTAGCCCGACCATTTGTTGGAAATCCATTCATCCAATACGTGCCTTGTACGGTTTTAGTTGTAGAAACTTCCATTTACTTATGGTGGTCACCACTGTTTAGATGGTAGCTATAGTAGGCATAGTTCGAAATGTCTATGCTGGCTAAGATTTATATTCTACTTTCGAAATGTTTTCTACACTGTGCACTTATAATAATAATATCAGAAATTTTCTCGTATCAAGCATGTTTGACTATCATAAGGAGAAATCTCCTCCAATTCTGCGTTTGGATGGTGTGTGCGGCGGGAGGCTTATGGTAGTTTCATTTTCTAAAATGCATTGCGAATTTATTTTAAATTCTTTTGTTGTCCGTTTTAAAAGATAAACTGTTTTTGTTACTCACACCAGTGCCATGACTGACTCAGAGTTTATTGTTCCTATCCTAAACTCTGGGTGCCTACAATTTTCCACACGGGCAGTCTAGAGTTGGGTTTTCATATAGTCAGGTTTAGTAGATTATCTGGAGTTTGTACAATCTTTGGATGTGGACGAGACCTGCTTATCTAGGAGTCACGTGATGTTGGTTCAAGCTAGCTTTAGATTGGAGCATTGGATTTGGGGATGCATTCCTTTGAAGTTATTATTTTGCTGCTGGTGTTATCTATTTCCTTTCCGCTGCTATTTCTTGTATCTCTGATAGTATTTATATTCAGTTGTATCATTCTATTGTATCATTATTGTATCTGGATATTGTATCAGGTATGTATGATATTATTTATTTTCTTCCGCTGTGTTTGTACTTAGTGGTGTTATAAGCTCCGGCGACTTGGATTTAAACGGTCGAATCTGCGGCATTCGAGTACGATATAAAGTATGGATGTCGATTTTCGAACGCGAAATTCAAATCGTTACACATAAGCAGCAAAACAAAATAATGGCGGAGTAAAATAGAGAGAGGCAATGAAATCTTCTCAAATGCGAAGCTTCAAATCATGTTCACCTGCCTCTTTCTACTAGTTTCTCCTCTTTCCCCGTACGAAAGACACTCATTAGATTTGCTTCTTATATTTCTATCAGCTTTAATAATGCGATTGTGGCTCTTCTAAGCCAGATTATGGTTCTTCGAAGCTAGATCTATGTATCTGATGTCATCGCGACTCAGATCTATAGATCCGTAGCTAATATTATCAATTCTGGGCTGACTGTTGGTCTGAATCTCCTTAGAACCTTGATAATATTCCTGATAAAGATCCAAAATGGTTTGGTAGGCCTTCGAATGGTGGAGATATTGTTCGACGTGCTTGCTGCCAGCCTCTTTACTCCTAAAATCCACAAGGAAGTCAAAATTGTTTGGTCTATAAAAAATTTCTTTGATTTTTAAAGGATAATTCTGATGTCGCTTTCAATAATAAGCCTTCTTTGCTCTTTGGAAAGTTTCAACTTGTTATGAGTATGATTATTTCTCTCTTTTGGAATATGATATACTGCTGTAGTTAATAAAACATGCGCAAGGTCTCTTTCCAGTGGTTTACATCTGAATTTGTTGTTGAAATCCATTATAATATGTTCAAGATCCATGCTGCTTTATTATTTATGCTCAGTGTAGTTCTAATCTGGCTCCATATGAAATAACTGTAATTGCATTCAAAAAATAGATGATTAGCACTTTCATTAGTTAAGTTGCATGGGGAACAAAGTGAATATGTATTTCTTCCCCATTTATTGATTTTGTCCAAAGTTGACAATCTGTTATTAATTGCGAAATATGTACAGATAGCCAACCTTGGATTATTCACCTTGTTCCAAATGCATTTATGCCAAATAACAGTAGTCTGTTTATTTCTAATATGTTCCCAAGTTTTCTTATAGGAAAACTTCGCTTTACAGCTAGCTAACCATTCCCAATTATCACATTCTGCATTAGGATCTGAAGGAATATTAGTAATATTGTCTCTAGTGGATGAGTAATTGGATGTAGATGAGGTTGCCATTGATTATTATTAATATGACATCCACAATAGCATTAGCACCACCACAAATAACTGAATTATCCCATCCCACCCTTTTAATAAAAGAATCATTTTGAAATCAAGGGTCAAACCGTAAACTGATTTAATTACTAGATTTTAATTTTCTCTGAATTAAAGATTTTCCTATATCTCCACATTTTAAGATTTGACTCCAAGCATTGCATTGATTATTTTTTGGTAAAGCTGTCCAAAAATTACCCTTTTTAAGATATTTGCATGTCATCCATTTAGTCCATAAAGAGTCACCACTAACAAATCTCCAAAAAAAATATTTGACATGTTAGACTAAGGTCATTCAAATTTCTAATACCAAGTCCGCCCTTTTGGGGTTTGCATAGTGCATACTTTATCCCAACTAATTTTATGGTAGCTACCCCTTCATAGAAAATAAGCACACCTACTCTCAATTTTTTTAATTGTAGCCACTGGGAAATGATAGGTTTGAAACCAGAATAGAAAAATGGCATACACAATAGTTTTTATAAGCTTAATTCTACTAGCAATAGATAGAAGCTTATAGGATCAGGTCTCCGTTCTGCCTTGAATTTTCTCAATCAGATTAGAAAAATCACTGTCCTTAATCTGATTGACTGATAAAGGGAGACCTAAATACTTAATGGGAAGATTACCTTCACCTACTTTAAGAACATCCAAAACCTTTTTTTATACCTGCAATGCTTACTGAAATATGCTTTGCTTTTAAATTCGTTAGTTTTTAGTCCAGCATATTTCTACATATTCTCAAAGACTTGACTAATAACATCTGCATTATTTTTATTGGCCTTAGAAAACAACATAAGTTCATCAGCATAAATAAGGTGAGTAATAGATGGTTGGACTCTATTGATTAGAGAAATATTATTTTTAGTGGTTTCTATATCAATAAGAATAGAAAAATATTCCATTTATTTGTAAAACGATAAGGAGAAAGTGGATCACCTTGTCTAATACCCCTATTACTTTTGATAAAACTCTCAAGCTTGCCTTGGGATAGAATAGAGATGGTGGTGTATTAATACACTCAAAAATTACCTTATAGAATTTAGTAGGGAACCTCATACATTTCATAATATGAAATATGAAATTTATGTTCACTTTATCATAGGCTTTCTGTAAGTCAGCTTTAAGACACATATTATCACCACTTTTATTATTGAAATTCCTAACCATTTAATGGGCCAACATAGAATTTTCATAGATAAGTCCACTAGGTATAAATGCACTCTAATTTTTGGAAATTAAAAAAGGAAGAAAAAGTTTTATCATATTGCTCAAAATAGCAGCAGTAATTTTGTAAATAAAATTACAACAAGAAGTTGGTCTATAATCTTCAATACAAGCGAGATTTTTATTTTAGGGGATTAGAGTAATGAAGGTATGATTAAAACTTTTAAGCAATTTTCCTTCGTCCAAAAAGTCATTGAAAAATCTAATAATCTGGTCCTTGATATTTTTCCAGTGAGTTTTAAAAAAATTTGCATTAAAACCATCTAGGCCAGGGCTTTTATTATCACCAGCATTAAAGATAATGGATTTGATTTTATCCTGACACATCAGAGCAAGAAAAATTTCTGTTGCATTATCATTCAGTAAATTTTTACAAATAATATCAGGAAAATCAGTTTCAGTAGAGTCAGAATAATATAAATGAGAACAAAAACTGTAGCTTCATTAACAATCCTATCATATCATTAGTACAAGTACCCCTATTATCAATAATATTACCTATGTTATTAATGTGTTTTCTTCTACTCATTTTAGCATGAAAAAATTTAATGCAGCCATCTCCTATAGTAAGCCAGTCTACTTTAGCGTTTTGCTTATAGTTAATTGTGTTAATATAAAGCTCATGAGAAAGTTTTTCCTGGTTTCAAAAGAATTTATCAATAATGTTAATATTATCAGGATTATCATCAAAAAGCTTTTGCAAAATTTTACCTTCCTCTCTCAGTTTGTTTACAATATTATCCTTATTACAGTTAACCTTATTCGAGTTTTTAATTCTATTTTTTGCATTTTTTAAAAACATATTAAATTGGAATTGGTAAGAACTAGTACAAGATAAACTGAAACACTCTTTAATCATCGCATTGTATCATTGTTAGACACCCACCCATTTTTAAATCTAGAAGGAGCAGCTTTATTATTATTATTCAGATTATGAAAAAAATTATAAGTAAAGGGGTATGATAACTAATGTTTTTCTCAATAGAAAAACAACCAAAATCTGGGAAAACATCACAAATGTTTTTATTAATTAACACCCTATCAAGTTTATAATGGATATTATTTACTTTACCAGATTTCCAAGTGTATTTGTTCCCACTTATATTAGGTTCCATAAGACCAGTTTCAAGTAAAAATTTATTACTCTTTTCTAATTTACTATAAGGGATTTTATTACCACCAAACTTCTCAAATGCATGGAAACAGTATTGAAATCTCCCATGATAAGCCAAGGGAAATCAAAATTTTGACCTAAGGCTTTTAACCTATACCCTAAACTATTTCTTTCATTATCAAAATTGCTACCATAGATACTAGTAATTTGTATAGAGAAACCACCAATATTTCTTAAATTGCAATCAATAAATTGGATATCCTTATTATAATTAACCATATCGCAAACATTTGAGTCCCAAACAACCAAAATTCTACCTTTGCTACCACAATTAGATTTCCAATTATTGGAAAGTCTAAAATAGAATTTCTCAGTATTAGCATCATTTATCTTATTTTCAATGAGGGTAAAAAAAAGGATGGTTTATAAACGCTAACCATATTAATAATATCAGTTTGTTTTGTAGGGGAGTTCATACCCTGACATTCCAAGCAATGATCGACATAATAAAATATATTAATTTGATAGAGGAAAATGTAACGACCCGGAATTTTCGATCCCGAAAATTCCGGATGGTTAGAGAAAAGAAGAAAGAGATAGAAGAAGAACAAAAAAGAAACACACAATCTCACAATCGTAGCGGATAAAATATAATATCAATAATAGTAATGCCAAAGAAAACTGTATCTATCAATTTACATCGATATATCAGAGTTATAACAATTTTATTCAACATTGGATAGATACAACTTAACATGCCTCAGATATAAACAATATCATAGTGGAGACTCTCCATACATCCCTGCCATCCAGCTCGCCTCCTGAGCTCCAGAACGTCCTTACCTGAAAATCTGTAATACTCGGTCAGACCCGAGCATTACATCAAAGTAACACCCGGGTCAGGCTGGAAACCAGCGTGAGTAAACCCATATAATATGAAATACCAAGCTATAGCTTAAGTGAATTATCAGGGTAACTCATACTTTTCTACAAGTTCTAAAAGTCCATTACTTATTACAAACAATATCCAAGAACTAATGCTCAGTTAAAGCCAAGTTACTTAATTATTTCCAATTCCAGCCTATTGATTTCACATATCAAATCTAAAAGAATTATAGTAGATTTCAAATCGAAGTGGTTTCGGGTATTTACTGATACCCGACCCCGGTCTCTTCGAATCCAATGACATCTTAAATCTAAGTTGTTTAAGCTAAAACAAAACAATTCAGAGTATCTTATTTACATAAAGATTCTAATTCAGATAGATAACACATATCCAAACACTATTACACATAGCATCTCAATCACATACCAGGATTAACAAATAATCCAAGGCATTGATATCATTCAATCATCCATAAGCAAGATTGATAAATTATTCGATTTCTAATTAAATTAATTTAATCGCCAAATAAATTAAATTAATTACCTCAACTCCTGCTTAAGTAACCTTAATTTATTACATTATTTAAGTTTTATTTAATTTTAATGCTTTATACAAAATCCTTTAAGACTCCCTTTTTATTTTTTTATAATTGAAGTTCAATACATTTACCTTTAATCTCTTACTTAAACACATCCCTTTTAATTTTGATAAATTAGAGATTTAAATAAATTAATCAACCTAACATTCATTATCCCAAAGCAAAACAATTTAAATTCAAAATCATTCAAATCTATATATTTTGAAACTTGATCAGCACCTTTGTTTTGAAATCTCGTTTAATATTTAACTTTGAAAACTGGTTCATTTCTTTTGTTTATAAACTTGTTAACAATATTATTACCTTAAACCTTGGTTTAAAGAAAAAGAACCCGAGTCGATCCCGATCCACGAGCGAAACAAAACTCATCACTTTTCTAAGAAAACTCGAAGACAACTTCGAGCATCGCCCCATCTTTAAGACTAGGTATTTTAACAAAACCAATCAATTCAAAATGTCATGTTCACAAAGAAAATTTCGCTACAAACATCAAATCAACAAACGTCTTACGTATATTTCATTACTCAATTCAGTGTATTTCATATCACCGTAACTGAAATAACACACTAGCCAATACTAACCTGAGTTTTATGTTGATTTAAGGGATTAAGTTACTTTAATTATTATCCATAAACCAATTTGAACACTTAACTTTAAATTTATCACCAAAACCCGTTTTAACCAGTGATATGAGCATTAATAAATGTAGAATAAATCGATCGACTCGGTTCCTATAGAAATGGATCAGGGATTTTAGTTGTAAACATTTTAACTAAACTAATATAAATAAATTCACCCAACACAAAGCACAGCTCAGTTTCCTACCCATCGACCCGTCTTCCAAGCTACCATCAATACTAACTGCTCAAACGCAAGCTTACAGGCCTAACTTCTCTCATGTGCAATGCAAAGAGCCCATCTTCTTGGACCAATCCCACAGTACCTTCTCTATTTCTACCTCTGAATCCCCTGAACGCTTCCCCTTCCTACTGTTCTTCCCTGCATGCTTTCTCATGTACCCAAACTGCCTGCACCCAACATATACTTCATACCCATTTGCTTGTGACTGTTACTTCCCATGCACCCCTCCTCAACTTAGCACTTCATCACCAAACATGAACCTCTCCTTACAACATGAATTCCAACACCTAACCACCACTGCTGCACACGAAAACACTTACACAACAAAATGGATTCGTGCACCAATACTCACAGCCGCACTAATTCCCATACCATCTTCATTTGCCCATACACATAAATACATGCAAACACTATAAACGACATGCACACACAATACCTACTTACACACAACATGCATGCACATGTAAAAGTACAAAAAGGAAAATGGAAAAAAAATTGTGTGGTGAAGAAAGAACAGTTGCTGAGCATGGGAGAGTAAAAAGAAAAGATGAAACAAATTAAAAAGTAAGAGAAAATGGAAAATGTACAGGTATTTGCGTCCATTTTCAACCTATATCCAATCTGATATTATCCATTATAGATTTAAATTTATATTTCCTCTCTTTACATAAGCATGTTGTAAAGAAGCTAAATCTAAAAAGGGAAGTATACTCAGCTTAATTTCTTTGAGGGAGAGATCAAAATGTTGTTTGGAAATTGCCAGCCTGCTTTTAATAATCTTTCTGCTACATGAGTTGTTTAGAATTCCTTTAGATTGAAATAGCAGCTTGAGTTGGATTTGGTTTCCTATAAGCTTTATGAAATGGAAGTGATGCTCTCTGTTTATTTAGTTCGAAACAAATGAAGTAAAAAGAAGGTAGTGGAGGTATGAATAGATAAAAGGGCAGGCTACTGCATTCCTTTGCCGCACACGATACGCTATACATATTATTATTTTTATTAACTCTTGCATTTCTCTGATCTGTGGCTTTTGTGACTTTTTTTTAATAGATAATGATTTGACTGAAAGATCATTATTTCACAATATTCCCTTAATGTTTTTTTACCAACAGTTTCTTAAAGAAATGAAATTACATAGCTTTGATCATTTTATTTTTAAAGAACTTAGCTTAATTTACTCTGTAAGAACTATAATTACATTTTAAACTTGAACTACAATACTGTAACTAAGAACAGAGGGTTTATACAGGCATGCATGTTCAAGTATCTGCATATTTACTCATATACAAAAAAAAATCTCACCATACAAACAACTTTACTTAGAAATCAAGGCCTAGAAATCATTTAGATGAATGATTTTAAAATTTTATAACCAGATTTTAAAACCTGGATGTCCAGACAGAGGCATGTCATGCCTGATCCAAACATATACACAGAATTTATTACTCATATATTTAAACAAAAAAAATCCTTTTTAAAGAACATGCTCAGCAGAATTCATATCATATTTCATTAATCATCACATGCAATTTCAATATATACCAGATTTTCAAAGTTTACTCACCAGGAAATCTCAAAACAGAGAACTGTTTTCTCCCCAGGTTTTGATCTGAAAACTTGCATTTGAATTGAAGCTGGTCGTTGAATTTGATTCTATATTGTTTAGTTTTGCTTTAGGCTGAAACTGTAGCTTCTTATCATGCTTGATTCCAGTTTTGAAAAGAAAACTTATCTTTACTTTGATTTGTGGAAAATCTGAAAGTACATCTTGCCTATGATTTGAGTTTTAAAATTGTTTGCTTTAAATTTTACATTCTTCTCTGATTTGGTTTTATTTTCCAGATTTTAGTTTGCTGAGTTTTGTTTTTGAAAGAGAAATGGTAAAAGAGATAGAGAAGGTAATGTAGGGATATATTTATATCTTGATCTTATAAACATTGAAATAAAGGGATAAAAATATAGGATTAACACTTGTATTAATACATTAACATTTGTCAACTTGTTTTATTCATTACTTACCACATGTTATTAGATTACTTAAGGTAATTGCACTTGCCCATTAACTATTTTCTCCCTTTATTTTAAATGTTAACAAAAGCTTTTTAACTTAATTTATAAATTTACAAATATTTATTAAGTGCATATCAATTTCCTTTGAGATGAAAGTGAAAGTGCGGTGTGTATACGATTATATGTGCTAATATAGTACACACGGATCGTGTAATATGGACTATAATATAAATGCGGAAAATAGATGATAGTAGCAAAGTAAAAATAAAAATAGAAAAATCACACCAGTGATTTTTATACTGGTTCGGAGCACCGTCCTACGTCCAGTCCCAGACTTCTATCTGGATTTTCACTATTAACTATCTCGCTTCACCCGGAGGAACAGGTTTACAATACCCGAGCAAACTAACGGGATTTCACGCCTCTAATACACTGAGGACTTCAACACTTGCCTCTTACAACACCGAGGACTTCAACACTTGCCTCTTACAACACAGAGGACTTCAACAACAATGAATATAATTGTTTGTCGACGGTATGTGTTCTTGATAACACAGTTTTGTCACTTGTAGTACAAATTTCCTATAATCTTATCCTCAAAATATACGAATGATGTTTTGTGAAGATTAAGGAAAGTATATTACTTATTGAATCAAAAGATATGAAATAATTTCAATGATTCAATAAGCAATTAAAATAATTGAGAGCTTTTAGAATGCAGGAGTATGTAGAAAGTAAGATCAGAGATTAGAGTAAAAAGCATATACAATCATGTTATTTTAATCAACGATTTAGATGAGTTTATATAGAGAAGAATGTTTGTAACTCTTTGTGAGCAGTTGCCATTAAGAGATATGATCTTTGATGAAAGGTAAGAGATGCAACCTTTGGAGAAAAGAAGTGTCTTTTGGAAAAATTGCTTTCTGTTTAAAAACGGTCGACAGGTTAAAAAGTGACCAGTAGACAGGAATTCAAATATATATACGTTATGTGCATGTGTGCACGTTCAGTGTGCAAATTATGCAGGAACGGTCGACCGCATATATTATGACCGGTCGACCGGTCCCTGTAAAGTTGCACACTGAATGTGCAGCTACAATTTAGTCGTATATATATTGATTTCCTTGAAATGCATAATTATTTGAGGATAGATTTTAACAAGTTTATCACTATTATAATATCAAATAATCAACCTACAATCTAGAGTACCATATGTAGCTCTTTATAGCCATAATGACCTTGTTTTGTCGATCGCCTTTATTTATTTGTCAGAAATCAAAACCTTCATAAAACTTGTGACTCAACATTCTCCCCCTTTTTGATTGATGACAATATATATCTGCAAATCTGAATCTCCCCCTGAGTATGTGAACTCTCTCTTTGAATTCTTATATATGTACGTTCCTGCAAACAATTGTTAGCCCTTTCTCCCCCTTTGTCATCGACAAAAAGGAGTAACAGATACTAGAATAGTAGAGAAGTGTAATTAATATGATATGCATAGCAAAATAAAACATTAACATATCCAAAACATAACAGAGTATAATACAGACCATAATGTCAAACGAAAAATAAGAATAACGATACTATTTAGTACAAGTGTCGATGAATGTTTTTAAAGTGCTAAACCATAATAGAATCTAAGATGAAGCAGATCGTATCTCCTCTTCATCATCATCATCGTCGTCATCATCATCATCTTCTTCTTCTTGCTCATCATTGTTCCCTCTAGATGATTCTCCATGTCCATGACCACTCATACCAGTAGACTCGTCAGATGATGTCCAGGTGAAAACAGGAGCAGCAGGACGTTTTCCTGGGTCTTGTGCTTGAACAGAGGTGGATGTGGAACATGATATAGCATCCCATAGCATACCAAAGAATGACTTGACCTTATTGAAGCGCTTATCAATTTTAGAGTCCATGTGCTTGAGACGTGATTCAAGCAAAAATTGGTTACGCGCAATAGTTTCAAGTGATTCTTTTGTGGATGATTTTGATTTTAATAGTTTTACTTTATCGGAACGAGGACGAGAGGAAGTTGCTTTTTGTTTTCTTGGTCCTCTTTGTTGCCATTCTTCAAAAGGCATAATCTCAAGCTAAGGTGGAGGAAGCTTCATTCGTTTGATGGTTATGGAATCAATGCATTTTGGTTTTGAGGTTGCAGAATCAGGAGGCTTTACCCCACAAGCTAACAAAAGTCGCATGATATATTCATTGTAGAAGAAATGAAGTCGTGTAGAGTTATTTACCTTGAGAATTTCATCAAAAAGCATGTGTACCCAATTGATTTGGATTTCACCATAAATAGCATAGAGAGCTTTGAAGTTTTCTTTATATACAGCATCATAATTTCCAAGTCTAGGAAAAAGTGAATGTATCAAAACACGATGAAGTAGTCTGGCTGTGGGTCGAAGTCCAATAGACTTTGTGCCATCACTATTGTCTTCTATGAACTGATGACTGGTACTATTGCGAGTGAAGACTTCGCAGAAAGTAGATGAAAACTCATCGCCTCGATTTGGTATACCAAGTATAGAGGCAATTCTAGCATGAGTAAGAAAAATTTGCTTGCCACAGACGACAGACCAGATGACTCCGTTTGGATTATCAGGTTGATACTCGTCGAGATTCATGTTGGCGTAAAACAATTTGATCATCAAATGATTTATCTCCACATTATTTTCTGAAAAATCTATCAATGGAGTAATGTTGGAATTATTGGCTAACCGCCGAACTCCATAAGCCGTGAAATCATCAAATTTGATGAAAGAGCCTGGATGAAACTTGTAATTTGTCATCTGATTCCATCTTGTTACAGCAATTGGACTTTCAAGCCACTTTTTGGCGGAGATGCTCAGAGATGAAGTTTCAGAGGATGTTCCTTTCTTGGATTTCTTTTGAGGAGGAGCCATTGTTGGAAGATTTGAGATTTGGGAATTGAAAATAGGAAAATAGGGTTTGTGATTTTGGGAAAAAATAACAGCTTGAGTCAAAAGAGAAGGAGGGTAGAAAGAAAATGACGCATAGATATATATATAAAAACTGAAAATACGTCAACCGGTCGACCAATGAATTATGGCCGGTTGACCGTTTTCAACCAGAGAGCAAACGGTCGACCGGCTATAAATGGGGCGGTCGACCGGTTTTGCATGCTGAGTAAGAACGTTTTATTTTGCAAGTTTTTATAATATATCAAGCTATATATATTATATTTCATTCTTAATACAAAATATAACCGTTATTACACAAGTGATAGATAAAGATATAATAACTATATATAAATCTAATGAGAAGTGGAAGGTTCGTCATTAGAATTATCGTTGTTTCCTTCAATACGTTTTGACCATGGACTCCAGTGTTTCTGAGCACCTTCATTCTTCTCATAGTTCTGATCCCAAGAGTTAGGACTTTTAGATGTTGATGGCCTAGACGGCATTGGTTCATGCACGTCATGCTTGTTGGAACTACAGAAAAATGTTTCCAACTTTTCTAAAACGGATAATCGTGCCGATGTCCATTGTTGCTCATGATAAAGTTGACTTTGCCCATAATGGAGCTGTCTCTGAAGATCTATTTGATGTTTCTGATAGTGGTGAATCTCATCGATTTGTGCTTTGGTACGAGGAGAACAAAACAGTGTCCTCTTCACTCGTTTTGAATTTGGAGTATTATCAGAAATACAAGAGCATTGATGATGACAACTTGGTTTTTGTTTTGGTGTTGTAGGAGAATAATATTCCTCCGACTCAGAACTCGTAATAGAAATGTGTGATTCTTGAGCACATTTATCACAAATGTGAGCCATAGGGAATGTTGTATAGAATATTATGGTTAGATAAGAAAAGATGAACAAAATATGAAATTTTTGCAAGCTTATATACAAGTTTCTTATATATAAACCTATGGATGTGAGTTAATAGAAAATTTTGACCAAGAAAACATAAGCAGATACTTTATGTTAACTCTAAAAACAGTTCTCCTTCTAAAACTGAAATTATAAAATAAGAAAGGAAAAGACGATCACTAAAAGAAAAGAATGAAAAATGAGTAAAGAGAATTAACCATTAAATCAAGCAGTGGCTTATATTTAATGTAAAAAATAGTTTATGCAAAAGTTATGGTTAAAGAATAACTAAAAGAGAAGATGTTCTTTAGAAATTACTTAGTCAAGATTTTTTCTTGAAATTAAACCAAGTTCTCTTCGTAATCTAATAAAATTAGATTCGAGCAGAGGCTTAGTAAAAATATCCGCTAATTGATTGTCAGTATGGACATATTCAAGACATATATTTCCTTTGTCAATATTATCTCGAAGGAAATGATGACGGATATCAATGTGTTTGGTTTTAGAGTGATTTACTGGATTTTTAGAGAGATTTATAGCACTAGTGTTATCACAGTATATAATAGAATTTGATAAATGAATATCAAAATCTTGAAGTGTTTGTTGCATATATAGTACTTGAGTACAAGCGAGAGCTGCTGATATATATTCAGCTTCACATGTTGATAGTGAAACACAATTCTGTTTCTTACTAAACCAAGAGACAAGTGATTTTCCAATAAAATGGCACGTACCACTTGTACGTTTTCTATTCGTTCGTGAGCCATCGAAATCAGCATCACTATATGATACTAATTCAAATGGACATTCTTTTGGATAAAAAAGACCGAAATCTTTGGTATTATTAAGATAACGAATTATACGTTTCACTGCTCGTAGATGTGATTCCTTTGGATCGGCTTGAAAACGAGCACATAAACAAACACTCATTATTATATCTGGACGAGTAGCTGTAAGATAAAGAAGAGAACCAATCATGCTTCGATATAATTTCTGGTCAACAGTTTGTGCCATAGCCATGGATCATTGTCATTAGCCACAAGACACATATCTGAATTATGATTAATATTCATATTCAGAATATATATATTTCTGTCTCTATAACCTTCGAAAACCAAATTATGGTCTTTATCTAAAATACTACACTTATTATTCGAAAATGAAATTATAAAACCCTTGTCACATAACTGACTAATACTAAGCAAATTGTGTTTTAAATTTCTAACTAGCATGACATTAGTAATAAGAGGTAAGTTAGATGTACCGCAATTGCTCACATCGCCTTTGCTGATGATATAGCCTTTTGAATTGTCTCCAAAAGTGACGGAGCCACCATCTGAGTATGTAATATTTGTTAATAAGTTCTTGTCTCCCGTCATGTGCTTTGAGCAACCACTGTCCAATATCCACTTTCCTCTTTTCTTAAGTGGGACCTGCAAAAAATAGAATTAAGTCCATGGTACCCACTTTTTATAGGGTCCTAAGAGTTAGGTCTTAGGAGTCCAAACCCATATGGGTCCGGTATCCCCTTTATATATATAATTATTATTAAAATGCACAGTATTCATGAATTGCTGAATGTATTTGTTCCTAATCAAATTGTTATTTGTTTTAGGAACCCATATTTTGATAGTCTTGACATTTTTCTTTTGAAATTTCACAACTGGTTTTGGTTTGGAATATAATAAACTAAGATTTTTCTTAGCTTCAGTTTTTTGTACTTTCTTCTTCCTTTTATTTCCAAGATGTTTCTTGGTTTCTTGTTTGTTATATCCCAATCCTTGTTTGTCTGAAATAGATTGTGAACTTTCAATGATTTTTGTCAAATTTTCTCGACCTTTGTTAAAGTTAGAAACATTTTGAGTAATGTCATCAAACTTTGTTTGTAAGCTAGCTTTTTCTAGGTCTAGAATTTTGACTTTTGCTTTAAGCTCATGATTTTCAGTAGTGAGAGCATTGTTTTTCTCTTTTTGAGCTTCTATTTCTTGACTCAAAAGAGATATTTGAGAGTCAACATTAGATGATGATTCTTGAATATTTTCAAGTTCCTCTTCTAATATTTTCTTCTCATCTTTTAACATATCTCGTTCAAACTCTGCTCTACTTAAATCTGCTTTGACTACTTTTAATTGACGTTTTATGTCTTTATATTTGACTATCAATTCAGCATTAATATCAAGTAATTCATCAAATGTAGGAATTTGTACCTCATCTTCTGTTTCCATAAAACAAACATTAGCTTGTTCATTCTCTGAATCACTTTCACTTTCTGATGAAGATGACTCTGAATCATCCCATGTTACTGAGAAGGCTCGTTTCTTAGATTTGTCCTTCTTATATTTGAATTTGTCATTTTCTGACTTCTTCTTTTGTTCTGGACAATCCTTCTGCATGTGTCCCTTTTTGTGGCAGTTGAAACATTCTATAGCAGATGAAGATGGTTTATTTGATCCAGGTTTCCTTTTATTGTAACGACTGGCTTTTCGATATTTTAGGAATTTTTTGAATCCTTTCGCAATGAATGCCAAATCTTCGTCTTCAGAATCTGATTCATTTTCATCTTTCTCAACATGGAATGCTACATTTTTCTTTTCTTCTTTCTGTTCTTTTCTAGCCTGCAAATCTGCTTCATAGGACATTAAATTTCCTATCAATTCATCTGGCTTCATGACGGAAAGGTCATTAGCTTCTTCAATTGCTAATACTTTTCCTTCCCATTCACTAGTCAGAGAATGTAGGACTGTTGAAACAACATCGAAATCAGAATACTTTTGTCCTAAGCCAATAAGTGCATGGTGAATAGTTTGAAACCATGAATAAACGTCATTGATTGTCTCATTTGGTTTCATTTTGAAATTTTGAAATTGACTTTTCAGCATGGCTATTTTGGCTTGTTTAACCTTGTTAGTACCTTCATGAGTGATTTTTAGTGTTTGCCAAATTTGATATGCAGTAGTGCAGATACTAACACGGTTATATTCATTTTGGTCTAATGCACAGAACAACATATTTATTGCTCTTGCATTTACGGCTGCTGCCGTTTTCTCAGCTGCAGTCCATTCTGAATAATCAGTTGTTGGATTCACTATTTCTCTTTGAGTGGCATTCCAAGCATCATAGCTATTTGATTGCATAAAGAATGACATACGTGTTGCCCAATAAGTATAGTTAAGACCATTGAAAAATGGAGGTCTTTGTGTCGATTGACCCTCCGTGTAAGTGGTGTTTTGAGTGCTAGTACTTACGTTATTTGCCATATTACTATAATATATCAAATAACCGTTTTACGGTTATATGATGACCGTGCTCCGATACCAAATGAAAGTGTGGTGTGTATACGATTATATGTGCTAATATAGTACACACGGATCGTGTAATATGGACTATAATATAAATGCGGAAAATAGATGATAGTAGCAAAGTAAAAATAAAAATAGAAAAATCACACCAGAGATTTTTATACTGGTTCGGAGCACCGTCCTACGTCCAGTCCCAGACTTCTATCTGGATTTTCACTATTAACTACCTCGCTTCACCCGGAGGAACAGGTTTACAATACCCGAGCAAACTAACGGGATTTCACGCCTCTAATACACTGAGGACTTCAACACTTGTCTCTTACAACACCGAGGACTTCAACACTTGCCTCTTACAACACAGAGGACTTCAACAACAATGAATATAATTGTTTGTCGACGGTATGTGTTCTTGATAACACAGTTTTGTCACTTGTAGTACAAATTTCCTATAATCTTATCCTCAAAATATACGAATGATGTTTTGTGAAGATTAAGGAAAGTATATTACTTATTGAATCAAAAGATATGAAATAATTTCAATGATTCAATAAGCAATTAAAATAATTGAGAGCTTTTAGAATGCAGGAGTATGTAGAAAGTAAGATCAGAGATTAGAGTAAAAAGCATATACAATCATGTTATTTTAATCAACGATTTAGATGAGTTTATATAGAGAAGAATGTTTGTAACTCTTTATGAGCAGTTGCCATTAAGAGATATGATCTTTGATGAAAGGTAAGAGATGCAACCTTTGGAGAAAAGAAGTGTCTTTTGGAAAAATTGCTTTCTGTTTAAAAACGGTCGACAGGTTAAAAAGTGACCAGTAGACAGGAATTCAAATATATATATACGTTATGTGCATGTGTGCACGTTCAGTGTGCAAATTATGCAGGAACGGTGGACCGCATATATTATGACCGGTCGACCGGTCCCTGTAAAGTTGCACACTGAATGTGCAACTACAATTTAGTCGTATATATATTGATTTCCTTGAAATGCATGATTATTTGAGGATAGATTTTAACAAGTTTATCACTATTATAATATCAAATAATCAACCTACAATCTAGAGTACCATATGTAGTTCTTTATAGCCATAATGACCTTGTTTTGTCGATCGCCTTTATTTATTTGTCAGAAATCAAAACCTTCATAAAACTTGTGACTCAACAGAAAGCTTATATATATATGTTTTAAAATCCAAATATTTTAAATATCTACCCTTTTTGAATTATAAAGCTTTGGTATTTATTTTATTATTTAAATCAAACTACATATAAGATATACTTCTTTTATTTTTATTTTTATTTTTAAATTTGACTTCAAATTTAGTTCCAATCAAATTTGAAGAAATGAACGCACAACCAAATGATAATAGATGGAGGCTAGGGTTTATAACAGATATAGACAAACCGCAATAGAATAGGTGGGCACGAATTATAAACATGTTAAACGGTAGTTGGCCCAAAAAGCCCGTTTTGACCCCGGAACGAAATTGGGTCAACCCATATATCGCAATAGGTAATTTAAAATATTCTGAACACGATGGAAAAAGTTTCACGTCCAAATTCGAACGTATGAAGAAGTTATGCTGAAATCAATATTTCTAAATTGATTTCAAATTGATTTCAATTAAATTGATTTCAAGGCGTTTCGCATTCGTACGATCAAACGACAAGTCCGATCGCTACGAAACTTGAAATCCTACGATAATTCACTGTTACGGATCCGATGAAACTGGTTTCGTCAAAATCCAAGTCCGTGACCAAAATGACTATTTTTATATTTATTAAATAAATTAAAATTTAGTCAATTAAATCAAATTTCTCATTCCTTTTTGATAATTGACGATTCTTATTATTATAAATTTTTCAATCATCTATACTAATTTAAACCAAATTTAACTTGTCGAATTAAAATTTTGAAATTCCCAAATTTCATTAATTACACCCAATTATAAATTTAATTTCCAAAATTTTAATTTAATTTACTTTCCATTTATTATTTTCAAATAGATGAATTTATCATTGGATTCATATTTCATTACGTAAATATCTCCAATTTCCTCTAAATTTATATTTACATAATATCTAAATATTAAATTTCAAGTATTACATCAATTAACGTTGATGTAATAATTATTTATTATTTATTGCAGTTGATTACCAGTTATAATTAAATATACTAAATAGATGGTTAATCTTAAATACTTGTTATCATTAACGTTTTATTTCCTCTGACAAATAAATGCAATTATTACCTATTTCTTCCTTAGTAAATAACCTTCCTATTTCCATTCATTATAACCTAGCAAATTATATCCTTTAATTACGATTAACTATTCTAAATAAATTGGTTCACTTGGTTTCACGCCTTTAAATGCATGTTTCATATAATTTCCATTATTAACAAAATCACATTAACCAACCAATGATTAGATTTAGTTTTATCGCAAATTTTCCATATTAAATTAACAGGCTAGATAAATAGGTGCCTTAAAAAATTTGTCGCCGTTTATCTTGAATCACACTAATGCGTTATTATTCCCATTCACACCTTACTATCAACCCACAATTATTGCAATTATTATCTTAAATTGATTTAATCAAATTACCCCATATTCCTTTAAATTTATACTAACGAAATATTCAATTACTATTCAATGCATATTTATTCATCAGCCAATTCGGTATTTACTTTTCTTCCCTTCTATTTGATGATAAATATCCTAATATACATTTACATACATTCATTTCATTCCATTCATTTATGGGTATTGCATTGAAATTTAATTTATTAGCTAATACCAACATTATTACCGTTAATTACAACTGGATTCCCAATTTTATTCAATATCCTGGATAAATAACATATATATTAATCAAATCCTTACATTTGTTTTTCTCATATTCCATTTAAATCAAATCATACATTTAAATGATTTTAATGAATTGGAATTTCAATCAAGTCATACATTATTAACTTGCAACAACATGATTCCTTAATTTATTCCAATTTCCGTTTACACTCTTTTATTGCATTAAATCAATTTAATATTTTCATTAATTTCTCATATTATATTTTATATCCAGGTAAGAATCCTTTTTCTACTTAATTCAATTTGGATTTTATTCAAATTTCTATAAATAGGTTTTAAGTCACCATTTACATAATTTATTTTTAGCCCCCATTTTAATATTTATCGATCCCCTTTATTGCTTCTACTAAAATAAATTACAAAAATCCTATTAAATAAACAAATTAAATTGTCGAAATTCACGGGTCGTTACACTCTCCCCCGCTCAAAACTTTTCATCCCCTAAAAGGAAAAGAAGGGAAAAGAAGAAATAAGAAAACAATATATCTTTCTTAATTAAATTTATAAACAAATAAGTTTACAAAATAAAATAATTTAACATAAAATATACCAATTTATACCTATTTAAATCCTTTATACATCAATTGTTAAGGTCTGTAGACATTCTCAAATTTTTCTAAGTCCAAAATTTACGGAAAATTTTGGCAGAGTCTCCTTTGTACGGAGAGGCTCGGAAGAAAATATAATATAAATATAACAATACACACAAATATTTTCCAAAATAATCTATATCCCTACACGGGAAAATATATAAAATAGCGCTATAAACCGTAATCCGAAAGCGTACCTATTTGTCGGGCAATTTACGCTAAATTTATGGAACCAAAAGCAGTAGCAATTGCTTCCATAACCTGCATTTCACTTATAAATTTAAAAGGGTTAACAATTTATATAAAGTGAAATATTTAAGTGGTTTTAATCACTAACAACAAATCAATACAACAACCATCAACTTCAACAAACAACATACACAACAAATTCAAAGCAACCATTCAATTAAACAACAAATAGTTGTTCGGGTTCAAAACTTTTAAATTGTACAGAATGAAGAAATAACTACTAGCGCATCATTTACTCAGCAGTCTTAGATAAAACTAAATAGGTTATTCATTCACTCCAAACCCAATTTTAAAGTATCTTACCCAAACAACCATAACCAATAACAACCAATTTGAACAACAAATTGTGTTTATCATTATTAATTTCATTCGTACATTTGTTGTTTAATTCTTTTCATTCACATAACGGTTTATTCTTCTTATTTTCATTTATTTCTTTCAATTTTATTTAGAAATAACAGCAACCCTTTCTTAAGTTTACAATTTCTCTTTATTATATTACATCCATTTATTTTCACTTATTACTTACTATTATTCATTTTCATTAACTCAGGTCATGCCATTAACTACTATAATTATTCATTCATTTATTACATGCCCTTATTTATTTACATTATTCATGTCCCATTTAATTTCCTAGTATTTCCATTTATTTACTTAAGTTGAAAATCATCTATTTGAATTACTTACCTTTAATTATATTCACTTATAGTAAAATTTCAATTACAACTTAAGTTTATAACATTAAATTCTCATTTATAGTAGCAAATTCATTGAATACTTCAATACCTACTTTTACTTGTGCAATTTTCATTACATTTCTTATTAAACATTTCAACCTTTTTATATTTGGTAAGTTATATATGTTAAAGAAAATGCAAATGAACTTATACAAGTTTTATCTCATCCTTTAATTAAATTTAATGTTCAACAATATTACTCTTTGTTTCATATGTTACAAATTTCAAATTTCCTTTAATTTCCATTTATAACTTGGCATTAAATCTCTTACCTAAATTAGAGGTTTCAATTTATTAATCACTTACCTTTCATTTCACTACAATAATTGAAACAATCAATTAACGGAAATTTTGAGAATTTAATACCGGGTTAAATTTCAAATTATTTTAAAATAATAGGTAAATATATTCTTACAACTTATATATCCCTAATTATATTTAAACAATTCAAAATTTATATTATTTTTTTCAAAATGAATCTGCAGTAAAACTACTACAGTGGCCTTCCCCCTTCGAAACTCGAAAATGAAAGTCGATGATGCGGCCGCCATCACCGAAATTATTTTCCAACGACAGAGAGGAAAGTACAAAACTTATTTTCTTCAAAATCTCCTTTGAAACAATTCTTCCGAATTATATTAAATATTTGTATCAGAAAATACTTATAAACAATATTATTATATTCCAAAACATATTCGAAAGAAATTTCAAAACCCCGGATCTTTAGTTCTAAATTTCCAAATTTCATTAATTTTATTTTTCAATCTTATTTCTATTATTATTTATTCACTTTTCATTTATTTTATTTTCAACTTAGTTTCAACTATTATTTATATTTTCATTACCTAATAACCAATATATAGCAACCAAATATATATCTTATAAAATATTTTACTTTATATATAGAAAATATAATAGGCAAAATTCTTTCATTTACCTATATTAAAACAAATATTATGTCGGTCTGTCCTATTAAGTGTTTAGAAATCCCTATTGATGTCATAGCGTCCCATGCACCAACCAGAATTTATAAATACAAAACGGAACAAATTAACACAATATTAAAACCTTTTATAACACTAACAAGTACGCTCACTCATATATATACACTCGGCGACTCCCATAGGGTATTACTACCCTTTTAGTAAAGAGTCAAACCCCACAAAGCTAAGGTTTATCGCTAAACCAAAGCTCTGATACCAGATGTAACATCCCGCGTTTTCGCACGCTTCAAATCGAGACACGTGCCAATTCAAACCATACGCAAGGGCGGATTGTTATGGGGTAAACAAGAAAAACAAGAAGAAAAGCAACCAGAATCTCACAGCGGAAGGATAAAATATAATAATCAAATATACAGTTCATGAAGCTGTTTTACAAAAACATTTGATTATATTTACATAATGCATATCAAAGTTACACATACCAATAACAATGCAGCAGAACAACATGAGTGTAGTGCAATAATAGTAGATAATAGTAATACAAATCTTCGTCTTTGTCTTCCCGAGCTAAAACTTCAAATCCTGAAACGCTCGGACTGACCCGAGCGAATTGAAAAGACAAAACACTGGAGTCAGAACTAAAAGATCTTATGTAAGTTAAATTAACAGAAATAAATATGAGTGCAGTAACTCAAGAGATGCTTGGGATGTTACATCTCTTAAGGATCCATTAAACTATTTACTATGTAGTATATTTCGCTATTATAATAGTGTCTATAGTAAAATAAACATACTTTTAAATAGCATTAAGGCTTTACATTTTCCACCTTAACACGTAATAGTCCCAGTAGTCCATCCAATATCATAGTCCCTCCTGATCGGGAAGCCACCAGAGGATACCACACGGGCTACGGGAGAAATCCAAACTCGTACAAGGCGCGATAGGGTAGGTGACATGGCACAACTAGGCAATGCCAGGGTAGATATACCAATTACGCTTCCGGGTCGGTGGTAACGCATAGCGCGCAGCTACCGCCCATCTCGAGCCACACCGCCAAATAAAAATCAAAAGTGGCCACCAAATCAATCCAAAAGTCAAAGTATAATATCGAAGGGATGTGTCCGATCAAAGGTGCTACCTTATTAACCCGTCAATCGCTCCTGTTTTAGCCACCTTATGCCAACTCACGGGAGTTGGGTCCACATATTTACCTTAAAGGAAACGCCACCATCATCCTACTTCATTCTGGAATCTCCACCGCGTACACGGTTGTTAAAGTGGTTTTCGGTGTTGGCAGAGAGTATGACAACTTCTGATCCTGGTCTCTTCAACAACCAAACGTTATTATAACACCGCGGTCTTTTTAAAAATAGTTTATACCTTAAAACCAAAATAAAATTCTCCATTTCAAAACCCATAAATACGATGTCATTTTCTTTTAAAACCCAAATAAATATGATTTCATTTTATTTCAAATATATTTCTTTTCCAAAATCATGCCACTTTAAATTTATAATATCTCGAAACCAAATATTTGAATTTTTAACTGTAACATCCCGCCTTTTTGCACACTTTAAACCGACACACGTGCCAATTCAAAGCATACGCAAGGGCGGATTGTTATGGGGTAAATAAGAAAAACAGAGAAGAAATAAAAACAAAAACAGAATCTCACAGCGGAAGGATAAAATATAATAACAAATATACAGTTCATAAACAGTTTACAAAAGCTTGATTCTTCTTTTACAATAAATATCAGAGTTACACATACCAATACAAGCAATGCAGCGGAATAGAAAGAGTGTGGTGCAATACTATATATAAAATAATACTGATTCTTCGTCTTCGTCCTCCAAAGCTAAAATCTGCTATCCTGAAACGCTCGGACTGACCCGAGCGAATTTGAAAAGACAAAACACCCGAGTCAGACTAGAATATCTTATGTGAGTTAAATAAACAGAATATAAATATGAGTACAGTAACTCAAGAGATGTTCGGGATTTACATCTCCTAAGGATCCGTTAAACTATTTACTATGTAGTATATTGCGCTATTATAATAGTGTCTATTTATAAAATAAACTTACTTTTAAATAGCGTTAAGGCTTTACATTTTCCACCTTAACACGTAATAGTCCCAGTAGTCCATCCAATACCATAGCTCCTCCTACTCGGGAAGCAACTAGAGGATACCACACGGGCTACGGGAGAAAACCAAACTCGTACAAGGCTCGATATGGTAGGTGACACGGCACAACGAGGCAATGCCAGGGTAGATATACCAATTGCTATCCAGGCTGGTGGAAACGCGTAGCCGCAGTTACCGCCCACCTCGGACTAACTCCCCAAAATCAAAATATAGAAGTGGCCACTGAATCAAATCCAAGTCAAAGTATAATATCGAAGAGGAGCGTCCGATCAGAGGAATGACCTCATTGGCCTGAGAATCGCTCCTGTTTTAGCCACCTTATGCCAACTCACGGGAGTCGGGTCCACGTATTTACCTTACAGGAAACGTCGCCACCACCTACTTCATTCTGGAATCTCCACCGCGTACATGGTTAGTCAAAGTGGTTTTCGGTATCGACAGAGAGTATGTCAGATATCCGATCCCGGTCTCTTTGCCAACCCATCGTTATTATAACACCGCGGTCATTTAAAAATAGTTTATACTTTAAAACCAGAATATAATCCATTTCAAAACCATAATATTACGATATCATTTCTTCTTTAAAACCCAAAAAGATTCATTTTGATATTATTTTTATAAAACCCAAATCAATGATATCATTTCCCAAATATAAATCTTTTCCAAAAATTATGCCACTTTTAAAATTTATAATTCCTTGTAACCAAATATTTGAATATTAACTTTCCACATAATACTTCGAAATCCATAGTTTTTAAAACCATTACTTTCAAAACTAAATGGTTTAGATATTCAACAGTATATAAAATAAGTGGTTTAACTTAAATGTTACTTTGAAAAGAAATATTTCTCGTGGCTTTACAATACATTTCTTTATTTAAAGTTAAAACCAAAATTTAATATCGCTTCAAGTTCCAAAACCATTTCAATAAATTCATATATATACGTATATCCATTTTGAGTATAAATATTTCAACTAAAGTTGGATTTTATTCTTTCAAATCAAATGTTCTATTAATTATTCTTGAATATTCACATAGAATCCATAATTAATAAGACTTCAATTTCTAGTAATAAATTATATATATTTTCAATTCAAGTTATACTAGAATATTCATTTTAATTTATTTGGGAACAATCCAATTATAAATATCTTAAAATTTCCAACTTAACATTTAAACATAGGATATAAATTATCAAACTCCATTTTCTAAATTTTCTTCCATTTTAATAAAGAGATTTATACACCTTTTATTTCAAATTTTCAACTTCATATGTATATAAATATGGAAGAAAACATTTATTCAGTATAAAAATTTAAGATTTTATAAACCGTATTCCATCCAAACCATAGAAATCACATTTTAAAAATAGTTATATATAGACCGCGGTGCCTGTATATAGTTTTCTATCCCATGGTCAAGTGATACGGATATTTATCATTTCAATCCGCAATTTAAAAATAAAATTTTGCGGTTTTATATCATTTCAAACCACAATCCCGAAAAAATGAAATATGCATGATAATTGGAAATTTAATGATATGCAATAAACATTCATTCATCAACACATCCATCATCCAATCGCAACCATCAACCAATATCAATCAATAACAATATATATTTGGTAATATACAACAGGTAATAATTGGCAGTTTTATTTCAAATTATATTTATCAACTATTAATCTAACAATTTATATTCAGTGATAATTGACATAACTGTTAACTAGCAGTTCATATGCAAACAATAATTTCCAACAGCCAATTAACACGCAATAAATCAATTAAATTTACAGTTAAATTCAAAAAATTGAAATTCAACAGATATGAATGAAATAACATGCCAAAAGCTCATAAATAAATTTCTATTCATTTCTAAAATTTATTTAACAAATATAAAAGCTTCTAGTAATTGTGAGTGGGTTAAAACACTCACCTTTTGAATTTAAATCGAATTCAAACCCGATTTAAACCCAAAAATTCGCCCGTCTCAGAATTTGTCCAAACTAGCGTCATCGAGTCCGGAATTAAATTACGATCCTAACAAAAAAAATTTCGTGCGAATCCGACTTCGTATGAGAAAGTTATGGCGAAAAATGATGATGGAATTCAAAATTGAAAATAAACAAAAATGGTACACATTTATTACTTACAAAAAAAAATATAGGCCACGTCTACTTCATGCGCACGTTTGCTGAAACGCATCGAGCACGCAACAACAGAGCCACGACCCATACTCATCAACCCTAATCGAAAATTCCCGCCAATCCAACCGTTGAAACTCGAAACAAACTACATAGATGCGATCCCCTCGGTTCCCTCTCCAAAACCCAGAAACCGTTTTCCGATCCGACGAAGTTTTGCGCGACGATGATGAACGGTTTTGGGGCTGTTTGAATTTATTCTGGATGAACGACAGCTCCAATTGAAAAACGAATTTCACCAGTATTTTACGCGTATCGAATACTTCAACATATATTTTTTCTGGAATTTTCTGAAATTTTTGAGTTTTGACTTTTGATTTTGAACTGTGGATAGATCTGGAATTGGATCTGAGATGTATGCACTTGGGGAAGAGAAAAGAGTGAAGAAATGAACGTACAGCAAATGAAAAAGAAAGGAGCTAGGGTTTATAGATGTATATTTATAGATAGGCTAGAGGTAGGGTAGCTAGACTGGATACGTGAACGTGCGTGACAAACCATGGTCCAAAAAGCCCGCTATGCCTCCGGAGTCGGATTTGTTAAAACTATATATCCAAATAGGTGTTTTAAAATATTCTGAACGCAATGGAAAAAGTTTCGCGACCAAATTCGATCGTATGAAGAAGTTATGCCAAAAAAACAAAAATTTCACATTGATTTCAAAATGCGTAAATTTCAAGGCGTTTCGGGTCCGTACGATCAAACGACAAGTCCGATTGCTACGAAACTTGAAACATTATTATAATTCAACGTTACGGATCCGATGAAACTGGTTTCGTCGAAATCCGAGTCCGTGACAAAAATGGCTATTTTAATATTTATTAAATAAATTAAATAAATCATAAAAACCAATTTTTTTTTTTTTTTTTTTTAACTTCTATTATTAGTCAAATTTCATTACTAAGATAATTCAATCAGTTCCAATTGATTTAACACGCTTGGATTTGAATTAAAATGTATAAGTATATTAATTTGCAGCGTTAATATCCGCACTTTCTTATTATTAGGAAATTAAAATTTTATTCTAAAACCCAATTATTAAAACTTATACCCTTATACTCTCAACAAAAATCTAACTAAATAAATAATTGGATTTCCATTTCAATTCATTATCTTGATTGCAATTAGCCTTTTTACCATAATTAAATTCCAAATTATTAATAACCCTTATTTTTCTTAACTATTTATTAATTCCAATCCAATTGAATTCAACACTATAAATTTGATTAATTTATTATATTCACTTCCTTTCTATTATTCAAAGTTATTGTTGTAAATACGACGAATACTAACATTAGTTTAAGATTTCACTCAATGTTTACAAATTCCATTTCCATTTAATAACGTAATATTTTACGTTCAATTCTATTTCATTTGTCGCAAATACCACTTGTTGAATTAAATACTCAAATCATAAATAAATCTTGCTTCTAAAGTTATACCAACAATGGTCCAGTTAAATTTGAATTAGCTTTACCTTTATTTTATGAAATTAACTATTGCAGTAAATCCAAATTTCTAAAGAAGATTAGATTCCTATACTACTTCTTTGGTCTCCATTAACCTTTTATGGCGAGTATGAATTTCCATGTATAATTGAAACTTTTATATCCCTTAAATTTTTACTATCATTCAATATCTACATATTCTAGCTAAATTTCAACTAACATATAAATTAGCTATTCCAACTTCCATTAATTTCGATTATCATACTATAGAAATTAAATTCCCTTAACCACATAAATAAAAGTTGATCCCCATCTATTTACATTATATCACGTTTGTACAAATTTATTCGATGGTCACTTTTAATTAATAACTATCCATTTTCCAATCCAAATGTAAATCTTCCACCTTTGAATTCTTATATTAAATGGAATTTAATATTTACTGATTCAACATTTATATGTTTCTAAAAATTAGCTCCTACCAAATGTGACAATTTACATTTCATTTCTATGCAATATATACTCATCTTATTCCATTTATTTGGTTACTGCATTGAAATCTATTTATTACCAATACTAACGTTATTATCATTAAATAAAATTTGATTCCCCATTTCACCCTTCTATTCAAACCAAGTATCATGCTATGATAATATTTTACGTTGTTCACACTGAATATAATCAACCTTTTCATCGTTATCAATTAATCATACATTGATTGCACTAATTTAAGGAATTAATTGCCATTGATATCCGATTTAATTTAATAGGCCATATAAATAGGTAATATATATACGAATTAAATAAATTCAATATTTCCATTTCGTTTTTTCCTGTACTAAATTTATTACTAAGTGTATATACTCCACTTTATCAATATACCTGAAATTTCTACCTAAAATAAGGATATGTTTCCATTGGAATTTACATTTACACCTTACGTTACAACATTAATCAACTTGCTTAACGTTTTATGTGATTTCTATCCTTTACTTCATAAATTAACTCATTCCACCTAAACCCTTATCTACAAAATATTTCAACATCAAATTTCACCACATACCAATTTACCTAATTATTTATTTATTAAGTCATCTCATTTAAATAATTTATCAAAGTGAAACGTTCATTCAAGGTACAGATTTATTACTTGCGTTACAGAATTCCTTAATTTATTCTAATTTCCGTTTTCATTCCTTTACTGCATTAAATAAATTTAATATTCCCATTTATTTCTCATATTAAATATATATACAGGTAAAGCCTTTTCACTACTTAAATTCATTTGAATTAGCTTCGAATTCTATAAGTAGGTTTAATACATATTACTTTCTACTAAATTCAATTACAACTTATTAAAGAAAAACGAATTAAAACCATGAAATAAATGAAATCTTCCCATTTGTTTTCTTATATTAATTTCTTAGCCCATAAATAACAATTTACAGCACTTAAATTTCTCGTCATTTTGTTCCAACTGGAAATTCTTAGACTTAAATTCCCATGGTTTCATTTCATTTAGTCATTTGCTTCAAAAAAAATCACAGATCTTAATTTCTTTCTAACTTAAATTATTTAAATCCTATTAAAATGACTAAATTGAATTAACGAAAATTACGGGTCGTTACACTCTCCCCCACTCAAAACTTTTCGTCCCCGAAAAGGAAAAGGAAGGGAGAAGGAAGAATAAACAGTATATCTAATTTCAAATATTAACTTATAACAATAAGTTACTAAATTAATTTCCTTTAATGAAATACACTTGTTTTATAATCATTCTATTCTTTAATACTTGAATTATTAAAGTTGGAAAAATATCTTTAACAAAATTCTAAGTCCAAAATTTACGAAAAATTTTGGCAGAGTCTCCTTTGTACGGAGGGACTCTGGAGAAAATATAATATCCAAATATACAAATATATTACATATATATCCAAAATAAAATATCCCACACGGGAAAATATATAAATAGCGCTTTAATCGTAATCCGAAAACGTACCTATCTGTCGGGCAATACGCTTATTATTTTGGAACCAAAAGCAGTAGCAGTTGCTTCCAACACCTGTATTCACTTATATAATCTAAGAGGTTAAATATTTATTTTACAGTGAAATGTTTGGGTAGATTCAATCATTTATATCCAATCAAATGCAACAACCATAAATTTTATCAAACAGCACATGCCACCAACAGACAATCATTGAATCAAACAAACAATTAGTTGTTAGGTTCAAATTCCGAAATTGTACGAAATGTAAAATAACTATCAAGTGCATCCTTTACTCAACAGTCTTAGATGGAACAAAGATAGATTATTTCTCCATCCCACAACTTCAAAATTCCTTACCCAACAACCATACATCAACCAAACAATTCAAATCAACACCAAAATAGCTTATTATACATTTATTTCATACTTTAGTGGTTTGATTTTCTTCCCTTCCTTTATGAGGGATTTCTTTGTTCTTACAAGTTTTATTTTCCATTTATTACAAAATTCATTATACTTGTATTCCAATTTATTGACTAAAGTATATATCATCTATTTATACTACTTACCTTTACTTATATAGTAAAATTTCCAATTTAACTTAAGTTTATACAATTAATTCTCATTTATAACAGCAAATTTATTGAATACCTTAATTACCTCAAGCTTCACTTGTAAGATTTCCCTTTACATTTTCTTACTAACATTGCAACTTTTATTATATGGTAAGTTATGTATGTTTAAGAATGCAAGTGAAAATTTACATGTTTCTTCTCAATTCCTTTTTATTTATTAATGGTTCAATAAATATATATTCGTTTTATAAATTACAATTTCAACTTACCCTCAATTTCATTCCTTTATTTAATGTTTACGTTTTATTATATTTAATTACAGTAACCCTCTACTTACACTTAAATTATTAACCTTAAAACCTCCATTTTTATAAATAAAGGATCTTATTAATTCATTATCTAGGGTTTACAGACATTTATTTATATTACCTACTTTTTAGTAGCATCTTAAAACATACTTAAGTTTATAACCCTACACATCAATCTTTATTTATTAAAGAATTTCATTTTATTTACTTAAGTTAAAATCACCTATTAATAATACTCACCTTTAATTTGGGTAAAATTTCAATTATCACTTAAGTTTAAACCAATAAATTCTTATTATAACAGTAATTTATTGAATACTTCATTTTTTCTAAATTCCTACTTGTAAAATATTCAATTCCAGTTTCTCATTTAACACTTCAACTTTTATAATTGGGTAAGTTATTTATGTTAAGGAGATTGCAATTGAACTTATACAAGTTTAATCTCCATTCTTTTAATTAAATTTAATGTTTATTCATATTACCCTTTGTCTCATATGTATGCAAATTCCTCTTTATAGCTTTGCAGTTATTCTCTTATTTCAATTAGAGGTTTCAATTCATTTATTACTTAACTTTTATTCCACTAACAAATTTTAAACAATTAATTAACGGAAAAATTTAGAATTAAATACCGGGTTAAATTTCAATTTATTTCAAAATAATAGATAATTAATTTCTTGCAACTTTTATATCTCTAATTATATTTAGAACAATAAAAGAAATTTTTTAGAAAATTCAAAATAAATCTGCAGTAGAATTTACTACAGTGGCCTTTTCCCTTCGAAACTCGAAAATGAAAGTCGATGATGCGGCCGTCATCACCGAATTTATTTTCCAGCGACAGAGAGGAAAGTACATAATTTAATTCTTTTCCAAAATCTTCTTTAAAACAATTCTTCCAATTTATACGAAATATTATATAAGAAAATATTTATAAACCGAACAATTATTTTTCATAAATTCTTTGAAAACAGATTTTCAAAATCCCGGACTTAAGTTCTAAAATCTCCAATTTGATTTATTATAATTTCAACTTAGCTTCAATTATTATAAATATTTTTTATTTCCTAACACCCAACCTATAGCAACCAAATAGATATATATCTTTATAAAAATATTTTTATATATATAAAATATAATAGGCAAAATTATTTCATTCCTCCTATAAAAAAACAAATATTATGTCGGTCTGTCCTATTAAGTGTTTAGAAATCCCTATTGATGACATAGCGTCCCATGCATCAACCAGAATTCATAAATACAAAGCGGAACAGATTAACACAATATCAAAATCTTTTATTAACACTAACAAATACGCTCTCTCATATATATACACTCAGCGACTCCCATAGGATATTTCTACCCTATTAACAAAGAGTCAAACCCCACAAAGCCAAGGTTTATCGCTAAACCAAAGCTCTGATACCAACTGTAACATCCCGCCTTTTTGCACACTTTAAACCGACACACGTGCCAATTCAAAGCATACGCAAGGGCGGATTGTTATGGGGTAAATAAGAAAAACAGAGAAGAAATAAAAACAAAAACAGAATCTCACAGCGGAAGGATAAAATATAATAACAAATATACAGTTCATAAACAGTTTACAAAAGCTTGATTCTTCTTTTACAATAAATATCAGAGTTACACATACCAATACAAGCAATGCAGCGGAATAGAAAGAGTGTGGTGCAATACTATATATAAAATAATACTGATTCTTCGTCTTCGTCCTCCAAAGCTAAAATCTGCTATCCTGAAACGCTCGGACTGACCCGAGCGAATTTGAAAAGACAAAACACCCGAGTCAGACTAGAATATCTTATGTGAGTTAAATAAACAGAATATAAATATGAGTACAGTAACTCAAGAGATGTTCGGGATTTACATCTCCTAAGGATCCGTTAAACTATTTACTATGTAGTATATTGCGCTATTATAATAGTGTCTATTTATAAAATAAACTTACTTTTAAATAGCGTTAAGGCTTTACATTTTCCACCTTAACACGTAATAGTCCCAGTAGTCCATCCAATACCATAGCTCCTCCTACTCGGGAAGCAACTAGAGGATACCACACGGGCTACGGGAGAAAACCAAACTCGTACAAGGCTCGATATGGTAGGTGACACGGCACAACGAGGCAATGCCAGGGTAGATATACCAATTGCTATCCAGGCTGGTGGAAACGCGTAGCCGCAGTTACCGCCCACCTCGGACTAACTCCCCAAAATCAAAATATAGAAGTGGCCACTGAATCAAATCCAAGTCAAAGTATAATATCGAAGAGGAGCGTCCGATCAGAGGAATGACCTCATTGGCCTGAGAATCGCTCCTGTTTTAGCCACCTTATGCCAACTCACGGGAGTCGGGTCCACGTATTTACCTTACAGGAAACGTCGCCACCACCTACTTCATTCTGGAATCTCCACCGCGTACATGGTTAGTCAAAGTGGTTTTCGGTATCGACAGAGAGTATGTCAGATATCCGATCCCGGTCTCTTTGCCAACCCATCGTTATTATAACACCGCGGTCATTTAAAAATAGTTTATACTTTAAAACCAGAATATAATCCATTTCAAAACCATAATATTACGATATCATTTCTTCTTTAAAACCCAAAAAGATTCATTTTGATATTATTTTTATAAAACCCAAATCAATGATATCATTTCCCAAATATAAATCTTTTCCAAAAATTATGCCACTTTTAAAATTTATAATTCCTTGTAACCAAATATTTGAATATTAACTTTCCACATAATACTTCGAAATCCATAGTTTTTAAAACCATTACTTTCAAAACTAAATGGTTTAGATATTCAACAGTATATAAAATAAGTGGTTTAACTTAAATGTTACTTTGAAAAGAAATATTTCTCGTGGCTTTACAATACATTTCTTTATTTAAAGTTAAAACCAAAATTTAATATCGCTTCAAGTTCCAAAACCATTTCAATAAATTCATATATATACGTATATCCATTTTGAGTATAAATATTTCAACTAAAGTTGGATTTTATTCTTTCAAATCAAATGTTCTATTAATTATTCTTGAATATTCACATAGAATCCATAATTAATAAGACTTCAATTTCTAGTAATAAATTATATATATTTTCAATTCAAGTTATACTAGAATATTCATTTTAATTTATTTGGGAACAATCCAATTATAAATATCTTAAAATTTCCAACTTAACATTTAAACATAGGATATAAATTATCAAACTCCATTTTCTAAATTTTCTTCCATTTTAATAAAGAGATTTATACACCTTTTATTTCAAATTTTCAACTTCATATGTATATAAATATGGAAGAAAACATTTATTCAGTATAAAAATTTAAGATTTTATAAACCGTATTCCATCCAAACCATAGAAATCACATTTTAAAAATAGTTATATATAGACCGCGGTGCCTGTATATAGTTTTCTATCCTATGGTCAAGTGATACGGATATTTATCATTTCAATCCGCAATTTAAAAATAAAATTTTGCGGTTTTATATCATTTCAAACCACAATCCCGAAAAAATGAAATATGCATGATAATTGGAAATTTAATGATATGCAATAAACATTCATTCATCAACACATCCATCATCCAATCGCAACCATCAACCAATATCAATCAATAACAATATATATTTGGTAATATACAACAGGTAATAATTGGCAGTTTTATTTCAAATTATATTTATCAACTATTAATCTAACAATTTATATTCAGTGATAATTGACATAACTGTTAACTAGCAGTTCATATGCAAACAATAATTTCCAACAGCCAATTAACACGCAATAAATCAATTAAATTTACAGTTAAATTCAAAAAATTGAAATTCAACAGATATGAATGAAATAACATGCCAAAAGCTCATAAATAAATTTCTATTCATTTCTAAAATTTATTTAACAAATATAAAAGCTTCTAGTAATTGTGAGTGGGTTAAAACACTCACCTTTTGAATTTAAATCGAATTCAAACCCGATTTAAACCCAAAAATTCGCCCGTCTCAGAATTTGTCCAAACCAGCGTCATCGAGTCCGGAATTAAATTACGATCCTAACAAAAAAAATTTCGTGCGAATCCGACTTCGTATGAGAAAGTTATGGCGAAAAATGATGATGGAATTCAAAATTGAAAATAAACAAAAATGGTACACATTTATTACTTACAAAAAAAAATATAGGCCACGTCTACTTCATGCGCACGTTTGCTGAAACGCATCATCTCCTGGAGCACGCAACAACAGAGCCACGACCCATACACATCAACCCTAATCGAAAATTCCCGCCAATCCAACCGTTGAAACTCGAAACAAACTACATAGATGCGATCCCCTCGGTTCCCTCTCCAAAACCCAGAAACCGTTTTCCGATCCGACGAAGTTTTGCGCGACGATGATGAACGGTTTTGGGGCTGTTTGAATTTATTCTGGATGAACGACAGCTCCAATTGAAAAACGAATTTCACCAGTATTTTACGCGTATCGAATACTTCAACATATATTTTTTCTGGAATTTTCTGAAATTTTTGAGTTTTGACTTTTGATTTTGAACTGTGGATAGATCTGGAATTGGATCTGAGATGTATGCACTTGGGGAAGAGAAAAGAGTGAAGAAATGAACGTACAGCAAATGAAAAAGAAAGGAGCTAGGGTTTATAGATGTATATTTATAGATAGGCTAGAGGTAGGGTAGCTAGACTGGATACGTGAACGTGCGTGACAAACCATGGTCCAAAAAGCCCGCTATGCCTCCGGAGTCGGATTTGTTAAAACTATATATCCAAATAGGTGTTTTAAAATATTCTGAACGCAATGGAAAAAGTTTCGCGACCAAATTCGATCGTATGAAGAAGTTATGCCAAAAAAACAAAAATTTCACATTGATTTCAAAATGCGTAAATTTCAAGGCGTTTCGGGTCCGTACGATCAAACGACAAGTCCGATTGCTACGAAACTTGAAACATTATTATAATTCAACGTTACGGATCCGATGAAACTGGTTTCGTCGAAATCCGAGTCCGTGACAAAAATGGCTATTTTAATATTTATTAAATAAATTAAATAAATCATAAAAACCAATTTTTTTTTTTTTTTTTTTTTTTAACTTCTATTATTAGTCAAATTTCATTACTAAGATAATTCAATCAGTTCCAATTGATTTAACACGCTTGGATTTGAATTAAAATGTATAAGTATATTAATTTGCAGCGTTAATATCCGCACTTTCTTATTATTAGGAAATTAAAATTTTATTCTAAAACCCAATTATTAAAACTTATACCCTTATACTCTCAACAAAAATCTAACTAAATAAATAATTGGATTTCCATTTCAATTCATTATCTTGATTGCAATTAGCCTTTTTACCATAATTAAATTCCAAATTATTAATAACCCTTATTTTTCTTAACTATTTATTAATTCCAATCCAATTGAATTCAACACTATAAATTTGATTAATTTATTATATTCACTTCCTTTCTATTATTCAAAGTTATTGTTGTAAATACGACGAATACTAACATTAGTTTAAGATTTCACTCAATGTTTACAAGTTCCATTTCCATTTAATAACGTAATATTTTACGTTCAATTCTATTTCATTTGTCGCAAATACCACTTGTTGAATTAAATACTCAAATCATAAATAAATCTTGCTTCTAAAGTTATACCAACAATGGTCCAGTTAAATTTGAATTAGCTTTACCTTTATTTTATGAAATTAACTATTGCAGTAAATCCAAATTTCTAAAGAAGATTAGATTCCTATACTACTTCTTTGGTCTCCATTAACCTTTTATGGCGAGTATGAATTTCCATGTATAATTGAAACTTTTATATCCCTTAAATTTTTACTATCATTCAATATCTACATATTCTAGCTAAATTTCAACTAACATATAAATTAGCTATTCCAACTTCCATTAATTTCGATTATCATACTATAGAAATTAAATTCCCTTAACCACATAAATAAAAGTTGATCCCCATCTATTTACATTATATCACGTTTGTACAAATTTATTCGATGGTCACTTTTAATTAATAACTATCCATTTTCCAATCCAAATGTAAATCTTCCACCTTTGAATTCTTATATTAAATGGAATTTAATATTTACTGATTCAACATTTATATGTTTCTAAAAATTAGCTCCTACCAAATGTGACAATTTACATTTCATTTCTATGCAATATATACTCATCTTATTCCATTTATTTGGTTACTGCATTGAAATCTATTTATTACCAATACTAACGTTATTATCATTAAATAAAATTTGATTCCCCATTTCACCCTTCTATTCAAACCAAGTATCATGCTATGATAATATTTTACGTTGTTCACACTGAATATAATCAACCTTTTCATCGTTATCAATTAATCATACATTGATTGCACTAATTTAAGGAATTAATTGCCATTGATATCCGATTTAATTTAATAGGCCATATAAATAGGTAATATATATACGAATTAAATAAATTCAATATTTCCATTTCGTTTTTTCCTGTACTAAATTTATTACTAAGTGTATATACTCCACTTTATCAATATACCTGAAATTTCTACCTAAAATAAGGATATGTTTCCATTGGAATTTACATTTACACCTTACGTTACAACATTAATCAACTTGCTTAACGTTTTATGTGATTTCTATCCTTTACTTCATAAATTAACTCATTCCACCTAAACCCTTATCTACAAAATATTTCAACATCAAATTTCACCACATACCAATTTACCTAATTATTTATTTATTAAGTCATCTCATTTAAATAATTTATCAAAGTGAAACGTTCATTCAAGGTACAGATTTATTACTTGCGTTACAGAATTCCTTAATTTATTCTAATTTCCGTTTTCATTCCTTTACTGCATTAAATAAATTTAATATTCCCATTTATTTCTCATATTAAATATATATACAGGTAAAGCCTTTTCACTACTTAAATTCATTTGAATTAGCTTCGAATTCTATAAGTAGGTTTAATACATATTACTTTCTACTAAATTCAATTACAACTTATTAAAGAAAAACGAATTAAAACCATGAAATAAATGAAATCTTCCCATTTGTTTTCTTATATTAATTTCTTAGCCCATAAATAACAATTTACAGCACTTAAATTTCTCGTCATTTTGTTCCAACTGGAAATTCTTAGACTTAAATTCCCATGGTTTCATTTCATTTAGTCATTTGCTTCAAAAAAAATCACAGATCTTAATTTCTTTCTAACTTAAATTATTTAAATCCTATTAAAATGACTAAATTGAATTAACGAAAATTACGGGTCGTTACACTAACTTTCAACATAATACTTCGAAATCCATAGTTTTAAAACCATAACTTTCAAAACTTAAATGGTTTGGATATTCAAACGGTATATAAAATAAAACAGTTGAATTTAAAATTTATTTAAAAGTAAATAATTCTACACCTTCACAATTTTTATTCACTTTAAATTCCGTCTAAACCCATAACTTTTAGATTCACTTTCAGTTTAAATAAAACACTTCGATTTCAATATTTTCAAACTTTGAGTATTTAATGAATTTCAAAACTAAGGTTGGGAATTTCAAATCAACAATTCATTTTCCTATTATTTAGTTTGAAAGGTTTACATGGTAAATCCATAACCATTAAAAATAAACTATATTTATTAACCCTAAAATTTTCTTCCATTTTATTTATACTAGAATTATTCATTAAATCCAGTTATAAATATCATACCTTTAAAATTTCCAATTTTAATAAGTTAACATCAACTTATGGAGTTAAATTTTCAAACAAGCTCAATTCCAATTTAATTTCCAATTTATCTTTCAATCTTAATTTATTTGAATCATTTATAACTCTATATATATACACAAGATCTTAAACCTGTACTTAATCATATACTATAAATTATCAAATGCCATTTTTCAACTTATTCATTTTCATTTAACAGATTTATGCATAGTTTAAATTCAACAATTTAACTATGTATGTATATATAAAATATATTTATATCATATCCAAATTTAATATTTATTAAACCGTATCATAACCAAACCATAAAAAAAATTATTTCAAAATAATTATATATATATACCGCGGTGCCTGTATATAATTTTCTATCCTATGTTCAAGTGATACGGATATTTATCATTTCAATCCGCAATTTAAAAATAAAAATTTTGGTTATATATCATTTCAAACCGCAATCCCGAATGAAATGAAAATGCATGATAACTTGCAGTTTATATAAGATAGAACACATCATCCATTCATCCAATATCAGTCATCAACCAATTTATTTCAATCATCTTCAATTTAAACAAACATCAATATATTGCATACAAAATATAAAATATAACAGGTAATAAATGACAGCTATTAACTAACAGTTTATATTCAATAATAAATTTATTAACTGTTTAACAATCAGTTTATATGCAAATCAATAAAAAAATTTAATTGTCAATTTATATGCAATAATAAAATTAATTAACAGTTAAATTAAATAAATGCGATTTAACAGAGATGATGAATAAAACATACCAAACAGTTATAAATAAATTTCTACCCATATCTTAAGTCAATTTAACAAACATAAGAAATTTTAGAAGTTGTGAGTGGGTTAAAACACCCACCTTTTGAATTTAAATCGAATTCAAATCCGATTTAAACTCAAAAATTCAACGGTCTCCAAATCTATCCAAACCAGCGTCAAAAGATCTGGAATTTAATTACGATCCTAACAAAAAAAATTGCACGCGAAACGGATAATGTATGAGAAAGTTATGTCAAAAATTTCGATTGAAAACAAATATTAAATAAAACGAATAAAACAAACTCACCCCTAACCCCCACATCCACGTCATCATATGCATACGCGCTTTCTTCCCTCCCTCTCGTGTTTGCGGTGAACGCAACCTCCAACCGAAAACCCTAGCCGCCGCATACCGTAGAAAAAACGCCACCGCTACGCCACTCGTCCCCTCGATCGGAGCGCACAGCCGAGCTCGCCATCCCCTGCCGACCCTACTGCAACGACACCGCTTGCTCCGGTTTCCCCCAAACCCCACCATGTTGCGCACGAATTTCGGCCGTGGGGCATCAAATCGTGGCAGCCACGGTCGTCTATGGCCAGAGTCGAGCCACTAGATCTCTACTACTAGGTCTCCTCTACAACCCTATACCACCCGATCGAACCCAGGAGAAGGATCCACCGTCGAATCAATCAAATTCCCAAACGAACGGCCTGCGTTGATTTTCGATTTCTAGACAAACGACGCCTCGAAACCAAAAACGAATTATGGATCTGAGTTATGCTCAACTAAAGCTTCAACATATAATTTTTTGGAATTTTTCTGAGATGTTTGAATTTTCATTTGAATTTTGAATAGAATTGGATCTGAAATTTGCATCCATTGAGGAAGAGAAATCTTTGAAGAAATGAACGCACAACCAAATGATAATAGATGGAGGCTAGGGTTTATAACAGCCTATTTATAGACAAACCGCAATAGAATAGGTGGGCACGAATTATAAACATGTTAAACGGTAGTTGGCCCAAAAAGCCCGTTCTGAACCCGGAACGAAATTGGGTCAACCCATATATCGCAATAGGTAATTTAAAATATTCTGAACGCGATGGAAAAAGTTTCACGTCCAAATTCGAACGTATGAAGAAGTTATGCTGAAATCAATATTTCTAAATTGATTTCAAATTGATTTCAATTAAATCGATTTCAAGGCGTTTCGCGTTCGTACGATCAAACGACAAGTCCGATCGCTACAAAACTTGAAATCCTACAATAATTCACTATTATGGATCCGATGAAACTGATTTCGTCGAAATCCGAGTCCGTGACCAAAATGGCTATTTTTATATTTATTAAATAAATTAAAAATTAGTCAATTAAATCAAATTTCCCATTCCTCTTTGATAATTGACGATTCTTATTATTATAAATTTTTCAATCATCTATACTAATTTAAACCAAATTTAACTTGTCGAATTAAAATTTTGAAATTCCCAAATTTCATTAATTACACCCAATTATAAATTTAATTTCCAAAATTTTAATTTAATTTACTTTCCATTTATTATTGTCAAATAGATGAATTTATCATTGGATTCATATTTCATTACGTAAATATCTCCAATCTCTAAATTTATATTTACATAATATCTAAATATTAAATTTCAAGTATTACATCAGTTAACGTTGATGTAATAGTTATTTATTATTTATTGCAGTTGATTATCAGTTATAATTAAATATAATAAATAGATGGTTAATCTTAACTACTTGTTATCATTAACGTTTTATTTTCTCTTACAAATAAATGCAATTATTACCTATTTCTTCCTTAGTAACTAACCTTCCTATTTCCATTCATTATAACCTCGCAAAATTATATCCTTTAATTACGATTAACTATTCTAAATAAATTGGTTCACTTGGTTTCACGCCTTTAAATGCATGTTTCATATAATTTCCATTATTAACAAAATCACATTAACCAACCAATGATTAGATTTAGTTTTATCGCAAATTTCCCATATTAAATTAATAGGCTAGATAAATAGGTGCCCTAAAATATTTGTCACCGTTTATCTTGAATCACACTAATGCTTTATTATTCCCATTCACACCTTACTATCAACCCACAATTATTGCAATTATTGTCTTACATTGATTTAATCAAATTACCCCATATACCTTTAAATTCATACTAACGAAATATTCAATTACTATTCAATGCATATTTATTTATCAATCAATTCGGTATTTGCTTTTCTTCCCTTCTATTTGATGATAAATATCCTAGTATACATTTACATACATTCATTTCATTCCATTCATTTATGGTTATTGCATTGAAATTTAATTTAGTAGCTAATACCAACATTACTACCATTAATTACAACTGGATTCTCAATTTTATTCAATATCCTAAATAAATAACATATATATTAATCAAATCCTTACATTTGTTTTTCTCATATTCCATTTAAATCAAATCATACATTTAAATGATTTTAATGAATTGGAATTTCAATCAAGTCATGCATTATTAACTTGCAACAACATGATTCCTTAATTTATTCCAATTTCCGTTTACACTCTTTTATTGCATTAAATCAATTTAATATTTTCATTAATTTCTCATATTATATTTTATATCCAGATAAGAATCCTTTTTCTACTTAATTCAATTTGTATTTTATTCAAATTTCTATAAATAGGTTTTAAGTCACCATTTACATAATTTATTTTAGCCCTCATTTTAATATTTATTGATACCCTTTATTGCTTCTACTAAAATAAATTACAAAATTCCTATTAAATAAACAAATTAAATTGTCGAAATTTACGGGTCGTTACACATTCCATTATGAATCGTCTGATATGCATTTTTTCCTAAAAGCCTTCTTCTATTTAATTTTACTCTTATTCTTGCCAATTGCTTTAACCTTGGCAATATGTAGTTTCGATATATCAAATTGTTTTTCAAATTCATTCATAATTGAATCAACAACTGGTACAATAGCACTGTTTGGAATTTGAATGAGAGAGATGTCAAACTCCTCAGCATTGCGAGGAAAAGTTGAGTGGATGCCAACCCTGTCCTCAACTTCTGTAGCATTTTCTGATGGAGGATCACTCTCCGTATTACTTTCCTGACTCTGGCTGGTTCTTTAATGAGTGATTTTGTTTATAACTGTACCATAATTGTCTGTAATTAAACATGGCTCTGAGATAGGAGGGGTTTCCGAGATAAAGACCATTTTATTATTATTTCCCTCCTCTGTACTATGTTGTATAGTATCATTTGAATTTTCTTTCCAACCGTCTTAATGATGAATTTCCATGGCAAGGATCCGATCATTTTGATCAGTGAGCGACTTTAAGATTGTTTATTGATCGAAGATGATACCGTCTTGGTTGATTCGATCAATGTTCCTTTGAATTCTTGGCTGATTTTGTGACTCTTCATTAAAATTTGGTTCTTGAGATGTCTCAACTAAATTATTTTCTTAAACTTCAGAAATTTCTTTGTATTGATTATTGATTTTGGGTATCCAGTTCGTTTTGGATTACATTGTTCTCTAATGGTGATCGAAACATTTACAAATACTACACTTCAGTGGAACCCATTCATATTCAATTTTTGAAGTAATATTTTCACTATTATAGAGTGTAAGATTGATTTCCTGAGGAAATTCATCATTTGAAGACACTTTTATAAGAAGGCGAGCGTAATTCAATCTCGTCTTCATGGCTGTGACTGCGTCCATTTTTATGGATTTTCCAATAATGCTGGCCATCACGCTGAATGCCACGCGATCCAATAATTTAAGGTTGACAATGGGTAGCTTAACTCATATCGACGTTGTAGTAAGAAGGTCTATGCCATTTTCAAGGATTTTGATCATTTTCTCATTATGATGAGTTTTCCATTGTCGAAGTATGGTCCATTTTGAATAACTGAATTGCAATCTTGAAATTCTTTGAATTTAACAAGGAAGAATCTGTTTTCTTTGGTAAAGATTTCAAATTCTCTGATGGGTTTCCAAACACGTTGAATATACGCTTTGAAAAACAAATAATATGGTTTGGCGCATACAACATATACCAAGGTCAAATTATTCTAGCTTTCGAATGCTATTTTGCAGACATTTTCTTTTATCAGACCGTATTTGTTGTTGTAAATTTTGATAGGAGCAATAGTTTGAAGATTGCATTCATCTTCTTTTGGTTCCTTAGATTGCTTAGAAACGATATCAGTCCTTGATCTCTTTCCTTGTTCTTTGTTCAGAGAAAAAGCTACCACTTTCTAGATTGCAACAGTTGATTTCCATTCTTCTGATGAGGGATGATCGGTTTCTAACCCTCTTTTCTCTTCAAATCACCATTATTAGCCGGTGGCAATTCTTGATTATTTCTTAGCTGACGTTTTCTTTATGTTCTTGACTGAACTAATTGAAAGCCATCGTAGTTGATGATGATACCATCATTTGGTTGTCTGATGTGAGATTCAGGTGGTTTATTTTGGTGCCTTCGAAATGGAAGGTGAGATTTATTATTGCAAGGAGAGCGAATTTCCCCCATCGTTGAGGAAAACCCTAAATTTATTTTTTTAATATTTCTGTTCAGAATTTGATTTTAAATTAAAGCAATCACTTCCATATAAAAATGATTAATTTATTTTTTGCTGAGCGCTTATGTTTGAAACCCTGTTTTTTTCTAAAAATAAAATAAACAAGTAAATAATAAGAAGAATAACCTTTAAAACCCAAAAATCATAAGTCAATTGATGATAATTACCTGGGCATTTCTACATCTACACCTAATCTAACTTAGGATTCATTCTCAACAAGCGATAACAGAGAATTTGAGTAGGACATTTGAATGGATAAGTTGAGTGAGCAAGAAATGTTTTGTGTGCTACGAGCGGAGTATCTGACCGGAATATTTGAAATGTATATTTTAAAATAAAATTGATTTATATTTAATTAAATAACTTTTAATAAATAGTATATGTCTATAATTTGCAAAAATAAATAGATAAATTGTAAAATTACAAATTGTTCGGATTAAATTCAAACAACTCCATAATATAGAACACTTTGAGACGATCGCAATACATAAAAACGTGTCTCGAATAGAACCCGTTTGCATAAGTTACTAATTTTAGAAGCTTCTGTTTGCAATGGTGGAAGAGACGCACATACTTGCTTAAACCCAGATACCCAGATAAAGACTGATTATCAATTAACCTAACCTTAATTATATTTCAGAATAGTCGTCAATACACCAGGTCTTGATTAGTTGATGAAGTTATTGACAACATTTTTAGGATTGGTACGTTGAATGTGAATGAATATTTTGAAATTGTCAATGAACATATTGGAGATTGAGCTCTGTTAATACATTGAAAGATGGAGAAGATATTGATTACCAGTTCAAATTTGTTATTGAAGCTAGACAATTTCATGTGGAGTATTGTAACGAAAATTTACGTTTGTCCACGTTGCACGCAGTAAGAGTTAACCATATATGTTTTCCAATAAAATAAGATTCTCACATCTAATCTCATAGTCTGGACTACCTATCAATTGAATCAAACCTGCGGGTTTTTTTTCCTTTTGTTTTCTAAACATGGTTTATTAATGACAACGAATGTCGATTTCGAAGTCCGAACCCATGACCTTTAATATCATAGTCTCAGCTACCAATCAACTAAGCTAACTCTGTTGGTAGATTTTTTTCTTCTTCTTTCATTAATGACAAAAATTGTCATTCTCAGAGATCAAACTCGTAAACTTTAATCTCATGGTATAAACTATTAACCATTGATCCAACATTGTTGGCAAAAAAACTACATGTTGCTACTATAAATTGCACGTATGAATACTTAGTAGCTGAAATAATTACTTTTTATTCAATAAAAAATTAATTTATGGATGTGTGTAAATGCGAAAACTTTGATGGTTGTTACACTTTTATTAGAAACAGTTTTGTTGTTGTTAGTGTCAATTGCGAATTGATGGTGAAATTCCATTGACGGATGGTCGGAGAGGCGATGGTGGTAGAGGATGCAAACCGCTTGTGAGATTCTGTTGATGGATGAAGGATATTTTTGAAATTTCAAAAAGAATTGGTGGAAATCATATTCATTGAATTCGGTTTATTAACAGTAGAATTTGGGGCGTGTTTAAAGAAATCATATCTATTAAATTCTGTTTATTAACAATAGAGTTGAAGGGTGTTTAAAGAAGTCGTATTCATTGAGTCTGTAAATATGAATTTTTTTTCAATACGGGCTTCATTAATGCCAACAAATGTCAATTTTCGAACCGAACTTGTGAACATTAATCTCGTCGTCTAGACTATCAATCAACTAAGCGAATCTTATTGGAATTTTTTTTAAACATGGTTCATTAATGCCAATAACTATCGATCTCGAGGATCGAACTCGTGAATTTTAATCTCTTGGTCTAAACTATCAACCTACCAAGACAACATTGTTGGCAAAGGAAAATTAAACGCTGTTAATATAAATCACATGTACGAACATCTAATAGCTATAGATAACTACTTTTTATTTAATAAAAAATTAATTTACGTGCGAAAACTTTTATGGCCATTACATTTTTGTTTGAAGCAGTTTTGTTGGTGGCATCGATTGCAATTAATAGTGAAATTTCATTGATGATTGGTCGAAAAAAAGATGATGGTGGAGAATGCAAACCGATGGTAAGATTTTGTTGATGGATATAAAGTATTTTCAGAATTTGAAAACAACACGATGGAAATTATACACATTCAATTATCTTTATTAACAACAGATATGCGCTTGAAGAAAACATAGACTAAATTCTTCAATCTTATCACTAGCATCTTTGTTATTATTTAGATATGTTCCTGTGCTATAATTTAGATTTATTTTGATAACATTTAATTTCCTTTTTTTCCTTGCAAAATTTAATTTTTTCAATGACTTAGTGACCCTAGTGAATAAATAAATAATATAGTCGATTTCTATAATTTATTTTCTGATTTGACTCAAAGTTTGTTTAGTCAACAATGCACAAGCTAGTTGGTGACCATAACGTTTATTACATTGAATCGTGTATCGGACAACGAGCATAGCCTATGACTAAGAGAAAGAAAACATCATACTATTAACCAAGACTCAATCTTCTAAATAAATAGATGTAAAAATATTAAAGAACCGTAAACTTAAGTTTTGTCAACTATTTTTATATTCAGACATCAATTCTTTATGTGTTATGTAGTGAAAGCCATGCGTTGTATGTCATTATTTTTACCAAATAACCATGTGCTTTCGTGTGAATATTTCAAAATTCCTAAGCCTGTGCTTGCAAGTTTTTCTTTTACCGGTTTTGACTGATCTTGGACGGTTCCTTATTTTAGGCGTTTTGATAACCTTTAAAAAAATTCACAATAGTTATTGTTGGTTATAAAACCACTAAAATCTAATCAAATGTTTTGAGAGATTCTAACTTCATTTTTCAATCATGCCCCTGCTAATCATATTGAAAAATTAATCTTCATAAAACTAGATAATAAATATAAAGGCTTGCATGTAATATTGCTGTAGTGGAAAACTCTTGCAACCGGTGTATGTTAAACTCTCAAGATGTATTGATCGACTATAACAACACTTCATGTAAACCAATCAAAACTGCTACGATCATTTAATATCAAAATCGGTACTCTCAAACTTCTCATGCCATTACTACAAAACTCTTAAACGGATCCTAAAGGGGATGTACCTTCGATTGAAATATAGTCAAAGTTATTTAGTAGCGATGTCAAGAATTTTGGACTTTAAGCCTAAAATGCACTGGGGTCGATTACAAAATTTCGAGAGCACTTTAGTCGAACATCAAATGAAATTTAGAAGAAAAAAAATTAGAATTGGAGAAATTTAACTAGACATTTGTGGAAAGAACAAAGTAAATAACGATGGAGAGATTTAAGGAAATATGTTAAAGACATATTATTTGGTTTTTTCTTGGATTCACGCTATTTGATTTTGCAAGTCTATAGTAGGCAAACCTCAATAAATGTCGATGTGATTAGTATAATCGTACAAAGGTGGAAAAGCTGACTATTTTATGTATATTTCAAAAAGAAAAGAAACACGAAATTGCGTTAATTAAATTGTGCACATAATGACAACATGTTCGATGAAAACATATTTGGACAAACAAAAACAAAAAATATTAAAAAAAATATTAGAAAAATATTAGTACTGAATGTTTAGATTTGAAACATGAAATATATTAGAAAAATATCAATTTCTCAAATGGTTTAGATTTGAAATAGATGTGTCTATTTTCCACTACACGCTCTTGTATAAATTCCAATGTTCATCAATAGGGGTGTAAATGTATCTCCTTATATTATAAGTAATAACATCTTTAATAATTCATGAGAAATATGATGCTTTCTTTAATTTTACCATATTCATCCTTTGGCTAATTTTATTATTTATTTTTATATATGAAAAAACCATGGAGAGGTAACATAGATGTCATAAAAAACATTCAAATATTTCCATATTTTTCTTAACATTGTGAGACCGAATATAAAAAAATTCCTCATGTTAGCCTTTCATAAATTTTCTATCTCATAATAGGAGGACATGAAGAAACTCAAAATCAAATATGTAATCTCTATTGTTGATTTTTCTAAAACTGCAGTAATCCCACTTTAGTTAAATACCACACACTTCTGAAATTCTAATTTGGAACACATTTTCATAGTCTAAGAATACATCCTTTTAGTTTCTTACGAGGAATCATGTTAGTATGAAATAATTGAGATTACAATCAATATTCTTTTAACGTGCCTTATATTTTCATACAAAAATATATTAACACAATAAATGTAAAAATAATGATCACATAAAACCAATTATGTTATAATATATGTAAATATAAAAGTGAATATGCTTTTGTGTTTTTCTATTTAGTCCCACATCATGGGATATGTTCCATCTCATGATCCAAGGCCTATATATAAAGGAGCCTATGTAATGTAATTATATCAATCAATCTTATGTAACTAATATCAGTATGAATAACATTTTCTCCTCTTTTCTAATGGCTTCTTATCTCTTTTTAGTTTATAAAATGTTATCAGCACGAAGCTCTTATAAATCTTCTAAAGGGTAAGCTATCTTTCTGATCTAATTGGTCAAATCTTTCAGATCTCATTCTATTTTTTTTTCTTTTAGATCTTATTGTATCATTGATCTAATTATTTGGATCTGATTATATTTGTACATCTTATTTTTGGTCCATGTATTTTAGATCTTATTTTGTTGTAGATCTTATTTTTTTTAGTTCTAATTTTTCAGATCTCTTGTAGATTTTACTATCATATTCATATGATATTTTTTTCAGATTTGTAGATTTTAATCATTGGATCTCTTATTTAATTGTCATTCATGTATACCCATTTTTTGTGATAATTTTAAATTTTATCTGAGACTACAGTTATTACATATGCTAAAATGTAATTTCTGACCTTATTCTGTTAATTTCTTTTTAGATCTTATCTATCATAGATCTAATTTTCCAGATTTCATTATACACACACACACACACACACACACATATATATATATATATATATATATATATATTACCTCATAGATCTTGATCTATTAATCTTATCATTTTAGATCTCATTTTATTGTAGATCTAAACTTTTAGATCTCATTCCATTGTTAGGTGAAAATAAAATGTTTTCATTTTGAAATTTATTTTGTTTGGATTTCGGTTTGAATGAGAACTGTAGAAATAATTTTACCACATGATTTATTTTTCCAAAAGAAATATTTTATTGTTTTTAAGAGAAACAAATATAAGGATAATACGTATCTAGAAGATCGTATTAAGTCTATATGAAAGAATAAGAACCTGAAGTTCATATGTACGAAGGTGAAAGATTGAAGTTTTCATAAGATGAAATAAAGCCATGAAAAAAAATAAGTAAGAAATTCCAGAAGAAGATGTTGATAAGTCCAGAAGACATAACATAAAAATAATATGTTGAAATAACATTACAAATGTGGTAAATACTATTTCCTCGAAGAGAAATAGTATTATGATTCTCATGTTCGAATACAATTATGAAGAGTCCTCTTGTTTCATTGTATTTATTTAATATTGGAGACATGAAGTTCTCAAATAAAAATTATGCATATAAGTTTGCATTCCTATAAGAAAAGGTTTATATATCAAAACTTAAATATATAAATTTGAGATATGAAGCTTTGAATTATTAGAAAAGCTAATTCAGATTATGGTAAATTCCCATTGCAACAAAACCTAAAGTTTAATAATGAAAATCAAGTTGTGCCTTTTAGGATCTAAAGTACTAAACAAAGAATTTATTTTAAAGTAAAATTAGAACCTGAAGTTTTAAATTTTTTTACCAATGGTATTAACTATTAAACCAAATAAATGTACAGGAATCCGTTCACTCCAGAAGTGATGATAATACTAATAAAAAAATCTCCAGAAGAGATTTGTTGATATATTTGGTGCTTTTACTAAACCAAATAAATACATAGAAATATATCTACTCTCCTACTTTCTTTGTTTTTAATAGAAAACAAGGTATTCTAAAAGGAAGTTTATTTCCTATTTTTTTTCCACTTCCACGCATCCAATCATGTCTTTCAAAAGGTAAAATATAATAGATCAAGTTTCTTTCCTTTGGCTCATCAAGTAAGTATTTCGGATTCTTCATAAAATGAATGTTAATATTTATACGCACATTAATTATGTTATATTATATATAAAACTCATTCATCTTTCCTCTTTCAGCGGAGAGGTATTCTAATGTTTACTATTTTATATGCTTAATCTTTTACCTACTATTGTCATGTCACAAAAATATACTTATTGATGTTATCAATAGTTGTAACTCACACAACATACTTTTTAGTTGCCAAGTCAAACTATTTTGTTTTTCATGATATTATTTATACACTACGTGATGTACAAATTTCCTCTCTCTGTTTAGCTTAGAATATGTAAATAGCAACATATATTAATTCATATATTAATCAGTAGCAATTAATAAATCATTAAATAAAATTAATTGATTAATGATAATGGTCCAACAAAGATGCATATGAATACTTCATACATTTATTCTTCTTTTATATCTCTTATTGTTGACAAGGATCATAACGTATATAGGTATATACATGGTATATATTTATGTTTCTCACTATCGCGGTTGTTATGAATTAATAAATGGCATTTAATACTATCTATTCATATTCTTAAATCTGCCTATATTATGAAAGTAAACCTAATAAAGTCAGCACAATCTTTTATTATAATTCATCCCTTCTCCATCGAGCAATCCATATAAAGGCCTTTCCATATTTTAAGGGTAGTTTTGCATTTTTAGGGAAATTAATGAATGCAATTAATGAGATTGGATCTAGAGTTATCAAAAGTATGTAAATAAGAAATTATAGTCGCTTTTATAGATTATATTTGATTGTCTTTTACTATTTTGCATTAATATTTTTATTCTTTCACCGTAACTACTATCAGATATGGTTTCTTATTTTATGAAATGTATCGATTATATACCCATGAACAATATTTTGATGCTTATGCATTTTTATTTCCACTTATAGTTGGTAATATGATAAACACAGCCAAGCTTGAATTTAAAACTTTGGACTTATTAGAAGATAACTCTTTGTCATAGATATTGGATGTTGACATCCAATTACACTCTCGTTGCTTAGAAAATGCCATAAAAATGATAATCCAATGGGCTAAAACAATGGCTCTTATATTTTTAAGGTGTCATATCCATGATAAACTTAAAATAAAATATTTAACTGAAATATCATCTTTACCTATGGAACTCCCTGAAGGAGCATTATGACCACCAAAATATGGTCACACTTCTAAACACTAGACATGAGTGGTTGAACTTGAAGTTTCAAGCTTTAAATCTGTTAGGAAATACAATTCCTCTATATTTAGAATTACTTTTAAACTAAAATTATGTGAAAGGATTGTCCAGTAATACTAACCTGAAGTTAGATCATTTCTTCGAAGTTGATGACGGAAACTTCATTAATGGTGAAAATCTAAGTGCAATAATAAATGACATGGTCGAATTGATCAATAGTAGCAGCCTGAAGTCTGCTATGTGGATTTTATTTTATTTCAGTTCAATAAATCAGTTGGAAGTTGGCGCTTGTATGTTTTACCTTTCATATTTAATTGAAATAATGTACCGATAATGTTGGCTTTAATTAGTAGTCTATTAAATTTTGAAAAGTACTAGCATTTATTTATGGTTATAAATTTAGTAGTTAACTAACTATATTGTCTTTAGTTCTTAAGATATGGACCATCGATATTTGAAAGATAATTTATGCCTACTAGATTGTGCAACTACTCATATTATTTTGAAAAACCAGAAGTTTTTTCTCTGAACTATCTGAAAATATTTAGCTAAAAATTTCAACCATAGCAAATCTGTCAATATAGTTGAAGGGTCCGGAAGAGCCCATATAGTATTACCAAATGGTACATGTATCTTAATTCAAAATATATTATACTCAAGCCAATTTAAAAGAAATTTGTTGAATTTTGAGGATATATAAATGAATGGCTACCGTATTGGAACTAAAATGAAAATATCAAAGAATACCTTTGCGTTTTTCTAAAATTGAAAGCCAGAAACTTATTTTAGAAAAAAATTGGTATAATTTCAACTGGATTATATTTCACAAAATTTGGCATAATTGAATCCTATATTTAAACAAGAGCCAGAAGCTCACAAATATCACTTGAATGCATCTTATTAATTGATAAAAGAATTATCCTCCTATTATTAATATGTATGGTGTATTTGCTAGTAGCAATATGATAGTGGATCAAAACGAGAATCCAAAGATGATTATTATTTAATGTGACAATGTTTGCCAACATTGAGGGAGAGGATAAAGGGATACAAGTTCATTTTGATCATTAGTGTTAAATATTTGTTAACATGTATAATGTTGCAAAACATTGATTAACTTCAATAATATCCCTATTAGACTTTCTTCAATATAGCTTTGAATCCCCGAAGGATCAAAATATGTAAACCATATCTGAAATATGGTGCAAAAGTAAGTTTGAAATACTTTTGGAGCAAGTAATAAAGATGTCAAATAAAAGATGTGAGTGTTCTTGAAGAAACACTTAAGGGTGCACTTGAAGAGACTAATGACATGATTGTCAAATTACCCTAGAAGTGGTTTAGGTACCTAAAACATGATAATCAAAGAGATCTCAATAAATTATGTCTAGAATTGACAAGAAATAATTATTGATGATAAATTTGTAAATAATAAAACGCTTATATTTATAAATAAATTAAGAATCTTTAATTAGAGGAAAACATGACTGGCCATCATGAATCATTTACTAATAGAGAAATATGGACATGTAGTCCGTAAAGTAGCAAAAGTACTTGAAATGCTTAATATACCCCGAAGGTATAAATATGGTTTAAACCATATTAAATGATGAAAGTATATAATTCCTGAAGAATATAAATAACTTTGGTGGTTATAAAGAAGACAAAGAATAAGGAGCATAGATTACAACCTACTTTTAACTATTGTTGTAATGAAAATTTTGATACAATTCATCATGATTAAATTACTTTCTATTTTAAGTATCGTTGTAATGAAACTCTTAATATCCATTGAAGTGATAGTTGTGATATGAAAATACTTATTAAATTATACAAATTTCTGAAGAATATATATAACTTTTGTAGTTATAAAGAATAAAAAAGACATGAAGTGTAGATTACAAATTTCTTTTAAGTACTGTTGTAATGAAAATCTTGATATACTTCAAGATGAGTAGATTACTTCTTGCTTTCTAGTAATGTTGTAATGAAATTTTTAATATTCATGAAAGATGTATAGTTGCAATGCGCAAAACTAATTTGAAGCATAAAAATGAAAGCACGTGAAGTGTTTTTCATAAAAGTAGCATACAAAATGCATAAAATGCAAACCATATTTGGAAGAAACAATCTTAGAAGATTTGATTGTATCGAAGGAAACTATTAATAAATTGAATTATTAATGAGATTCATATTTACAGATCCAGAAGTATCTATAACCAACTTGAGTTATCGAAAGATGAATACGAATTCAGAGGAAAATTTTAAATCAGGGGGAGCATCTATAAGTATTTTATAATGCACTCTTTTTCCTTAACTAAGTTTTTTCCCATTGGTTTTTTATTAGTAAGGTTTTAATGAGGCATTATCTTGATCCAGAAGTATCAACTCCCTGGTAACATTTGAAAATAAGTTACAATGTACTCTTTTCCCTTATTTAAGATTTTTCCCACTGGGTTTTTCTTACAAAGGTTTTAATGAGGCATTGTCTTGATCTAGAAGAATCAAACGTATTTTCAAGAAATAACATGTTAAATATGTTATTTAAGTTAAATTGTATTTTTATCCTTGACTAAGGTTTTTCCCATCGGTTTTTCATTTATAAGGTTTTTAATGAAGTATTATATTCATCCAGAAGTATCAAACTCTATTTGATTCTGTAAATTATTGAAATATCTCATATATATTGTACTTTTTTTTCACTGAGATTTTTCTCATGGGTTTTTTCTTAGTAAGGTTTTAATGAGGAATTAGTTTGATACAGAAGTATCAAACTTCATTTGAAGAATAGAGAAAATAAGATACGTACTCTTTTTTTTCCTTCACCGAGATATTTTCCATTGGGTTTTTCTTAGTAAGGGTTTTAATGAGGCATTATATTGGTCCCGAATTATCAAACTCTTAGAAGGAATATCATTGTATGATATCTTTGGTTTCAAGTTGCACTCTTTTCCTCGTTCAAGGTTTTTCCATTAGGTTTTCCTAATAGAGGTTTTTAATGAGGCAACAGACAATATTCATAATGACTGAATGGATGTATGAAAGCAAGATAATAATAAGGGAGAGCAAGTCATGGACGTTCCAAAAGAAACAGTTTCTGGCAACCATATGAGCATCCAAGATTTCGAAGACGCATATTCAAAGGGGAGTGTTATAATATATGTAAATATAAAAGTGAATATGCTTTTGTGTTTTTCTATTTAGTCCCACATCATGGGATATGTTCCATCTCATGCTCCAAGGCCTACATACAAAGGAGCCTATGTAATGTAATTGTATCAATCAATCTTATGTAACTGATAACATTTTCTACTCTTTTCTAATGGCTTTTTATCTCCTTTTAGTTTATAAAAAAATTATGAATTAATACAATACTCAATTCAACTCATGACATTCTTCTTTTTTCATGCAAAACTCACAAAGTATGAAGTTATTCAATATGGAATGTCAAACATTGGATCTCACAGATGAGTTCATATAAAAGGATAAACACATAAATCATCATGTTTACACATATATTCAACACATATATTTCTCGCACTTATAATTAAAACTCTAGTTTCATACGCGTATTTGAAATAAGTAATTTTCACATACTTATAAACCTTATATTGGTAATCCAAATACATATTTTCCCATCAAGAAATTTCTTCTAAGCCCATACTTGAACCAAAATAACTAGTTTTCATATATTCAGAAATCATAAGAACATGATAGTTTACAAGTATAAGTATCTTATTTTAAAATACTTTATGATATACTTAACAAATCTTATTCCCTTTGATAAATACTCTTCATAAATATATCTCTCCTTGCTTTTAGTACCTATCGTTTCATTCCATTTCAAAGATAAACTAATCTTAAAGTTTGCTTCTATATAAATCATGTGTACATTGTACATCGTTAAATTATAATGCATAACTCATATCATTATTTCTTCACTTTCAACAAAATTCAATCGTGTTCACAATGTGAATATTTTAAATCCTTTTAGATTATATTTCAATTGTATTACCAAATAAATATATGCGTAACAAACATAAATAAGTTTAATATTAAATCAACAACCAAATTTTGAAAGAGGAAATTAGTTAAAAGGACAAACTTATTAAAAAAATTGTTACTGGGCCACGAGTTTAATTATTTGGACCTAAGGACCCGCCTTTTCTAACTAACCATCTAACCTTGTTTTCGTCTATAGGGTTTTGCCAATTCAGGGTTTTGCAGTCGTTTTCATCTAAAATCATTTAAAATTCTTCATCCAAAACCCAAAGAAAAAACAAATTCACATAGATAATCACATTCAAAAAGACAAATCAACATACTAATTCGAATCGTTCGAAAATTTTAATGGAAACTAGGTCAAAATCTTCTCTGTCGACCAACAATCAGTCTCCTAGTTCTTCACTGCAATCGAAATCCCAAATTGTATCGTCAAAATTATCATTAGCTGCAACAAAGGCTAGAAAGACTAGAGAAATGGAGAAGAAAAAACAAAAACATGTATAATACTAAATTATTATGTATATATTGTTGATTTATAATTATTTTATTAGAAATGCTATATTTTGCATCCTTTTTGTTCTAGCGACCGTTTTGTCCTATGGTTTTATCTTTATTGTCGAAACTTGTAGTATTACTGAATGATTTTATCGAAATGTTAGTGATTTTAAGCTGTGGTTTTATAATTTTTTCTGATTTCAGCAACAATGATTATGGTACTCATTTGATCTGAATTCAGATAGGTGACATCACTATATTTTAGTAACCAAATCAGATCACTCAAAGTTATTTTTGTTAACTTTCATCACTTTAAACCTGCTTTTTTCTACTAGTTGCATTTGACTAATTTATTAGATTTTACTCATTGATTTAATAAAAATGCTAAAACTAGTTATCATATTAATTCGATTTTAAAAACATTTTCTAACGGTACAGAAGTGCTAAATAACTGTAGCATTTTCAATAAAAATTAGCATCCATTAAAAATGCTAAGACAAGTTAGAACCATTTCCAATAATGCTAGAAAAACTAGCATTTAGGAAAAATGCTAAGACTAGTTATCATCTTAATTTAATTTGGAAAAAAATCCATTAGTACAAAAATATGCTAAAACACTGTAGCATAGCTATTTTATGAATTAAAATCATTGCTAACTATGCTAAATAAATTAGCATCTAGTAAAAATGCTAAGACTAGTTATCATATTAATTCGATTGGGTAAACATAATCTAATGGTGCAGAAATGCTAAATAACTATAGCATTTCCAATAAAAATCAACATCCATTAAAAATGCTAAGACGAGTTACAATCATTTCCAAAAATTCTCAAAAAATTAGAATTTACAAAAAATGCTAACACTTATTATCATCTTAAATTAACTTGGAAACAAAATCCACTGTTACAACAAAATGCTAAAACATGATAGCATTATGATTTAGCTATTTTATGAATTAAATTGATTTCTAATTATGCTAAATAAATTGGCATGTAGTAAAAATGCTAAAACTATTTATCATCTTAATTTAATTTGAAAACAAAATCCTCTGTACCAGTAAATGCTAAATCGCTGTAGCATTAAAGTTTTAAGTATTGCATGAATTACAATCATGACCAAAAATGCTAAAGAAATTAACATCAAATAAAAATGCTAAGACTAGTTATCATTTTAATCTACTTTGTTAAACATATTCTAATGTTACAAAAAATGCTAAATCACTGTAGTGTCATGGTTTAGGCATTGCTTATTGATGTTAATTTTTTTTCTTATTGTACCATCATCATTTATTTACTGTGCAAGTCTACAAAATTAGTTTGTATAAATATAACTAACACGGTTTCTTCATTTGTATTTTGTAGGATACAAAATCTTCATTACAAGCACAAGACGGTAAAAAACATAGAAGAAAGACAGCAGATAAGGAAACTATGCAGTATAGGTGTAGTTTATCCGCCTTGGTTAAAATGCTTGAAAAGATTAAAAAAACAAAAGGTTTTACCGAAAATCAATTGAATTTTTAAAACAAACACCTTTCTACAACTTTTTTAATGCTTTCTTTGAGGGTGATATATGAAGTAAAAGCATTAGAAAATGTTCAAAAAATTTAGATGATTTAATGGACTCTTATTGTGTTGAAGAAGAGTGTTTTATTGTAGGAGGGAAAAATTAAAGATAACAACAGAAGACATTTCTTTAATTTTTGGTTTACCCATGCAAGGAAAAAACATTTTTCCACTTCCTAAGGTTTCTTTTCAAAGCACCCTAGAAAACTGCCAACAATTTGTTTTGAGTAACTTTGGCATAATTGATCATATAACAAGAGATATTATTATTCAAAATATAAAGAACCAATTGGACAAAGAAATTCAAGAACAAGAAAACAATTTACCAAAGTTTATCATCATTCTTTCTTTCATTACATTTTTTTTCCTGACAATCAAAGAATGTTAAGTTGGGGATATCTCCAATATGCAATTGATTTGAAAAAAATGAATCAAGTTTCATGGCCTTTGAGCATTCACTATTCTTTGATTAAACATTAAATTTTTTCAAGCAAAAACCAAGGAATATGTTAGGTTGCTCGATAATACCATTGGTAAGGATATTAATTTACATTCTACTATATTATAATAAATTGTAAATTAACATTTTATTTTTTATATATTAGTATTTTTTATGTGAACATGTGGACATAATGAAGCCAAGGAAGGAATGGTCAAAGGGTTTAGCAAGATTTGCTAAATGGTCACTTAATGGGATGAAGAACATAGTCTCAAAAGATTATTTGAAGAATGTGGAAAGCAAAAGGGTATATACATCTAATATTGACTGTCACTTATTGTTTACATATAAATAGTAAGAAAAATGCTAAATGATGATAGAATTATATTAAAAAAATGGCTATATAGTGTTACCAATTTTTTTGGTGCACTAGATTATGCAAACATACATATAAATAGGAAAAAAAATATGCTAAATAGCATTATAACATAATATCCAGTGTACAAAGTTAGAACACAGAAAATAGTTTTTTTCTACATCTTTGTTTATGATATTTATGCATTAAATTTTTAGGAAATTGTTACTTAGTTTACTATACTTAATTATGGAAGATGTTAATGATATCTTGAATGATTTCATATTCTCATTTTTTGTATGCAAAAAAGATTTACATAATACTGAAACAGAATCATTAGTAGAAAATGCTACATAATTTTAGCATTAATAAAATATGTGATGCTCATTGAATGCAAATCTCAATTGGACTCAAAAATACAACAGCCAAAGAAAGGCTATTGCTTGAATCTTCCAAATTGCAGTTGGCAATTATTAAAACAAAACATCAAAAAATTGAAACAGATGCTGAGGAAGAGTCAGAATTGAGTGAGAAAGAAAAACAAATTAAAACACAAAGCTACCACATTAAACGGTTGGAAAACGATCTGCATCAAACAAAAAGAGATCTGCACAAGAAAAAGGAAGTAAGAAAACAGAAGGAAAAGGAGTTAACTGTAATGGAGAAAGAAATCGGGTTCTTGAAATCAAAACTTTAACAATTTGAGACAGAGGAACAAAAAAGAAAACTAAAGGAAGCTTTTGAAAGTATTAGCCCTCCATTATTCAAGCTGTTGAACACACAGGATTTTGAGATACAAGAAGAAGAAAACAAAGAAGAAGATATACAAGATGATAAGAATGAAAAAAGAAGCCAGCGATTGAAAAATATCTCACCCCCGTCAATGATTAAAAGACTAAAATCGAAAAAAAGAAAGGCAAAAGTAGATCCTCATTATCAGTTTGAGATAGTGTACCACAACAAAAAAGTGAGAAGTGAAGATGATAGTTAAAAAAAAGAAGGAAAAAAGGAAGATAAAACAAGAAATGAGGATGAAGAAGGAGAAGAAGATGGCCACAGTAAAGAAACTGAACAAATAAAAAATGAAGACAGTGAAAAAAAAGATGAAAGAGAAGACAGTAAAGAAAATGATGACACGAGTGAAAACAACAGTGGAGAAAATGAAGAAGAAACCAGTGAAGAAGACAATAAAGAAGATGAAGAAGAATATGCAAAGGAGAATAAAAAAAATGAAGAAAAAACTTGCACAGATGATGAAGATGAGAACGAAGAATTTATTGATGTGGATAATTACTCGCCTGAAAGAAAGCAATATCGTCAAAGAAACATAGTAAAAAGCCACATTTTTCAAATGCTAGAAACACAGAAGAAGGATATAATAAGAGCTTTTTTTGCATTTGAGGACACATCAAAGTAAGTACTTCACATCCAGTAAAAACTTAAATAATTTCATTGGAATTATAGTTTTACAATTATTTGAAATTTACAAATTATATAGCACGGTAGCATGGCACAAAGATGATGGTAAGAAAGGAGGGATAATAGTGGATCAGTCCATGCTAGAAGCTTTATTATTTGAAGAATTTACAGATGGGCAGGCATGACATTTAAAAATGCTAACAGTATCAACAAATTTTGACATTACAAAATGCTAACTAGCACTAGCACTGTGACATTCTTTTTCTAATGCAGATTATTGATTGGTTTGTTGAAAATACACCAACATATGCACATACTACATTTTCAGCACAATCATGACGGTAAACAATATTATTTTGCTTTGAAATTTAATATAATGAAAAAACCAAAATAATATTCAATTTTCATTTGCAGCACGCATTACAAACAGAAATTGTAAATGTAATCCAATCATTGGTGTACTCAATAGTACAAAATATAGTAATGGATTCATTTACAGAGACTATATTTTTCCCCTTGCATTACACCAATCATTGGACATTGCTAACCTTAGATTACAACCAAATGCAATGGTGCCATTATGATTCTTTAAGACCCAGAAGATCAACAACAACATCAAATCAACACTACAAACAAGCTCATCTATTTGTAAGACCATATTTTATAACAAATGAAAAAATGAAAAAATCTAACTCTATTTTTCCTTTTTTTGTAACAGAGAAAAAAGATGGAGAAAATATTTCAAGAAAAGTGGAGAGAGAACAACATCTTGAATAAAGAAGTTGGTACAAAGACAATAAAACAACCACGGTGTCCACGGCAAGACCTTTGCTCATAAGCAGTATTAAGTTTTTAATTTTCTTCAAGTAAACTGCACATCTATCATACAAAAAAATTGCAATGCCATTATATTCAATGCATCAGAAAAAAGAAAGAAAAAGATGGGATACAGTGTATGCTAAAAAAGTGCTAAATGGTAATATCAGTAAAAAAGTATAATGTAGTAAAGTATTTATGTTTATGTAAATGCTAAATAATCATAGCATTGCAATATTGCACTGTTCAATAAACCGAAAAATGTGACAGTTTACATTATGATTATGCAGTAGGAAATGTATGGTTATTGATACATGTACTGTTAACAAAATAATTAATGATAATGACAGTAAAAATGTATAATATATTTTAATGTATTTTTTTGTTTAATGTTAAAAGAGCATACCATTATAATATTAATGCACTGCCTTTTTAGTCCACTGATATGAAAAAACTCTTCATACATCCCTAAATGAATCCCAATTTTATATGTTAAGAGAAATACTAAATGGTTGTAGCATGACATCTTTTATACCAAATACTCGTTTAATCTACTAATTTGAAATCTACATCATAAATACCCATATAAGACCTTATATATCCAGCCTATGTTACTCAAGCAGATGTATAGTTCTTTAACAGAACACAAGTATTAAATACTTACCGTGTAAAAATATTTTTAGTCTGTCTGTAATGATAAAATTATTAGCATAAATTGATTACTAGTTAACAAAAAAATTTGTCGTTTTTTTCTTTTTTAAATCAACATGAATGATTGTGCTCTATTTGTAATGAAATTCATTCAACATTTGGACAAAGACTCAAACCTTCCCACCGATTACAGCAAAAAAGATATCAACCTCATGCGAGCTGAAATGGTGTATAATATACTAAATGATCCACATAGAAGTTGGAATGTCATGGCTTTCTTTACAAATGCAACTCCTGAAGAAGCTGAAAAGGCAGTGAAGAAAAAGAACCAAAGTAAAAAGAAAATTTGAAGACTTGGAAAATTTGAAGAACTGATAATTGTAGTTAAATTTGAATTGCCTCAATTTAAGTTGAAGTACCGATTGTTGTTAAATATGAATTAGCTAAAGTAAAGATGAAGTCCTAACTGTAGTAGCATTGATACTTATATTTTGCTAAACTTCTAATTCAACTGGAATAGTGTTACTTCTTGCAAAGCTGTAATTTGTTATACGTATGTTCTATTAAATGTTTGCTTTTTTGATATAGTTAGAATTTTATATTTTGTCAATAAAATGCATGATTTTGTTCCACTTCATCAAGCATTAGACTCATGTCACGTTTCATATAGTGGTACGATTTGGAAAATATACAGTTTATTGAAGAAAATAATTTGGGCACCAATCTTGAATTTTTCTTCTGGCATAAAAATAAGGTGGGAGGAAATGATAGCCAAATTAATCAAAGATGATAGACAAGAAAAGTGGCTGTTATCAAGAATACCAAATGACATTGGGTTCAGTTTGAAGAAAAAATACACGATGGAGAATGAATTCATGGTCATTACAAAAAAAGGTACAGAGATAAGTATCCCAATACTGCACATTGATGGTACAACTAAAGTAGATTTCACCAACCTTATAACATTTGAACAATGCTTGAAAAGTGAGAACAATTTCACAGCATATGCTACGTTTATAAACAATCTAATAGATGCAGAGGATGTTACACTACCTAAAGAGTGTGGGATCATCAATAACAGACTTGGTACTGATCAGAAAGTCGTGGACTTTTTTAATAATCTCTGTAGAAATATATATTTAGACAAAGAACCACATTATCTTTCTGCACTGTTTGGTTTTGTAGGAAAATACTATGCAGAAAGCTACTACAAGGTGAAGTTTTGTAGACGGAGGAAAAAGTACCTACCTGACTATTATACAAAACCATGTTCTGGACTTTGCTTACTAGTTTCAATTATGGTAATTATAATCACATTAGTACAGGTGTTCTTCACAATTTTTCTAGAGCTATACTAATATCACTTCATCTTTACTGTAATTTTTCTAGAGCAGCATCACAAAGTTTAGTAATATATAACTGATAACCAAATATGGCAACCTTTCTACTATGTAATAAACAAAAAAGCTAAATACAAACGGCATTATTCTGATGAATTGCTCAATTAACAGAAAGCATCTGATACTAACATTTCAATATTTTTTCAACACATACAAATGAAAATAATATGCTCCACAAACAAATAAAAAACACAAAAAAAAATTCTTATGAAAACAATCAATCATCACAGTACATGTACTAGTATCAGAAATGAAAAAAAGTATGACTATATCAAATAAGTAAACAGTAAAGAAATACAAAGAATAAAATGACAGAAATGAAAGAAAAAAATAAAATTTAAATTTAAATCTTCATTGAAGCTTGACAATTCCTCTTATTATGTCCAACTTGATTGCAATTAGTACATTTATTCCGCTTACTCTGAGAATAAGAAAAACCGCCATGTCTTTTAGTAGAAGGTCTTCCAGCACCTCGAATTTCTCTAAGCGGTTTAATTGTGACTTCATCTCCACTAAAAATTGGCTTACCAACATTAGGAATTGGATTAATAACATATGAATAACTAGATCTAAAAGCATCAGCTGTAAAATAGCAATCCACATAATTATATACTGACTGCCTTGACCATTCATACACTTGATAGCATGTGCACATGGAAAACCTGTAACTTTCCACTGGTTACAAGTACACAATCTTTTTGCAAGATCAACATGATGTGATATTGGAGATCTAACTTCAAAAACATTTTCCGAAGACCTATATGTATCCCACCCAAAACCTTCATTAACTAATTGCGACAACCGTTGCTCCATAACCGGACATAAAGTAGTAGTCCATTGATGACATTCTTCTCTCCTCTTCACCATTTGTTCCATTATTTTAACCCGGATTCCATCTAGACAAGATGTAATAGGCATAAATCTATCATCCACAATCCAAGAGTTAAAGCTTTCAGCCACAGTAGATGAATATTCTCCATACCTCTTGCCTTTGAAAAACAAATCAGTCCAATGTTCAAAAGGTTTATCATTTAAAAAATTAATTGCAGAAACACCACCAATTTCTTTAAACTTTAACAGATAGCGATCAAAATCATATGGATTTGAAGCTCGAGTCAAAAGTTTAAACAAATCAACAATAGAAGTATCGCCCTTGCAAGCTTTAACTACTGAACCAATGATTTGCTCCATATGAAATATGCAGTAGCTATGAAAAGAAGTTGGAAACACTTTTGGAACACCTAACAGCAAACCCCACTGGCGATTAGATATGAAAACCAATTCACGATCCTCACTAAGCATCTCTTTTAAATGCTCCAAAATCCAAGACCAATTTGACTCATTCTCATGTGAAACTACTCCTATAGCAAACGGAAAGAAGCCTGAAAAAAACAGTAGTTTTTTTCAAATGCTAATGCAAGAAAATAGTATACTAATATTAGTAAAGTATATTTTTTTGAATTACCCAAAGAACCAAGCTTCGCTTGTAAACTCTAGGAAAGTATGTGTCTGCCAAACACATACTTGGGGTACTTGTTACAGGGTTGTCAGTTTCGGGGCCCGAATTCGTGATCTTCGATCACGCAGTCCGGATCATCAACCAACTGCGCCAACCCTGTTGGCTATTAGTAAAGTATATTACTTTCACAACATAAAATTTCACATATTTACATGACTGCAAGAGTGAAAAAAATAATATGATTAATCCTAAATTAATATAACATTATGTGTTTGATAGTACAGTCATATAATATTCAGAATAATAAATGCTAAAAGATACTAGCACTATAACATGTAATTACATATCAAATGCTAAATTCATGTAATATTATAATTTCATATAAAGTAACAATACAGTCAACATATAAATGTTAAAATGACAATGGTGTACTAACATATATCAACATCCACAAATGTTACTATACTACATAACTAAAACAATATACTAAACAACACATAGACAAAAAAAAGAACAAAAAGCAAAAGTCAAACCTTGATTGCCATTTTTTGCTGTAGCAGCTAATAAAACACCTTGTCGGCCCTTCAAAAATGCCGCATCTAAAAATATCATGGGGCGGCAATGCCTAAAACCAAGTAAACAAGCACTAAACCCAATGAAAATTCTTTCAAATTGATTAGTTGACGAATTGACATCCAAAGCAACATAACTTCCTAGATTAGTTTTTTGTATAGCCTCTATATACCAATTCAAATCATTGTAAGACATTGCATCATCTCCATAAATTTCCTTCAGTGCCAATTGTTTCCCAGTGTATGCATAATAATAAGAAGGAGTGAAATTAAATTCTCTTTTGAAATCATTAATAATGTCTTTAGGTTTCTTCATCAGGACATCTCTAATTTGATCAATAATTAAAGATTTCAAAAATCTACTAGTTATATGAACTTTCTTAACATCTCTTAACCCAGCACCACATGAATGTTCAAACATGTAAGTCCTAATAAAAAAACAAATAAGATGTCCAGGATCTGAAGAAGCATACATGGTGAACTTACAACCTTCTTTAAACCATGAACAAATAACAGATATTCTTTCTGGACAACTCTTAACAAAAATCAATTGACGCCCTTCTTTTATTTGATAAGCCATAAGAAACTCTCTAAAATCTTCAGCATCAGCGAAACAATAACCAATAAAGTCCACAAGATTTAACTGAGATTCTTTCTTCATAATATCCTTTAAATAAAAACTTGACTTGCCACAAGATTTAATATTCAAACAACCACTAAAAACTGAACTGCTTTGATGATCAGAAGTAATTGATAAACTATTACCCAAATTGAACTCCGGTGCACAAATGCTTGACTTAATAGTAAAAAAAAAGAACATTTATTGTATATTTGAAAGCATAGAATGGTATGCAAATCTGAATCAGTATCAACTGTGATAACCTTATTTTCCAAACTATAGGATATACCAATAGAACAAGGGGTAAGATGCGGCCAATGTTCACAAATACTATTTTTAACACCAATCAAAGAACAAGTCATATCAAGTCGAACAGAGTAGCTGTTTTCATCAAGTAAAAACAGTACAAGAGTACTATCATCAACATTCCTGCCAAAGAAAAAAAGAGTGAAGTAAAAAGTTAAAAAGTAAGTAAAAGGTAAAAGAATACCAACGTATAGTTAAATATAAATTGTGTTAGGCTTAAAATACACCGTGCACGAGACAACAACAGAAGAAAATGGTAAAATGAATATAAAATATTTTTATAGCATCAAACAGTTTGAAAATGCTAAATGGACATAGCATAAAGCATAATGAAATCATACCCGATTTCGCCTCCCAATCTTGTACCCAAATCAGACATATTACATGCAAATAGTCTAAGAATTTCAAAACGGTAGTAAAATAGTCAGAAAACAAAAGAAAAGTAGCCAGATCAAGCACAAAATTCAAATCGACATCAAAAAATTAGGTTAAACTTACCTATGTTACCATATAGCAAGAACGCGTGTACAAAAAAAGATGAGAAATCCAAATCGGTACTCATTATGCAACGACATCTCAGAATTAAAATTTGCAAGATGATTTGAAAGAGAAAGAAACGAGGGAAAAGGAGAAGAAAGTAAAGAGAAATAAATAATGGTTGCTCAACGAATAAAATAAACATGTTTGGACTTCGGCCCAAAAAATCGAACGCGCGTTTTTTAACCCAAAAAAGCGAATTGTTTGTCCTACAGCCTATTTCCACATTTTAAAATATACTCGTCTCTTTAGAATGATGGCATTTTTTCTTATTTTGGATGAAAATTTTCAAGGCCAATAATATGAACTAAATTTTTAAAATTTCTCCTTTCTTATAATTGAAGTAGAATAAAATCTTAATAATTTAACATATCTGTTCAGCTACAAAACTTTATATACAAATAAACTCTTAATTTTAACATTAGAATTCATAACAATCATTTTCCGCAATAGGATTGTGATGTCGTTGCTATTATAAAAGCTTATAATTTTATATTTGAAATCATTAGCATTATGTTCTTTTGATAATAAATCCAACTCCATAAATCAATAAACATAAAGTCACTCGTTAATTGGTTTCATTTTTTATACATAATAATTTCTTAACCAAATTCAATTTTCATTTAAATATTAAACAAACCATTAAATGATGTTAATTTTCTTTCATAAATAAGTCATAAATCAATTGCATGATTTAATAATTCAAATCTTATGCCTTTAATGTTCATAAAATTCTTGGTAAATATAATTAAAGAAAATCAATATATTTATCATTTGCTTATATGTTATTTACTCATTTGCGCATTTACAATAAAGGCCCAACTTATATGTTAACTCTATTTAATAAATAGATGGTTGTAATTTTAGTTTCAATTCCCGTATATATTAAATATAATTCATATTAATTTATTTGCAAGTTTATCCATTTGGATAATTAAATTTTACTATCATAAAAATAACATTGACCGCTCAAGAAAATGATGCGATCATTTTTAAATTAACAATGTTTCATGTAAAGGCATTTATGATTTCTACTCTCAAAATGTTAAATATAATTCATATAAATTCATTTGCAAGTTTATCCATTTGGATACTTAAATTTTATTATCATAAAATCAACAATGGCTGCTCAAGAAAATGAAGCCAGTTTTTAAATTAACAATGTTATATGTACAAGCATTTATGATTTGTAAATGTTATTTTAATTCCAAAAAATAGCAGGATAAAATTTATAATTTCAATCAAGAGTTTCATTAATTTATCATGCTGTTAGTTTTCCATTAAATGCTCACATTTCAAATTATTGGTCTACGTTGGAATGTTTTATAAATGAATAGTTTTTAATTTGATAAACATGAATTTACAAAACATATAATTTACATTTGTCTCAAGTCAAATTATATGATAAATTCATACCAATCCAAATCATGATTATTAACTATAACTTGTGTCATGTTGAGTAATAAAGTATATCAATTTGAATTTTATTCCACACCATATCTAATTCATTATTGCATTTTTATATATAGAATGAGTAATCTAAATCAAAGATACACAATTATATTGCTCAAATTTTCATATAAAAAATATTTAAGTATATATTTATTTATTCTCATACATCTGTTAGAAAACTTCACCACAACCTTAATAAATAAAATTATCACAAACTTATGTATGTTAGTAGATATATGTTTACACCAAAGCATATCAAAATATATATTGCTATGACTAACATATATCATTAACCAAAGCAATTTTTTAAAACATGATACGTTCTCAACAATATCAATGATATGATGTCATTATCAAAACCCAAAATTAATTCAATCAAGGAGGAAGAAGGTAAAAGTAGAACATACCTTAGTGTAATTTTAATATAGTTCTTACCATTCTAATGATTTGAATATCTCAGATTCAATTCAAATTTGCATAAAATCCTTGATTTTCTTAGTTCTTACCATTCTAATGATTTGAATATCTCAGATTCAATTCAAATTTGCATAAAATCCTTGATTTTCTTCTCATTCACTAATCATCGCAACCTTCTAACATTTTCTCCAAAACCCAAATAGCTTAGTCTTCACAAATGATGATTTCATTTTGCTTTCAAATTGTTGGAAAATTGGTGGGTAGGAACAATAAAAAGAAAGTGATGGAAATTGTTTGTGGATGAGGCTACGGTCTTGAAAGTGAAATTCGATACGACTAAGATGTGATCGATAATTGTTGTCTACTCCTCAAGTCTAACATAATGATCTTTCATACTTGTGTACTCAAGATTGAAGGAATTGGAGATTTCTAGAAGTCACTGTCCAGGAGTTTTGAGTATATTTGAAAATTTGATTTTATTTTAAAGAAAATTATAGAGAGAAAAAGATGAAGAAGATGACTTTTGTTTTCTGCCAATTTTGTATTCTTTTCGGGTATTATAACTGGTGCTCCACTTTTGTTTAAGAGAAAACCATTTTTATTTGCACTCTACTAAATTTAAAATAATTACGAGGGGTACTCATGTTGTATAAATAATTTATATATTTTCTCATTTTACCCATTATTTAATTTTAACCAATCTTTTTCTTCACTTACATTTTTCACTAAGTTCAATTTAGCTTTCAGTAATGGTGAGAACCAATCTTCTACTTGCAGAAAAAAACCTTTCTGTTTTACCCACCATTTAACTCGATTTAGAATTATCAATAACTAAATTAACGTGGAAAATAGTAGAATTTAAAAAAAATTACATGTTTGTTTTTTTGAACAAAATCAACGTTATAGATGCTTTTTTGGGTAATAATTAATTTTATTTCTTTCTCTTTTGGAATTTCATCTGCAAATGGGTTTAATTTCTCCATTGATCATTGATTTGGATTATAGACAAAAAAAGAAGAATGGTGTAGATTAAAGGAAATTATGATAAAAACAAAGGGATAAATTGATCAATTTACAATATAATGGTATGAGGCTATTTTTATTGGTACCCTTCAGAATGAAAAAAACATTTTTTTTAAAATGGTCTCTCTTAAACAAAAGTTGAGTGTCAGTAACATACCCTTCTTTTATCAAAGAAGAGAGAAAGGAGAGGGTATGAAAATGTTAAATTTTGGTGACACTAAATAGAGGAATTAAAGTGGTCAGAAGTAGTTTGGTGGCGAAGAAGATGGTTCGTAAATCGAAGCTAGGAGGTAGAAGTTATGGCGAAGAGAAGGGAAGTGTTGCTTGGAGCAACAGCATAGATGTCGGTCGTGGAGTGACATACGTTTGTTTCTTCAAGGTTTCGAAACATGAGAATTGAGATAGATGTCTATGGTTTCAGGAGACGTTTTCTCGAAATTATATAAAAGACGTCTATCATAAAGTGACAGATGCCTGTGATGATTTTCAGCCTATTTTTCAGTTCGGGCTTGGTGTGATGATTTGTGTTTTCGAAGGGGCAATTTTGAAATTTTGCCTTGGTTTCTACTCTCCTATATAAGCTATTTTCAGGATTCATAGATAAAAATGACTGCAAGGGTTTAATCATGGGTTTTATACTCGATTAATTAGGATTTATCTAAACTTAGTTTTCTTCAATTTTCTTCTCAATAAATTTATTCTATTTGAATATTGATCATTGTAATTAATCCATTGTACTCTTCTCATTGGTATTAATAAAGGCTCTCTCTCAAAGAGTATGTACACTAACAAGACATTAGTGTAACCACTATAAATTGGTGTGTGATTTATTTTATCGTTATTGCTCTGATTTTCTATTACTTGTTTAGTGATTATGATTGGTTTTGGATTGGATTGAGATTTAGATTGGTTGTTTTTTCACTTCTTGCCATGATATCGTTTTCCGCTGTGCTTTGGGGTTTTGATTTGAGTGGTCTCGAGTTAGAATTTCCACAACATTTGGTATCAGAGCTTTGGTTTTGGTAGGTAGTTATAGAAATGCCAGAATCAGATAATACCTGAGATAGTCCCTCAATGATTAATCCAAGTGGTGTAGCACTGTATCTATATGGATCGTATGCGCCTTTGGGATCACAATTGGTTATAGACAAGTGAATGGTGATAATGGTTTTGGAAAGTGGCAATGGAAGATGAAAGCAGTTCTTAGGCAGAATCAAGTGCATCGAATAGTGCTTGACACACATTTCTTGCCAACGGACATCTCGGATGTTGAGAGAGAGGAAATGAAAGAGTGGGCATTCACTACACTTCAACTTGCTATGGTAGAGAATATTATCTCCGAAATTTATGGTAAGACTACCGCTAAGGGTATTTAGGAAAAGTTGGAGGAGTTGTATATGAAGAAGTCACAACTAATCATTTGATGTTGTTGCTAATGTTCTTCACCTATAATATGAAGAAAGGTACTTAGTTAAAGGCACACTTGAATATCATTGTTGATTTTCTAATGAAGATAAAGGTGGTAGATTTGAAGATCGAGGAAGAACAAAATGCGATGATATTGTTGTGTTCGTTGCCAGAGCATTATACAAGTTTTTCAAATAGTTTGATCTATAGCCAGGATACTTTGACTCTAGATGATGTCAAAATGGGTCTTCTTAGCAAGAAGTTGTGGGATCAAATGAAAGAGTTGGATGATGGAAGTAGTGGTGTTAGTAGTGGTCATGGTTTATTTTTGGAGAAGGAGAGATATGCGAAGAAGGAAAATCGTGGGCGTTCGAAATCAAGGAACCTCGATTGGAGAGGAAAGTGGTGAGGAAAGTTAAAGGAAAAAGGGAAAATGTTATATTTGTAAGAAACTCGATCATTGGAAGAATGATTGTCTGGACAACGAGAAGGCAAAGAAGGAAGTAGCATCTTTATCAATAGCGGTGGAGAGTAGAGTTGGTGAGGGAGACGTACATGTGTTTATGGAAGTAACTTTCGGGTAGCGAATGGATGCTCGATTCGAGGGCGTCTTATTATATGACGTCGAATAGGAATTGTTTTTCTTCTTATATTGACAAAGAAGGAAATTCAATTGTAATGGAAAATGGGGCTATTTGTAAGTCGAAAGGCATTGGTTCAAATTCGGATGTTTGACGGAGTGGTTCGTACTCTCACTAATGTACGCTATGTTTCGAAACTTCAGAAGTCTCTTATCTCTTTGGGGCTGCTGGATTCTTTAGGTTAAAAGACCACTATTAAGATAGTTTGCAGGTTTCTAAGGGTGCGCTTGTAGTGATGAAGGATGCTAGTACTCATGGTGTTTATTTGCTTCAAGGAGTGACTATAAAAGGCGAAACTTGTGTGGGAGTTGATAGTTACCCTATCTTGAATGCAACTAGGTCGTGACATTTGAGGTTAGGCCATGTCTCGGAGAAGAGTTTAGATATTCTTCGAAAGAGGAAGATGATCGATGGAGAGAGTTTCAACAAACTAAAGTTTTGCGAGGAATGTGTCCTGGGGAAGCAAACCAAAGTTTCATTCGGTGAAGGAAACATGATTCGAAAAGGGTTCTTGAGTATGTTCACATGGATGTTTGGGGACTGACACCATTAGCTTCTTTGGTGGGAGCTCGCTATTATATTTCTTTCATTGATGAATTTTCTTGAAAGGTATGGGTGTATGCAATGAAGGCCAAGTCAAAGTCGATTGGAAAGTTCAAAGCATTGAAAGCTCTTATTGAGAATGAAAGTGGCAAGTCTTTGAAGGTTCTAAGGTCCAACAATGGCGGAGAGCATGTTTCCGGGGAATTCTTGAAGCTTTGGAAGCATCATGGTATTAGGAGGCATTTCACTACACCGAGAGATCCGTAGTCGAATGATGTTGCGAAGAGGATGAACCGTACTCTACTAGAGAAAGCTCGATGCTTGAGATTGACATCGGGTTTGTCTAAGGGATTTTGAGTTGAAGGTTTATCAACCGCGGTACATATTATTAATCGAATTCCATGCTCGGCTATGATAATAAAATTCCAGAGGAAGTGTGGAAGGAGCATTGAGTTGAGTTCTCTTCATGTGTTTGACAATCCCGTTTATGTGCATGATCTAGGAAATGATAAGCTTGACCCTAGAGCTTTCAAAAGGATTTTGCTTGGTTATATGGACGATGTAAAAGGCTATCGGATACGGAATCTGAAAATGAAGAAGGTTGTGAATTCTCATCATGTTACTATTGATGAGTCGGCTTTTTTTAAGGAGAATGATAACTCATCGGATATTCCGAGTTTGGTTCATGGTGAATCAAAGGAGAAGGAAGTTATGCCTACGTTTTGTCCAAGGAGTAGAGTAATTGGAGATACTTGTGAGGAAGCGGTTGATGTAATATCATATAGTCCGTTGGGTTCCTCTAGTAGTATTGGTGATGTACATGATTCTAGAGAGGATTCGGTTCAAGGTGGAGCCGAAAAGAGTTTGGGTTTGAGTGATGGTATTGCTAGTCGGGTGGGTTGTCGTGCTATAAGGCCACCCGAAAGGTATGGGGATTGAAGCTATCTTAGCTTTTATGATAATTTGGACTATGCTCTTCAAGTAGTCCAAGATGAACCGATGGACCATGATGACATCACGGAGTCAAGTGATAGCTCGAAGTGGATTTGTGCCATAGAGGAAGAGATGTAATCATTGTTTAAGAATCAAAATTGGGATTTGGTTCCACTTCCTAGAGGAAACCGTGACATTGGATGAAAATGGATATATAAGGTGAAGAATGATGGGAGACACAAAGCTAGGCTAGTAGCTAAGGGGTTTGCACAAAGAAAGGGAAAGGAGTATGATGAGATTCGCACTAGTTATGCGCCATACTTCAATTCGGATATTACTTGCTGTAGTTGTTATTCACGACTTGGAGTTGGAGCAACTTGATGTGAAAACTACCTTCTTGCATGGTGATTTGGATGAAGACATCTACATGGAGCAACTGAAATGTTTTATTGTAGATGGTAAGTCAAATTTGGTTTGCAAGTTAAAGAAATCACTATATGGTTTAAAGAAATCACCTAGACAATGATACAAGAGATTTGATCATTTTATGCTTGAAAATGGTTTGTTAGAAGCATCAAGAACGCTTATGTATATTTCAAGAAATTGGAAAATGATCATTGGATGCATTTACTTTTGTATGTGGATGACATGCTCATTGCTTCTATGGATAAGAATGAAATCAACAAGTTAAAACTGAGTTAATGAAATAAACAAGTTAAAACTGAGTTTGAAATCAGAGTTCAAAATGAAGGATCTTAGAGAAGCAAAAAGGATATTGGGCATGCAAATATAAAGGGATCGAAAGCGTTTTGAGTTGAAATTGGCTCAAAAGAAGCATATAGAGAAAGTGCTTTGTCAGTTTAGCATGGAGAATGCAAAGGCGTCAAATACACATTTAACTTTGCATATGAAGCTTTCGAGTAAGGGATCACCTATCTTGGAGGAAGACAAGGCTTATATGGAAAAGGTGTTATATGATAGTGATGTTGGAAGTTTAACGTGTGTTATAAGATGTACAAGGCCCGATATTGCAAATGCCGTCTGGATGGTTAGTCGGTATATGGCTAATTCGGGGAAATCACATTGGAAAGTTGCGAAGCTTATATTGAGATACCTTAGAGCTGTATCATCTCATGGTCTTGTTTTTTGCGGTAGTAAGGGGATGAATTGCAAGTTGGTTGATTACTGTGATTCGGACTACGCCGGTGACAGGGATCGAAGAAAATCAACTTTTGGATATGTCTTCACACTTGGTGGTATGACTATAAGTTGGAAATTGAGATTACAAACTATAGTGCTTTATCCGCTATGGAGGCGGAGTTGATAGCTGCGATGGAGGCGGCAAAGGAGGCACTTTATTTGAGGTGATTGTTGTGTGACTTGGGATTCGAGCATGATAGCATTGTTGTTCGATGTGATAGCCAGGGTGTTATTTACTTGGCAGAGAATTTGGTATTTAACTCACGGACTAAGCATATTGAAGTAAGAGAGTCGTTTCTAGTAGCCATGGAGGAAGATAAGCATGTATATCTTCGGAAAGTGCACACAAAAGATAACACGGCGGATATGTTAGGCATCGCGGGTTGGGAAATTCAAGTATTGCTTAAACTTGATTCGCTTGTTGAAGTGCTAGGTGCCACGGAGTGGCACGGTTGAGGTAGGAGATTAGTTATAGATGATGAAGAGTATCAGTGAGAGATTGTGGTTCTACGTTCTTGGTGAGGACTAGTTTACACTCTATAGTGCTTTTGTCTTTTGGTGAGATGGATTTGAGTGCTTTCAACACTTCGTTAAAGGGTAGGGGCTTTGCCTAAGCTCGTTGATGGAGTGCAAGGGAGGTGGCTTTGCCGAAGTTCATTGGGAAAGCATTCAGGCTTGTTTGGTTGAAGGTAGAAGTGGTGATAGTTGGTGCTATCAGTTGTTGATGATGGTATGCTACCATTGGAATTGGAGATGGATATAGTGTCGAGGTGGAGTGTTTAATTTTGGCTACATTATATGGATAAATTAAAGTGGTCGGAAGTAGCTTGGTGACAAAGAAGACGGTTCGTAAATCAGAGCTCGGAGGTAGAAATTATGGCAAAGAGAAGGGAAATGCTTCTTGAAGTAGCAACACGGACTTCTATCGTGTTGTAATAGACGTCTGTTGCTTTAGGGTTTTGAACTCGAGACTTGGGACAGACATCTATGGTTTCGAGAGACAATTTCCCGAAATATATAACAGACGTCTATCATAAAGTGACAGACGTCTGTGATGATTTTCGGCCTATTTTTCAGCTCAGGCTTGGTGTATTGATTTGTGATATTCGGAGGGATAATTCTAGAATTTTGCATACATTGTCTACTCTCTCATTACACTATTTTCATGATTCAGAGACAAAAATGATTACAAGGGTTTTATCCTCTATTAATTAGGGTTTATATAAACCCCCTTCTCTTCAATTCTCTTATCCACAAATTTATTCTATTTGAATATTGATCATTATAACCAATCTCATATACTCTTCTCATTGGTATTAATAAAGGCTCCCTCTCAAAGAGGATGTAAACTAATAAGACATTAGTGGAACCACTATAAATCGATTTGTGACTTATTTTATCTTTATTGCTTTGATTTTTGATTGCTTGTTTGGTGATTGTGATTGGTTTTGGATTGGACTGAGATTTGGATTGATATATTGATTGGTTGTTTTTGCACTTCTTATTACGATCTCATTTTCCACTGTGCCTTGAGGTTTTGATTTGAGTGATCTCGAGTTAGAATTCCTGCAACATCAAAATAATTCTTACAATTTTCCATCTCTTTTGGGCCTATCAATCTCAATAATTAAACATTTCATAAAAATGTTTTCTCATGAAAAAAGAATACAAAAGGTCGAGCGATAAAAGACTTTGATTTTATTGTAACTATCCAACATAAGATTCAACTGTAAATTGAGATATTAACTGTTAAAATGATATATTAGCTCCTACTTAAGTCTTAGACTTATTCAACTTTGTACAATATTGTACTAAAAAATTACATACCTTAAATTAATTGAGAGTGCATCGACATCGATTAGATCTAGAGAAGGAGAAATCAACAACCAGAACTAAAGATAGAAGAAGTGTCAGCAAACCAGGTTTTCATGTTATACTTTTAGTATAATCTTTTTTTTATTACTTGAAATGGAGCCATGCTAAAGGCATAATTAGACACCAAGCAACAGAAACTAACGGTTCCATGCACAATAGTTAACGTAACAATAAATAAATGAAAACAGTCAATGTAAATGAATAATTTTACTTTGTTCTCCCTCCAGAATATGATCATGTTTCATTAGTTGTTTGTGTTTGCCCGATCATTTCATAGGGGAAACTATTAAAAAAGACAAAACCTAAAGCAAACAAGCATAGAAAGCTCATAAGAAGTTGAAACAATACGACATGTAGTCATAATATTTTCATGTTCATAGGAAGGTATACATATGACATTAAGAGCACAGGCACTAAAAGTATAAAAATGCACAAATAATTAAAATTATTTAAATTTGGTTATAAAGTTCCATAACCATCAGAATATAGTATTATTCAAACTACTTATTTTCAAACCTAAAAAATGGTTTATATGCATATTCAGACTAAAGAAGATGGGCAATCGTTGAATGTCCATTCAAACATACACGATGTAGCAATGCAAAATTACAAGCACAAAGGATTATATCTATTCTAGTTATTGACTAGAAGTGGAGATGTAATACAAGGTATGAGTATTGTAACAAACTACCTCGAACGAGATCGAACATAATAGCTCATAAGATGTGAATTTCATATCTTAACGCTCCTCGTTGCTTCTGTGTTCATCGAATTTTAGTGGTGGTACAAACTCAGTCTTTATAGAGAACCTTAAACATGAGATAAAATTAAGATTAGGGTTTTAGGACTGAGCGAATAAGAATATAAAAAAATCAATCGTCAAGTAATAAAATGAAATAATTGAGAATAAACTAGAATCATAGGAAAACAAAGACGAGTTTGATATTGAATTTGAAAAATGAAAATGGGAGAGTAAACAGGAATCGGCAGAATGTGGAGAGAAATGGGTAGCGCAAAGAGCAAGCAGGTCTTGTGTTTCCTGTTTCTTGGGCTCAGTAGGCAATATATATATATATATATATATTACTATTATTATACCTATTTACAATTATTATATATATATTTTTATTATACCTATTTACAATTATTATTTAATTTATGATACTATCGATATATATCGATAGTATCATAAATAAAATAATAATTGTAAATAGGTATAATAATAGTAATATATATATATATATGTTTTCCTAACTGTCAGTTCGATTATTATAGATAAATTAATATAATATTTATATTAATTAATTTATTGTTATTCTTTAAATATTATTATATGGCCTAAAATTAGTTGATAATTTTTTTATCTAGAAATGAAGAAAATTGAAATACTGGTAATTAGTTTATTCAACAGATCTATGAGTTTCAATTATGTATATGACGGTGGTGATCATTTTTAATAATGTTAGTTGATTTTTTTTTCAAAGAATCATCCTTTGAAAAATGAATTTTGTTTTAGATTGCATTTTAATCAGATGTAACACAAGAGTTTGTTTAATTTTGTGTTACGGGGAATGGATTGAGTAGATTGAAGTTGGAGGGAAGGATGAAAGGTGACTTTTATATTAGTCTAGAGGCTAGATTGTGTTCTTTATCGTAACTGAAAGTATAGTTCTAAATTTCTAATTTTTTTTACTAGTTTGTCTAGTAATAAGTTTTTACTTATATTACATCAATTCTTTTAGAATTTGTCTTGAATTATTAAAAATATGAATAAGTGCATTTGTGCTTGAGTACCATACCATATGGAATATTTAGAGAAATCTATATTTATATCGATTTTGTAGCTTCTAACATTGGTCCTTTGGATATCCATTGTTGCTTTTGTATCGAGGAGAGAGCGCATGCATGATCACCCCATATGCGCGCGCCGACTAACTAGCTTGGCCGGGACTGAGCTGGTGTTGCACTTAAATTATTTTCGGACAGTCGTTTAATTTTAGGGATATTTTATAATATTCATTTATTATCCATTTTCTAAGAACATATGCTCCTACGTTACCTCCAATAACTAGTAACATTCTCTTGGTACTCCCTATTTAACTAATGAATATATGATATGAAAGAACAACATTTTCTACAATCATTTTCTCATCTGCCATATTTCTGTATGAATATAAAAGGAGCAATATATTTCATAATCAAAGCTGCCAACTCTGATTGACGTGCCTTAGTGCAAAGATCCATCGCATGCTATATTCAGCTATTTTATCGTGGAAGTAGTCCCGCTTATAGGTTGTCTTACACGTTTTGGAAAGAATGTCGAAACGTCTTAAGGTGATAGATGACGTATGCGAATTAGCTAGCAAGATCAACAAAATCATTGTTTCCAACAAATTTAAAACGTTCGAACAATGTCTGCAACCAACGACTTGTTTGGAAATGCTACTATTGAAACAAATAAACTGTTTCGATTTGACAAGCTCCACTTCAAGCAATGGAGATAGAAGATGGAGTTTTATTTGACTATAAGAAAGTTGGTGAACATACGCACAACCGAGAAGGCCTATGCTACTAGAAAAGCTAACGGATGACAAAAAAGTTATAGATCTGGATGGAGAACAACTATCTCTACAAAAACTTCATCCTTAAAGAATTGATTAATGATCTCCATGACTACTATAACTTCACCAAGTCTATAAGAGATATGTGGAAGGTGTTGTAGAAGAAGTACGGAACAGAGGAAGCTCTAGCTAAAAAATACGCAGTCGACCACTATCTGAAGTACCAAAACACGGATGATAAATAAGTGGAGACGCGGTCACACGAAATCTAGAAAATTTCCAATGAAATTATCTTCAAAGGTATGGTTATAGACGAATGAATTAAAATTGCTGTAATTATTGTAAATTTGCCCTATTGTTTGAAGGACTTTAAGAATGTGCATAGGCACATTACTAAGGATTTTCCTTAGAGAGCATAATCACTCGCCTCTGTATTGAGGAGGAGGTTCGTAAACGGGACCAGAAATAAAATGTGCTTATTATCACGAATAACAACACTAAAAAGGCCAAGTTTGTGGTTTTGAAACATAATCTAAAAAATTAAGAATTAAAACCACAACCGCCACAAACAAAAATGAACTTATGGGGAAACCGAAAAAGACGGTGAAGCCACCCCATAAGACAGACTCTGGACAGTTGTTCCATTTTTACAACCGTAGAAAAGCAGGTCATATGACACATAAGTGTCGAAACAACAGTCTAACTCTGTACCACATGCTAACTAACTGATGAGCCTTTTACGGTTATGATTTTTGAGATCCACTTTGTTGGTGGATTGGAGGGTTGATGGTTAAATAATGGTGTCTCACACCATGTTCACTATGATCGTGTTATGCTTAGCATAATCACTGCTGTTGAGGATCAAAAAGTGTTGCTAGGGATTCTCACACCACTATAATTACTAGCATTTAAAATATATAATTAAATTTATCTTTGGAAAGACGGCCGTTCTGAAAAATGTTATGCATACTCCAGCAATAAAAAAGAATTGATTTAAGGTTTTCTTCTTAATATGCATGGTTTTACTCAAGTAATTGGGGTTTATTTGTACACTTTAACTTATAAGGGCATGTTTGTATGAAAAGGTTATGCAAGTGAGGGGATGTTTAAGTTAAATGATGAATCGAATTAAGTAACTAGTTCTACTTATATGTTGTAAGATTTTAATATTAGGCGTACTAGAGTCTATCATGTTAATAAGTGTAGAATTAAAAACATGAGTGCCTTAAGCTTATTTTCTAAAATGTCACAAATTGATTTTGATAAATATGAATTTTTTTTAGCCAAGTAAAAATTACTAGGAAACCCCTTAACTAGGTTGATAGAATATCTAAACCCTTAGATTTAATTCATTCTTATGTGAACTTGACAATTTATTAACTATGGATGGTAAAAGATATTTTATAACATTCATTTATGTATAACTTGGGAAAAATAAAAATGTTATACTAAATATGTTTTAATTATTTATTACTAAAATTGAAAATTAATTTAATAAGAAAATCAAGAGACTTCATAATGATAGAGGAACAAAATATGAATCCATCTTATTCATTGGATTCTATAGCATACATCAGATAATTCGTGTGAGAACTGCTCTTTATTCATCTGAAATAAGCGTTAAAACTGAAAGAAAAAAATAGGACCTTTACCGTATTATTTGTAGTTGTTTTATTAAACTGAGGTGCATCATTACATTGGTGCGGTGAAATTTTACTAAACGTTTGTTGCCTATCAAATAGAATTCCTAAAGCTAAATGCAAAAATTCAACTTTTGAGAATTTGAAAAATCATAAACCTAATTTGTCGTATTCTAGAAATTGGGAATGTTTTGGCATACGTTCGAATTCCTGAACCTAAAAGAATTAAACTAACTAATAGAGTCTATGAGTAAGTGATATTTAATATACAATTAACAATAAAGAATATAGATTTTATAATCTAAAAGCACATGTTATTATAAAATCAAACGATGTTGATTTTATGATCATAAATTTCCATTGTAACTGAGAAATAATGGGAGAGCATCTACTAGTTATACTCATGTAATTAAAAGTAATGAATCTACCTAGAATATATCAAAACCTAGAAGAAGAGAGCTAGAGAAAATAAAGATTATGATCTTGATTTTTTTGCTATACCATAGATGAGGATCCCGCTAACCTCCAAGAAGCATTATCCTCTATTGATGTCCATTTCTGGTAAGAAGCAGTGGATGATGAAATGGATTCTCTTAAATCTAATAAAACCTGGCACTTAGTTGATTTACCTCATGCTTGTAAATCTATAAAAAAAATATGGGTACTTAAAAAGAAATTGATATTTGATGGTACGATAGAGAAATATAAGGCCCGCATTATAGCTAAGGGCTTTAGGCAAAGATAATACATTGGTTTCTTTGGTACTTTTTCACCAATTACTAGAATAGCATCAATACAAGCGTTAATTTCTCATGCTGCAATTTAGGATTTACTAATACACTAAATGGATATTAAATCTTCCTTTTTGAATGGTAAATTAGAAGAAGAAATTTCTATGGGCCGACCTAAATGTTTTGTAATCTCTAGCCAGAAATATAATGTTTTCAAGTTAGATAAATCTTTATATAGTCAAAAACAACATCCCATGCAATGGCATGAAAAATTTGGCGCTTTAATCATTTCGAATGGATTTATAGTTAACGAAGTGAAAATTTATTTATTACAAATCTAAAAATAACAATTGAACTATTATATGCCTATATTTGATAATTTGCATACATTTGCTTCAAATATTCATGCTATCAATGATGTCAATAGAGATTATAACTCGAAAAAGAAACCAAAAGGTCAATAGAGATTCGAAATCTTATCTGACCTACGGTGTGTAATCTAATGATAGTACAGATGCCGAAGCTACAAAATTACGCACTAGTTGACAATTAACCAGTAGCCAGTTCATTTAATTTAGTCAAGCCAATCATAGATCAAAGCTGCAATGCACTATATTCTGTAGAAAGGAGAAATTTCGGTAGCAAAACAAGGGTTGCAACCATGAATCATCAGTTAGCATCTACCAACAACAATAATGCTTTAGAACTTAGCATAGAAGAATCAACCATCATGAACGATAAGAAGGAAGAATGAAGATATAATGTCGGCTAGGGTTTTATGCCCTATACTTTATTAAGTGTAGTTATTTTCTATCGAGTACTCATGTTAGCAATCTGCTCAACAATATAATGAGATATATGTTTCAGGCTATATTTTCTTTTTAGATTAAAATTCTGTTTATTTAAAATATTGAATTCTAATCCTGATTCTAAATGTTGAATTCTGAATAATCACTTAGTTGTTTGTTTGCATTTATCATGCAGATCAAATAACAACATTCAACATTCATAACAAAAAAAACACTAAAAAAATTCTGAATTATTTTGTCTGAATATATGGCTTTATTCGGAACACTGATAAAAACAAACAACATAGAAAATTTTGATTTTTAAATCAGAACTTGGATTCAAAACTTCTTATTAGAGACAAACGCAGCCTAACTCTATTTAAACACGTAACGTTGTTGTGTAACCCCCTACAAAACTGAATAAACAATTATACTCATGTTTTTGCCGAGTATGCCTTTTTTTCTGTTAAAATTTTCCTTTTATACATTTACCTAGTAAAAACCGATCGTTTAAAGAGTTAATTGCATGAAAAACCATTCCACCTATGAGAAAAAAATTTAACTCACATATCCCATCTATGTGGTTGTTTGATATATCACACATTTCTACCATGTGATTTTCCATTCAATCATTCAGTTGATTTTCTACGAACTGTGAATTTTCAAATTAAAAAGAATCAATATAACATGAAATTTGTGTTTTGCATCTTTTGATTTCAATAAATTAGTAAAATCATCATCATAATCTATCGGCTTAAGCACAAGATTTTAGAGTTATCTAAATTATACTATTATGATTTATTGGATAAGAGTAATAGAAGAATGAACATGGGATGAGAGGTAAAAAGATAGATGGGTAACATAAGGGCAATTTTGTTCTAATATTTTTCGTAAATTTTAAAATTAGTCTTTTTTTTATCCATAAAAAAGAAAAGTTTGTTTCTTTGAACCTAAAAAAATATCTAATGAATATTGTACTAAATATTTTTCCCACCACATAATAGTTCTTATATTCTTTGTTAAAATTTTGAAATTTTTAGCGACACTTTGGTCTTAATATTCTTTATTTCATTTTCAGTCACCAAACCACCGAATAATAACTCTGCTAAACTCAGCAAAACTTAATTAATATGGCTAGGCATTTGATAACAATGACCCATCGTACGGTCGATAACAGACTAAACCTGATCGGCCCAATGGTCAGAATTTTCTTACACGTTCAAATATTCAGCCCGGCCCATGTGAAATTTCCAACTAAACGGCACTAAGTTTTTGCTACCTTTATCTTAAAAAGCAATCCATTTCAGCACGATACTTCTCTGATAACAGGTCCAAATCCTGGTATTCAAACGTATATGAAGAGCTAAAATACCAACATATTATGGATCCTAGCCCAGTTGTTTAATGGCAAGGCCCAGTTTTAATTTAGAAGCCCAATATCGTCTAGACCTGATCAAATTTGAAACCGCACGCCGTTCCACGTTTAGATGAAAAAACCCACCTCATATCTTTATGTTTTGGATTTAGAATTGAGTTAGCTTCCGGTAATATATATACTACCTATACATGCACTAAATGATACTCCCTGAATATTTGTTTGATGATGTAACCTGAAGCTTTTCAAAATTTAACAAGCCATTTTGATTAATTATTATGATTGTTTGGAAGGGAGATGCATCTTTAAATTTTTGTATCCTACCTACTTGTACATAGACCCGTCAAAATATGATTCGACGCATTAACCCAACTCATTTGTCCTACTTTTAAAACGGTAAATTTACCGTCACCGTATCGATTATGCTGGTATATCGACTTAACTTTAAAATGGTAATCGATTGACTGGTAATGGTAAATTTACTGCTACCATAACAGCCCTAAGGAATACCTCGAGTAAGTTACTTAGCTTCGGTAGACCTATATTGTTGTGTAACCTAGGATGAACATGGCAACTACATTGATTGATAATTAAAATTAACCGAGCGACTAATAAATGAATAGTAAATAATAACGACGTTGGTGTGAAACCCGGTTGATTAAAGTAGCGACTGTGTGCCACTGTGATATTAGTTATATTACATGGTTACAAGGACGGGACGTTGCACAACACATATGTGTGTACATTTATGTGCATATGAGCGTGTGTATATTCAATTTCAACCCTTATCCGTTGTTTTTATTGTATTTTCTTTAATATTTTTAGCGCGTGTGTATGTGCGTGCGTATGTGCGTGCAGATTCATTCATTCTTACTTAATTGTCAGTTGTTCTCCATAGTATTTTCTTTACTACCCTTACTATTTATTTCTGAGAATAATTTTTTGTCTAACATATATGTGTAAATAAAATTAAAGAAAATTTGTAATTTATTTTGTTAGTTATAGGCCGGTATTGTTGCTTTCCTATTGCTGCATTTTTTTTTTTTGGGGCTAGTCTTTGTCCTTGCACCAATCACGTGATTTGTTAAAAATACACTCACTCTAAATCTACAATAGCGATGGACAATAATATATCTGTATTGCATATTGGTTATTCGCACAAGAATACGGCCCCCAGAAGATCTCCATTTAGCCCAATAATTATTCTGCTTTAACAGGCCCGATCACTAGTATTGAAACACTCAGCCTAGTTAACGTGTATGAGTAGCTTTAAATACCAAGATATTATGGACCTCGGCCCAGTCATATCACAGCAAGGCCCACTGCTAATTTAGAAGAGCTCTATTTGGCATTTAGGGAAAGATTACTTGAAGATTGGTTTGACACTACATGACCCAGGATTTCTATTAATTAAAATTTGAATATTTAATTAATTTTAAATATTAATAAGTGAAATTTATAAGTCGAATAAATTTTATTTCGAATAATTAGATTTAATTGGATAATTAAATCGATAATTTAATATGTGAGAATTCAGAAATAATTGAAAATCGGGTTAAATATGATTGAAAATGATTTGTAAAATTTTATTATATCATATTGAAGTTATAATGATGTTATAGAACTTTTAAAATTGAATTAAAAGTTTATTTGTGAAAATTGAATATTTTAATATTTAAATCGACTAGTGAAACTAGTCATTTTTCGAACAGTCTCAGAATTGGACGAAACTAGTTCCATTGGATCCGTAATAGTTTGTTATTATCATATTTCAATTTACGTAGCAATCGGAGTTTTCATTTGACCGTGGCAGCTCGAAACGCATCGAAATTGTTTTAATATTAATTTGGCGAGTTAAAATAGTCATTTTTCAAACAGTCTCGGATTTCGACGAAACCAGTTTCATCGGATCCGTAATGTAATATTATTGTAAGGTTTCAAATTTCGTGTCAATCGGATTTACCGTTTGTCCGGTGCAATCTAAAACGCCTAGAGAATCGTTTAATCGGTTTAATTTTAAATCGAACGTTTATTGTCATAACTCGCACAGATGATCGAATTAGCTCCCGAAACACGTTCCATTTTATTCGCAACGCGGGGTAAACCTTAGGAACGTCAACCGGCACGCTTCGTTTGGAGTTCGGAAAATCCGGGATGAATAGTGTCGTTGGAATTTTCTATATAAGGACATATAATTTTCATTTTGCAAAGAAATAAAAAAAAAAACCTAGGTCAAATTTCAGGCCGCCGCCTCCAATAACATTCAATGGCCGAAAATTCATTTCGTTCTTCCTCAAATTTCTTCAAATCCGTTAACAATTAGCAGAAAGCTTCAACTACAAAGTTGAAGAGCACGTTGAGATCTTGATATCCAACGGCTATGATCGCGAATGGTGTTACGGATTGGCGGCAAATCTTCCTCAAACAGCCGAAGGTTGCGCACGCTTCTCGAGCTTGGGGTGGCCGAGCTTGGCCAAACTGCGGCCGAAGGTTGAGGTGGTGATGAGCTTTCGTTTGGTGGTGGAGTGATGTGGTTTCAGGCAGCGTGGTGGTCGCGGCATCGAGCCCTAAGGGGGCGGCGTTGGGTTCGAACGTACTGGAAAAAAAAACGTGAGAGGGAGAAGATAGTCACGACCTTGAGGTCCTGATGCAGAATGAACGGCTAGAGATTAGGTTAAAAATTTAAAAACAAAATTGTAAATGTTAATTATCTTTTAAACGTGTAACTTTTAAAATTCATATCTTTTTCATACGAGGTCGAAAATGCACGAAACAAGTTGCGTTGGGTTCGTATGGACGAGCACTACGCTACGGAATTAGATTGGAGTCGTTTGGAGCTAGTGAGAATTTCGGGTAAAATTAAACGCGTCTTTAATTTTATTCGAAATAAAAGTTGAAAACGGAATTGAAATCAAGGTGAAAACTTCTCACTCAATCGAATAGTTTCGATTTATATTTTAAATAGTTAGATTTAAAATTTTTTGATTGTATGTCTGAATGTTGATTAGTATCTATTGATTGTTGAAATAGACATTATGCGCCGTTAGTAAGCGGATGTTATTTATTAAAAACATATACCGCGAATATTTCACAGTACAGTGAAATTGGTATTATTTATGTACTTGAAGTTGATTTTTCCCGCATTATATAGCGGACAAGATCCTATTGCGCCGCATAATAGCGGATAATAATTTATGAATCCCATATACCGCGATAATTCCGTACTGGAGCGGAATTGGTATTGTGCTAACATCTTTGGATGCAGGGAAACAGGTTGGAGGGATCCAACTGGATTTCTCAACTGTGTTGATTTATTTACAGATATTGTGATATTTGTTGATTATCATATCGATATATGATATTTGGATGTCGTGATTGACTATTTGGTGCTGCTGCATCATCGGATCCATTTCTGAAGTTTTAAAATAATGATTTTGGTTTTAAAAGGGATTTTAAAGTGATTTTCGAAAGTATACGTTTTATTTAATTTTGAATTGTTAAAATAAATAAACGTTATAATTTTATTTTCATAAAAGTTATGATTTTTGAAAAATAATACTTAAGTGTGATTGTGAAGTATATAAGCTTTAAATAACGATTTTAATAAATTTAGTTAAATTGGGATTTTTGAATTGTTTTAAAAACAATTTATATAAAAGATTTAAAATTTGATATTTATAAATTAAAAATATAGGAATTATAAAACGAGTATTTATAAGCGTTAAAATGAATTATAAATGAATTCATAAGTGAATAATATTTGTAATTTGTAAAGTTTTAAAAGAACGATTTGTAAGTAAACGGATTATAAGTATTTAACTTATAATATGCACTTTTGGTATATATTTGAGATATATATAAATTGAATCGGATTAATAAAGGAGAATTTTAAATCAAAGCTTATAAATAGAAATGGAATTTATAGACATTGTTTGTAAATTCGAAATCAATGGAATTTGATAAATTGAAAGTTGAAAATTGGTTAAGGAAGTATATTCACGATTTTGGACAGTGAATATATTATCAGATAAAATGGATATGCTTGGGAAAATGAATATTATAAATGAAGTTAATCGTTTTAACGGTGTTTTAAAATGCATTAACCATCGAAAACATAGATTTCAACGTTCATTGTTGAAATGACGTTTTCGAGAAATAAGGAAATGGTGGACTATAACACAGTTGTTATAGTAAATGATTTCCGAAAGGAAATGTTTTTGTATAGTATTGGGATTTATATATCTATCTAAATTTCGAATCCCTATACTAGTGATTTTGGGTCGTCGTAACGATGTTTTACGCAACATTCGTTTTGACCCAAATAAACGTGTTAAGTGAATGTTTTCCTTAAAGAATGCAATATATACTTAATTTCGATATTAAGTATATTGAATATTTTCTAAGTATTGAAAATAAATGGATTTGTGAATTACTTATTAATAAATAAGTATGGAAATGTTTTTCCAATGTGAAATGAAACGTTTTGAGAATTTATCTTTTTGAAGAAAAATTGAAAATGAATAATAGAAATCGTATATTCATAAATATCTTGGAATGTAAATTCACTATGGAATTCATAAATGGAAAGGGGAATTTGATTAAAAATAAACGTTGATTTATTTTTGAAGTGTGGAAAGATATATCTAGTAAAGATATTTTGGAAAGTAAATAATTTGGGAAATTATTTGGAAATTGGTGATGTTGAGCATGCCTATCGATAGTTAGAAAATCCGACTATCAATATTTACCTTTAAATAGGTATTGTTGTGATTGTTTGAAATTGAATGCCACACTTATTTTTAATATAAGCGCTCACTATTCGGGTTAGCCGGGAAAGGACCTTGGAGTCTGTAACAACCCGCATATTTATCGATTTTATATTTAAATATTTATTTAAATATTTTATCGTTAGTCGAATTTTAGTCCGAAAAGCTACTTTTTGCATACGGTCGAATTAGGACTCGGGACCACTCCCATTGAGTTTAAAATGCCGTTTGCGACCTTTTTGAGTATAAGCTTCGATATGTTGGAGAAAGTTGATTTTTGCTACTTTTCACTTTGGGTTTGGTTTTGGCCTCAGCCCTATGTTAACTTATACTCCAAAACTGAACCACTCTCCCCATTCTCCCTCACTTCTTTCTCTTTTCAGTTTTCTTAGCATTAATGGTGGGAGAGATTGGAAATTAAAACTCCAAAACCCTAGTTCCTCTTGCAAATCAAATTCCTAGCTCCAAACTCAAGAAGAACCCATTGGTAAGCTTCTCTTCTTCTTCTCCAACTTATTCTCTTACCAATTTCAGAAATTCCTAAACCTAATTTTGGAAATGTTCTTGTTTTTGAGCTTAGAATCAAGCTCAATTGGGTTGTGTTGAAGAGAGGTTGATTCTCCATTTGCTTTCAAGCTTCTTCTTGTTTGATTTTGTGAAAAGGTGAGATTTTTATCTCACATCTATGTCTATATCCATCTTTGTGGTTAGGTATGAATTCGTAACATTTATGCATATTCATTTGCTTTTGATTTGGATCGAATGGGTGGATATTCCAATTTTTGTGAAAATCCTTTTATGGATGTTTGATTACGATATTTGGGGTGTATCGAAGAGCCTATAAGTCCGGGCTGTCATTTGACGTAAATCCTTAGTCGTCGTTGCTCGCTCGATCGCTCCCGACATCGTTTGGGCCATATGGCCTAGGCAAATTGTTGCCTTTACCAGGTTTTCCGACGTCTGGAGACCAATGCCAGACGTCTGGTTTTGCAACTTGGAGAAAAATAAAATACGGCAGAGGAATAAATAAGGCAGTGGCTAATTTCAGACGTTTGAATTATTGTTTCAGACGTTTGGAATAAGGTTAGACGTCTGTTTTGTGTTTTCAGACGTCTGGTTGGTTTTCTGGATTGTTTTCTGGGAAATTTCAAGAAACCAAATCCAGACGTCTGGACAACCCCTCAGACGTCTGGAAATCCCTAGTTTTGCCTATTTGCCAAATTTTGAGTATATTTCCAACTTTAATCGATTCGTGTTGATTCCTTTTTTGTTGTTATCATTTGTTATTGACTTTGATGACATTTTATTCGTGATTTTCGGGAATATCCATTTCTATGGATTTGGTATCGATTTATTTGGATTTTATTCACGTCTTTGAATGTGAATTTTGGTGATTGATTGTCCTACAATCATTTTTGTGATTTGTCACTTTAAAAATATAAAAGTTTCAATACTAGTATTAAATATCAAAACTCTTCCATCAAAACGATTCCAACACTATTTTATTTACAAAGCTCGTTTTTCTCAAACCGTTTTCCAATCTACTAGTATATACAAACCTTTACCTCACTCGTATGAGGAATCTAATTAAACGGCTTAGTAAAACAAGTGGTATGAAATGCTTGCGTTTACTTGTACACTTAATTCTTGGACTTGTTCGATTGAATCTCTTGTGACAATTTTCTAGTGGAAACTTACAATTTGTTCGTAAATATTTAAGTTAAGCTAGTGGTTATGGGACATGATGCTAAACTCATATATTTACTAGCTTAGTGTAATTGACACTTCTTGATGATCATGACGATCATCTTTGTGATTTAGACTAGCAATGTGCGATGTCTCTTTGTCTGCGAGGGAGATTAAACCCCGTTTTGTGGAGTTTCGACTCAATTTGGTGGGGTAGCGACCCATGGTCTTCGGGCCGTTTGTGCAGCTTCGGCTCAATTTGTGATGGTTAGCGACCATGGAATTAGCATTCTGTTTGTGATACACGTGTTGGTGGGCTTTATGCTCCCGTTTGTGATAGGCCTCCCCCCTTTTGTGATTTCTGGATTTCTTGAGATGATTTCTAGAATTTGTGTTTCACCAATTTTCGTGATTTCCATTGATAAGTTTTATCAATATTTGTGCATTGGTGAATTTGTGTGTCATTGACTTTTGTGATTGAAATTGATATTATTGTCAATATTTGTGCATTGGTGAATTTGTGTGTCATTGACATTTGTGATTGACGTTGATATTATCGTCAATATTTGTGGTTTGGTGAACGAAATAAGGAGTATGACATTTCTTAGATTCTTGTGTAGATTTGGTGATATTGATTAATCTCTTGTTGATTTTCAATTACTTATATATATCACAGCTTGGCATAGTGATTATTATGTGTTTAGTCATATCTCTTATTCTATATCGTTTCACCTGATATATATAGCTAGACTGATCCGTTTATTATTTTCTTATTAAATAATACTCGGGTCAGACCGAGATGTTACAGGTGCTTCTGCTTGACTTCTCTCTTGGGATTGATTCCTCTGACTTTTGGTTAACTACTTAGATTAGTAGTTTTTGTTGTATACATTTGAGATATAGACTCCATAATGTATACTTATTCTTTTGTGTAGTTCATGTAACTATTCTTTTGTGATATTGTGGATCTTTTTAGACCACTACTCTGATATACACTTTCATGTGTAATATTCATATCTATTTCCGCCTTTGTGATATGAATTGTCTGTGACTGATTTGTGTTATGTTTATTTCTATATTTGTTCCCGAAGACCTTTATAGCCACTGTGTAGTAGCTTTGAGTTTGTGTCGGTATGTCGGATTTCCTCTTGAGATGAAAAGTTATATTTTTATCCGGTATATCGATACTCGCACAAAGCAATTATACAGATGGTCGCTCCTCAACAGCCTTATTCTCCGTGCTAGTTGACAGCATTCACTGTAATGTTCTTGGCTAGCGTGGGTATAGAGGTGGGGCGTCACAGCTTGGTATCAGAGCCAAACTTCGGAACAATATGGAATATTATAACAAGGATCATCGTCCTAAGTCCATCTTAGGAGTCATGCTTTAGGATTTTATTCGGGTCTACGTACCGTCTTATCCTATTTTCTTTTATGATTCCTTGTTTTGTCTATCAAGATTGCTTGATATTCAATTTGGTGAATAACCTTCTACTTCCTTTTCTTTCTTTCTAAAGGAAGAGAAATGTCTAGACCTGGCCGCCCCAGAGCCGTGCCATCTAGCACTCCACCCCAGGATGGAGTTTTTATGACTGCTCAACAGCTTCTTGATTTGGTAACTAATGCTCAAGCAGCTGGAGCTAACCCGGAACCTACTCACCCAAAGTCGGGATTTGCACGCTTGTAAAGCGATTACACCAATTTGGGTGGGGAGCCATTCAAAGGTTCCGAAAATGTTATTGAAGTCCAAGCTTGGCTTAGAACATGCGATCGCATCTTTTCGCGCATGAATCTTATTAACCTTCACCGAGTTCAGGTGGCCTCTAGTATGCTCCGAGAAAGAGCATTGGACTGGTACGAGCTTCTTATTTCTGAGATTAATAAAGCAGATCTCACCTGGGAGCAATTCCGGGGACGCTTCGAAATAAAATTCATGCCAAAAGCTGAGAAAGTGACATTGGCTCGACGATTTATAGACCTTGTTCAAGGTGAGTCCTCCGTGACTGATTACGTCGCCTCCTTCGAGTCGCTTTCCAAATATGGGGTTGAATACATCAACACCCCTCTGAAGAAGAATCAGAGATTTGTTTATGGCTTAAACAAAAATCTCAAGAAGCCATTACTTCTAAAATTAGAAGTTTCTTTCGACCAACTCGTTGATATCGCTCTTCGTCTTGAAGAGGCGGATAGAGAGAATGATGTTGAAGTGGTGGGTTCCAAACCAAACTTCAGCAATAACAAGAAGATGCCAAACAAATTTAAAGGTCCTTATCCCAATAAAAAGGGGAAAAAAGCAACCTCCGTGGCAAAGACTTCTTCCTTTGGCCGTGGGGAATGCTATAATTGTGGTTCGAAGGACCATTATGCGAACAAGTGCCCAAAGTCTCTCTCTTGTCCCTACTGCAAAGTTCCCGGTCATGTTATATCTTCATGCCCCAAGCTTCAGGGCAAGAAGGAGGGAAAGTCAAATGTTGCTCAAGCCCCTGGCAACACATTTCGTGGTCAAGGTATGCCTCATTCTATCCTTGATGAAATTATTTTATTTCGTGATCATCCTATTCGAGTTCTTTTTGATACGGGTGTGTCCCATTCTTTTATATCAAAAGAACTTGTTGATGCTTTTTCTTTGGATGTTTTGTGTTTGATGACTTCTTTGAGAATTGCGAATCCGGTTGGTGGATCCGCAACAATCAGTTTATTGTGTAAAGATGTCGAAATTATTTTGTGTGATTTTCCTTTCCTAGCCGATTTGCATGTCATGCGTTATTTAGGCTTTGGAATGATTTTGGGAATGGATTGGCTTAACCGTTATGAAGCTCATATCCTATGTCCTGAGCGGAATGTTCATCTTCGACATCCTCAATCTGTTAAGCAGATTTCTATTAATCTTAAAGATTCAGATTCCAGCTTGGTTGCATCTTTATATTCTTTAAATCCTCGTGATGATGATGATGATGATGAGGGTGATATTATTTCTCTTATTCACGTCGTTCGTGAATTTTCTGACATATTCGAGCCCGTTTTAGGATTACCACCTAAGCGAGCAATTGAGTTCAGAATTAATCTTATTCCTGGAGCTCAACCTATCACTCGTCCTCCGTATCGTATCTCTAATAAAGAAAACGAGGAGATGCGTAAACAATTATCCGAACTAGAGACGAAGCAATTTATTCGCTCTAGTTCATCGCCTTGGGGAGCTTCGGCTATTTTTGTGAAGAAATCCGATGGGACACTTAGGCTTTGCGTTGACTACCGCAAGCTTAATGATCTTACTATCAAAAATAAATACCCTTTACCTCGGATTGATGATCTATTCGATCAGCTTAGTGGTGCTAAGGTCTTTTCACAATTAGACTTAGCTACTGGATTTCATCAGCTTCGTATTTCAGAGGATAGTATTCCTTTGACATCGTTCCGTACTCGTTATGGATCTTATGAATGGCTTGTCATGCCATTTGGTTTGACGAATGCCCCGGCTTATTTCGTTGACCTTATGAATCGAGTCTTCAAAGATTTTCTTGATCGATTTGTTCTCATCTTTATTGATGATATTCTTGTGTATTCAAAAACCGAAGAGGAGCATGAAAAACATCTTCGGATTGTGTTGGAAACTCTTAGGAGTAATCAATTAAAGGCAAAGTTTTCTAAATGCCACTTTTGGCAATCTCGTGTGAAGTTTCTCGGTCATATTATTTCCAAATCCGGAATTTCCGTGGATCCTTCAAAGATTGAAGCGATTCAAGATTGGAAGAGACCGGAGAGTGTGACAGAGATTCGTAGTTTTCTCGGCTTGGCGGGCTATTACCGTCGTTTTATCAAAGACTTTTCTAAGATTGCCGTGTCTCTCACTAGTTTGACGAGGAAAGGAGTTAAATACATTTAGTCGGACAAATGTGAAGTTTCTTTTCAGAAATTAAAAGAACTTCTTTCTGATGCTCCTATTCTCGTTATTCCCGAGGGGAATCAAGATTTCGTTGTTTATACCGATGCTAGTCGCGTTGGTTTGGGTGTCGTTCTTATGCAAAGAGAACGTGTTATTGCTTATGCTTCTAGGCAATTGAAGCCTGCTGAGACTAGATATGCGACTCATGATTTAGAGCCCGCAGCTATTGTTTTCGCCCTTCGTATTTGGCGTCATTATCTTTTAGGAGAGAAATTTGTTCTTTATACCGATCATAAGTCCTTGAAGTATTTATTCTCTCAGAAGGAACTTAATTTGCGTCAACAGCGTTGGCTCGAGTTTCTTGCACCTTATGATCTTGATATTCTTTATACCCCCGGTAAGGGTAATCGTGTCGCCGATGCTCTTAGCCGTAAACAACAAGCTGTTGTCTCTATGATGATATCTGAATGGAACGATCTCGAGATCTTATCCACTTGTGAGATTCGAGACCGCGTATCCGATTTATGTTCATCTCTTGTTTTATGTAGCCTTGAGGCTCATCCTTCTCTTTTAGACCGCATTCTTGAAGCTCAAAGGCTAGATCCCGAATTGGCTCTTCTTAGCCAAAATATTAAGGATAAGATTGATATTGAAGGATTGAAAGACTTTGATATCGATTCTCGTGGCGGCGATCAGAGATTTGGTAGACTCATCGTGCCAAATATTAGCGATCTTCGTAAAGATATTTTAGAAGATTCACATCGTTCTAGATTCACCATTCATCCCAGTAGTAGTAAAATGTACGCGGATATGAAGCGACTTTATTATTGGGAGGGAATGAAACTTGACATCGCTAACTTCGTTAAGCGTTGCATGACTTGCCAACTCGTTAAAGCCGAACATCAAAGGCCCGGTGGGTTATTACAACCTTTAGAAATTCCTATTTGGAAGTGGGATCAAATTTCCATGAATTTTGTTGACGGCCTTCCCCGTTCTCGTTCGGGTTATGATAGCTTATGGGTGATCATTGATAGACTTACTAAATCCGCCCATTTTATTCCCGTTCGATCTAATCGAACCGTTCCTCTTTTGGCCAAAATCTTTATCAAAGAAATTGTTAAATTGCATGGAGTTCCTACTTCTATTGTTAGCGATCGTGATCCATTATTTACTAGTGGATTTTGGAAGAGTCTTCAAAAAGCTTTAGGAATGAAGCTTAATTTTAGCACCGCTTATCACTCCCAGTCCGATGGACAAACCGAGCGTGTGAATCAAACTCTTGAAGATCTTCTTCGCGCTTGTGTTCTTGATTTTGGTGGAAGTTGGGAAGATCATATTTCACTTGTTGAATTTTCCTGTAATAATAGCTTCCAATCTAGTATCGGTATGGCACCTTTTGAGGCACTCTATGGAAGGCCATGCGGATCTCCTTCTTGTTGGCTTGAGGCCGGTGAGAAGCTGGTTTTAGGTCCAGATTTTATTCGTGATTCCATAGAAAAGATTGATCTTATTCGTCATAGGATGAAAGAAGCCCAGAGTAGACAAAAATCCTATGCCGATAACTGGAGAAGGAAGTTAGAATTTTCTGAGGGAGATCTTGTGTTCATTCGTGTTTCACCTATGAAAGGTGTTGTACGTTTCAGTCGATCGGGAAAATTGGCGCCTCGATATATTGGGTCATTTTCTATCATTGAACGTATTGGTTCCATGGCTTATCGCCTTTTATTACCGGCTCAATTTTCTGCTATCCACGACGTGTTTCATGTTTCTCAACTTCGAAAATGTCTTCGAGATTCCGATTCTGTTCTTGAGCCCGGTGTTGTGGAAGAGATTGAAGTTTCGCTTAATTTAACTTATGAGCAGCATCCTATTCGAATTGTTGCTTCGGAGGTCAAACGACTTCGAAATAAAGATGTTCCGCTTGTTAAAGTTCAATGGTCTTCAAATCCTAAGGATTGTTCTTGGGAATCTAGAGAATTCATCGAACGAACACATCCGGACTTACTTTCTCGTGCCCTTTGAGGTAAACTTCTATTTCGAATTTCTTCTTTTGTGTTGATATGCTTTTATGGTTGTTACTTTTTGTTCATTTATTCCTTATGATTGCGAGGACGCAATTTCTTTAAGGAGGGGAGTCTGTAACAACCCGCATATTTATCGATTTTATATTTAAATATTTTATTTAAATATTTTATCGTTAGTCGGATTTTAGTCCGAAAAGCTACTTTTTGCATACGGTCGAATTAGGACTCAGGACCACTCCCATTGAGTTTAAAATGCCGTTTGCGACCTTTTTGAGTATAAGCTTCGATATGTTTGGAGAAAGTTGATTTTTGCTACTTTTCACTTTGGGTTTGGTTTTGGGCTCAGCCCTATGTTAACTTATACTCCAAAACTGAACCACTCTCCCCATTCTCCCTCACTTCTTTCTCTTTTCAGTTTTCTTAGCATTAATGGTGGGAGAGATTGGAAATTAAAACTCCAAAACCCTAGTTCCTCTTACAAATCAAATTCCTAGCTCCAAACTCAAGAAGAACCCATTGGTAAGCTTCTCTTCTTCTTCTCCAACTTATTCTCTTACCAATTTCAGAAATTCCTAAACCTAATTTTGGAAATGTTCTTATTTTTGAGCTTAGAATCAAGCTCAATTGGGTTGTGTTGAAGAGAGGTTGATTCTCCATTTGCTTTCAAGCTTCTTCTTGTTTGATTTTGTGAAAAGGTGAGATTTTTATCTCACATCTATGTCTATATCCATCTTTGTGGTTAGGTATGAATTCGTAACATTTGTGCATATTCATTTGCTTTTGATTTGGATCGAATGGGTGAATATTCCAATTTTTGTGAAAATCCTTTTATGGATGTTTGATTACGATATTTGGAGTGTATCGAAGAGCCTATAAGTCCGGGCTGTCATTTGACGTAAATCCTTAGTCGTTGTTGCTCGCTCGATCGCTCCCGACATCGTTTGGGCCATATGGCCTAGGCAAATTGTTGCCTTTACCAGGTTTTCAGACGTCTGGAGACCAATGCCAGACGTCTGGTTTTGCAATCTGGAGAAAAATAAAATACGGCAGAGGAATAAATAAGGCAGTGGCTAATTTCAGACGTCTGAATTATTGTTTCAGACGTCTAGAATAAGGTTAGACGTCTGTTTTGTGTTTTCAGACGTCTGGTTGGTTTTCTGGATTGTTTTCTGGGAAATTTCCAGAAACCAAATCCAGACGTCTGGACAACCCCTCAGATGTCTGGAAATCCCTAGTTTTGCCTATTTGCCAAATTTTGAGTATATTTCCAACTTTAATCGATTCGTGTTGATTCCCTTTTTGTTGTTATCATTTGTTATTGACTTTGATGACATTTTATTCGTGATTTTTGGGAATATCCATTTCTATGGATTTGGTATCGATTTATTTGGATTTTATTCACGTCTTTGAATGTGAATTTTGGCGATTGATTGTCCTACAATCATTTTTGTGATTTGTCACTTTAAAAATATAAAGGTTTCAATACTAGTATTAAATATCAAAACTCTTCCATCAAAACGATTCCAACACTATTTTATTTACAAAGCTCGTTTTTCTCAAACCGTTTTCCAATCTACTAGTATATACAAATCTTTACCTCACTCGTATGAGGAATCTAATTAAACGGCTTAGTAAAACAAGTGGTATGAAACGCTTGCGTTTACTTGTACGCTTAATTCTTGGAGTTGTTCGATTGAATCTCTTGTGACAATTTTCTAGTGGAAACTTACAATTTGTTCGTAAATATTTAAATTAAGCTAGTGGTTATGGGACATGATGCTAAACTCATATATTTACTAGCTTAGTGTAATTGACACTTCTTGATGATCATGACGATCATCTTTGTGATTTAGACTAGCAATGTGCGATGTCTCTTTGTCTGCGAGGGAGACTAAACCCCGTTTTGTGGAGTTTCGACTCAATTTGGTGGGGTAGCGACCCATGGTCTTCGGGCCGTTTGTGGAGCTTCGGCTCAATTTGTGATGGTTAGCGACCATGGAATTAGCATTCCGTTTGTGATACACGTGTTGGTGGGCTTTATGCTCCCGTTTGTGATAGGCCTCCCCCTTTTGTGATTTCTGGATTTCTTGAGATGATTTCTAGAATTTGTGTTTCACTTATTTTCGTGATTTCCATTGATAAGTTTTATCAATATTTGTGCATTGGTGAATTTGTGTGTCATTGACTTTTGTGATTGACATTGATATTATTGTCAATATTTGTGCATTGGTGAATTTGTGTGTCATTGACATTTGTGATTGACGTTGATATTATCGTCAATATTTGTGGTTTGGTGAACGAAATAAGGAGTATGACATTTCTTGGATTCTTGTGTAGATTTGGTGATATTGATTAATCTCTTGTTGATTTTCAATTACTTATATATATCACAGCTTGACATAGTGATTATTATGTGTTTAGTCATATCTCTTATTCTATATCGTTTCACCTGATATATATAGCTAGACTGATCCGTTTATTATTTTCTTATTAAATAATACCCGGGTCAGACCGAGATGTTACAGGTGCTTCTGCTTGACTTCTCTCTTGGGATTGATTCCTCTGACTTTTGGTTAACTACTTAGATTAGTAGTTTTTGTTGTATACATTTGAGATATAGACTCCATAATGTATACTTATTCTTTTGTGTAGTTCATGTAACTATTCTTTTGTGATATTGTGGATCTTTTTAGACCACTACTCTGATATACACTTTCATGTGTAATATTCATATCTATTTCCGCCTTTGTGATATGAATTGTCTATGACTGATTTGTGTTATGTTTATTTCTATATTTGTTCCCGAAGACCTTTATAGCCACTGTGTAGTAGCTTTGAGTTTGTGTCGGTATGTCGGATTTCCTCTTGAGATGAAAAGTTATATTTTTATCCGGTATATCGGTACTCGCACAAAGCAATTATACAGATGGTCGCTTCTCAACAGCCTTATTCTCCGTGCTAGTTGACAGCATTCACTGTAATGTTCTTGGCTAGCGTGGGTATAGAGGTGGGGCGTCACAGGGTCGTATAACCCATTCCGAATATGTGATACGTCGTAATGAATTGCATTTGATGACCGGTGTTGAAGACCGGATATTTTTGAAAACGGAAGGATTACCGTTGAGTTACTCTGCATCGGCTGATCTCCGATATAGAGGTTTTATCACCCTTAGTGACGGAAAGTCCGGACGTGATTAGAAATTATCCGAAATGCAAGGACTTCTTTGTAAGTGCCTTCAGTTCTGTTCGAGCCCGGAACAGACTTGTATGGATTGTATGTCTGACATTACAAGTTGAGATATAAAGCTGATTTCTTTCAAATATATTTCTGTTGGTGGCGGAGAATTTATTCTCTTAGCTTAACACCCTTCTCTGAGACGTACGAGCTCAGAGGTTATGTAGTTGAAGGTTATTAGTGATATACTCCCAATTTGGTAATGTGACATGCTGAGTGTTGCTGTGAAATGATCATTGTTTGATGATTTGTGATATGATCGTTTGTTTGATCATTTATCTTGATGATCATTACTTTGATCATTTGTTGACCTAAAGCACAGCTTTTGTATAAAGCGTGGCTTTGTGGACGAGACTTCGTCGGACCTCACACCCCGGAAATGGTCAAAACAGAAAGGATGCGGCAATGTTATTAGGGGGTAGCGCCCCTTCAGTGTACGTCATTCCTTCTGGATAAATGTGGTGTCATGGTATGGAGCCCAGATATTTAACCTATGCTGTTGCTGCAAATTTTGTGGTTGTTGGAAATCGAGGATCCTCGGATAGATCGGTTACGATCGGGGGATGACATATTCGTGTCAGTAGTTACCCAATTAGGGGTAACCCGGCCTTGCGTTGGCAGAGATCCGGTTTGGTTCTCGGGACGTCTTTCCAGAGGCGTTTTCATGTGGCAATGGGAAGTTCCTTGGCCTGACCATTTGTTGGAAATCCAAAGAAACAATACGAGACTTGTACGGTTTTAGTTGTAGAACCCGCCATTTACTTATGGTGGCGCCCCACTGTTTAGATGGTAGCTATAGTAAGCATACGATAATAGTCGTATGTTGGCTAAGATTTATATCTTTACTTTCGAAATGTTTTCTGCACTATGCACTAGTAATAATATCAAATGTTTCTTTTTAATGCGTATCAAGCATCTTTGACTATCATAAGGAGAAATCTCCTCTGATTCTGCGTTTGCATTGTGTGTGTGTGTGCGGGAGGCCTTATGGTAGTCTCATTTTTAAAAGCATTGCGAATTGACTTTAAAAATATTCCTCTATTTTGATTTTAAAGATAAATAAACTGTTTTAGTTCTCACACCAGTCACATGACTGACTCAGAGTTTATTGTTTTCCTTCCTAAACTCTGGGCGCCCACCAATTTGCACACGGGCAGTCAGGAGTAAGGTTTATCAGGATATTCTGGAATTCAGGAGCTGCAGGAGGCAAGCTGGATGGCATGACGTATTCACTAGTATATAGTATTTCTTTTCCGCTGTTTGTTTGTTGTTGTACACTCTGATGATGTAATGTAATGTAATATGATGAAATGTAATAACTGATATAGTTCTTTGTTTAAAGATTATTCATTTATCTATTATATGTTGTTCCGCTGCGAATTGTGAGATTCTGATATTGTTCTGTTATTTCTTTCTGTTCTATTCTATCTTTTTTTCTCTCTTCTTCTACCTTTTTCTTCTTCTTTAACCCTAATGGTTCGATTTTTCGGCTTTCGATTGCTCGACAGTTGATACAGTGGACGTATTGATGTCGGTTTTCGTGGACGAAAAATCGTTATCGTTACACTCCAGTACTTTGAGTGATCGAAATTCAAATTTGAAGGTGTGTTTGTCCACATTTGGTTTGCCATGTTTCATTTTTCTCATTGAGGCTTGATTGTTAAAAGATTGTCTATAGTGAATTCAAGCACTAGGTGGGTTCGCAACTTATTTTTGCTCAGTTTGTTCTTATGTCATGTCGTACGCGTTCGACCAATGCTATGGTCCACCTTTCTGGTCCGTTGGATAAAACGATGGAAAATAATCCGTTGGCGTCTTATGTGTCCGACTCTGGCACCAAGTGTCATTAATAACGGTTAATTCCTCCTCATTTATAAACCAAACAATTCTACAAACCCTTTATCATCCTCATTTTCATCTCCTACCCCATCTTCAACTTCCTCGGCTAAAACAAACTACCAATAGTTGAACCGTACAAGAAACTAACTATTCAAATTCTAGAGTTTAAGATTTGGCCGATATACATGTTAATGGAGAATTAGAGCGCCACAAAAAGCGCTAATGGACCGAACCAGTGCCGGCCCAATCATATATTATGCCCTAACCAAAATTTAAAAAATTAAAGGGAAAAAAGTAAAACTTTTAAGTTATGGCTTAGGACTTGAACGTACGTGGACAAAATAAGCATACAAACCATTTTGCTACACTTAGATTTATAATTGTTTGATGCCTTGCCGCTTTACTAACTCGGTTTTATCTAAAAATAGCTAGAAATTTTGTTTTCCCCCTCACGCTTCTTTGGTGGTGCTGCCTTAGGCAAAAGTCTTGCTTGCATCCCCTTTGGGTCGGGCTTGAACCGAATTCACACATCAACAAATAAGTGAATATATTGGGCTAACTATATATTTTACGGTCGTACAGAACATTGCCAACGATACTTCTGAATGAAAATACTTTGTTTTCTGACATTGTGAGCGGTTGAAAAGCCATGGTTTGAAGTTAACATCTGAAATGTGCGTTAGAGAAATGATGGTCATCTTTCTATGTACAATTATTTTTTCTTTTTCTACACTACAGGTTGAATAAAAATTTAAATGATCGAATTGCATGGTAAGTATTAAAAATTATTGACTTAATTTCTAAGAATACTATTAGGTCGTTTGACCCTCAATTTAATGAAGTTCCAAAATTAATTTGGACAACACCTATATTACTTGTACTTTAAAAGCTATTATTAACCCAAAAAGTGGATCAATACTCGGAAATCGGATGAAAGCACTAGTTCAGATAAAAGTAAAAGAAAAGGTAGATAATAGACAAGAATACATAAAAGTTTTTATAATGATCCGACATAATCTCTGACCTACGTCCACTTTAATCAAGTTTTACTATTAGTTTTTAGTTGTTATCTCTTTGGATTACAAGTAGTTTTTCCGTAGATCTAATTACAATGAATTTGAATAAGTTTGGAAGAGATAAGAAGTGAAAAAAGTGTTAGTGAAGCTCTAATTCCAAGAGTGTTAACGGAGATTCAACAAAGAAAATATCATTTTTTGATAGTAGGTGGGTTAGTATTTATAGAGGAATCAGACATCATTGAGTCAGGAGCCCAATAGCAATGAAGTACAGGAGATAGCACAAAGTCACACCGAAAGATCCAAGCCATCCCGAGTCAAATCCTTAACTCGGAATGAGTTAAGGTGCTTTGGACCAATTGTGGTGAAAATTTTCCGAGTCCTTCCTTTTCATTTATAAGTGCTCTTGTCAAATTTCAAGTCATTCCATCTCTGTCCCGATGTTCTCCTTAACTCAGGACGAGTTAAAGACGTAGTTAATTTTCTAACCAGTTGGCCTAAGGCCTTAACTTGGGACCAGTTAAGGACTTAGCCAATTTTCCAACCACTTGACCTAAAGCCTTAACTCAAGATGAATTAAGGACTTAGCAATTTTCCAACCAGTTGACTTAAGGTCTTAACTCTTAGCCATTTTTTCGACCAATCTTCCTAAGCTCAATTCTCTAGTCCCTCTATGTGTGCCTCCCAATTTTCAATCCTCGTTTGAATCTTTTAAGTCCAGTTAAATCCGCTTTGCTAAAAAGCGGGTTAATACTTGCCTTTCAAAGTGCGCTTTTCAAATGTGCTTTTCTCAAGAACAAGCTCCGGTATTAGTCCTCGATAGTTGAGCTCTCCGGCTACTCCAATCTTAGTGAATCATCCAGTTCCTTCATATTCTCTTGTCAACCACGGACTCTAGACTTTGCCTATGTGTAATTTATACATCACAATCGATTTCATTCAGAGTTATTACATCACGTATCTCTTATTACATCTCATTTCCAAAATCGCCTCGTGTTCGTCCAGGATTTATTTGTTTTATTCTAATTACAAGGCCTTCAAACATACTATTATGATTTATTGGATAAGAGTAATAGAAGAATGAACATGGGATGAGAGGTAAAAAGATGGGTGGATAACATAAGGGCAATTTTGTTCTAATATTTTTCGTAAATTTTGAAGGGGTACTTAGCACATTATGTATTTAAATAGAATTAGTCTTCTTTTTATCGATAAAAAAGAAAAGTTTGTTTCTTCTGAACCTAAAAAAATGTCTAATGAATATTGTACTAAATATTTTTCCCACCACATAATAGTTCTTATATTCTTTGTTAAAATTTTGAAATTTTTTGCGACACTTTGGTCTTAATATTCTTTATTTCATTTTCAGTCACCAAACCACCGAATAATAACTCTGCTAAACTCAGCAAAACTTAATTAATATGGCCAGGCATTTGATAACAATGACCCATTGTACGGTCAAACAGGCTAAAACTGATCAGCCCAATGATCAGAATTTTCTTGCACGTTCAAATATTAAGCCCGGCCCACGTGAAATTTTCAACTAAACGGCACTAAGTTTTTGCTACCTTTATCTTAGAAAGCAATCCATTTCAGCACGATACTTCTCTGATAACAGGCCCAAATCCTGGTATTCAAACGTATATGAAGAGCTAATATACCAACATATTATGGACCCTAGCCCAGTCGTTTAACAGCAAGGCCCAGTTTTAATTTAGAAGCCCAATATTGCTAGACCTAATCAAATTGGAAACCGCACCCCGTTCAACATTTAGATGAAAAAACCCGTCTCATCATCGTTTATTTATGGATTTAGAATTCAGTTAGCTTCCGGTAATCTATATGCTTAATAACGGCCCAAACCTATACACGCATTAAATGATACTTCCTGAATATTTGTTTGATAATGTAACCTGAAGCTTTTCAAAATTTAACAAGCCATTTTGATTAATTACTACGCATAGCTTGATTTGAAAGGAGAAGCATCTTTAAATTTGTGTGCCCTACCTACTTGTAAATAGACCTGTCAAAATATGATTCAACGCATTAACCCAACTCATTTGCCCTACTTTTAAAATGGTAAATTTACCGTCACCTATCGATTATGCTGCTATACCGACTTAACTTTAAAATGGTAAACGATTGTCTAGCAGTGATAAATTTACCGTTAGCATAACAGCCCTACCGAATACCTCAAGTGATCTTCGGTAGAACTATATTGTTGTGCAACCTAGGATGAACGTGGCAACTACATCGATCGATATTTAGAATTAACCGAGTGACTTAATAAATGAATAGTTAATAATAATGACGTTGGTGTGAAACCCGGTTTATTAAAGTAGCGACTGTGTGCCACTGTGATATTAGATATATTACATGGTTATAAGGACGGGACGTTGCACAACACACACATATGTATACATTTATGTGCGTATGAGCGTGTGTATATTCAATTTCAATCCTTATATGTTGTTTTTATTGTACTTTCTTTAATATTTTTAGCGTGTGTATGTGTGTGCAGATTCATTCATTCTTACTTAATTGTCAATTGTTCTCCATAGTATTTTCTTTACTACTCTTACTATTTATTTCTACGAATAATTTTTTGTCTAACATATACGTGCAAATAAAATTAAAGAAAATTTGTAATTTTTTTTTGTTAGTTATAGGCCAGTATTGTTGCTTTCCTATTGCTGCATTTTTTTTGGGGCTAGTCTCTGTCCTTATACCAATCACGTGATTTGTTAAAAATACACTCACTCTAAATCTACAATAGCGATGGACAGTAATATATCTGTATTGCATATTGGTTGTTCGCACAAGAATACGGCCCCTAGAAGATCTCTATTTAGCCCAATAATTATTCTGCTTTAACAGGCCCGATCACTAAAATTGAAACACTCGGCGTAGTTAACGTGTACGAGCAGCATTAAATACCAAGATATTGTGGACCTCAGCCCAGTCATCTCACAGCAAGGCCCACTGTTAATTTAGAAGAGCTCTATTTGGCATTTAGGGAAAGATTACTTGAAGAATGGTTTGACTCCGGTACTTGGTCGAAATTCAAATTTGAAGGTGTGTTTGTCCACATTTGGTTTACCATGTTTCATTTTTCTCACTGAGGCTTGATTGTTAAAAGATTGTCTACAGTGAATTCAAGCACTAGGTGGGTTCGCAACTTATTTTTGCTCAGTTTGTGCTTACGTCATGTCGTACGCGTTCGACCAATGCTATGCTCCACTTTTCTGGTCCGTTGGATAAAACAATGGAAAATAATCCGTTGGCGCCTTATGTGTCCGACTCTGGCACCAAGTGTCATTAATAACGGTTAATTCCTCCTCATTTATAAACCAAACAATTCTACAAACCCTTTACCATCCTCATTTTTCATCTCCTACCCCATCTTCAACTTCCTCGGCTAAAACAAACTACCAATAGTTGAACTGTACAAGAAACTAACTATTCAAATTCTAGAGTTTAAGATTTGGCCGATATACATGTTAATGGAGAATTAGAGCGCCACAAAAAGCGCTAATGGACCGAACCGGTGCCGGCCCAATCATATATTATGCCCTAACCAAAATTTAAAAAATTAAACGGAAAAAAGTAAAACTTTTAAGTTATGACTTCTGGACTTGAACGTACGTGGACAAAATAAGCATAAAAACCATTATGCTACACTTAGATTTATAATTGTTTGATGCCTTGCCGCTTTACTAACTCGGTTTTATCTAAAAATAGCTAGAAATTTTGTTTCCCCCCTCACGCTTCTTTGGTGGTGTTGCCTTAGGCAAAAGTCTTGCTTGCATCCCCTTTGGGTCGGGCTTGAACCGAATTCACACATCAATAAAATAAGCGAATCTATTGGGCTAACTATATATTTTACGGTCGTACAGAACATTATCAACGAAACTTCTGAATGAAAATACTTTGTTTTCTGACATTGTGAGCGGTTGGAAAGCCATGGTTTGAAGTCAACATCTGAAATAGGCGTTAGAGAAATGATTGGTCATCTTTCTACGTACAATTATTTTTTCTTTTTCTACACTACAGTTGAATAAAAACTAAAATGATCGAATTGCATGGTAAGTATTAAAAATTATTGACTTAATTTCTAAGAATACTATTAGGTCGTTCGACCCTCAATCTAACAAAGTTCCAAAATAAATTTGGACAACACCCCGATATTACTTGTACTTTAAAAACTATTATTAACGCAAAAAATGGATCAATACTTGGAAATCGGATGAAAGCACTAGTTTAGATAAAAGTAAAAGAAAAGGTAGATAATACACAAGAATACATAAAAGTTTTTATAATGGTCGGGCATAATCTCCGACCTACGTCCACTTTAATAAAGTTGTACCATTAGTTGTTAGTTGTTATCTCTTTGGATTACAAGTAGTCTTTCCGTAGATCTAATTACAATGAATTTGAATAAGTTTGAAAGAGATAGAAGTGAAAAAAGTGTTAGTGAAGCTCTAATTCCAAGAGTGTTAACGGAGATTCAACAAAGAAAATATCCTTTTTTGATAGTAGGTGGGTTAGAATTTGTAGAGGAATCAGACAGCATTGAGTTAGGAGCCCAATAGCAATGAAGTCCAGGAGATAGCACGAAGTCACACCGAAAGACCCAAGACATCCCGAGTCAAATCCTTAACTCGGAATGAGTTAAGGTTCTTTGGACCAATTGTGGTGAAAATTTTCCGAGTCCTTCCTTTTCCTTTATAAGTGCTCTTGTCAAATTTCAAGTCATTCCATCTCTGTCCCGATGTTCTCCTTAACTCACGACGAGTTAAGGACTTAGTTAATTTTCTAACCAGTTGGCCTAAGGCCTTAACTTGGGATAAGTTAAGGACTTAGCCAATTTTACAACCACTTGACCTAAAGCCTTAACTCAAGATGAATTAAGGACTTAGCAATTTTCCAACCAGTTGACTTAAGGTCTTAACTCTTAGCCCTTTTTTCGACCAATCTTCCTGAGCTTAATTCTCTGGTCCCTCTATGTGTGCCTCCCAATTTTCAATCCTCGTTTGAATCTTCTAAGTCCAGTTAAATCCGCTTTTCTAAAAAGCGGGTTAATACTTGCCATTCAAAGTGCGCCTTTCAAATGTAAGGTATGCTTTGCTCAAGAACAAGCTCCGGTATCAGTCCTCGATAGTTGAGCTCTCTGGCTACTCCAATCTTAGTGAATCATCCAGTTCCTTCATATTCTCTTGTCAATCACAGACTATAGACTTTTCCTATGTGTAATTTATACATCACAATCGATTTCGTTCAGAGTTATTACATCACGTATCTCTTATTACATCTCATTTCCAAAATCGTCCCGTGTTCGTCCAGGATTTATTTGTTTGAATCTAATTACAAGGCCTTCAAATCATTTTATTAAGTCTATTTCCATTAGATGGTTTGATCTCTTCGGATCATCTTCCATTTAATTTAACGTGTGATCTCTCTAGATCATTTATCGTTTAAGTTACGAGAACGGTCTCTCCAAATCGTTTAATGTTTAATTTAAGGGGGGCGATCTCTTTGTATCATTTAGTGTTCCAATCTAGGATTTCGATCTCTCTATAGATCCTTGCTGAATCCGTTCGCTTTCCGACAAAGGAGCTCAACGACTAAGCAAGCTCATCCGTTCACTCTCTGGTGAAGGGACTTACTTCTTGCATTCTGGCCCACCTCTCTGTGTAGTAGCTCTGTAGGACCAAAGAAGCCCATCCTTTTCACTCTATGGTGATGTTGCTCACTCCTGCACATTGGCCTCATCTCTTTGGATGGTAGCTCTAAGGTGATCCAAATTCATACAAGATTATTCGCTTGCCGTTTAGTAAGGGGACTTGCACCATGCATTCCGGCTTCATCTCTCTGGATGGAAGTTCTAAGGCGATCCAAATCCGTACAAGCTTATCTGCTTGCTCCCTGGCAAGGGAAATTGCACCTTGCACTCCGGTCTCGGCTCTCCGGACGAGACATAAAGCGACAAATATCAGTCATCATGTTCCCATGGATTTTTCAAAATTCAAATTAAAATAAACAAGCAAAAATCATAAATAGTCATCCTGGATATCCGACTCAATGCATGCTTATGGTCCAATCCAGATCTCATACATGTTTAAGCGGTCCGAGTTTATCATAATCCTAGGTTGTCATTCCAAACATCTGATTTACAATGTGACTAGGGGTCAATGTAGGTTTTATGCAGGTCTAAGTGGTCTAGGGTTATTATCCTAATTATTAAAAGCAAGAAAAAGCAGAGTGTGAGAGACGAATTTGCCTTTGTCCTCCCCGACCATAGGAATACGGATCTCGAACCAGATCCTTAGTTGATCCTTGGTGCATTAGCTGTAGATGGTGGTTGCTCTGGCTGCACCACTGCATTTTGGTTTCTGACATACTGTTGCAACTACTTGTTCCGAATTAGTTCCTCAACCATGTCGTGAAGGTATCTGCACTCATTTGCTTCATGTCCTTCTAGCTCATGGAATATTCGGTACCTCTTGGATCTTTTCTCTCAATTTGAAGGCTCTTGCCTAGCCGACTTTGGATAGGGCCCCCTAGTTTCAAAGTAGATCCTTTTCGGGGTTTTAGTTAGCTCTGCTTATGAAGAGAACTTTGGTCCCCTCTTTAATTTCTTAGATTCTCCACCGTCATCACCAGCTTTTTGTTTCCCTTTGTCCTTACCATATCCAACTCTGAGTGGTCCTCCGCCATCCACAGCGTTCACTTCATCGAGTTAAATGTCTTCTGCTTCAGCGTCTTCCTAACGTAAGTATTTTTTCACTTCATGGTAGGATTCAACAAGATTCATCGGTCAGTCTCCTTCTAAAGCAACCTTGAAATATGTTTTGCTTGCCACTCCCGACCCCGCTGCCATCAATATTATCGACGGATCCGGTCTGTCCATAGAAACAGTCGCTGCATGAATCTTCTCGAGTAGTTCCTCAGGCTCTCTTCGGACCTTTGCTTCACAGTTGAAAGCATCATTACGTTCTTTTTTCGTGAGATGTGAGCCCTGAACTGCCTCAAGAATCGATCTACCAATTAAGTCCAATTACAAATAGATCCATTTCCGGTTTCAAAATCACATTATAGGTAAATCCATCAAGTATAACGAGAAGCATCGTCCCATCACCTCCCCAAAGCATCCAACAACTCCATGTGTCAGATGTATCTCTTCTGGTGAACTATTGGATCCGATCTTCCATCATACGTCTCTAGCATAGGAAGCTTGAAGTCATGGAAATTCCTCACATTTTGGATATTTGAATTGAGCAGGTACCTTTTCACATCCTCCAATTTTGTTTGAGAGTCCACCTCTAATCATCTTCCCTACCAACTCAGCCAGTCGGTTTTCCCCATCCAATGAAGCTCTCTATCCAAAAGCAATACTTTGCCCATGTTCCTATAGGGGAACACATACTCTGACACATATCCCTCTGTTTGCACATTAGCATTCTAATCTTCAACTTTGGTTTCACTTTGTCCTCCATTCCTATAGGGAAGTTCTAGCACATATTCCTCCAGTTTTTGTGCATTTACATTTTGATTTCTGTTTCTTGCTCCATCGCTGCCAACATTCCAGTAGTCAATCCAATGCTGCCCCCAAGTATCGGTTGTTCTGCTGGTGGGGGAATTACTCTAACTTACTCCGCTCCAATGCCTAAAACTCCTGCACTTGTTCCTAGTATTTGGTCCTGAATCCCAACACTTCTAGCTATTCCCTACTATCCAATCCTTTGGAAAAATCTTTCCAACATCTCCTATTATCTAGTTAACATTCCATCCTACATCTTCTTCATCATTTTCTCCATCTCTTCCTTGATCATGTAGATGAATTGTAAGAGTTTAAGGACACTTTCCGGATGTCCCCAGGCTTTGGTTGACTTGCTCCAACTTTAGATCTAGTATTTGTCCTTTTCATCTTCTCCAAATCTCATACTCAAGCTTCAAGTTTTTGGATTTTCCTTTATTCTCAATGGAAGCACCAAAATGTTAACTCAAAAAATGGATCAACACTCAAAAATCGGATGAAAGCACCAGTTCAGATAAAAGTGAAAGAAAAGGTAGAGAACTGACAAGAACACATAGAAGTTTTTATAATGGTTCGACGTAATCTCCGTCCTAGGTCAACTTTAGTCAAGTTTGTTGATCTTATGTTTTGATTATTGACAAGAAATTCAACCGACACGAAGTATCATGAATCTAGGACAAAGAACCTTGAATCTATGACAAAGAACTATGAAGATCGAACTCAACAATTTAAAATATGGTTTATATATATATATATATATATATATATATGTGTGTGTGTGTATGTATGTATGTATGTATGTGTGTGTGTGTTGTTTAGAGCTTAAGTCTAGTTTTAGCTATGTTAAAATCTTTCCTCAAGTTGTTCATTCCTCACATATATATCAAAGTTTTCACGGCTTTTTAAATTAACTTCTAAACATGCCTTCAAAACTGAACTTCAGAAAATACTCAATTCAGTCGACCGAACTCATGCACTCAGTCTACTGAACCTGTGCATACTTTTCTTAAATGCATAGACCGTCGACTGAGTGCATGAGTCAGTCAACTAAATCTGTGCACGTTTGAATGCATATACATGATTTTGAATTCAGTCGACCAAAGCTCCTATAGTAGTTGATTGGACAGTTTGTAATTGCCATATTTTATGAAAAGACGCTTCCCTTTCTAAAAGGTTTCCTTCCTCGTAGGGAGTTGCGGCCATTGCTGTTCATTGAAAGCTTTTCAGCAGAAGTAGTAACTCCTTTTCTGCTATATATATGCATGAATTTCAAAGATTAGATAACTTACTTTCTTGTACTTACTTGAGTTATATTTTCTGAATCTATTGCTTCCTTGAATTCAAATATTAATTGCTTACAAACATAACTCTATATTTTTCAAGCAATCTGAGATTTCGTATTCTTCATATACACACAACTACACACATCATACTTGAGGAAAATATTATAGGAAGGGTGTACTACAATTGACAAATCTGTGTTATCAAAAGAACATACAAGGTCAAGACAATCAATCTACTTTATAATCAAGTCCTGTTCGGTTGCTCAGGCGGTCGAGTCATGTTCGGTTTCTTAGGCGGTCAAGTTCTATTCGGTTGCTCAGACGGTGTAAACCTATTCCTTCAGGTTAATTGAGGGCTGCTAGTTTAAATTCCAGAAGGAGTCTGGGACTGCACGTAGAATGGAAAGTTCGAACCAATATAAAAATATCCGGTGTCATCATTTACTTTAGTACTATCTTATCTTATTTCCGCTCTAATTTATAAGTTTAGCTAATATATATTCCATATTACACGATCCTATAACACAATCACTTTCATTTTGTATCAGAGCGACGTCATCTTTTAACCGTAACACAATTATATTATATTTTGGTAATATGGAATAAAACACTAGCACGAGTTTCCTTGAAGGTCAATCTACTACACGACCATCACTATTTAATGGATTGAACTATAACTATTGGGCAACTAGGATGAGAATTTATATATAATCTAATAGTTATGGAACCTGAAATATTACTCAAACTGAGTATCACATACCTACTGCTGAATAATCATAATGGTCTAACACAGAAAAACTAGATGCTGCTGCAAATGCTAAAGCCATGAATATGTTATATTGTGCATTAGACAAAAATGAGTTTAATAGAGTTAGCATATGTAGAACAGCTTATGAAATTTGGCGTATACTTAAAATTACACATGAAGGTACTAATAAAATAAAGCAGAGTAAAATTTCTATGCTCTAGAATCAGTTCCAGAATTTCAAAATGAAGCAAGATGAAACAACAAATGAAATGTACTCTAGATTTCAAGACATTTACCACTCTTTCTTAGATTAGGAGAAAAATATAATAACTTTGATATTGTTTCAAAAATCCTCAACCCTTTAGTGGATGAGTGGGAACGAAAGGTCTTAGAAATCGGAGAAGCTAACGACATTTCAACCATCAAACCAAAGGAGTTGATAGAAAATCTAATGTCTTATGAAGTTAATCTCGAGGCAAAACGAGTATAGGTGCAAGATAAGAAGAATATAACATTCCAAGCAAAAAAAGCATGAATCAGATGAGGAAGATATGCAATTCATTGCTAAAATTTTTAATAAGTTTTTGAAATTCAAAAAGAGCAACAAATTCATAAACAACAAGAAGAACTTCAACAGCAATAACAGCAACAATAAACCATTATCTTCTCCTCTAGAATGTTATGAGTGTCACAAGAAATGTCACATCAAGAAAGACTGTCCCGATAAAAAGAGAGACAAATTTAAACAAAAGAAAGATAGATTCAAAAAGAAAGCTTTCTCTGTTATAAGGGATGACTCAGAATCATCTTCATCATCAGACAACGATTCTGAACAAGCCAACGTATGTTTTATGACCACAAATAACGAGGTAAGTGATCTAACTTTTGATGATTTAATGGAAATAAACTATGAATTACTTGAAAAACTAAGAAACATCAAAAGAAAGTATAAAGAAACTGTAGAAAAATTGAATAGGAATGAAATTGAAGTAGACATGTTAAGAGATGAGAAACAAATTTTAGAAGAAGAACTTGAAACTACTCAAGAATCTTATTCTAATAAGACATCTCAACTCTTTATGTTAAGTCAAGATAAAAAACTCAAAAGGAAAAGAATGATGCTCTTTTAGTTGAAAATCATGATCTTAAAGCTAATATTAAAATACTGGAATTAGATATTTCTAGTCTTAAAACAAAATTAAACAATATTACTAAAGATGTCTCTGACTTTAACAAAGGTAGAGAAAATATTTCTAAAATTATAAAAAATTCTCAGACAGTTTCAAATAAAAGAGGACTAGGGTATAAGCAAGCTTCTAAAGTTATTCCAAAGAAAAAGAATTCTTTATATAACAATTTTAAAAGGACTAATGATAAAATTGAAAAATCTATTTCAAAAGTTGCAAATTATTCTAAATCAATAAGATTTGGGTTCCTAAAACAAATAATTATTTGGTTAGAAACAAATACATACAATCTTTTATAGAAAGTATTCAAAAAAATAAAGGTTTTATTTTCAAAAAGAATTCCGAACCCACTTAGGTTTGGTTTCCAAAGACCTAACTCTTAGGACCCTAACAAAAGGTGGGTACCAATGTTCATTCTATATTTTTTGCAGGTACCACTTGAAAAGAGAGGAAAATGGATATTGGACAGTGGTTTATCATTGATATTGTTATAAGCCATCTTATGCTGTATATCCTTCTCCTTTTTGTTGATGACAAATGGGGAGAAATATATTGCTCTATTATTGTTTACAGCAAGAATAAAAGCACAGATTCAGGGGAAGAAACTGAAAGATATGGTTAGCATATATTTAGGGGGAGATATATAATATCGAAGCACGAAGCAATATTGTCGAGATTCATTCATATCACAAATGAAGTTGTCATCATCAAAAGTGGAGAGAACGTTGGATCTTATGTTTGATTGATGAGAAGAAATTCAACTGACATGAAGATTCATGAATCTATGACAAAGAACCTTGAATCTATGACAAAGAGCTATAAAGACTGGACTCAGTAATTTAAAGTATCATTCGTATATACATATGGTGTTTAGAGTCTAAGTCTAGTTTTAGTATGTTAAAATCTTTCCTCAAGTTGTTCACTCCTCATATATACTCAAAGTTTTCATGGCTTTTTAAATTAACTTCTAAACATGCCTTCAAAGCTGAACTTTAGAAAATACTCAATTCGGCACTTAGTCGACTGAACCTACACACACCTGTGCAGTTAAATCGCTCGGCAGATTCGATGCAGCAGAAGTGCAAAAATTCATAGCGAGGATACAGCGAGGATATAGCGGGATATAACAGATGACTCTAAAATAACATATAAAACTCGTACTTAATGTTTTCACATATATATAAATGGTAATTAAATGAAAAATTAACATTTAATTGAATTATAATTAATACATAAATAATTTTAAATAAAAACATGTGCGAATATACTGTAAATAAATATAAAACTGTTATATAACATAATTGAATTTAACAGAATACTGGAGTATTTTCATTACTAAAAATATATTAAAAATTCAATTAAATGAATTAATTTCATTACTTTTATAATGTATAAATGTCGTTTTTCAAGTCATTTCTTTTAATGAAGATATAGCGAAAATAGCGGAATATAGGGGGAACGACAAGATATAGCGGAATTAGCGGGGCTTAAAGCAGAAAGGCTATATTTGGGGCTAAATGGAAAAATCATAGTGGTAGAAATTCACTATGAGATATAGCAGGGTTATAGTGGGGTAATAGCAGAACATTAACTGCACAGACACACACACACACACATATATTAACGCACAAAACAATCGACTGAGTGCATGAGTCAGTCGACTGAATCTGTGCATATTTGAACGCACATACACGATTTTGAGTTCACTCCACTGAATTGTTCGCAACTGCCATATTTTATGAAAAGACGCTTCCTTTTTTGAAAGGTTTCCTTCCTCACGGAGAGTTGCAGCCATTGCTGTTCATTAAAACCTTTTCACCACAAGTTGTAACCCTCTGTATACTATATATATGCATGAATTTCAAAGATCAAATAACTTACTTTATTGCTCTTACTTGATTTTTTTTTTGAATTTATTGCTCTCTTGAATTCAAATATCAATTGCTTACAAACATAACTCTATATTTTTCAAGCAATCTGAGACTTCCTATTCTTCATATACACACAACTACACACATCATACTCGAGGAAAAGATTATAAGAAGTGTGTACTACAATTGATAAATATATGTTATTAAAAGAACACACAATGTCAAGACAATTAATCTACTTTGTAATCAAGTCATGTTTGGTTGCTCAAGCGGTCAAGTGCTGTTCGATTGCTCAGGCGGTGTAAACCTATTCGTCCGGGTTAAGTGAGGGCTGCTAGTTAAAATTCCAGAAGAAGTCTAGGAATAGACGTAGAACGGGAAGTTTGAACCCGTATAAAAATCTCTGAAGTCGTATTTTACTTTACTACTACCATATTTCCATAGTAGTTTATAAGTTTAGCTAATATATATTCCATATTACACAATCCTATAATACATTTACTTTCAAAGTTTTATTATTGGTTGCTAGTTGTTATCTTTTTGGATTACAACTAGTTTTTCCCTAGATCTAAGTTACAATGAATTTGAATAAGTTTGGAAGAGATAAGAAGTAACGAAGGTGTTGGTGAAGCTCCAAGTCCAAGAGTGTCAATGAAGATTCAATAAAGAGAAGATCATTTTCTGGTAGCAGGTATGTTAGTATTTATAGATAAATTGGGCAACATTAGTGAGAGGCCAAAATAGCATTAAAGTCTAGAAGGTACCACAAAGTCACACCGAAAGACCCAACCCATCCCGAGTCAAATATTTAACCTGGGACGAGTTAACATCCTTAACTCGGGATGAGTTAAGGTGCTTTGGCCCAGTCATAGTAAAAAATTTCCAAGTCCTTTTTTGCCTTTTCTAAGTGCTCTCACAAATTTTAAGCCATTCCGCCCCCTTTCTCATTTTCTCCTTAACTTGGAATGAGTTAAAGACTTAGCTAATTTTTCAACCAGTTGACCTAAGGCCTTAACTCAGGGTGAGTTAAGGACTTAGTGAATTTTCCAACTAGTTGACCTGAGGCCTTAAATCAGGACGAGTTAAGGACATAGCCAATTTTTCAACCAATTGACTTAAGGCCTCAACTCAGGATGAGTTATGGACTTAGCCAATTTTTTAACCAAACTTCTTAAGGTCAATTCTCTAGCCCCTCTAAGTGTGCCTTCCAATTTTCAAACTATTTCGTCCTTGTTTAAATCTTCAATGTCCAGTTGAAATCTGCTTTGCGAAGAAGTAGGTTAACAACTGTATCAGACTAGTGATGGTACATATATAGCAGCACATGTGCCAACCATAGAGATTCAACGCTATCTCGAACATAAAGGGTTTTCTACGTAGAATATTATAGTTACATGCACATTTGATTTTATATTTACATTTGTAAGGGAAAGATGGGAAGGAAATGCACCTGATGCTAAAGTTTTTTGTTGATTTTTAACCAAAAAAATTATAATTTTCCTCATCCACCACCAGGCAATATTATTTAGTTGGTTCAGGATATCAAATAATGGATTGAAACCTGCCTCCATGTCGCAATGCTAGATATCATATTCTGGATTTTGACAAATCAAAAAACCAACCAAAGACAGAAAATGAAAATTTTAATTTCTATTATTAGAGATCACATATAATAATCGAAAGAACTTTTAGAATTTGAAAGAAAAAATTTTGCAATCTTACATAACATGCTAATATATAGATATAAAATTCAAGGAAAGTTGGTTAATGCTAGAATGGCAATTCACAATTTCATACAAAGATACAACGAAGGGGACTTAGAATTAATGTTTTATGACGATGATCATGAGCTAGTTTTAGAAGAATCTGAAGAATACTATAGTATTCCAAAAATTAAGAATAATGAATATGAACCAGTTGAAAATAATGTTAAAAATTCCATGACAATCGTTCGAGATTATATACAAAATATGAAAGAGTTAATGGTATGTCCTATACGCAATTATGCAATTTGTTACACACATATATATATATAACTTTATAGCCAATCTTGTGTGTAATTAAGGTGTTTGATTTCTATTATATACTTTGTTATATTAAGATATAATTAATTAAATGATTCATTTAAAGTATATTAATAAGAAAATCCTTAAATAAGATTGTATGTGATTATAGTTGTAAATAGGTGCAATTGTGAGTAATTAATCATAAAACAAAATAACATTTTGTTTTAAATATTCTTGATCAAAATATTTCGAGAAAGGATATTGATGCTTCCATTGAGACTAAATTGTGTAGTGCTATCCAAATATTAGATTGTGTAATACCCATGTTTGTTGGGGGCACCAAAGGGTTACATACTTGTAGTTATTGGATAATATGAAATGACTCGTCCGAAAGTTTCCTGTTGGTTAATAACAACCAGTCAAATGGGAAATCTCAAAGTGACGGTGTTACATAGTTCCCTCGACTTGAGAATACTGTGGAGCTTCAACGTGAATATTCCACTTTGATTATAGTTAAATCATGGCTTGACGAACCATTGAACGACTATAACTGGGTTTGAGTGGAAGCATTTGGAGTGAAATAATATTCAATAGAAAATATGTCCTCTTGGTTGTATGACGTCATTATCACGGCCAACTCTACCAACTAAAAGTCAAAATCTCTAGCCATAGCAGTACGATTAATAGTAATGTTATTTTTGAACCAAGACTTTTTTTTTGAAAAATCCAGTTGAATGTGGGTGATGCTGGAATTTTGACTAATACCAAATTTTATATATCCTAAAGTGATGTAGCTTTAATGAAGAAAACTTGTATAAATTATCTTTACTAAAAGTATCATTTAAGAAATGTGAAAATGGATTTTACCGAAAAATATGTAAGCGACGAATTTGGCCAAATAATTACGCCACTAGCCAAGGTGACTTGTGCATGTTAATATTTGAATTGTTCAACATTAGTCACTGATAGAATTCATACCTTTGAGCCTTGCAATCACGTTTGTGAATTCTTTGAAAAACTACATGATTTAATTAGTTTATAAATTTTTATAAATTAATTAAATTAATTAATATTTAACAGATATTAATTAATAATTTATTTAATACTTGGGTACTATTAGTAATTATTTGGATGTATATATAAAAGGTATATGTACAAGTATCAGTATATACTTAAATGAGTTTTCAAATATAGATAATTGCTTGATAAGCTTTTGGAAATAATTATCCATATGATGGAATCATGTGGCCTACCATACTCTAAAGAGAGAGAGAGCGAGAGAAAGGGATATGAATGAGAGTTGATTGAAAACTAGAAGGGAATTAAAGAAGAAGTTTAATAAGAGAATATGAAAAGTTTTGTTTTCCACATTAAAATAAATTCCTCTGATTTTATCTCATTTTAAATTTTCCTTTCTCTATTTTCTTCTTCCTTTATCCTTGGTTGCCTCCTGTTCTCTTTATCATATACTCACATTGAAAATTAAGTAATAGATTAATTAAATAAAGTAAAATATTCAAATAAAATATGTTAAAAAACTAGACTAGATCTAGCATTAGATATTAGATTTCATTAGCCGTTAATATCCAATAGTAATTTTATATAGAAATTTACTCTTTATTTATTTGCATTTATGTAACTGTATTTGTGTCATTATTGTTTCGTAATTCTAAATTGTTGCATTAGCATATTTTTTTAAAATTATTACCAATTTTGCATTCTCATGTTACATTCTCAAAATGTAATATTTTGAAATAATACAAATACACTAGCAATATAATTAGTAATGACAATACAAATACAAATAATTACAAATTAGGATTCCTTCCAACGTATTTCATAACACAAGAATGTATTCCCCTTTCATTAAACATTCCCCTTTCGATTCTGTTTCAAATATCTCTTTCCCACACCTTCATTGTTTTGTACGAGAAGCACCCTATGCTAAATGGTGACTGAAAATTTGCTTAGAAATGCTTTACTACGATTTTTTTTAAGTTATGTAGGTAAGAAATCACTTAATTCAAAACTATCATACATATATATGTATGTATGTATATGTATGTATTTATGTATGTATGTGTGTGTATGTTTGTATGTATGTACGTACATACGTACATATGTACATACATACATACGCATACTTCGACAAGTTTTCAAGAAAAATTTGTTTCTCTTGGTCTTAAAATAACACACACACTAACATCCCCATCTTATTAATCACACTTTAACCACCTTCGTCTTTTAGAAAAAAAGCGAGTCATATAGAATTTCTATAGATATGTTATGTATACTTGCGAGATTATCTTTATCAAAATTTGAACCATACCCAAAAATTTAAACCCTTTAAGATTACATTTCAGATCGAATTTTAATATAATTACTTTCAGTGTCTCTTATTCATTTAACCAATTAACCAACTAACAAAGTTACTGGTTAAAAATGACATCCGATTGTTGCATTGGAACTTATAAATGTCACCTAGTCTGGAAAATGTTAACTTAGTAAGATGGAATGTTAAATAATTGAAAAATAGGATTATTTAGTGATTTTGAATCTTTTTATAGATGGTCCTACAAGTTGTTAACAAATTTCTTCACTAACACCTAAAAAGTGTAAGGAAAATGAAATTTGGTGTGATGGAATCTTTAATAGCCCTAAGTTAATTTGCTAGGAAGGCACTTGCTCCATGTTGAATCCATGTTAACCTTAAAATCATGAATGTTTAGGAATTTGAAAAAAGTTATGATCAAATAACAAATGTTTGAGAATTCAAAACAAATCCCAATTCAAGAAATCTTCCTTAATATGCTATGAAGTTGTTGAATATTGTTATCCCTCCATTTGACCAGGCGATATCTGGATATACTGGACAAATCAAACTTGGGATTATCAAGGCAGGAAACCAGGAGAGTAGCCTAAGTGTCTAGAAAACCAAGCACAAACAGAGTCATTGGAAAAACATGAGCCATCCAAAGGAAATAGTAGAGCGGACCCACTAAAGTGATGAATCGGTACCGATCCAACATCATGGATCGGTACCGATCCAAGTTTCTCTAACCAATAGGGCTCAACTTTTGCGTACACCCTCAACTTGATGTTAGAAGCCCACTCCTAGTGTTATTTTATTGTTTCTACATGATCCTCTATCGATCTGCATGAGCACTCAAAGTTAGTAACTCTATTTCTCCATAGACTCTCCATCTGAACTCAGAAACAAGCTGATATCAATGCAAACAACTATGAAATCACAAAGAAGATGGATGATCACTTCTTGATCCTCTTTTCTCTCTCTTTCCTCACCATCTTCTCTGCATAAGATGACGCACTAGATCCTTCCAACCGCTTCTTTATATTTCCCTCGCTTCCTTTGCTTTTGGATGGAGTGCTCTACGATGATCCAGAAGGTATGATCTGGGTGCTTTTGGGTAGAGGAAGGGTGATGTGAGAAAAGATAGTCTGATTGGGAAGACCTAGGACAAAGGAGGAGGAAATGTCTCTATCTTCTCTAGCTTGACCTTTTTTGCTAGGACCAGTTTCTTCTCAAGGATGCTTATGGTAGGACCCTGCAAAGGATTAAAGGACCCACTAATAACAATGTCATCATCAGTCTAAGCTCCCTCGAACTTTCCAGTCTCTTCATCCTATAGAGCATCTATCATCTGCTCACCAAGCCTAGGAGTCTCACTAATCAGGATAGTTTTCAGCAATTTCGAAGTATCCATGATCATCGATTCCATTGCAGTTGCTTGTTGTCCTGACTAGAAACCTTTTTCAGGAAGCGAACCAGCTGGGGTTGGCCTAAAACTGAGACATAAAAAATAAAAGATTAGCAGTGCCAATCGGCGACATATGGACTCTCTGAAATACAGTCGAGGTCAACGAGATAGCGCCTTTAGTTTGAGAATTAGTGTGGGCTGGAGTGCTACCAAAATTCCTTCCAAAACAGGAGAGAGGATGGTGGACTTTAGCATTTGGGGTTGGTCTAGATTGTACCTCAGGACCGAAGATGGATCTTGGGTAGTTTTGGGTTTGGAAGTATCCCCAGTAGTGGCATCTTGGGGTGATGATTTGGAGCCTTCGCCTAAGTCTCTCTGCATGAGCCTTAGGCTCTTATCCTATTAAAATCTCTTTCTCAAGCTGGGCCAGATCCATCTCATCCCCTTTTAGGAATTCCTTTTCTTCCTCAATGACCTGTTCCTAAGCAAGGGCAAGAAATCTGGGGTGATCGCGGTCGAACCATTCTAAGTTGCAGATTTTAAGTATGGTGGCATTGTACATGTTGAGCATTGGTTCGAACTTCTCCATCATTCACTTTCCTGATACTTCGACCTCCTTGATAAGCGCATCCACGTCCTTAGCATGTTCAACTGCCTTGTCTCTTTCATCAAAGCAACAAGTAGCTATTCACAATAGTCTTGAGCTTGTTGGAGAGCATCATTCTTCTCTTTTGTCTTGCTCTCAAGTTTAGCCAATAGCTTAATCATCTTTTTGTTTGAGGCATCTCTTTCTAGCACTAAGGCATGATTCTGATGATGCACAGTCTCAATCTCATCATGATGCTTGTTTCCTTCATCTTCAAACACCTTGATGGCTGCCTTGGCTTACTTCTTAGCTTCGTCTTGTGATTTCCTTAAGTTTTCAACCTCAACATCTAATAGGCAATGATTTTTTTGTGCTGCGCTGCCATGAAATTCAGAAATCAATCTTTCGTTGCCTTTCTCTCGAGACCTTGAATATTCTTTCAACTACACATGCATATTCGCTATATTGATTATAAGTGTTTGGTTCATAAGCAATGGCTGCATCTTTGATCTTAGATGAAGTTCTCTTTACGTTAGGCACAAGCATCATTCCATCGAAGAAAAAATCCGAAAGTTGTTCCCTCAGTTCGACCATTTGAGCATCGGCAATAAGCTCTTGCTTTGCATGAAGACTGGAGCTTCGATCAATTGTTTACTGGCTCTATGATGTAAAGTCTCGGAACTACTTTAACAACACTTATGGTCAGAGAATCGACTAGAGTGAAAGGGTACCGAATGCTACATAGTAATGGAAGCTAGAGGAGATGCACAAGAAACATTGCCTGGTGGCAAGTCATCACGACGATCAAAATGCCTATCTATGCCTCTCGGCTGAGGTGACCTGGACCTGGAACGATGTTTGGAAGCAGAGTCATATGATGTATAATCTCTGTTGTAATGGCCTCTATCGTTACTGCCTCTATCTTGGCTAGTTTGGTAACCAGGCTCTGAATCTCGACCATTGCCTTGATGGTATGTGCTTGAACAGTGCCTACGTGGTTGAGATACGTTTTGCTTCGAAGACTGATATACATACACACACACACACACACATATAGATATATATTATTCCTCTTCATGGATCTTGCAACTGAAAGAAGAACAAATTAGTTTCAACTAGAAAGGACGTGGGTTAAGTGCAATGTAGTGCCGTGAAGTGCATGTGTGCGTGAGTGTCCTATTGTCCCCTCAATGGACCATGTTCTGGAGCTTTGCTCATAAGGGTGATCTCTCCCATACCGATGAGAGGAATGTCATTATAAAAGAAATGAGGCGTCAAGACTCTCGAGGCTCATGTCACTATTGCCAATGGAGCCAAACTTGGTAGTAATCGACCCCAATTTAGAGAATGTATCTATGGAAGGAAGAGAAGGAGTTTTCTTAGTAGCTGTAATAGGTGAAGGTTGTGTACAAGTTTATACCTTCAAATTTTCATGACTAATCTCTTCTATGGAGCAGACTGTTAGTCATCTATAGGTTGTCAGCCAAGGACTTGTAGCCCACATCATTGCTGTCATGGCCAATCTCATTATCGCCATCTATAATTTTGCTTCCTTGGCACGTTCTTCCTTTTCTTTAATATGTGCTTCAACTTTTGCCTTTGGACTCGGGACTGGGGGTACATCTGGATTATCCCACCTCCTCCGAGCGAGTTATTATTATCGTCATCATTATCACTAGACACCACTTGAGCTAGATTAATGCTGCAGCCCGTTTCTAGCAGATTATAGGCTAGAAGATTCTCATCGGAGAGAAGAACTCTGATGTCCCTATCCTTCTCTAGAAGTGTGATGAGAACTCTGACGGCATCCGCAAGAGCCACACCGCTGGGTCTTGTTGAAACATCTGAATGATAGAAAGAATATTATTTAAGCTTGATAATTAACAAGGCGAATTTGTAGCAAACGAATGAGGTAGAACTTGCGTCTAGATATCCATCTTCATGCAAACCCAAGCGGACAACGTACATAAAACCATTTGCTTTGGAAATAAATTTATGTGTTTTATGTGGCAGTGACAACTCTGCAACTCTTTCTTAGCTCCAGGTACATCAAGGAAGGACTTCCCTTTCGACTCTTAAAACTGTATATGTACCGGATCTCCTCATCATTGGGTACTTGGTGAAAATGTTGAACGAAAAAAATGTACGTGCCGAGAAAGAAGTCGTAGCTATTCGGTTGTAATTATGTCGAAGCTAATCTCATGAACTCGATGAATGAATGGTTTGAATAGTGGAACGCATCCCACCAGACACATATATCTGTGTCAAGTAGTGTAGCATTCTAGAGGATTATGAGCTTTCTAATGGAGACAAGGGACTAGTACATCATCGAATGGAATTCCATGATTGTCGTAAATTCTACAAAGAGATCCCTCGTCGATCTTTGAAGTAACGGAATCGATATGATCACCTAAAAGAACAACATCATTAGGAGTATTAGAAGCAGGTTCAACCTTTGGCCTTTCCACGGGCTCTAGGATCTTTAGAAACTTGTTTTTCAACCTCTGGCCTTTCCATGGGCTCTATAGGATAGAAACTTGTTTTTCAACCTGCATATTTTCTTGTTAATGTGCATGCTATACCAGAGTTTATTATGCAAATGGAGTCATAATTGAACTTGACTCAGCATCGGATTCAATGTATTTAGAAGTGGATGGATTTGCAGCTAAGGTGGCAAGATGCTCGAAATGTCTATGCTCCATTTCTATAAAAAAAACTCTACAGACAGTCAATATCAAGTTAATTATAAGCTATACCCCCTGTGCTAAAGAGAAATATAGTGCGGTGTCGTGCAGTGTTGTGCAATTCATATTTTCAGTACTATGCAACTGTTCAATTTAAATTCTTAATACCGTCTGAAGTGACCATCATTGATGACCACGAGCATCGTGTTATCGACAATGCTTTAAGAATGGTTAATGACCAAGAATAGGTTATTATCTCACAAGGCAAGATTCATAGGTGGACTAAAATTTGCCAAAGTGTTGGATTTATGCCAATCTAACAACTTAGAAAAAACTCCATGTTTGTCCTCCATCCTCTCAATCCCAAACAACTACCATCCATGGTGATCCTCATCCACGTCCATCTCCATCTAAGTCTATCACCTACCTACATATTCCCTCTAATGAGGGAAAGTTCGATTGTGGGTTAGCAAAGCCAAGAGGCGATGGCCCTAAGTGTGATCAATGTCAAGAAAGTTGAATATGGGATTGGTGAACAACATTAAACCACGACAAGGCAAGCAAGGCTAGGTTCAAGTGATATAGGGTGATGGTGGTCCTAGATTTGAGCAAGACAAAGTTTGATTGGATAAGGCAAAGTCTCTTTAATTGCAACTTGAAGCTCTTGGATCTGTTGCAAGGAAACGAGTGAGAAAGACAATAGAGGGAAATGCGTTATATAACTTAAGAACCTATTTTTCGGTCTTAGGAACATGACTCTTCTAAGTCCTAGGTCGCTAACGTTCAAGGACTTAGATCGGTATTGATCCATGTTTCTTTAAAAAATCATATATACACACACACACACACACAAATATATGTATGCACATGTGATAATGATACCCCATATATGTAAATGAAAGTGCATGCCAGAAGTTGACCAAGAACGTGCATATGTTTACATGTGCATGTACATATCCAATACTTGACAGCTAGAGTCAAAGGGAATCAGATTCTAATCTAGAAATAGAAACTTTGCTTGGATGCAGGAGTGTGTAGACGCACTACAGGCTCAATCATATCGCTCAAATGTCTACATTCATTGGTATTATGACCATGCATCTCATGAAACCTGCAGAACTTGCCAAGGTGAATAATTACTACATCCCATTATATTATGGTTTTTGATTTTTATATTTGATCCGAAATGTTTTGCAAGTATATGCCATGTTTTTGATGATTAAAGTTATATATATGTTTGTTGATGGATTATACATCCTCATATTAGTTTTTATGATATGATTGACATATTTGAGGTAAGGGACCTAAATGTTTTATATATTTAATTAAGGAGAAGGGGCATTTTAAAAAATAAAATGATTATTTAATTCTGAAAATAGTGGTAGAACTTTTCTGAAAAGTAATTGTTAACCAATAAGAATTTGACAAATAAAGGCATGTTAGTTATATTTTTAAGTTAAAAACAAGAAAAACGCACTTTTGGCATATTCCAGCCATTTTATGCATAATACCTTTCGATCTAGATCTCTCCACCAAGTCAAAAGGTTATAACTTTCAACAAGGTCAAAATAATGCATATGGTATCAAGTATCTTGGTACGTAATGAATTGAACAGTGTCGAAGATTTGTTAGTCAAATGGTTGACGGCTAAAGAGGTTGGGGTATGTTTGTCTTATAAACCAAAAGCTTTCACCTGATTGCTTTCGAAAAGGTGCTTTCGACTAGGTTTCTTCTGACCAAGTCAATCATTTAAAATAAAGGTTTTAAACCTTTCGACATAGTCTAAAGGTTACCACTGCTTTGTTTTGTTTTGAACCTTTTGATTTGAACCTTCCGACAAAGTCGAAAGGTTTACTTGTTTAAAATTAGCCGCTTCTCCATGCTTTCGAAGGAGAGATTCCGACATAGGTGATTCACCCTTGTCTTCTAAATAAAGTATAACCAAAGCTTTCAAAGCAGATATTTCAACAAAGTCGAAAGGTCGCTTCCAATGTAGTCGAAAGGTTTTAAAGGTAGATTTTTCACTTATTTTTAATTAAACTTAGTAAGTTTTCGAAGGGTTTAGTTCAATGATTTTGAAAGGTTTAGATCAATGATTTTGTAAAGTTTAGTTCTATGATTTCGAATGGTTTAGTTCAATGATTTCAGAAGGTTTAGTTTAAGGATTTCGAAAGGTTTGTTCAGTGATTTCGGAAGGTTTAAGTGGAAGTGTGACGACCCGACTTTCTACTCCCACAAATTCGCATCATCATGAAGAAAGAAAGGGATAGAAAAGAGAAAAGAAAGAGAAGAAAGAAGAACACAACATCAGAATCTCAACAGCAGAACGAATAAATTATATTAATAACATAAAATATTACATAATTTACAATCACTATCAGAGTACACAGATTATACAACACATACTAGACAGTTATAAACACCTGTCTAGTATTTACAACATAATACAACTCAGAGACAAAACAATACTAACACAGAGAACATACAGCGGAACTATATATATCTAACGTAGAAGCCTCCTGCTCCATTTGCTCTTCCATAATTCGTCAAAGCTAACCTGAATCCTTTGGCTACTCGTAAAAATTTGAGTACCCAAGAGTTTAAGAAAACAAAGAATAAACTCTGGGTCAGACATGAGTCTGGTGTGAGTAACAGGTTAAAGTTGCTTAACTTTGAAAAACCTTTTAAAAGAAAGGTATCACGTAAGACTTCCCACACATAAACATGGAAAAGTTTTTACCTTACGCTAACCAAAACACTTGATAGGAAATCCGATGATATTATAATAGTGTCTAGGGTTTTCAAGTAAATAAGAAATAGCCGAAATTGTTACATTATTAAATTCCAGCTACTAGCCACAAAAGTGGGTAATACAATCAAAACCGTTGGCACTTATTGGATTTTGGATTCCATACAATGGCAGGGCTAGTGGGGTACCACCCGTCACAGTACGTGGCCTAGATCAACGTACCGAGGAGTACTCCCACTCCCCTGCAACACAAGGCCGGACTCATTCCTTACCTAACAGTTCCGAACAAGACAACCTCGCAGTTGCTGTACACTGACAACTGCCCACTAAGCCGAATAAAAAGGGACCTCTAGACAGGGATCAATCTTGCTCTCTAGTGGGTGCGACCCACGAAGCCTTGCTGCACCTCCCCTGTTTTAGCCGTTCCCGGTTGATGAGGCTTGAGGCTACGATTACCTTTAGAGGACACATCTCTTAGAATGCTCATCGTCCACTTGACGATGTTCTAAAAGCATTCAATCCATACAAGTTCGTTCCGGGTTCGAACGAAACCGAAGGCATTATCTCGCTACACTCATTACGGAATCACCCACAGAGTTAACGACGATAACCCTTGCATTCTAAATCTACATCTCGAATCTATAAGTACTATTCTGTCAAACTCATTACGGAATCACCCACAGAGTTATACTGATGTATAGCCCTTACACCTCGAGTCTTCACATGCTCCACTTAGATTCACGACCTATCGTTAATTTGGATCGATGTGGTTTTCGGATATCCAAATATGGAAACCCGATCCCGGTCTCATCGAAATCCAAAGCGTGTCTTTTAAGGCCAAGTTGTTTTAAAGGTTTAAAACAATTTAATTATCTATATATCCAAATAAATAAATCACAGATCCATAACAGATAATCAACACTATCTTCATATCAGATAAACCATATTATCATTATCCAAAAAGATAATCTATATCAACATCACAATGTAACCAATGCATCCAAATCATTCAACATTATCTATCTCACATTTGAGATTCAAATCATCCAAAGCAAACAACACTAACCAACCATATAAGCAATGATTAACCACACCCAAATATAATTAATTTAAAATGAATTAAATTAATTACAACATTCTATTAATTTAAAGTAAATTAAATTAATTACTTTACCAATATCAACTTGCTCATCATTATTAATTAATTATCAATCAAATAATTAATTTTCATCCAATTATTCATTTCAATTAATCATCCCTGATTAATTAACTCTTAATTACATTCAAGTAATTATTTACTAATTAATTTCTCAAATTAATTATACTTAACCAAATACAGTAATTAACCTTTAATTACTTCCTTAATTAATTATCTAAATTAATTACCTTTAATCACTTATTACTGATTAATTAATCTTAATTAATCAATCTTAATTACATCATTAATTATAATAATTAATGATTTTCTAATTACATTTTCAAATTAAATTAATTACATTAAGTAATTTAATCTTAATTTAAAACATAATTGTTAATCACCCTTGATTAACCCCATTTCAGTAATCAACTATCCTTAATTACTTCACCAAATAAATTAATTACTCCTTAATTAATTCTAATTAATCCCTTGATTAATTTACAAAGTAATTATACTTAAATAACTTCATTATCAAATCACTTCTAATTGATTACATATAGTAATTACCCATTAATTATTTCTCTAAGTAATTCCTCTTCATTTAATTACATTAAGTAATTATCCTCCATAAATCATCAAATGATTAATTTTAAATTAATTAAACTGAATTAATTAACTTAAACTAATCAAATTTAAACTCAATTAATTACAATAAGTAATTAATTCCTTAATTACTTCCATAAGTAATTATACTTAATAACTTACACAATTGATTATCCTTAAATTAATTAATCTAATTAATAATTAAAATTAATCACATTAATTAATTATTAAATAATCCTTAGTTAATGATCTTCATTAACTATTAACAACTCATTAATTATTTTCTAAAATAATTAACTTATTTTAATCATTATTAATTACAATTTAATTAATCATTAATAACCCATTAATTAATTCCAGATTAATTAAATAATTAAGTGTTAATTAAAACTTAATTTATCCATTATTACTTGATTAATTAATTATTAATCATTAATTAAAAACTAATTTTATTTAATTAATTATTCTTAATTACAAGTTAATTATTCAAAGAATAATTAATCCTAAACTTAAGATTAACCCTTAATTTCTTTAAGTAATTATTTATTTCATTAAAATATTAAATAAATTAATTATTCATTTAATTACTCTAATAATTAAATGAAAAACAAAATATTAAATTATTATCAACTTTAACAAGTTATAAAATCAATCCAAATCTTTACTTGACAATAATACTTTTATTATAAAAGAAATTTTACAAAAGTTAAACAAATTTCTTTTTAAATTACAACCATATAAATTTTTACATTATCATTCAAATTTGGTTCTAAACACTTAAATTTATAAAACTTAAATTCATTTTAAACCAAGGATTCAAAATTAGATTTGAATCAAATTTAAACTTTATTTAAACATTACTACATATTTCAATTTCAAATTTAAATTCAAATTTCTATTAAAAACATTTAAACAATAAATTCTTTCAAAGTTATTTTAAAGAAAATTTGAATTTAAATACTTCATCATTTTCTACTTAAGATTCAATTCTACTTGAATTCATAATTTAAAATAGATTTAAATTTTAATTTAAATCTTTGCTTTATATTTCAAATTCAAATTTAAAATTTGAAACAAGACAATTTCTAAACTTCAATCATTAGTTCGAGTTGACTCAAGCAACTTGAGTAACAATTTCCTTTTAAACTTTATCTTAAATCAATTAAAATTTCAAATAAAAAAAACAGGTTTATACAAAAACCTGTACTAACAGGTTTACCCCAAATCCTGCAACAAAGCAAACACCCGAGACTCGCACCAATTTTCTTCGAGTCCAATACCCCTCAGCTTCGAGACCATCACAAAACTACCCGATACAACACGAGCCTCTTCTTCTCCCAACAGCTAACTGATACACTAGCATCCCCGTGCACCTGCACCACCATGGCATGACCTCCGGCTTCTCGCGACCTCACGAACTAGTCAACGTTCATCTCCTAAAGCCATTCCAACCCCAATTTTGAATGCAGAAACCCTCGTTCAAATTCGAGCATTCCAGCTTCAACAGGAGCAATGTCGAATCCAGGAACTTCCCTCAAACACATAATTCCGATCATCGGAATTTTTTTGCTTCCGGTCACGAATTCACCCAAACTCCATCTATCATTTCCCCAAAAATAGGAAGAACTCGATCGCCAATACAAAGCGGTAACAATCAATTTACTGATTACAGTAAAAACTAGGGCAATCAACTTCAAGTCCAAATCTTCATCACCACACTGCCTAATTTCTTCCTCCAGTATTTTTCCCTGCTTCCCCTATCTTCCCACCATCACCAGTGAAGCCACTGACCTTCCAGATCATCTAGAACGACAGTTACACCCAAAATACCATTTCTGGTTAGACCAGAAATGCTTACCCATTCTTGAACTAAAATTCCTGATTTTAGTTTTAGAATTCAAGTATTGGTCTATGTAATTGATTTATGTTCTTGAATTAATGAATCAGGAAAATCAAATTTTTACTTATATTCTATTACTCTGTTATTACTGAGTTTACAGAAACACCACAGTTTTTATTTATCTTTCATATTTACTAAAATTAAAAACTTTACTTATTACACACATGCTTGTTAAAATCTTAAACTATAAAAATGATTTTAACATGAAGTCTTGATTTTTGAATATATAAAAAAAATCTGGAATCTAGAACAGGCAGAATTACAACACAACATGCATTCAAACATATAACAGAGGATATCAATATCATATTAATCCATTCCAACATAATTATCACAGTAGTAAATCAAGCAACTATATTACTTAAATTATTTTAGTTAAAATGTTACTCACCTAGGTTTTATGGAGGCAGAGCACAAAGCTTCAAATTTCTTTTTTTTTTTTAATTTTTGCTTTAAAACTTCATCTTGCTCTACTTATTGGAATACTTGAATCTTGATTAATTTCTTTGTTTCCTTGATTCATGCAATTACCAGATCCACTTGCATGCTTCCCAGAGAAAACAGAGAGAAAAATATGCAGGTTTGAATTCTTTTTAAAACAGAATGAAGACTGCAGGCTTTGACAAATTTTTGCCAGCATGTTGTTTCAAGGAAGAACATGCAGGTTTTGGTTGATTTAGAAAAGAACTGCAGGTTTGTATTTTTTTTTTAGAGAGAGGAAAGAATTTACAGGCTTTCACAAATTTGCCTGCATGTTTTTCAACACAGAAATGGAACTGCAGGTTTTATGCATTTGTAGAATTGGATTGCAAATTTGATTTATTATGGTAAGTGGAAACATAGGTTTTGATTTGAAGACGAAAGCTTCAGATTTTCATGGCTGAAGATCTTAAGTTTTTGAAAAAGAAAAAATGGAAAGGAAGAATGATTTTAGAGGAAATGTATTTGTTTAAGTATATTTTGATTTTAATAGAAATAAAAATGAAAAGAAAATTTAAACATCACACTTGTTCACATTTTAACAATTGTCACTTTAGTTACTATATGGTAAACACATGTCAATTTGTAGCTTAAGAAACTTACACATGTATATTAAAAGTGTTTTAAATTTTAATTTAAATTGTTTATAAATACTTTAACTTATTTTATTCCATATGTATATATAAATGAATTTTATTTCCTTTTAATTTTAGAAATCAAAACAAAACAAGTTATAAACAAAAGCTTATTCAAATATTTTTAATTGTTTATTCTTTTAAATTTTTAAAACATTGAATTCCAATTTAAATTAAATTATAAACTCCAATTTTAAAATCAAGTTATATATATACATATATAACTCTTATTAAATTTTAAAATAACAAATCCTATTACTACAAATCTATTTATGTTCAAAAGAATTTAAGTATTATAATTTTTAAATCTAAAAATAACAAATTAAACAATATTAAATAATTTATAAATGAGATTATAAATTTCCTTTATCACTCAATATATTAAAACCATAAGTAAATTGTATTTTAAATTCTTATATAACATTTTCAAGCAATACTTTTTTTAAAAGAAAATAAAACAAAGCTTTGATGTTAATCAAATTTAACTTCATATTTAAGTTAATTAAAAATATAAATTTAAACAGATAAGATTTTCCTTTAATATAAATCATATAATTAGTTATTTGAATTGCTTTGAAAAGCTATATGTTAAATTTAAATCAAATTTCCAATTTATCAAATATAAATTAGAGTTAGAAAATTAATTCATTTACTAAATTCAAAAATTAAAATTTATCAATTTACAATATATAAAATTATATATTATAAACAGAAACAATTTATTCATTCAAAAAGATAAAATCTTTTAATTTAAATATTTATTAAAACATGATTATTAAATCAAATTCCAAATTTGTTATTAAAATTATCAAATTAAATTTATGTAACGACCCAACTTCCTATCTCCAGGAAATTGCATCGCTAATAAGAAAAGAAAGGGATAGAAAAGAGAAAGAAAGAGAAGAAGAAGAAACAACACATCAGAATCTAAACAGCGGAACGAATAAATTATATTAATAACATAAAATATTTACATAGTTTACAACCACCATCAGAGTACACAGATATACAACTCATACTAGACAGTTATAAACACCTGTCTAGTATTTACAACATAATACAATCTCAGAGACAAACACAGAACACACAGCGGAATACTATTATCTAACGCAGAAGCCTCCTGCTCCATTGCTCCTCCAATATTCGTCAAAGCAAATCCGAATCCTAACCTGAATCCTTTGGCTACTCGTAAAAATTTGAGTACCCAAGAGTTTATGAAAAACAAAAATAAACTCCGGGTCAGACATGGGTCTGGTGTGAGTAACAGGTTAAAGTTGCTTAACTTTTAAAAGACCTTTAAAAAGAAAGGTATCATGTAAGACTTCCCACACATAAACATGGAAAAGTTTTTACCTTACGCTAACCAAAACATTTGATAGGAAATCCGATGATATTATAATAGTGTCTAGGGTTTTCAAATAAATAAGAAATAGCCGAAATTGTTACATTTATTAAATTCCAGCTACTAGCCACAAAAGTGGGTAATACAAACAAAACCGTAGGGTCTCGTAGGGAAAATGGGTTTCCATCAATGGCAGGGCTACTGGGGTACCGCCCGTCACAGTACGTGGCCTAGATCAACGTACCGAGGATTACTCCCTTCATCCCCTGCAACACAAAGCCGGACCCGTTCCTTACTGAACAGTTCCGAACAAGACAACCCCGGCAGTTGTCGCGAACCACTGCCCCACACAGCCGAAATAAAAAGGGACCTCTAGACAGGGATCAATCTTGCTCTCCAGTGGGAGCTACCCACGAAGCCTTGCTGCACCTCCCCTGTTTTAGCCATTCTCGGTTGATGAGGCTTGAGGTTACGATTACCTTATAGGACATATCACTTAGAATGCTCATCGTCCACCTGACGATGTGCTGAAAGCATTCAATCCATACAAGTTCGTTCTGGGTTCGAACGAAACCGAAGGCATTATCTCGTTACACTCATTTTGGAATCACCCTCAGAGTTAACGACAATAACCCTTGCACTCTAAATCACCATCTCGAATCTATACGGTCTATTCCGTCAAACTCATTACGGAATCACCCACAGAGTTATACTGACGTATAGCCCTTACACCTCGAGTCTTCACAAAGCTCCACTTTGACTCACGACCTAACATTATTTGGAATCGATGTGGTTTTCGTATATCCAAATATGGAAACCCGATCCCGGTCTCATCGAAATCCAAAGCGTGTCTTTTGGGTTCAAGTTGTTTTAAAGGTTAAAACAATTCAATTTAAACTATCTATAACACACAGATAGATAATTCACATCATCATAATAGATAATCAACATATTATCATAAACAAGTAATCATCACAAATTGATAATCTATATTATCCTCATCAATAGATAACTCATATCACCATCACAATGCAACCAATGCATCCATAACACACAACACTATTTATCTCATGTCTGAGATTCAAACCATTCAGGGCAAACCATATCATCCATTTATAAGCAAAGATCTATAATCACACCATCTATAATTAATTTAAAATGAATTAAATTAATTACTTCTATCTCTAATTAATTTAAAATGAATTAAATTAATTATCTATCTTTAATTAATTTAGAATGAATTAAATTAATTACTTCACCATTTAGAACTTGCTTACTTAACCATTAATTGATTATCAATCAATTAAATCATTATCCTCAAATTAGTCACCTTAATTAATCACCCTTGATTAATTATCTCTTAATTACATTCAAGTAATTATCTTTAATTAATTTTAAAAATTAGTTATCCTTAACCAAAATTAGTAATTAACCTTTAATTACTTCATTAATTAATTAATTACATTAATTAATTACTTCCTTAATCACTTATTATTGATTAATTAATCCAAATTAATTAATCCTTAATTACATCATTAATTATATTAATTAATGATCCTTAATTACATTTTAAATTAATTACTTTATTTAAATTAATTACATTAAGTAATTAACCTTAATTAAAACAAATTATTAATCACTTTTAATAATTAACTAACCTCAATTACTTTCTTAATTACTTCTAAATTAATTACATTTAATAATTAATTATATTTATTAATCACATTTGATTTACCTCATTAGTAATTAATTCCCTTAATTAATTACATTACTTAATTACTTTCCAAAAGAATTAATCAATCATTACTTAAATTAATTACATTAAGTAATTATTCATTAATTACTTCACAAAGAAATTTCCTTTAGATTAATTACACAAGTAATTAATCTCAAAACTCTTCTCAACTTTAATTAATTACTTCTCATAATTTACTTATCTTAATTACTTCTCTAAGTAATTATTCATCTTTGATTTCTTACCAAACCATTCAATGATTATTCCAAATTAATTAAACTTAATTAATTAATTTAAACTATCAATTTAATAAATTAATTACAATAAGTAATTAATAACTTTAATTTTTCCATAAAGTAATCATACTTAATCAAGTTCCATAATTGATTAAATTAATTAATCCATTTAATTATCAAAATTAATTACATTAATTAATTAATAAATAATTCCAGTTAATGACCTCATTAACTTATCAATAAATTCTTAATTACCTTCTTAAGTAATTAACTTAAATTGACAAATATTAATTACAAATTAAATTAATCTTAATTACTTAACTAATCCTTAATTAATTTATTCCAATTCTTAATGAATTAAATAAATAAATTAATTTTTTTTTAAATTACCTTATTAATTTAAGGAATCAAAGTCATTAAATCTTTGATTTACTTTAAAATAAAAACATTTGTTTTTAATGATTACTTTATCATTAACAAAGTAATTTAAAACAACTTACTTTTACAATTTGTTTCCAAATTTCATTTTAAATTTTAAATTTAAAAAGAAATCAAACTTAACCTCATCAAAGTTTTAAAATCATTTTAAAACCTTTTTAAACTTATGCTACACAATTTCTCATTTTATACAAGGAATCAAAATCCATATTTATTTAAGATACTAATCATATTTAAATTATGATTCTATATCAAAAGTTGTTTAAACATTTCAAAATTTAAAAAAAATTCTTTTATTTTCAAAACATGATTCAAGTTTGAATCTTGTTTCCAGATTTAAACTTATGTTTAAATCTTCTATTTCAATTTAAAGCTTCAACTTTAAATTCAATTATTTAAACCCTTTTAAAAGTTGCTTAAATATTTTAATTTAAAAAGTTTAAATTAAAATTTCAAACCTGGATTCAAATCTCACTTGAAATTCAAATTTTAAATTTGACTTAAATTCTGTTTTCAGAACCCTGCATTAAGATTTTAAAACCAATCTTAAAATTAAAACTACAGGTTTTCATAAACCTGTAATTTCAGAAAACAACCCGAGTTTCCCCTCTATTTACTTCGAGCAAAATCAAAGATTACTTCGAGTCAAGACTCAAATTACTCGAGTATTATCCGAGAAGAATTTACTGCAAACCCCAAAACTCCCCTGATATTTCCCTCTGCTCCGTGCATGTGCACGGAGGCCATGGCCACCTCCGGCCACCACCCAAACATCAAGCAAGTCGACGCTCACCCACATATCCATCCACGACCATCAGATTCGCACAATCATCACTAAATCAAATTTGAGTATCCCAAACCCAAAACTGAAGCATACTGATAGTTTTACATTCAAACCCCAAACCTGGAAAATCGTTTGTTCCTCCTTCTCCGGCCATCAGTGACTCTGGGACTCCGACCATCTCCTCTTCACTACCCCATCATCCATCTCTCCAAAACAAAGGCACTCGGTCACCTGTAGTCTTCCCACTGATCAAATTACTGCCTTGCCTAAAACTAGGTTTACAACTTCCCCTTTTTCAGATAGAACAACAATACACATAAATCTATCTTCAAAGAATTCACAATTTTGTTTTTAAATAATCACAATTTAGTTTTAACTTTTGATTCAAACACCTGAACTATCAATCAAATTGGATTTGTCTGATTTTAATTTACTTTGTTATAACCTGTTTCCAGAAACTACAGGTATATTATTATTTTTTTCTTTCCTTTTGTTCATGAACAAATCTTAACCATAATTTATACATACAGTATAAGCATACATTGTTTAGATCTCATGTATTATTACAGATAGATTCAAGTGTATTTAGGTTTTACTAAATATGCCTCTAGTACAAAAAAACAAAAAAAACTGCAATATATAGATCTGTATTTATGTTCAAACCAATCCACACAGAAAACACACATACAAGAATTCAATTTTCATCACAGACAAACAAGTATGCAATCATCTTCATTCTTAAATTTTAAATCTGTGAGGTTATTCAAAAACATACTAGTTTCATAAATGATTTGGCAACTTAATTTTTAACTAAGTTTTAATACTGTAATGTTACTTACAAACATACTTATTTTAGTCATAAGTCAAACAATAGTTTATACTTAAATTTTAAACAATATGTTACTCATAAACACACTATTTAACATACTATCGGGTATATAAACAAGGCATGTTCATTTCAGTCCTAAAACAAGCAACAGATTATACTTAAATTTATTTTGAGAAAGAGAAGTTACTCACCTGATACTGTGATGAAGCAGAGCACAGATTTTCCAGAGAAAACTTCTACTTCTTTGAATCTTTAATAAAACTTGAGTTGCTTGCTGTTAAAGATTTGTATGCAGGCATACTTGATTCCCAGATTCAAAAAATGCAGAGCCCATTTTATTTTCTAAATGCAGGCTTTTCATTTTGAATGGAATTTCAGATTTTGTTTTGAGGAGTAGTTTCCAGATTTCATTTTTCATTCCCAGGTTTAAAGATGCATGCAGAGACATATGCTTGGTTTAGAAACTTGCATGATCTAAAATTTTATACAGTGGATTACAGATTTATAATTGAGGAGGATGTTGAAAAAATGAATTTCAGATTTGTATATGGAAATTTGTAAAATGATTTGAAGAGGGATTTGAAATAGATTCAAGATATTGATTTGGTTTGAGTAATATAGCATGATTTGTTTCAGCTGAGAATATTTTTCTTCTTAACTTTGAAAAAAATGAAGATTTAGAAAAGAATGAGAGTGAAGAAAACATATTTTATATGAATGTAATTGATTTATTAAGAATTAAAAGAAAAATCAAAATAAGAAGGACACTTGTTACATTACTTATTTAATTCAACTACACTTGTCACCATACCTCTTAATATATTTACATGTGTCTTATAAATGAATTTTATTTGTTTTTTTTATTTTAAAAGGTAAATAAAACTCTTTTCTTTATTTATTAAATGCTTATGTATAAATTATCTTCATATGTAAATGTTTATGCATTTCTTTTTAAAGAAAATAAAGTGAAACAATTTATATAAAAGTGGAAACTTACTTACAAGGTTTATATATGTTTATTTATTTGAATTCAAAATTAATTCAAGTTCCCAATTCTATTCATACATTTTAAAAAACCCAATTTAAAAACTAGTTTATATTAACATATTAAATTTAAAAATGATATTGTCTTTTAAAACATATCTATATTTATACATTTATTATTATTTGAAAATAACATATTAATTAATTTAAATCATTTATAAAAGAAATCATAAATTACTTATCTTATCACTTGTCTAACTTATTTAAATGAATTAATGTTTAAATGTTTAAATGGTATTTTAAATTTTCTTATATAATTCAAATTATAATTATTAAGCTATATTTTCAAAAAGAAATAAAATAAACTTTTGTTTATCTTATTAAAATTTAAACTATGTTCAAAATACAATTATAAAGTTTAAAACTATTACTTTAAGTATTTTAAACCAATTAGTCATTTATTATATAAAATAATAATCTTCAAATTATCAAATGAATATTGAAATTTTAAAAACCATATTTTATTTGTTCATTTATCTAAAATCAAAACTTATCTATTCACAATATATATATATAAATATATATATACATACATTATAAATAGGAAAACAATTATTAGCTTTTAAAGGATAAAATTTATAAATTACACATTTATTTAATTGGATTATTAAATCAAGTTAATTTTTATTAAAATTTTATCAAATCAATTTAATTTTAAATTCAGATTATTAAATTGATATTGCTAAAATTTTCGGGATATCACAATTTATAACACTGATTATTAAATTTATATTGCCCAAATTTCCGGAATATCACATTCCTCCCCCCTTAAAAGAATTTCGTCCCCGAAATTTAAAAGCAAAGGTAATTTAATAATCTATTTTAAGATTTTATTTTTAAATACAAGCATATATTATCAAACATATGCTAACAATCATAGCAACCAATTCAAACAAAACAAACCTAATTATCCAGAGAAACCTGGATAAAATTTTCATGAGTTTTCCCGGTATAAATATCGGGATACTCGCTCTATAGAATCTAAACAATCAATACTATTAAGCTATAGAGCTCCTATCCAACCATATCTACTAACAAAACAATATGTCAGACTACAGACGAGTCTGAATGAACAATCACATCCTCCTGAACTGCTGGTTCCACATCCAGAGATAAACCATACACGTACTCCCTCAGAGATACGTGAAACACATCGAATTCCAGTTATCCAAACTGACAATTCAACCCTGAAAACCAAACACCAATCCTCACAAAACACAGAAAAGGTCCAAAACATCCCGGAGCTGACTTACCCAGCCTTACTCAATCTTATAGCTCCTTAGATCAGAGAAAACTTATTCAAGATCAAATCTCCGATTCCGGAATCCAAATTCTTTTATCTCTTATCCACCAAACACTCTTGATGATCCTGGGCTGCCTTCAACTCTCCTGATCAGTTCAACCTTTGCTGATGTCTCTAGAAACACACAGAACCAAAAACAATCCAACAAAATGATCTCCTCAAGATCAATACCAAACCAAGAACACCAACTCTATTTCATAAACATCGGAAGATTAACTTGCTTCTCTTATCCGGAAAAGATAAAACAAAAGCACTTCCAAACTGCTTCCGCTGCACAACTCTGATCTGAAGCAGAAGAAAAACTCGAGCACAAACTGGATAACACATCACAGAAATATGGTTCAACAGACCCATAAAAGAAAACTCAGATGCCCCATCTGATCCAAAGCTGCTCCACTAAACCTCCGGTATCACTCCTAGAATCCAGTCGATAAGAAAACTCCATCTCCAAATATGGACAAACTTCTCATAGCTCAAGAGAACACTCAAACTATCGCAAGTCACTTTTGCGATCAACCCGTCCAATATCCAAAGAAAACTGTTCTCTCTTTACAAATCAGAACAGCTTACGCTTAACTAGCCAATCCACCGCAGAAATGGATCCATTCTGCTACTTCTGAACTCCTTCAGAAAAACTGCTAACCAGGAAACTTCTTGCCAGCACCCAGAATACCCCGAACTGCACTGCTGACACGGACACCAAAAACTTCCTAATCCAAAGCTCTTCGATAAACTCGAGCCTCAAACCGGACAGAAACATCCTGCTGAATCCAGTCACAACACTGAAGCAGACTCACCTCCTAAACTTGTTCCAAAGAAAACATCTTCGAGAACATCCATAGTCACTGCATCTCATCACGCAGCTACTACTCCCTGAGATATCAAGATACCATCATTCTCCTCTGCCCAACCGACAGATCCAAACTCTACTCATCCAATTCAAAGATAGACTCCGAACCTTTACAGGTTATCTTCAGAGATCTACGAAATCCTATACTCCGCACAACTCACTCGAGACGGTATTAGATCCACAGTCTCGAAAAATACACTACCAATCTCAAGCACCAAACTTCAACCAAGGGTAGTAGTTGTGTTACACACCCACTACCTTATCTACCTTTATAACCTATATTGGAAAACCCGGACAGGTAACCCAACAAATAGGTAGAAGTAATTATATAATATATATATAATAAAACTACAAATACGCTCTCTCAAGATAGACACCACTCCAAATCCTAGATATTCACTCAACCTAATGCTCTGATACCAACTGTGACGACCCGACTTTCTACTCCCAGAAAATCGCATCATCATGAAGAAAGAAAGGGATAGAAAAGAGAAAAGAAAGAGAAGAAAGAAGAACACAACATCAGAATCTCAACATCGGAACGAATAAATTATATTAATAACATAAAATATTACTTAATTTACAATCACTATCAGAGTACACAGATTATACAACACATACTAGACAGTTATAAACATCTGTGTAGTATTTACAACATAATACAACTCAGAGACAAAACAATACTAACACAGAGAACATACAGCGGAACTATATATATCTAACGTAGAAGCCTCCTGCTCCATTTGCTCTTCCATAATTCGTCAAAGCTAACCTGAATCCTTTGGCTACTCGTAAAATTTGAGTACCCAAGAGTTTAAGAAAACAAAGAATAAACTCTGGGTCAGACATGGGTCTGGTGTGAGTAACAGGTTAAAGTTGCTTAACTTTGAAAAACCTTTTAAAAGAAAGGTATCACGTAAGACTTCCCACACATAAACATGGAAAAGTTTTTACTTTACGCTAACCAAAACATTTGATAGGAAATCCGATGATATTATAATAGTGTCTAGGTTTTTCAAGTAAATAAGAAATAGCCGAAATTGTTACATTATTAAATTCCAGCTACTAGCGACAAAAGTGGGTAATACAATCAAAACCGTTGGCACTTATCGGATTTTGGATTCCATACAATGGCAGGGCTACTGGGGTACCGCCCGTCACAGTACGTGGCCTAGATCAACGTACCGAGGAGTACTCCCACTCCCCTGCAACATAAGGCCGGACCCATTCCTTACTGAACAGTTCCGAACAAGACAACCCCGCAGTTGGTGTACACTGACAACTACCCACTAAGCCGAATAAAAAGGAACCTCTAGACAGGGATCAATCTTGCTCCCCAGTGGGTGCGACGCACGAAGCCTTGCTGCCCCTCCCCTGTTTTAGCCATTCTCGGTTGATGAGGCTTGAGGCTACGATTACCTTTAGAGGACACATCTCTTAGAATGCTCATCGTCCACCTGACGATGTTCTGAAAGCATTCAATCCATACAAGTTCGTTCTGGGTTCGAACGAAACCGAAGGCATTATCTCGTTACACTCATTACGGAATCACCCACAGAGTTAACGACGATAACCCTTGCATTCTAAATCTATATCTCGAATCTATAAATACTATTCCGTCAAACTCATTACGGAACCACCCACAGAGTTATACTGACGTATAACCCTTACACCTCGAGTCTTCACTTGCTCCACTTAGATTCACGACCTATCGTTAATTTGGATCGATGTGGTTTTCTGATATCCAAATATGGAAACCTGATCCCGGTCTCATCGAAATCCAAAGCGTGTCTTTTAAGGCCAAGTAAAGGTTTAAAACAATTCAATTATCTATATATCCAAATAAATATATCACAGATCCATAACAGATAATTAACACTATCTTCATATCAGGTAAACCATATTATCATTATCCAAAAAGATAATCTATATCAACATCACAATGCAATCAATGTATCCAAATCATTCAACATTATCTATCTCATATTTGAGATTCAAATCATCCAAAGCAAACAACACTAACAAACCATATAAGCAATGATTAACCACACCCAAATATAATTAATTTAAAATGAATTAAATTAATTACAACATTCTATTAATTTAAAGTAAAGTAAATTAATTACTTTACCAATATCAACTTGCTCATCATTATTAATTAATTATCAATCAAATAATTAATTTTCATCCAATTATTCATTTTAATTAATCATCCCTGATTAATTAACTCTTAATTACATTCAAGTAATTATTTACTAATTAAATTCTCAAATTAATTATACTTAACCAAATACAGTAATTAACCTTTAATTACTTCCTTAATTAATTATCTAAATTAATTACCTTTAATCACTTATTACTGAATAATTAATCTTAATTAATCAATCTTAATTACATCATTAATTATAATAATTAATGATTTTCTAATTACATTTTCAAATTAAATTAATTACATTAAGTAATTTAATCTTAATTTAAAACATAATTGTTAATCACCCTTGATTAACCCCATTTCAGTAATCAACTATCCTTAATTACTTCACCAAATAAATTAATTACTCTTTAATTAATTCTAATTGATCCCTTGATTAATTTACAAAGTAATTATACTTAAATAACTTCATTATCAAATCACTTCTAATTGATTACATATAGTAATTACCCATTAATTACTTCTCTAAGTAATTCCTCTTCATTTAATTACATTAAGTAATTATCCTCCATAAATCATCAAATGATTAATTTTAAATTAATTAAACTGAATTAATTAACTTAAACTAATCAAATTTAAACTTAATTAATTACAATAAGTAATTAATTCCTTAATTACTTCCATAAGTAATTATACTTAATAACTTACACAATTGATTATCCTTAAATTAATTAATCTAATTAATAACTAAAATTAATCACATTAATTAATTATTAAATAATCCTTAGTTAATGATCTTCATTAACTATTAACAACTCATTAATTATTTTCTAACATAATTAACTTATTTTAATCATTATTAATTACAATTTAATTAATCATTAATAACCCATTAATTAATTCCAGATTAATTAAATAATTAAGTGTTAATTAAAACTTAATTTATCCATTATTACTTGATTAATTAATTATTAATCATTAATTAAAAACTAATTTTATTTAATTAATTATTCTTAATTACAAGTTAATTATTCAAAGAATAATTAATCCTAAACTTAAGATTAACCCTTAATTTCTTTAAGTAATTATTTATTTCATTAATTTATTAAATAAATTAATTATTCATTTAATTACTCTAATAATTAAATGAAAAACAAAATATTAAATTATTATCAACTTTAACAAGTTATAAAATCAATCCAAATCTTTACTTGACAATAATACTTTTATTATAAAAGAAATTTTACAAAAGTTAAACAAATTTCTTTTTAAATTACAACCATATAAATTTTTACATTATCATTCAAATTTGGTTCTAAACACTTAAATTTATAAAACTTAAATTCATTTTAAACCAAGGATTCAAAATTAGATTTGAATCAAATTTAAACTTTATTTAAACATTACTACATATTTCAATTTCAAATTTAAATTCAAATTTCTTTTAAAAACATTTAAACAATAAACTCTTTCAAAGTTATTTTAAAGAAAATTTGTTTTTAAATACTTCATCATTTTCTACTTAAGATTCAATTCTACTTGAATTCATAATTTAAAATAGATTTAAATTTTAATTTAAATCTTTGCTTTATATTTCAAATTAAAATTTGAAACAAGACAATTTCTAAACTTCAATCATTTGTTCGAGTTGACTCAAGCAACTCGAGTAACAATTTCCTTTTAAACTTTATCTTAAATCAATTAAAATTTCAAATAAAAAAAACAGGTTTATACAAAAACCTGTACTAACAGGTTTACCCCAAACCCTGCAACAAAGCAAACACCCGAGACTCACACCAATTTTCTTCGAATCCAATACCCCTCAGCTTCGAGACCATCACAAAACTACCCGATACAACACGAGCCTCTTCTTCTCCCAACAGCTAACTGATACACTAGCATCCCCGTGCACCTGCACCACCATGGCATGACCTCCGGCTTCTCGCGACCTCACGAACAAGTCAACGTTCATCTCTTAAAGCCATTCCAACCCCAATTTTGAATGCAGAAACCCTCGTTCAAATTCGAGCATTCCAGCTTCAACAGGAGCAATGTCGAATCCAGGAACTTGCCTCAAACACATAATTCCGATCATCGGAATTTTTTTGCTTCCGGTCACGAATTCACCCAAACTCCATCTATCATTTCCCCAAAAATAGGAAGAACTCTATCGCCAATACAAAGCGGTAACAATCAATTTACTGATTACAGTAAAAACTAGGGCAATCAACTTCAAGTCCAAATCTTCATCACCACACTGCCTAATTTCTTCCTCCAGTATTTTTCCCTGCTTCTCCTATCTTCCCACCATCACCAGAGAAGCCACTGACCTTCCAGATCATCTAGAAGACAGTTACACCCAAAATACCATTTCTGGTTAAACCAGAAATGCTCACCCATTCTTGAACTAAAATTCCTGATTTTAGTTTTAGAATTCAAGTATTGGTCTATGTAATTGATTTATGTTCTTGAATTAATGAATCAGGAAAATCAAATTTTTACTTATATTCTATTACTCTGTTATTACTGAGTTTACAGAAACACCACAGTTTTTATTTATCTTTCATATTTACTAAAATTAAAAACTTTACTTATTACACACATGCTTGTTAAAATCTTAAACTATAAAAATGATTTTAACATGAAGTCTTGATTTTTGAATATATAAAAAACATCTGGAATCTAGAACAGGCAGAATTACAACACAACATGCATTCAGACATATAACAGAGGATATCAATATCATATTAATCCATTCCAACATAATTATCACAGTAGTAAATCAAGCAACTATATTACTTAAATTATTTTAGTTAAAATGTTACTCACCTAGGTTTTATGGAGGCAGAGCACAAAGCTTCAAATTTCATTTTTTTTAATTTTTGCTTTAAAACTTCATCTTGCTCTACTTATTGGAATACTTGAATCTTGATTAATTTCTTTGTTTCCTTGATTCATGCAATTACCAGATCCACTTGCATGCTTCCCAGAGAAAACAGAGAGAAAATTATGCAGGTTTGAATTCTTTTTAAAACAGAATGAAGACTGCAGGCTTTGACAAATTTTTGCCAGCATGTTGTTTCAAGGAAGAACATGCAAGTTTTGGTTGATTTAGAAAAGAACTGCAGGTTTGTATTTTTTTTTAGAGAGAGGAAAGAATTTACAGGCTTTCACAAATTTGCCTGCATGTTTTTCAACACAGAAATGGAACTGCAGGTTTTATGCATTTGTAGAATTGGATTGCAAATTTGATTTATTTTGGTAAGTGGAAACATAGGTTTTGATTTGAAGATGAAAGCTTCAGATTTTCATGGCTGAAGATCTTAAGTTTTTGAAAAAGAAAAAATGGAAAGGAAGAATGATTTTAGAGGAAATGTATTTGTATAAGTATATTTTGATTTTAATAGAAATAAAAATGAAAAGAAAATTTAAACATTACACTTGTTCACATTTTAACAATTGTCACTTTAGTTACTATATGGTAAACACATGTCAATTTGTATCTTAAGAAACTTACACATGTATATTAAAAGTGTTTTAAATTTTAATTTAAATTGTTTATAAATACTTTAACTTATTTTATTCCATATGTATATATAAATGAATTTTATTTCCTTTTAATTTTATAAATCAAAACAAAACAAGTTATAAACAAAAGCTTATTCAAATATTTTTAAGTGTTTATTCTTTTAAATTTTTAAAACATTGAATTCCAATTTAAATTAAATTATAAACTCCAATTTTAAAATCAAGTTATATATATACATATATAACTCTTATTAAATTTTAAAATAACAAATCCTATTACTACAAATCTATTTATGTTCAAAAGAATTTATGTATTATAATTTTTATATCTAAAAATAACAAATTAAACAATATTAAATAATTTATAAATGAGATTATAGATTTCCTTTATCACTCAATATATTAAAACCATAAGTAAATTGTATTTTAAATTCTTATATAACATTTTCAAGCAATACTTTTTTTAAACAGAAAATAAAACAAAGCTTTGATGTTAATCAAATTTAACTTCATATTTAAGTTAATTAAAAATATAAATTTAAACAGATAAGATTTTCCTTTAATATAAACCATATAATTATTTATTTGAATTGCTTTGAAAAGTTATATGTTAAATTTAAATCAAATTTCCAATTTATCAAATATAAATTAGAGTTAGAAAATTAATTCATTTACTAAATTCAAAAATCAAAATTTATCAATTTATAATATATAAAATTATATATTATAAACAGAAACAATTTATTCGTTCAAAAAGATAAAATCTTTTAATTTAAATATTTATTAAAACATGATTATTAAATCAAATTCCAAATTTGTTATTAAAATTATCAAATCAAATTAAATTTATAACACTGATTATTAAATTATATTGCCCAAATTTCCGGAATATCACAGGAAGGTTTTCCAAGGTTTTCTTAAACAATATTTTATAGTGACTTTTAAAGAAGGATGTCTAGAGTTTTATTGCTTTCGAAAGGTCTGCTTTACAATGGTTTTGAAAGGTTTGGAGGATGGTTTCAAAAGGTTTAATGAATGGCTTTGAAAGTTAAGGTTTTGGAATATTGGCCTAGATAATTAAAAGGTTTTCATTTGGTTTTGGAAAAAGGTACTTTCAAAAGATTTAGAAAGGAAAACTTTCAAATGGTTCAATGCTTTCATCAACTAAAGTTTAAGTATGTATATATATATATATATATATATATATAACATGGCAAAGAGATTTTGAATAAAGTACAAAGATTTTATATTTTTCCTTTTATAAGTTTGATTAAAGGGTTTTAAATCACTTTGAAAATGTTTTAAAGGAAAGTTATGGAAGGGGATCCTTAAGTGAAAATGACTCAAATATTAGAATACCAGATGAGACTAGTATGGGGCCGCGCCTTGTACATTAGCTAATAGTCCTAGCTAATTGTTGTCCAAAATTCCAATGTGTAAGGCTTTGTCGCAGGTAGACTAAAATTATGATTACACACCGAGAGGAATATATGTTTGTATATGGATAGGTTATTGGTAAGCTTGAAAAATCATTAGGATTAGGAAGACCTGCAGATGATTAAGATATGGATAAACTGTCTAGAAGAGAAGTGTTTAACAAATAGTTAAGGACAGACCGTCCATAAGTGAAGTATTTAACAGACAGTTAAGGATAGATAGTCCAGAAAAAGAATAGCTGATAGGTGTTAGATTCAATTTGATTATATTGTTTGGTAGGCCCGAGTCTGCGAAAGGTTAAAAGTTATCCAAACAAAAATAATGTGATTGAATAGATAGTTCATTATTACCTGATATTTATGTATGTTTACATTATGATGCTTTGAAGTGTTTAATCGGTTTTGGTTGCAGGAAAAAGGTTTTGCTAAGATATGTTTTAAAAGGATGTTAGTGAGGGGAAACCCTTTTTGCTATGCGGCGTAATCTCACTTAACATACTAAACTGGGATGTACAGTGTTATTCATACCAGGTTTTATGTGTGGCTTGAAGTTTATGTTTTCCCTTAACCTCTAGGTGCTCAAAATTAATTAGAGTAGACCGAGGGATTAAGGTCATTTCAGGTTTTATAGGATGACGAATAAGGCTACCAGAGGCATGTAGGAGGCAAATGGATAGCTATTTAGAACTTGTTGTTTTTGTTTATATTTTGATGTATTTTCGCTGTGATTGTACTAGGCCTATTATGACCATACGACTCTGATCATCCAAGGAAGTATCTTCATATACCGCTCTTGACTTATTTTCTAATAAGTATATTTGATTTATGCTTGGGAACGTATTTGGGATTATGTAAGATGAATATGGAACATCTGTTTTAAATGTAATGATGAAAATGTTATTTAGAAATCTATGTTTTGTTTCATATTCAAATTCTTTTAATATTATGGATACCATTAACATAGTCGTATTTAGTCGCCGAAAGCTAATACTATAGATGACAGCGACATCTATAGTGCTTAGTTTCTAGCCTCTAGATAAGGGATGTTACAGCTTGGTATCAGAGCATGGTTTATGAAATACTTTAACTAAAAATGGTTTTTTTAAAACATAATCCTTAGTAATTATAGTTAAGATCGGGGATATGGGATAATGCTATAGTAACATACTTGTATTTGCTATATATAACTATACGCTATATCTCTAGACTCCTATCTTAGTTAGGCTATTCATCTGTATCTATGAGGTTTGAATATAGATATAGAAGGAAGAAGGGGCAGAGTTAATCTTGGAGGAGATAGCATCACCACTAATGGAAATGCCGGACCAAATGCTAGAAGTGGTCCCGGTCAGGCTCAAGCTGAAACTATTGGTGCTGGGGTTCCCCAAGTGGTCATGGAAGCCATGTATCAGTTCTTTGTAAACATGATGCAAGCTGGAATTGCAGCTGGAGTTGTGGAAGGAAATGCTGCAGGAGGAGAAGCTTAGGAAGCCTCGACGGCCAACTAGTATGCTAACTTGAGAAAAGACTATATCAGGCTTGGAGGAAAGCCATTCATTGGAACCGAAAATGCGATTGAGGTGGAAAACTGGCATTGCATTGCGAGAGAATTTTGCCGACCTAGGACTGAATGACGAGCAGAAAGAAGATTAGCTTCGAGACAGCTTCAGAGAGATGCTCTATTTTGATGGAATACTGTTGTAGATGTTATTGATGAGGAAACCATGACTTGGGTAGAGTTTATGAGAAGGTTTCAAGGAAGGTTTATGTCGGTGATGGCACAGTCGTCATGGTTAAGAAGTTTGCTGGATTAGAACAAGGGGAGATGTCTGTTTTGGAGTATGCAAGGAAATTTGAAGAGTTGACCCTGTATAGGTATGCTTTGGTTGATAGGTGATGAGGAGGAATGATAAGTTTATAATAGGCTTGAGGTCGGAGTTAATAAGTGCTACTTTCCCGCATGTAAGAGATCCCAATGGTGTAATGATGGAAATAGCACCAAGATAGGAAGAGGCGTTAGCTTGCGTAAGGAAGAAAATGAAGGTGGCCAAGGTGGGACAGAACCAGAAAAGAATGTTTTTCTAGAAGAAGAATGCTCATAAAGGAGGAACACAGAAGAGGGGAAAAGTTGAGGTGGTTTGTTATAAATGTGATAAGAAGGGACACTATGCTAATGACTGCTGTACTGGAAAAGGAAAAAAAAAGGAAAGGAGGTGATTGGGAAGAAGAATATTCGATGTTTTAATTATGACCAGATCGACCATTACAAGAACCAATGCAAAGAACCTGCTAGAGAAGAAAAGGGATAGATGTATGCATTGGAGCCTGCAATTTCAAGGCCTGTTGTGCAGGAGAAAGGAAAGGCTATTTTAGGAGGCTCGCTATAGGTTCACGACATGTCTGTTAGCGTTCTGTTTGATACTGGTGCATCACATTCTTTTATTTCTCTATGTTTGGTAGATAAGCTTAACCTAGGACCATCATATTCCGTTACTTCATTAAGGGGTGTGAATCGGATAGGAGGGTATGCAACACTTGGGATGAGGCATGACCGTTTAGAGTTTGATTTTTTAGGTCATACTTTTGATTGCTGTTTGCATTTTTTGACTTTGTGGGATTTTGGATTATCTTTGGGATAGATTGGTTAAGTAAATATGATATCAGGATATTTTGCCATGACAGGAAAATATCACTTAGACATCCGGATTGTAGTGATCAGATAATTTATACCGTAGACAACCCTAGTTCCAGAGTAATGCTTTATTGGGTATCATGGAGTTGGAGGATGAGTTGCATCGAGTCTTTGTAGTCAGAGAATTCGCTGATTTGAGATGGTAAGTGGATTACCACCGAAACAAGCTATTGAGTTTCAGATTGATTTAGTGCTTGGAGTAGAACCGGTGAGTAGACCGCCAAACAGGATGACACTCACAGAGATGAGAGAGCTAAAAGTGTAGTTGGTAGATCTAGAAGGCAAGAGTTTATTTGACTGAGTAGTTCACCTTGGGGAGCTTCCACAGTGTTTGTTAAGAAGCCGGATGGATCGTTGAGGCTATGTATCGATTATCGTAAGTTGAATGAGAAGACGATAAACAACCGATACACATTGCCGAGAATTGACAATTTGTCCATTCACTTAAGTAGAGCTAACGTATTCTCTCAACTGGATCTGGCGATGGGATTTCATCAGCTTAGAGTGGCAGAGGATAGTATTCCTTTTACAACATTTAGGACAAGGTATGGATCATACGAATAGCTAGTTATGTCGTTCGAACTAACTAATGCGCTGGCATTATTTGTGGACCTAATGAACCGAATTTTCCATGAGCATTTGGATAGATTTATGTTGGTCTTTATAGATGACATTCTGATATACTCTAAGGATGAAAAGGAGCATGAAGTCCAATAACGATCCCAGTTTTGAATTAAATTTAAATTAATAGTTAATGTAAATTTAGGAATTAATTTGAATTTGAAATAAATACATGAGTAACTTGAATTTGACTTTAGAATTTGAATTTGAATATTGAATTTGTATTTGAATTTAATTTTAAATAAATGGCTTAGAACAACAATTTAGGTTTGAAAATATTATTTATGTAAATTAAATTATGGGTAGTTCGATTTAAAAAAAACATTTTCTTTAAAATAATGTGTATATAGTACTGAGTAAGAAGATGTATTTATAATGGAATAAATTTTATCAATACAAAATACAAGTATAAAATATAATTGTAAAATATATTAAAATGAATTAAAGGTTTGATAGTTAAATTTTAAAATAAAGAAATAAAACATAAATACTAAAGCAAAACATGACAAGTTGTGCAAGAAAATAAAAGTAAGATAAAATAAATATCTACAAACAAAATAAAGAAGTACGACATTAACAAAAAAAATGAAAGAAAAAAATAGAAAATTTGGAAGCTTGCAAAAGAAGATAATAAAACTACCTACAAAACACAAAGAAAAAAAAATCAATCAAGCAAGATGATGATTCATGTAAACAAAGAAGCAAACAAATGTACTACCTAATATCTTCTCAACCGAAATAGCCTCCAAAATAAATAAAAAATAAAAAACTTCTCTGGTCAAAAATGTAGGCTGCAAGAAAAATCTCTGACCCTTGTACAAAACAATATAATTAACCTGTAGCTTGTTTCCTATATATCAATATCATCTTTATTTCAGTTCATCCATCCAAGCTGTGAAAATATGGAGTAAGCATCATCTCAAAGCTCAAACAAAATTCAACTTAAACAACAGTTCAATCAACTACAACCAGAAATCAAAGGGTTTCAGCTTGCAAATTTCAAGTCTGTTTCAAGTTGAAGGCTTTGTTCTTTCTTCTGAAGCAAGGTGAGTAACATCACTTTAAAAAAATTTAAAAATATAAATTTATTGCAAGTTATATCTATGAACAAGTATGTTTGTATACATATATGGATTCTCTGAGTATTTGAAAGATGGAAATATTTTGTACAGGTTGTTATTTATATACTTCCTCTGTCTTAGATGTTAACAAGATTTTGATTCAAAAAGAAAATCATTTCTGCTTAATTTACTTGCTCTTTGGGTCTAATGTTAAAACAGAAATGGTTTGTTATGGCAGATACTCAAGATTAAAAACTTATTCAAGTCAAAATAACTTGTTAATCACTCTGGAAACTATGATAATTGAACCAAACTTTAAATAAGTCAAATTTCAAACATTTTAATTCATGAATTCAAGTATATAGTCTGAACTCTTATACCGTAACATGATTTTTAAAGCAAGAATTCTAATTTTTAGATGAAGGGATGAAGAGCAGTTTGGTTTTATTTAAATTGTGTATTTCTGGTCGTCACGGTCGATATCGTTGATCGGAGAGGCCGAGCTTCCTCCTGGAGGTGGAGGAGTGATCAGAGGTCATGGGAAAAATAGTGCGATGGTCGGTAGATGAACGTGGTGGCGGCGGCGAGCGTTTGAAATTTTTAAACCTAGTTTTGATGTGGTTGTGTAATCGGCCTCGTTCGTCCTCTACGTTGGATCGAGCGCTACGTGGCTCTGGGTGATAGTAGAGGGGGTATGGACGAGTGGATGGCCGGAGTTCCAGATTTTTTGGTGGGCGAGGTTGGGTGAACAACGAGTTTTCCAGGTTGGGTGGTGGTGGGTTTTGTTGTTCCAGGTTTGAGTTGCGAGTTCGTTTCTGATTTCGAAGGGATGACGAGGTTCAGTTGGTCAAAATTGGGTCTGGGGGTGATCGTCGACTTGCTCGACAATGCCACGTCGACCGGAGGTGACGGCAGCGACATGCACCATGCACGAGTTGGTGATCTGGGAATTATGATGGCTTGAGTGGTTTCAGGTCGTTCTCGAGTTTGACTCGAGTAATTCAAGAATTTACTCGAAGGTTTCCAGCATTGGCTCGAAGTCATTTTTTTTGCTTGGCTCAAGTAGTTTGTTTTTTTAAGGATCTTGTTTACAAACCTGATAGTGTTTAAGTCTTAAAACTTAAACCAAATCAAAAGTGTAAAGCAAGATTAAAACAAAGGCTTTGAAACAAATCTAAATCTGAATTTAAAATGAATTTGAATTGCAGTTTTCTTTTATACATAAATTTTATAAAAAGATGAAATGTTTCAATAACTTTAAAGTGTTAAAGTATGTTATAAAATGATTAATGACTTAAATAGAATTTAACTCGGGAAAGGGTAAGCGAAGGGCCGAGTTATACTCGAGTAAATCTAGTGTCTACCTCGGGTCCTATTCTCGAGCGAATTAACTTAATAAAATCTTAAGTTATTTGTTAAACAAAGCTTGGTATTAATAAGTTAATGATATTGACAAGTTTAAATTAAAAATTGATTTTAAAATTATTAAGAAAGAGATTTGCAAATGTAAGATGATCAATAAATTTTAAGTGTGAGTTAATTAAGAATATAAATTAATTTATAATTGTAATTAAATAAGTGGTTTATGATTGAATAAATTTGTAATTAAAAAAATTTGATATTAATAATCTTGTTTGATTTTTAAATTAAGTATGTCAAACACTTAAAGATATTTTAAATTTAATTAATTTATAAAGATATTTTAAATTCAATTAATTTATAAAGATATTTTAAATTTAATTAATTTATAAATAAAGTTAAATTATAATTAACGGTGAAGGTTTTAGAAATGTGATTTAATATATAACAAAGGGGATGTTTATCTTGAGTAAAATTGAGATTTTTTATAATTCATGAAATAAATTAAAGATTAATTAAGTAATTAATTAATTAAATTGGATTAAGTGGTTAGGAAAAATCACTTATTGTAATTAATTAAGAATAATTAATTAAATGGCAATTAATTAAGGGTTGATTAATTTGTTAATGAATTAATTAAGGGAAATTAATTAAAGGACAACTGAATAATTAAAGGTCAATTATTCAATAATTAAAGGTTGGTTTATTTAATAAATGATTAAAGGACCATTAATCAAAATGATTTGAAATCGATTAAAGTTAATTAATTATGATTGATTACCATCTGATTTAAATTAATCAAATAATTAATCAAGTTACTTATGGATGTTTTGAATCCTATTGATTGTTGAACTGTTTGATATTTCTGATATGTTGTGCTTTGTGCTATGAATTGTTTCTGTGTGATCTGTGATGAATGTAATTTATTTATCTACGATAAATTTATATTATCTGTGAATTTGTGAATGAACGATAAGCGTTATAGATTATACCGCTTATCAATATTAATGTGTTTAAATATATGATGTGATGATTGATGTTGTTGCACTATTGTGTAAAACCCATGGACCACACCATGCACACACAAATATGGATTGCACGAGGAAATCGGCTAAGTCACATATTTTTAACAATTTTTAAAGATTGAATTCTTGAATCCAAAATAGTTTTGAAATTGAAATTGAAAGCTTTTGAAAAGGAGTTTTCAAAAATAAAAGTTATTTTTAAATAACTTGATAAAACTGGAAATTTAAATAATTTGATTTAAAATGTGAATTCAATAATTGAATTCAATGATTTGGAAATTATGGTCTAAAAAGATTATGCATGTTATAAAGGTATTTATACGGGTTTTAACCATTTAAAGGGTGTGGTTTTGGAAATTAAAATTTAAACCCAAGTCTTATACTTGGATGGTTCTAACTTATGTAAATTGTAATATGTTTTCCCAAAACGAAAACTATTTGTTTCAAAAAGTTACAGCTTTGATAAAAAGAAAGAATTTCCAATGTGTATCGAAAAATTTCAAGTTTGAAATGAAATTGTAAATAGTTTGGAAAAACTATGAATTAACCTTTGTGAAGACGATTAAATCTTGTTTTGAAATCAAAGAGGATGTTAAATGGTACGTTTTCCATATACAAGATTTGAATTGGAATTTGAGAGTTATGAAATAAATCTTTAAATGAAAGATTGGATGAGTTAATCCAATTTGAAATGGAAATTGTTTTGAAATCCGTGAATGGATCTTTCTGAAACTGGATGAACTTTGTGAAATGAATCTTTTTATTTAAAAAGAGTTGAAATGGTAATTTAAACCATTTGAAGAAAAGCTTTGGATTATTAAGTTGTGACTTAACTGAAATCCTGTATCCACATATTTTTAAATATTGTTTTCATTATTCGGTTTAGCCGGGAGAGGACTTTGTGTCATATAACCCATTCCGAATAATGATACATCATTATGGATAGCATCTGAAGACCGGTGGTGAAGATCGGGAATTTTTGAAAACGAAAGGATAACCTGTCAATTGTCTCTGCACTGAGTCGCGCCGGTATAGAGATTTCCTAAGTGATGGGAAGTCCGATCGGGATTGTGAATACCTAAATTTTCGAAAGTGCCTTCAGTTCTGTTCGAACCTGGAACAGACTTGTATGGTTATATGTCCGACACTACACTTTGAGATATAACGCAGATTTCTTTAAAATACGTATCTGTTGGTGGCGGAGAATTTATTCTCTTAGCTTAAGACCCTTCTCTAAGACGTACAAGCTCAGAGGTTATGTAGTTGAAGGTTATCAGCGATATACTCCCAAATTGGTAGTGTGGCATGCTGAGTGCTGCTGTGTGTTGATGATCATTTGTTGATCATTTATGATCAAAGCATGGCTTTCGTGTAAAGCGTAGCTTTGTGGACGAGACCTCATCGGACCTCACTCCCCGGAAATGGTCGAAAGATGAAAGATGCGGCAAGGTTATGAGGGTCGCGCCCTTTAGGGTATGTCATTTCCTTCTGGAAAAAGGTGATGTCATCGTATGGAACCCAGATATATACCTATGCGGTAGCTCCAATCTCATTTACTACATGGTTGTTACTTGTGGTAGAGGGCCCTCGGATAAAGATCCCAAAGGATCGGATGATGGCATGCTCGAGTAGTAGTTACCTAGTTACAGAGGTAACCCGGCCTTGTGTTGGCGGAGATCCGGTTAGGTTCTCGGGACGTCCCGCTAGAGGCGTACCCATGTGGCAGTAGGAAGTTCCTTAGCCTGACCATTTGTTGGAAATCCAACCAAAACAATACGCACCCTGTACAGTTTTAGTTGTAGAACCTGTCATTTAAAATGGCAGCTATAGCTGGCATAATATAATGGTACCTATGATGGCTAAGATTAATATTTTACTTTTGGAATGTTTTCCACTATGCACCAATAATAATATAAAAGAAGGATTTGCGTAGTAAACATGTTTGACTATCATATGGAGAAATCTCCCCCATGTGTGCGATTGCATTATGTGTGTGCCGTGAGGCCTTATGGTAGTTTCATTTTCCAAAAGCATTGCGGTTTTCAATCTAAATTCTTGTTTGTTTTAAAAGATAAAAACTGTTTTTGTTTACTCACACCAGTCCCATGACTGACCTGGAGTTTATTGTTCCTTTCCTAAACTCTGCATGCCCAATATTTTCCACACGGGCAGTCTAGAATTGGGTTTTTAGATAGTGGAATAATAGAAATTGATTCGATAGCCTTTGAAGTCTTATGGATCCGTGGATCGCATTTTCTACACTTCAGCTTTCACGGCTGATCTTGCTTAGCTTGGTAGAACTTGATGGTTGTTCGAGCTATCTTTAGTTGGAGATGGTATTGCAGTTGCAGTTGCATTTTAGGGATGTATTCTATTGAAGATATTCTATCCGCTGTTATTTGTTGTATCTCTGATGTATATAGATATCTATTGTATCATTCTATTGTGTAAAGACGCGATTCTTCGATTCATGAAAGTCGACATTAATACGTCCACTGTATCAACTGCCGAACAATCGAATGCCGAAAAACCGTACCGTTAGGGTTAAAGAAGAGGTAGAAGATAGAACAAGAAAGAAAAAGCAACAGAAACAATATCAGAATCTCACAATCGCAGCGGAACAACATATAATAGATAAATGAATAATCTTTAAATTAAAAGAACTATATCAGTTACTACATTACATTACATTACATACATTATCAGAGTTTACAACAACAAACAGCGGAAAAGAAATACTATATACTAGTTGATACGCCATGCCATCCAGCCTGCCTCCAGATCTCCACAGCATCTCCTGAATTCCAAAATGACCTGATAACCTGACTCTAGACTGCCCGTGTGGAAAATGATGGGCACCCAGAGTTTAGGAAGGGAACAATAAACTCCAGGTCAGTCGTGGGACTGGTGTGAGAACTTAAACAGTTTATCTTTTAAAAATAAACAAAGAAATATTTTAAATTAGATTCGCAATGCTTTTAGAAAATGAAACTACCATAAGGCCTCCCGGACACACACACAATGCAAACGCAGAATTAGAGGAGATTTCTCCTTATGATAGTTAAACATGCTTGATACGAGAATTTTTCTTTGATATTATTACTATAAGTGCAAAGTGTAGGAAAACATTTCGAAAGTATAACATAAATGTTAGCCAACATAGGCATTTCGTACTATGCCTACTATAGCTAACATCTAAACAGTGGTGACCACCATAAGTAAATGGAAGGTTCTACAACTAAAACAGTACAAGGTGCGTATTGAGTTTGGATTTCAAAACAAATGGTCAGGCCAACGAACTTCCCATTGCCACATGGGTATGCCTTTGGAAAGACGCCCCAAGAACCTAACCGGATCTCTGCCAACACAAGGCCGGGTTACCCCTAGCTGGGTAACAACTGACACGAGTATGCCATCCCCCGGTCGTAACCGACCTAAATCCCGGGATTCACCAACAACCACAAAATAATTAGTTTGCAGCAACAGGTTAAGTATCTGGGCTCCATATCACGATACCACCTCTATCCAGAAGGAAATGACATACACTAAGGGGGCGCTATCCCCTAATAACCTTGCCGCATCTTTCCTGTTTTGACCATTATCGGGGTGTGAGGTCCGAAGAAGTCTCATCCACAAAGCTACGCTTTATACAAAATCTATGCTTTGATCAACAAATGATCACCATCACTTCGTATGCCACATTACCAATTTGGGAATGTATCACTAGTAACCATCAACTACATAATCTCTGAGCTCGTACGTCTCAGAGAAGGGTGTTAAGCTAAGAGAATAAATTCTCCGCCACAAACATAAATGTAGTTGATAGAAACCAGCTTTACATCTCAAATTGTAACGTCAGACACACAACCATACAAGTCCGTTTCGGGATCGAACAGAACCGAAGGCACTTCCAAAAGAAGCCCTTGTAATCCGGATATTCACTAATCACGTCCGAAATTCCCATCACAAAGGGTGATAAAATCTCTATATCGGAGATCAGCCGATGCAGAGTCATTCGACGGTAATCCTTCCGTTTTCGAAAATATCCGGTCTTCAAATGCTATCCATTACGACATATCATTATTCGAAATGGGATTTATGACACAAAGGTCCTCTCCCGGCTAAACCGAATAACGAGCGCTTATCTTAAAATAAGTGTAGCATTCAAATTCAAGCAAATCACAACAAATACCCATTTAAAGGTAAATATTGATAGTCAGTTATTTAACTATCAATAGATATGCACAACATCACCAAATTCCAAATAATTTCCCAAATTATTTATTTTCCAAAAAACAAGATATATTTTCCCACACTTCAAAAATAAATAAATGTTTATTTTTAAACAAATTCCCCTTTCCTTTATAAATTCCATGTGAATTTAAATTTCCAAATATCCATTGATATATTATTTTCAAATCGACTTCAAATATTCACTTTCAATTTATCTTGAAAAGATATAATCTCAAAACATTTCACTTAATATTGGAAAACATTTCCAAATACTTATTCAATAATAAGTAATTCACAAATCTATTTATTTTCAACATTTGAAAAATATTCAATATACTTAAATCACAATTAAGTATATATTTTATTCTTTAAGGAAAACATCTCTTAAACACATTTATTTGAGTCAAAACGAATGTTGCGTAAAACATCGTTACAACAACCCAAAATCACTAGTATAGGGATTCGAAATTAAGATAGATATATAAATCCCAATATTATATAAAACGTTTCCTTTCGAGAATCATTTACTATAACAACAGTGTTATAGTCCACATTTCCTTTTATTTGTCGAATACGTCTATTTCAACAATGAATGTTGAAATCTATGGTTTCGATCCTTAACACATTTTAAAACAACTTCAAATCGTTTTAATTCTATTTAAAAGATCACTTCCTAAACATTTCTTTATTATATTATTCACTGTCCAAAATCGTGAATATACTTCGTTAACCAAATTCAACATTTCTACACATTTTATTTAAAGGATTATCCACTGTCTAAAATCATGGATATATCTCCTTTAATAAGCTATAATAATTAACTTAACAAAATAAGTCGATTTCGGATTTATAAAACAATGTTTATAAATTCCATTTATATTTTATAACAACTTCAACTTATAAAATCAATTTATTAATAAATTCTTTTCATATCCCATTTACACGCCAAAATCCAAATTATAAGCAAATTACTTATAATTCTCTATTTACAATTTCATTCTTTTTGTAACTTTAAAATCGTAGATTTTATTCTTTTATAAAACCCATTTTAACATCATTTTAAAACATTTTCAAAACTCCTTTATAATTTCATCACTTTGATTTTAAAAAAATCAAATTTTATAAATCTTATATATAAAGTTTTTATAATAAATTCAAAATCTCAATTTTAAATTGTTTTATAAAATCATTAACTCCATATTTCAAACATCAATTTTCAGCTATATTTCTCAAAAATCATAATTTTTATAACATTAAAATTATAACGTTTATTTATGTAAAATGAATCAATTTCAAAATTTAATAAAACGTATACTTTCGAAAATCACTTTAAAAATCCTCTTAAATTTGAAAATCATCACTTTAAAAATCCTTTTAAATTTTCCAAAATAGGCCCAATGCTGCAACAACACTAAATATAATAATCACGGCATCCAAAACATCATATAACATATGATAACAAAATATATCACAATATCTGTAAATAAATCAATACGGGTGAGGAATCCAGTTGGATCCCTCCAACAAGTTTCCCTGCATCCATAGATGTTAGCACAATACCAATCCCGTTTCAATACGGAATATCGCGGTACATGGGTTTATATAAAATATTATCCGCTACGGCGCAACAGGGTCTCAACCTCTATATAATGCGGGAAAATCAACTCCAAGTACATATATAATACCAATTCCACTTCGAGACGGAATATCGCGGTATATGTGTTTAATAAATAACCTCCGCTTAATATGCGGCGTATATGGTCTATTTCAATACAACAGATAGCAATTTATCATCCAAGCATACAATCAAGCAATTTTAAATCTAACTATTTAAAATTTAAATCGAAACAATTTCGATTGAGTGAGAAGTTCTCACCTTGTTTTCAATAACAATCGCAGTGTTTTATTTCGAAAAAAATTAAAAGCGCGTTTAATTTTACCCAAAAATTTCACTAGCTTCAATCCAGCTCCATCGCGTAGTGCTCGTCAATACGAACCCAACGCAATTCGTCTCGTCATTTTTCAACCTCGTATGAACAAGTTATGACGTTACAACGTTTGAATGAATTTATATAATATAAATTTACAATTTTCTTTTATTTTTAAACCTTGCTTGCTTTATCTGGGCTGTTCGTTTCTTTTGCTCAGATCCATGCCATCACTACCCTTCTTCTTCCCCAGGTTATGAACGCACGCAACAACCCACCCAGCCGCCAAGAAACCTTAATGCTCGCGACCTATACGAACACCATCACGTTGATCAGCCACCGTCCTTGCGAAGCCCCTCTCGAGTGTCACCATCGGCCAAATTTTCAGGAAGCTCGGCCTCCCCTTGGTGTTGAAAACCGTGCACGAAATTCGTGCGTTCAAACCCATATTGCCGTTGATCCGTAGCTCTGTTTTCGATCACAGCCGTTGAAACGTAGAACTCGATGCCCTCTTCGATGTTGTAGTTGAACGTTTTTGGTGAAGGTGAATGGATTAGAAGAAAATGAAGGAGGAAGAGTTGAAATTTTCGGCCATTGATATTATAACTGGCGGCTAGGGTTTTAAATTAGGGTTTGTTGCAAAATGTGAAAATAGGGGGCCTTTTATAGAAAATTCTCAAACACTATTCACCCGAAATTTTTCCAAACTCCAAAAGAAGCATGCCGCCTAGCGTTTATAATGTTTTACCCTCATTCCAAACGCAATGGAATATGTATCGGGAGCCTATTCGATCGAATTTGGAAGATAAGTTTTTGAATCGACTATTTAAATTCAAAATTCACTCGAATCGATTTCTACGCGTTTTAGCTTGCCCCGGACAAACCGTAAATCCGATTGACATGAAATTTGAAACCTTACAATAATATAACATTACAGATCCGATGAAACTGGTTTTGTCGAAATTCGAGGCTGATTGAAAAATGGCTATTTTTACTCGTCAATTTAAATATTAAAATATTCAATTTCCACAAATTAACTTTTAATTCAATTTTAAAAGTTCTATAACATCATTTTAACTCCAATATGATTTAATACAACTTTACAAATCAATTTTAATCACATTAAACCAAATTTTCAATTATTTCTATAATTTCATATATTAATTTATCGATTTAATTATCCAATTAAATCTAGATATTCGAAATATAATTTATTCGACTTACAAATTTTACTTGTTAATATTTAAAATCAATCAAACATACGAATTTCAAATGACAAAAATTCTGGGTCGTTACAAACTTCCCCCCTTAAAAGAATTTCGTCTTTGAAATTACCAAGTAAGAAAAAGTTACAGAATCCATTAACTTTTCAAAACCATTTCAAATTAGATTTCAAATTCATTTAAGTGTTTAACTTTCCCAAAATCCAATAGTTAAACTTCTTATAAAAACTTTACTAAGTTTTCAAATCATACTTAGTTATCTTTTCAAAACCAACTATATCGTTTAACTTTTCACTCCAAAATCAAAGTTAAGTTTTCAAAAATTTCCAATTTTCTCAAAAATATTCTAACGCCTTAAATTTTCAGAAAATTTCGCCATAACCTCCTTTGCGCGGCTCGATCCGAAAAAATAGCAATATATATATCACAAATATACATCTCATCAAAGTAATGAGGCATCCCGCAGGGAAAAAAGTGTAAAAGTACGATATGTAATCCGAGATATGTACCTTATATATTATTAGCGAGCATATACGACTAATATGGCATGAAAGTGAGCTCCAAATGCGAAGCAAGAGAAATCCGTACCTACTATACACTCAACAAACAATGAGAAACATGTATATAGAAAGTAATATCAATATACAACATATACCAACAACTATATATGCCAATATAGCAAATGCAATCAAAAGCAATAAATTCAACCATCAACCAACTAGCATTCAACTAACATCCATAACCAAATCAATACACTTTCATTTCTCATTAATATTCAATGAATTGGTTTTCCAATTTAAATCACCTTTGATTCATTAACATTGGATTTTACTAACTTTCATTTATATTCAATTTCAATTAGTTTGCATTCACCAATTTATATTCAAGTTTGTTCACTTTCAAATCAAATTCAATTCTATTTAGATTTACTTACTTCCAATTTGAATTCAATGATTTATAGCTTTCATTTTCATTTATTGAATTTCATATGAATTTTCTGTACAATCTACTAACAACCAGCGTATAACCAACTTAACCAAATTTATTTAATTTGCTTACATTCATTCAATTTGGTTCATCACTTTTAATTAGCTTTAATGAATTAACACTTACATCTATTATTTCATATCAATTTATTTACACTCAATTTATTTACATTCAATTCATTCATTAATTAAATTGATTCATTTAACAAATAAGGTTGAATTTCATTACATAACTCAAGTTCATATTCATCACTTCACTTTATTAATTTACTTCGATACCAAAATCAACTTCATTCAACATCACTTAAGTTATATTCCATTTCAACCATCATTTGTTTAACTTAATTTAAATTTCCACTTATAAATCCAATTCAGATTCCAATTCTAAAGTAAATTCTATTTACTTTTACCAAGTCAAATTTCGTCACTTTACAAGTTATACAACTTATATATTTAAACTTCCAAATCCATATTAAACAATCACCTATCTAATTCAATTCAATTTATTTAACTTTCCTTTAGTTAAATTTCGCATCATATATTTACTATGCTAACCCAAATTATTTCAACTTTAATAAAGTAAATTCTTACTTCATATTATAAATCCAAAACTCATTTTATTTATATTTATCAATTTTCCAATCAAATCTCAAATATTTTATAAGTTATCAAACTCGTTTACATTCCATAACATTTATAGAAATTTCATTAATGAATTCAGTTCCAAATATTTCCTGGAATTCTATACCAAATTTAAACCACATTTATATCTTATAATCACAAATTCTATTTGTATATGGATTTATTTCTTAGCTTTTTATTTTTTTATTTCAATTTCTTATTCAACACCCAACGATAATTTATTATTATCATCTCTTAGCAACCAAGCAACCATATACCATAAAAATTTACAGATAATCATTTCCTTTATATACGAAAATAATTTTGGTTAAAATTATTTCATTTACCCTATTTCAAAACAATACTGTGTCGGTTTATCTTGTTTAAGAGTTTAGAAACCCCTATTGAAACAGTTGGCCAGACTACACCGACCAGAATCTATAAACAATCAACCGATAAGTCAACACAATACAAAACAGTTTTTATATTCATTAACAAATACGCGCTCATAGCTATTATTACTCTGAACTCATTCTAGAGTACTACTGACTCTATTTCTAATGAGTAACACCCAACAGAGCCAAGGTTGTCGAAACCATATGCTCTGATACCAAATGTAAAGACACGATTCTTCGACTCACGAAAGTCGACATTAATACGTCCACTGTATCAACTGCCGAACAATCGAATGCCGGAAAACCGTACCGTTAGGGTTAAAGAAGAGGTAGAAGATAGAAGAAGAAAGAAAGAAAAAGCAACAGAAACAATATCAGAATCTCACAATCGTAGCGGAACAACATATAATAGATAAATGAATAATCTTTAAATCAAAAGAATTATATCAGTTATTACATTACATTATTACATTATCAGAGTTTACAACAACAAACAGCGGAAAAGAAATACTATATACTAGTTGATACGCCATGCAATCCAGCCTGCCTCCAGATCTCCACAGCATCTCTTGAATTCCAGAATGACCTGATAACCTGACTCTAGACTGCCCGTGTGGAAAATGATGGGCACCCAGAGTTTAGGAAGGGAACAATAAACTCCAGGTCAGTCATGGGACTGGTGTGAGAACTTAAACAGTTTATCTTTTAAAAATAAACAAAGAAATATTTTAAATTTGATTCGCAATGCCTTTAGAAAATGAAACTACCATAAGGCCTCCCGCACACACACACAATGCAAAGGCAGAATCGAAGGAGATTTCTCCTTATGATGGTCAAACATGCTTGATACGAGAAATTTTCTTTGATATTATTACTATAAGTGCAAAGTGTAGGAAAACATTTCGAAAGTATAATATAAATCTTAGCCAACATAGGCATTTCGCACTATGCCTACTATAGCTACCATCTAAACAGTGGTGACCACCATAAGTAAATGGCAGGTTCTACAACTAAAACAGTACAAGGTGCGTATTGGAGTTTGGATTTCCAACAAATGGTCGGGCTAAGGAACTTCCCATTGCCACATGGGTACGCCTCTGGAAAGACGCCCCGAGAACCTAACCGGATCTCTGCCAACACAAGGCGGGTTACCCCTAGCTGGGTAACAACTGACACGAGTATGCCATCCCTCGGTCGTAACCAACCTAAATCCCGGGATTCACCAACAACCACAAAATAATAAGTTTGCAGCAACAACATAGGTTAAGTATCTGGGCTCCATACCATGATACCACCTTTATCCATAAGGAAATGACATACACTACGGGGGCGCTATCCCCTAATAACCTTGCCGCATCTTTCTTGTTTTGACCATTATCGGGGTGTGAGGTCCAAAGAAGTCTCGTCGACAAAGCCACGCTTTATACAAAAGCTATGCTTTGATTAACAAATTATCAGCAGCACTTCGTATGCCACATTACCAATTTGGGAATGTATCACTAGTAACCATCAACTGCATAACCTCTGAGCTCGTACGTCTCAGAGAAGGGTGTTAAGCTAAGAGAATAAATTCTCCGCCACAAACAGAAATGTATTTGATAGAAACCAGCTTTACATCTCAAATTGTAACGTCAGACACACAACCATACAAGTCCGTTCCGGGATCGAACAGAACCGAAGGCACTTCCAAAAGAAACCCTTGTAATCCGGATATTCACTAATCACGTCCGGAATTCCCATCACAAAGGGTGATAAATCTCTATATCGGAGATCAGCCGATGCAGAGTCATTCGACCGTAATCCTTTCGTTTACGAAAATATCTGGTCTTCAACACCGGTCTACAATTGCTATCCATTACGACATATCATTATTCGGAATGGGATTTATGACACAAAGGTCCTCTCCCAGCTAAACCGAATAACGAGTGCTTATTTTAAAATAAGTGTAGCATTCAAATTCAAGCAAATCACAACAAATACCCATTTAAAGGTAAATATTGATAGTCGGTTATTTAAATATAAATAGATATGCACAACATCTCCAAATTCCAGATAATTTCCCAAATTATTTATTTTCCAAAAATATCTTTACAAGATATATTTTCCCACACTTCAAAAATAAATAAATGTTTATTTTTGAACAAATTCCCCTTTCCTTTATAAATTCCATGTGAATTTAAATTTTCAAATATCCATTGATATATGATTTTCAAATCGACTTCTAATATTCACTTTCAATTTATCTTTAAAAGATATAATCTCAAAACATTTCACTTCATATTTGAAAACATTTCCAAATACTTATTTAATAATAAGTAATTCACAAATCTATTTATTTTCAACATTTGGAATATATTCAATATACTTAAATCACAATTAAGTATATATTTTATTCTTTAAGGAAAACATTCTCTTAAACACATTCATTTGAGTCAAAACGAATGTTGCGTAAAACATTGTTACGACAACCCAAAATCACTAGTACAGGGATTCGAAATTAAGATAGATATATAAATCCCAATACTATATAAAACATTTCCTTTCGAAAATCATTTACTATAACAACAATGTTATAGTCCACCATTTCCTTTAATTTCTCGAAAACATCTATTTCAACAACGAATGTTGAAATCTATGGTTTCGATCCTTAACACATTTTAAAACAACTTCAAATCATTTTAATTCTATTTAAAAGATCGCTTCCTAAACATTTCTTTAATATACTATTCACTGTCCAAAATTGTGAATATACTTCGTTAACCAAATTCAACAATTCTACACATTTTATTTAAAGGATTATCCACTGTCCAAAATCGTGGATTTATCTCCTTTAATAAGCTATAATAGTTAACTTATCAAAATAAGTCGATTTCGGATTTATAAAACAATGTTTATAAATTCCATTTATATTTATAATAACTTCAACTTATAAAATCACTTTATTAACAAATTCTATTCATATCCCATTTACATGCCAAAATCCAAGTTATAAGCAAATTACTTATAATTCTCTATTTACAGTTTCATTCTTTTTATAACTTCAAAATCGTAGGTTCTATTCTTTTATAAAACCCATTTTAACATCATTTTAAAACATTTTCAAAACTCCTTTATAATTTCATCACTTTGATTTAAAAAAAATCAAATTTTATAAATCTTATATATAAAGTTTTTATAATAAATTCAAAATCTCAATTTTAAACTGTTTTATAAAATCATTAACTCCATATTTCAAAAATCAATTTTTCCAACTATATTTCTCAAAAATCATAATTTTTATAATGTTTATTTATTTAAAATGAATCAATTCCAAAATTTAATAAAACGTATACTTTCAAAAATCACTTTAAAAATCCTTTAAAATTTGAAAATCATCACTTTAAAAATCCTTTTACATTTTCCAAAATAGGCCCAATGCTGCAACAGCACTAAATATAACAATCACGGCATCCAAAACATCATATATCATATGTTAACATAATATACCACAATATCTGTAAATAAATCAATACGGGTGAGGAATCCAGTTGGATCCCTCCAACCTGTTTCCCTGCATCCACAGATGTTAGCACAATACCAATCCCGTTTCAATACGGAATATCGCGGTACATGGGTTTATATAAAATATTATCCGCTATTATGCGGCACAATAGGGTCTCATCCGCTATATAATGCGGGAAAATCAACTCCAAGTACATATATAATACCAATTCCACTTCGAGATGGAATATTGCGGTATATGTGTTTAATAAATAACCTCCGCTTAATATGCAGCGTATAGGGTCTATTTTAATACAACAGATAGCAATTTATCATCCTAGCATACAATCAAGCAATTTTTAATCTAACTATTTGAAATTTAAATCGAAACAATTTCGATTGAGTGAGAAGTTCTCACCTTGTTTTCAATAACAGTCGCAATGTTTTATTTCGAATAAAATTAAACGCGCGTTTAATTTTACCCAAAAATTTCACTAGCTTCAATCAACTCCAATCAGCTCCATCGCGTAGTGCTCGTCAATACGAACCTAACACAATTCGTTTCGTCATTTTTCGACCTCGTATGAACAAGTTATGACGTTACAAAGTTTGAACGAATTTATATAATATAAATTTACAATTTTCTTTTATTTTTAAACCTTGCTTCTTTTATCTAGGCCGTTCGTTTCTTTTGCTCAGATCTAGGCCATCACCACCCTTCTTCTTCCCTAGGTTATGAACGCAAGCAATAACCCACCCAGCCGCCAAGAAACCCTAATGCTCGTGACCTATACGAACACCTTCACGTTGATCAGCCACCGTCCTTCCGAAGGCCCTCCCAAGTGCCACCATCGGCCAAATTTTCATGAAGCTCGGCCTCCCCTTGGTGTTGAAAACCATGCACGAAATTCATGTGTTCAAACCCATATTGCCGTTGATCTGTAGCTCCGTTTTCGATCACAGCTGTTGAAAACGTAGAACTCGATGCCCTCTTCGATGTTGTAATTGAATGTTTTTGGTGAAGGTGAATGGATTAGAAGAAAATGAGGGAGGAAGAGTTAAAATTTTTGGCCATTGATATTATAACTGGCAGCTAGGGTTTTAAATTAGTTTTGTTGCAAAATGTGAAAATAGGGGGCCTTTTATAGAAAATTCTCAAACACTATTCACCCGAAATTTTTCCGAACTCCAAACGAAGCGTGCCGCCTGGCGTTCATAATGTTTTACCCCCATTTCGAACGCAATGGAATATGTATCGGGAGCCAATTCGATCGAATTTGGAAGATAAGTTTTTGAATCGACTATTTAAATTCAAAATTCACTCGAATCGATTTCTACGCGTTTTAGCTTGCCCCGGACAAACCGTAAATCCGATTGACACGAAATTTGAAACCTTACAATAATATAACATTACGGATCCGATAAAACTGGGTTCGTCCAAATTCGAGACCGTTTGAAAAATGGCTATTTTTACTTGTCAATTTAAATATTAAAATATTCAATTTCCACAAATTAACTTTTAATTCAATTTTAAAAGTTCTATAATATCATTCTAACTCCAATAGGATTTAATACAACTTTACAAATCAATTTTAGTCACATTAAACCAAATTTCCAATTATTTCTGTAATTTCATATATTAATTTATCGATTTAATTATCCAATTAAACCTAGATATTCGAAATATAATTTATTCGACTTACAAATTTTACTTGTTAATATTTAAAATCAATCAAATATACGAATTTCAAATGACAAAAGTTCTGGGTCGTTACATATTGTATCATCATTGTATTAGATATTGTATGTATTGATATTCTTTTCTTCCGCTGTGTTATACTTAACGGTGTTATAAGCTCCGGCGAACCAGATTCGACGTTTGGATCTGCGGCATTTGAATATGAGTTTCGTATTCGGTGCTGATTTTCGAAGGTCGAGTCAGGATCGTTTCAAGTTCATCTTAGAGTTGTGCTTGAGACGTTAAGGGAGCATCAGTTGAAGGCCAAATTTTTAAAGTGTCATTTTTGAAAGAAGGAAGTAAAATTCCTTGGTCATGTAGTCTCAGAGAAAGGGTTGTTTGTAGATTCGACTAAGATTGAGGCTGTGAATAATTGGAAGAGACCCAAGACAGTGATCGAGATAAAAAGTTTTCTTAGATTGGCCAGATACTATCGAAGGTATATAAAGGATTTTTCACAGATAGCAACACCGATGACTAAGCTTGATAGCAACACCGATGACTAAGCTTACGTGAAAAGATGTGAAGTTTGTATGGATTGATAAGTGTTTGGATGCATTCCTGAGCTTGAAACACTTATTGACCCATGCACCAGTCTTGGTGGTTCTGGTGGGGAATCAAGATTTGGTTGTTTATACTGATGCATGTGGAACTGGATTGGAAGCTGTGTTGATGCAATGAGGTAAAGTGATTGCTTATGCTTCTAGACAGCTCAGACCACACGAGGTTAGGTATCCAATGCATGACTTGGAATTAGCTACCGTTGTATTTGATTTGAATGTGTGGAGGCATTATCTTTTGGGAGAACGATATGAGCTTTATACAAATCATAAGTCATTGAAGTATTTGTTCTCTCAGAAGGAGCTGAACATGAGACAACGGAGGTGGTTGGAGTTTATTACTGCATATGATTTCCGAATTGAGTACACCTCTAGGAAAGGAAATAAGGTTGTGGATGCACTTAGCAGGAACATTAGAATGCAGTATTGGCTGTGATAGTTGAGTGGAAAGATTTGGAGCATTGTCAGCTTGTAGAGTGCAGTTTAGATCTGAGGTAGGTTCTAGTGCAGGAAGTGCTGTATTGTCTTGTTTAGAAGTTTGACCGACAATGATAAAAAAGATAGATTCTAAACAGGAGGAGGATCCAACCTTAGCTGAAAGGATCAAAAGATTAAGGGAAGGAATAGAGAGCGACGACTTAAAGGATTTCAGTCTTGACCAAAATGGGTGTTTGAGAAAGAAAGGAAGGCTATGTATTCTGAATGTAGGAAACATGAGGAAAGAAGTTTTGGATGAATGTCATCGTTCAAAATTCACTATCTATCCAGGAGGAATGAAGATGTATTGGGATATGAAGAGAAGTTTCTTCTAGGAAGGTATGAAACGGGACATTGGTTTACGTGTAAAGCAATGCTTAAATTGCCAACAGGCAAAGGCCGAACACCGAAGCCAAGTGGATTGCTTCAATCGTTGGATGTTCCAACACGGAAGTGGAATTCTATCTCTGTGGATTTTATTGATGGGTTGACAAGGTATAGTAAAGTAAATGAAAGCATATGGATTATAGTGGATAGACTAACCAAGAGTGCCTATTTCCTTCAACTAGGATGGCATCTATATTAGTGAAGTTATTTATGAAGAATGTGATTAGTCTACATGGGATTCCCAGTAGTATTATCGGTGATAGAGCTTCCTTATTTACTAGTGAGTTCTGGAAGAGTCTACAGGAAACTTCAGGAACCAAGCTCAACTTGAGTACCACTTTCCATCCATAGACTGATGGGTAAACGGACAGAGTTAACAAAAACTTAGAGGATTTGTTAAGAGCTTGTATATTGGATTTCGGAAGATCATGGGAAGACCATCTTCATTTAGTCGAGTTCTTATATAATAATAGATATCGGACTAGTATTGGGATGGCACCATTTGAAGCTTTGTATGGAAGGCTATGCAAATCTCCTGTATGTTGGTTAGAGACAGAGGTTAAGTTGATTCTTGGTCCGCATTTAGTGAAAGAAGCCATAAAGAAGGTTGAGTTGATCCGAGCTAGGATCAAGGAAGCTCAGTCTAGGAAGAAAAGTTATGTTGATAGAAGAAGAAAGGACTTGGAATTCTCTATTGGAGACTATGTGTTTATTAAATTTTCACCAATGAAGGGTGTGATTAGATTTGGGAAGTCAGGAAAGTTAGCACCTAGGTTTGTTGGTCCTTTTCATATTACGGAGAGATCGGGAAACTCACTTATAGAATAAATTTACCGAATAGTTTAGCTGGAGTCCATGATGTTTTCCATATTTCTTACCTTAGGAAATGTGTTAGAGATCCGGAGACTACTATAGCACCTACAGTGTTAGAAGGTTTAGTAGTAGAACCAAATTTGACTATAGTTGGAAAGCCAATTTGGATTGTGGCAAGAGATGAGAAGAAGTTGAGGAATAAGACATTCAAATTAGTAAATATCCAGTAGTGTGATGATGATAGAGACTGTACTTAGGAGACTGAGAGCAGGATTAGGGATACTTACCCTTAATTGTTTGATGGTATGTTTTACCTTTGATTGTTTTGTTGTGTACCTTATCATAATTTCGAGGATGAAATTCTTTAAGGTGGGGAGTTTGTAACACCCCATATTTTTATAACATTATTTAGAATATTTAATTAGCAAAATTAAATGAAATAATGTGATGATTAATAAGTTGCGATTTGATTAAACTAAGGGTAGTCGTGCGATGTTAAATGTTAATTATAATGAAATGACATAAACTAATGTGGTAGGGAATGAGTAAGGGAAATATGGAAAATAGGAAAGGCTTATACCCTAAATTGTTAGGAATAGAAACTCACGTTCATTTTACCAAATTAAAACTCTTAAGGCTGGCCACCATTATTGTTCTCAAGAGAAGATTAAAACTAGGATTCAAGAGAATGAAGTTAATCAACTAATTTAACATCAAAACTCACATCTTTAAATCTTAAAGCTAAGGTGAATAATTACTACATCCCATTTTCTTATAGTTTTCCGTTTTTAGATTTGATCCAAAAAAATTTGCAAGTATATGTCATGTTTTTGATGGATTATATATGTTTGTAAATGTTTTTGAACTCACATTGTTTTTGAAAGATCCAAAACAATCCCATTTTCTTAAAGCTAAGTTATATATACGTTTGTTGATGGATTATATATGCTCATGTTAGTTTTTATGATATGTTTGTCATGAAATCCCTATTAGAAGACATCCAAATGCCATGAAATTTTAAATATAGGTTAAAAATGATATTTTAGAGACGATTTCCAATTTTCATAATTTTCTGAATTAATGTGGATTTTATATTAATTTTCTAGTGAAGAAAATGATTTATTGGGTTATAAATTATTTACGGCTAAAATAATAATTTTTTGGGTTTGAAATTTTTATATATTTGATAACATATTAAAATAGATTTTTTGGGATTTTTTTAGATTTTTCCTAGGTGATTTGATAAATATATAAAATTATTTGAGGTATGGGATGTAAAAGCTTTATATATTTAATTATGGGGAATGGGCATTTTACAAAATAAAATGATTATTTAATTCTAAAAATAGTGGCATCACTTTTCTGAAAAGTAATGATTATTTAATTCTAAAAATGGTATGTTTCAGCCATTTTAGGCATCATATCTTCCGATCCAGACCTCTCGACTAAGTCGAAAGGTTACAGCCTTCAGCAAAATCAAACTAATGCATATGGTATCAAGTATCTTGGTACGTAATGAATTGAACAAGGTCGAAGGGTTTTTAATCGAAAGGCTGATGGCCAAAGAGTTAGGGGTAAGTTTATTTTATAAACCAAAAGCTTTCACTTGCTTGCTTCATAAAGGAGCTTTCGACTTGGTTGCTTCCGACCAGGTCAATCATTTAAAATAAAGGTTTTAAACCTTTCGACAAAGTTGAAAGGTTACTGGTGCTTTGTTTTTCTTTGAACCTTCGAGAAAGTCGAAAAGTTTACTTGTTTTAGAATTAGCCGCTTCTCCATGCTTTCGAAGGAGAGCTTTCAACTTAGGTGATTCACCCTTGTCTTCTAAATGAAGTATAACCAAAGCTTTCAAAGCAGAGCTTTTGACAAAGTCGAAAGGTCACTTCCAATATAGTTGATAGGTTTTAAAGATAGGTTTTCCACTTGTTTAAATTAAACCCAGTAAGTTTTCAAAGGGTTTATCTCAATGATTTCGAAAGGTTTAGTTCTATGATTTCGAAAGGTTTAGTTCTGTGATTTCGAAAGGCTTAGTTCAATGATTTCGAAAGGTTTAGTTCAAGGATTTCAACAGGTTTTGTTCAATGATTTTAAAAGGTTTAAGTGGAAGGTTTTCCAACATTTTTTCTAAGGCAATGTTTTATAGCGACTTTTAAAGAAGGACGTCAAGAGTTTTATTGCTTTTGAAAGGTTTGATTTTCAATGGTTTCGAAAGGTTTGGAGGATGATTTCGAAAGATTTCATGAATGGTCTTGAAAGATAAGGCTTTGGTATATTAGCCTAGATAATTAAAAGGTTTTCACTTGGTTTTAGAAAGAGGTACTTTCAAAAGATTTAGAAAGGAAAACTTTCAAATGATTATATGCTTTCATCAAATAAAGTTTAATTAAACTATATATATATATATATATATATATATATAACATGGCAAAGAGATTTTGAGTAAAGAATAAAGATTTTATGTTTTTCCTTGTATAAGTTTGGTTAAAGGGTTTTAAATCACTTTGAAATTGTTTTAAAGGAAAATTATGGGAGAGGATCCTTAAATGAAAATGACTCATATATTAGAATACCAGATGAGACTAATATGGGGTCGTGCCCTATACATTAGCTAATAGTCCCAGTTAATTATTGTCCAAAATTCCAATGTGTAGGGCTTTGTCACATGTAGACTAAAATTATGATTACACACCGAGAGGAATATATGTTTGTATATAAATAGGTTATATGTGACCTTGAAAAACCATTAGGATCAGGAAGACCTAGGAGATGATTAAGATAGGGACAGACGGTCTAAAAGAGAAGTATTTAACAAATAGTTAAGAACAGACCGTCCAGAAGTGAAGTATTTAACAAATAGTTATGGATAGATAGTCCAGAAAAAGAATAGCTAATAGATGTTAGATTACTTTTGATTATATTTTCTGGTAGGCCCAAGTCAGTCAAAGGTTAAAAGTTATCCAAGCAAAACTTATGTGTTTGAATAAATAGTTCATTATCACCTGATATTTATGTATGTTTACATAATTATGCTTTGCAGTGTTTGATCAGTTTTGATTGTAGGATTTTTTTTTGCTCAGCTATGTTTTAAAAGGATGTTAGTGAGGGGAAACCCTTTTTTCTATGCGACATGGTCTCACTTAACATACTAAACCGGGATGTACAATGTTGTTCATACCAGGCTTTATGTCTGACTTGAAGTTTATGTTTTCTCTTGAACTCTAGGGTGCCCAAAATTAATTTGAGTAGACTGAGGTATTAAGGTCTTTTTAGATTTTAATATGATGATGAATAGGGCTACCGGAGGCATACATGAGGCAAATGGATAGCTATTTAGGGCTTGTAGTTTTTGTTTATGTTTTGATGTATTTCCACTGTGATTGTATTAGGTCTATTATGACCATATGACCCTAATCATCCAAGGGGGATCTTTATATACTGCTCTTGGAAAATTTTGTAATAAATATATTTTATTTATGCTTGGGAACGTATTTGGGTTTATGTAAGTTGAATATGGAACATCTATTTTTAAATGTAATGATGAAAATGTTGTTTTGAAATCTGCGTTTTGTTTCATATTCAAATGCTTCTGATATTATGGATACCATTAACATTGCTATATTTAGTCACCGGAAGCTAATACTATAGATGATTGCAACATTTGTAGTGCTTAATTTTGAACCTCTAGATAGGGGATGTTACAACCTGACAGCTAGAATCAAAAGGAATCAGATTCTAACCTAGAAAATCCATGAAGGGGAGCAGTTCAGGATTACGGAATTTGTAATGACTAATCACGGGAACATATTCTAAATTTTTAATGCCAGATGCTAATGAAACATTATGACGAGTAGCTGTATACATAACTCCTTACAAAAGCAATTCATAAGAAGTATAATGACCATTTAGAACATATAGTGGAGTCCTTTATAGCAATCCTGACTTATCTCGATTCAAAGCACATCATGTTTGAAACATGATATACTTTGGGGGCAAGTGTTATCCAACCTTTTGACCTGGTAATATCTGGGCAGACTAGATGAATAGAATGTGGGATTATTGAGGCAGGAAGCCTGGAGAGATATCCCAAGAGTCCAAAAAATAAAGCACAAATAGAGTCATGGGACAAAACGAGCCATCCAGAAGAAACAAAAGAGTAGACCCACTAAAGTAGTGGATTGGTACCAATCAAATAAAAGATTTAGTACCGATCCAAGTTTCTCTAACCATTGGGGTTCAACTTTTGCCTGCATCCTCAAATTGATGTTAAAAGCCTACTCCAAGTGTTATTTTTTTGTTTCCATTCGATCCTTTATCAATCTCCACAAGCACTCAAAGTCAGCAATTCTACATCTCCATGGACCCACCATTTGAACTAAAAAACAAGTAGATATCAATACAAACAACTATGGAATCATAAGGCTACACAAGATGATCCAATACAAAGAGTTCAAGGCATCAATTTGGCCATCTCTTGGATCCGTACCAATCTAAGCCCATGGATTGGTACTGATCTACAAAAGTTGCTGAGCTGTTCCCCTACTTCTTTAAAGAAATGATCTATAGCGTGGAAAATGATATGGAAATCTTTTGGACAAGATTTTAGGCTTCCTACGTCTATAAATATAGGGACATGGCTTATTTCTAAGGATCTTTTGGTTCTTGCTTTCCTTAACTATATTTTCTTGTAATCACTGTTGGATTTATAGTTATGAGCAAGATAACCAATAAGAACTCATGCTTATAATTAACAAGATAATCAATAAAATCCCTATATGGATGCAGGCCAAGATTACCCGAACCACTATATATTGTTGTTTGTCCTTTCCTACTCATTTTTATTTAAATTTCTTCACTTTTTATTCTCTACTTAGTCTTCTAGATGTTTGTGCCATTTTTGGTTCTAGCAAATATCCATGACCTTATTTGCCAAAGTTATAAGAGTTCAAAATGTTCAACAGTGAAGCCAATGATCACGTTGAAGTTATATGTAACGACCCGACTTCCAACACACCAGAAAGTCGCATCGCTAATAAGAAAGAAAGGGATAGAAAAGAGAAAGAAAGAGAAGAAAGAAGAAACAACACATCAGTATCTAAATAGCGGAACGAATAAAGTATATGAATAACATAAAATATTACATAGTTTACAACAACTATCAGAGTACACAGATAATACAACACATATAAGACAGTTATAAACACCTGTCTAGTATTTACAACATAATACAATCCAGAGACAATACAGAACACACAGCGGAATACTATATATCTAACGCAGAAGCCTCCTACTCCATTACTCCTCCAATATTCGTCAAGCGAACCTGAATTCCTTGGCTACTCGTAAAAATTTGAGTAACCAAGTGTTTATGAAAAACAAAAATAAACTTCGAGTCAGACATGGGTCTGGTGTGAGTAACAGGTTAAAGTTTCTTAACTTTCAAAAACCTTTTGAAAAGAAAGGTATAACGTAAGACTTCCCACACATAAACATGGAAAAGTTTTTACCTTACGCTAAGCAAAACATTTGATAGGAAATCCAGTGATATTATAATAGGTCTAGGGTTTTCAAGTAAATATGAAATAGCTGAAATTGTTACATGATTAAATTCTAGCTACTAGCCATAAAAGTGGGTAATACAATCAAAACCGTTGGCACTTATTGGATTTTGGATTCCATACAATGGCAGGGCTACTGGGGTACCGCCCGTCACAGTACGTGGCCTATATAAACGTACCGAGGAGTGCCCTAACACCTTTGCAACACAAGGCCGGACCCATTCCTTACTGAACAGTTTCGAACAAGACAACCACGCAGTTGGTGCACATATCCAACCGCCCACTAAGCCGAATAAAAAGGGACCTCTAGACAGGGGAAAATCTTGCTCTCAAGTGGGGGCTACCCATGAAGCCTTGCTGCACCTCCCCTGTTTTAGCCATTCGCGGTTGATGAGGCTTGAGGCTGCGATTACCTTTAGAGAACACATCTCTTAGAATGCTCATCGTCCACCCGACGATGTGCTGAAAGCATTCAATCCATACAAGTTCGTTACGGGTTCGAACGAAACCGAAGGCATTATCTTGTTACACTCATTTTGGAATCACCCTTAGAGTTAACGACGATAACTCTTGCACTCTGAATCTCCATCTCGAGCCTGTAAGTACTATTTCCGTCAAACTCATCACGGAATCACCCCCAGAGTTATACTGACCAATAGTCCTTACACCTCGAGTCTTCACTCTTCACATAAGATTCACGACCTATCGTTAATTTGGATCGATGTGGTTTTCGGATATCCAAATATGGAAACCCGATCCCGGTCTCATCGAAATCCAAAGCATGTCTTTTAGGTCTAAGTTGTTTTAGAGTTTAAAACAATTCAATTACATTATCTATATACACACAGATAGATAATTCAAAGATTCACAAAAGATAATCATCACCACAGATAATTCACATTATCACTATCAAAAGATATCCATATCATCATCACAATGCAACCAATGCATCCATAACACTCAACATTCTAATCTCATAGCTGAGATTCAAACCATTCAAGGTAACCAATATCAACCATTTATAAGCAATGACTTATAATCATACTATCTATAATTAATTTAAAATGAATTAAATTAATTACATCATCTCTAATTAATTTAAAATGAATTAAATTAATTACTTACACAATATAAATCTTGCTTACATCATCATTAATTAATTACAAATTAATTTATTAACTAACCTCTAATTTATCATCTTAATTAATCACCCTGATTAATTATACTTCAATTAATTTCAAAAAATTAATTACTCTAAACCAAATACAGTAATTAACCTTTAATTATTTCATTAATTAATTAACCATAATTAATTACATTAAACCTTAATTAATTCCACTTAATCATTTATTATTGATTAATTAATCTTAATTAATCAATCTTAATTACATCATTAATTATATTAATTAATGATTCTTAATTATATTCAATTAATTACTCAATTAAATTAATTACTTTCAGTAATTAATCTTACTTAAACCATAATTATTAATCACCTTTGGTTAACCACATTCTGTAATTACTACCCTTAATTAGTTCATTTAATTAATTATTCCTTAATTAATTTCTGAATTAATCCCTTTATTAATTATACAAAATAATTTAATCCAAATTATTTCATAATTCCATCATTATCCACTAATTACATCCAGAAATTATCTTTAATTACTTCACTGACTAATTCCATTAATTACATTAAGTAATTATTATCAAATCCAATGTTTAAAATTAATTAAACTTAATTAATTAATTTAATCCAATCTCAATGTCTTAATTACTTTTATTTAAGTAATTAAACTTAAATAAATTTCACAATTTATTATCATTAATTAATTAATCTAATTAATTATTAAAAATTAATCATATTAATTAATTACTAAATAATTCTCAGTTAATGACCTTCATTAACTATTATTAATTCTTTAATTACTTTTCTTTGATCACTTCTTAATTAACTCTAATTTAAATTAATTCAAATTATTAAATATAAAATAAATAAGTCATTCCTTAATTATCCTATTTATTTAATTATTTTAATATCTTAATAACTTCTAAGATAAACCATTCCTTATTAATAATTTCATTAATATTAAAGTGTACTTAGAACATTGCATTTTAAAATTTAAATTCAAATTCCATTTTGAATCTAAAATTCAAAATGATATTTATTTAAGCATAAAACAAATTTAGATTCCATTTAAAATCCTTTAAAATAAATGTAAATAACATTTATTACTTTTATTTAAAACTTATATAAGATAAGTCTTAATTTACTTAATTTAATTAAAATTTAAGTTTTAAGTAACATTACTATTTAAATTATAAATTCAGGTTAACAAATCATTTAACTTCTTTTATAAACCTTTATAATGACTTCATTCAAAAGGAAAATCAAATTTAAATATTTGTTTGAAAACAAATTTACTTCTAAAAAACAATTTAAATTTAAACTTGTCTGAAAGCATTCAAATTTTAAAAGTTATTCAAATATCCAGTTTTAAATTCAATACTCTTGAACCCATTCCTTAGTTAAATCATTTGAATTTAAACTTGAATTAAACTCTTGCTTTACACCTTGATTTTAAAACTCTTTATTTAAAATACAAATTCTTTTTGAGAAAAATGTGTGATCCTCTAATAAAAGAGGAGAGCACACATGGAACGCTATATATATAACAAAAAAGAAGGAGCTGCCAACATGCTTAGCAGGTGGCACAACTATAAAACTAAAAAAATAAAGAAAAAGATACCCCTCAAATGAGCTCCGGCAAAGCCACCACCCATTACACCCTAATACCGAGCTCCGGCAAGGCCACCGCCTAATAATACGGTGTTAGAGGTATCAAAATCTGAAATACTAAAGCACAAAACTCAATGAAAATGCCTTAGATGATCCACAGAGAAGGACTCCAAAAGGTGGACCAAAAAGAAAAACTCCACACAGAAGACCTGGAGTAAACAAAAGAAATGTAAGATGCAATCCGAAATCCAAAGAAAAGCTATCCTGCCAACCTGAATAAAGCTGCAAGCAAATCTGCAAACCAGTCAAGAGAAAAACTAGCAACCTATCTAAACCAAACCTGTAACAAAACTAGGAAATCAAGTTAGAATGAATCACATATATGTATATAAATAGAATTTATATACATATATGTGAGAATAAAAACCAAAGAGTAAATTAAAGCAAGTATAATCTAGAACCAAAAACAAACAATTCTAAGAATGAGAAAATATAAGAAAAAAAGAAAAAACAAAACAAGAAACTAATTTATGGGCCAAAAATAGTAAGAGAATCATGATGCAATATATGAACATTATTTAAATCAGAAAAGGGATTAATATAATTCATTTTTAAAACCTGAAGATTCAAAAATCTTAAGAAAACTGGACTTAAATTTAAATTCAAACTGCTAGTTTTAAATTAAGTTTTAGATTTCAAAATGAAATTAAATTTCCAGAAAAACTGTCAGGTTTTATATTTTTTATTTATTTTACAACTGAAAACCACTTCCAAAATTTGAAAACTTATAAGATTTCAAAATCCTTTAAACTATAATTCATACTGCAGATTTAAACTTTGTTTAAATCTTATCATAACAACTTATTCATTTAAATTTTGATTTAAATTTAAAACTATAGACAGTTTTCAGAAAAACTGTGCTACTGCAAATACCCGAGCTAACCCAAAAAATACTTCGAGTCATCATGCTAAAAACTCCCAGCAAACTCACCAAAATCACGAGTAAAACTCGCGTGTCCTTCTCTGCCTTTACCTAAACATCATCAGACAAGTTACTTCACCGTGCATATGCACGGTGACTCCAGCACTTATTGATCATCAGCGATGATCAAAACACACAAGAAACCAACACAATGTCCCACCTCAATCATCAATTCTTGCTTTAACCCTCGAATTCGAGTTCGAGAGTTCTAAACCCAAACCTGGAACAGAAAATACAAGATTCACCCCCAAACCTGTAACACACCTCCTCCTCCACCTTCTGACCACCGGAATGGCAACAACTCCGACCGTGACTTCAACTACGGCCACCTGCCCAAATTTCATCCAACTCGATCGTCCCTATAGGCAGAACTGATCAAAACAACTATCTTAGGTAAAACTAGGGCTTCAGAAAGAAAAATCACCACCACTGTCCCCATGTTGATTTTCATCAACTTCACACATTTTTCCAATCATCAATGACTGCTCCTCCACCTACCAGAAGAACCCCGACACCTCAAAATGCCTAGACCACCCATTAACCCAAAATTCCCCTTTACAGTTCAACATAAAACTGCATGTTACATCTAGTTTTAAAAACTGTGAATTTAGATTTAAAAATCATAATTTTGAATAATGTTTTTGATTTTATTCCTGAAGCAATGATATGTTTGGTATTTCATATATATACAATTTGGTCCTGTTATCCTGAGTTTTCAGAGACAATTCAAATATATTTTTTATTTAACCTGAACAGAATTTAAACTTTAATCCCTAACTCAACAAAAAAATTATATGAATTTAAAACACTAACATATATTATATTATGAGATGATGGAGGTTGAACAGATTTTTGAACCTGGTAATAAAATACAGAGGATAACATGATCAAATTATCCCTTCATTGGTATAGAAACAACTGATATAAAGGTATATATCATTCACACTGAAACATGGAAATCAACAAGCAACATTCTAAAATACTTAAATTTCATTAAATAGGATGTTACTCACCTTAACCTGATGGGCAGAGCAATGCATTTGAAAAAACTTATGCTTTTTAAAACTGGAAACTTCATTTTCTTAAATCCTGAATTGCTTCCTTACTTATGAAACTTTAAATCCTGATTTGGAATTTGCTCCTGATTTTACTTGCATGCAGACACTCTAGATTCCAGAAAGCAGGCTCAAATAGATTTTGCTTCCAGATTTTGAAAGGAGGAAATGCAAATGTTTTTGTACTTGAAAAATATGCAGGTTTGAACTGAGGCCTTTGAAGATGATTACTGACCTTTGTTTTGGACATGATTTACTGATTACAAATTTTGGATCTGAAAAATAGTTTTCATGTTTCCAGATTTGTTTTGCATTTTGGGTTTGAAGATGTATGTTTGGCTTTTGATTTTGAAAAAGAAAGAAATGAAGAATGAGATTTGTTTCTATAAGCTGAAATTAGACTTTATTAAAATAAATAAATAGATAAAAGAAAACCAAATTAAATTACACTTGTTTAAAATTTTACATTTGTCAATTCCTTAGTTTATTTACTAACATGTGTTATATGTTTCTTAATATTCTTACACTTGTCCCTTAAGAGTAATTAGTATTTATAGTTAATTAGTATTTATTTAGTATGTTATTATAAGTTGGATGTAAACTTATGTTTAATAAATTAGTTAATCATGTATTTGTTTATATGTAGATAAAATTTAAAATGAATAAATCCAATTAAATTTATAAAATAAAGTTTATACAAATATTTCAAAATCAAAACAAATTAAAAACATTTACACTTTAGTTTTCAAAGCTTTGAATTCAAGTTCGAATTAAATTTTGAAATCCAGTTTATTTACGAATATAACTACATAATTAAACTTTGAAAAACAATTATTTTTATTAAAAATTTATTTGTTAAAACAATGTATTATTATATTTATAAAAATAACAACATTTAATAACTATAAATAATTTATAAAAGAAATCGTCTTCTTATTAATAAATTATTTATTTTATCCAACTATATTTAAAAAAAAATCAAATAACCCTATTGCTATTTATTCAAATTTAAACTTGAGTTAAACGTATTTTAAATCATTTCAATATTTGTCTTATGTATTTAAAACCATATTTATTTATTTATTAAAGTAAAAACAAGATCTATTAACAATATATATACATATTCTATATACATTGTAAATATAAAACAATTTATTAGTTTTGAAAGATAAAATCTATCAATTAACTATTTATTTAATTGGATTATTAAATTACTTAAAATCTTATTAACAAAATTATCAAATCAATTTAATTTTTATTTCAAATTGTTAAAGTGATATTTCTTTCAAATTCTGGGTCATCACATTCCTCCCCCCTTTAAAAGAATTTCGTCCTCGAAATTTAAAAAAAGGTAATTTAATAATCTATTTAAAGATTTAATTTTAAAACACAAGCATATACCAATGATATGCTAACAACCATAGCAATCAATTCACCCAAACAACAAATCTAATTATCCAGAAAAATTCTGGATAGAACTTCCACGAGTTTCCCCGGTTCAAATATCGGGACACTAGCTCTATAGATTCCAAATAATCAATACTACTAAGCTATAGAGCTCATACTCATCTAGATCTACAGAACTAGACAGCATATTAGACTACAGACGAGTCTGACTCAACAACCAACCTCTATAACTGCTGGTTCTAAAACCCGAGATAGACCATTCACGTACTCCCTCAGAGATACGTGAAACATATCGAATTCCCAGTTATCCAAACTGGCAATTCAATCCTGAAAACCAAATACCAATCCAACCAAAACATAGAAAAAAGATCCAAACATCACTGAGCTAGCTTTCCAGACTTACCCCATTTTATAGTTCTTGAATCAGAGAAAACCCCAACAATAACGAAGTCTTCAACTTCGAATTCCAAATTCCTTCATCCCCTATCCACAAAAGTCTTCGGACGATCTTGGGCTACCAACATCCAAACTGATCAGCTTAACCCTTGCAGATTTTCTAGAAACAAACTAGATCAAAAACAACCCAACCCAATGATCTCCTCAAGATCAATCCAAAACCAAAAACACAACTCTACTCCATAACCAGCAGAAGATAACAAAGTCCTCCTAATCCGGAAAAGAAAATCAAAAACACTTCCAAACTGCTTCCGCTGCACAACTCTGATCTGAAGTAGATAAGAAAATACCGATGAATAACACAAGCACCTACTGGACATCACCTCCCAGAAATATAGTTCAACAGATCCATAAAGAAAACTCAGAAGTTCCTCCAAAACTGAGTTGCTTCATCAAACTCTATCTCTAGGAATCATTCTCCAACTAAACAGAACCACCGGTTCCCCTCCTAGAATACTAGTCGATCAGAAAACTCAATCTCCAGATGCTGGCAAACCTCTGTCTTCCCAGAAGAAACCCATAAAAATCTCCAACAATCCAAGAGAACACTCAAACAATCGTAAGTCACTTTTGCGATCAACCCAGATAAATTTCCAAAGAAAACCGTTCTCTCTTTTTACCAAACAGAACAGCTTACACTGGTCTAGTCAATCCATTGAAGAAACGGATTCACTCAACAGCTTCTGAACTCCATCTTCAGAAAAATTACTCAGCTAAGACCTCCCTATCGGCTCACAGAACACTCCGAGCTGCACTGCTGACACCACTTCCAAACTTCCTGATCCAAAGCTTTTCGAGAAACTCGGACTTCAAAGCAGACAGAAACACCACAACATCGAAGCAGAATACTTCCAAAACTTGTTCCAAAGAAATATCTTCGGGCACAACCATAGTCACTGCATCTCATCATGCAGTTACAACTTCCTGGGTATCAAGATACCATCACTTGTTCCAGCTCAATCGAACAGATCAAACTCTACTAACCAAATTCTGCACTTCAAAGATGTCTCCGAACCTTAACAGGTTTCCTTCAGAGATCGATGAAATACTTCAATACAGCAAAGCTTACTCAAGACGGTATTAGGTCTACAGTCTCGACAGATACACTTCCAACCTCAAACATCAGACTCTAACCAATGGTAGTAATCGTGTTACACACACACCACTACCTTATCTACCTTTATATCTTCTATTGGAAAACCTAAACAGGTAACCCAACAGATAGATAGAAATAGATAAATATATATAAATATATTTAAAATTACAAATACGCTCTCTCAAGATAGACACCACTCCAGAGCCTAGGTATTCACTCAACCTAATGCTCTGTTACCACTGTAACGACCCGACTTCCAAAACACCAGAAAGTCACATCGCTAATAAGAAAGAAAGGGATAGAAAAGAGAAAGAAAGAGAATAAAGAAGAAACAACACATCAGAATCTAAACAGCGGAACGAATAAATTATATGAATAACATAAAATATTACATAGTTTACAACAACTATCAGAGTACACAGATAATACAACACATGCTAGACAGTTATAAACACCTGTCTAGTATTTACAACATAATACAATCCAGAGACAACACAGAACACACAGCGGAATACTATATATCTAACGCAGAAGCCTCATGCTCCATTGCTCCTCCAATATTCGTCAAGCTAACCTGAATCCCTTGGCTACTCGTAAAAATTGGAGTACCCAAGAGTTTATGAAAAACAAAAATAAACTCCGGGTCAGACATGGGTCTGGTGTGAGTAACAGGTTAAAGTTGCTTAACTTTCAAAATCCTTTTGAAAAGAAAGGTATCACATAAGACTTCCCACACATAAACATGGAAAAGTTTTTACCTTACGATAACTAAAAAATTTGATAGGAAATCCAGTGATATTATAATAGGTCTAGGGTTTTCAAGTAAATATGAAATAGCCGAAATTGTTACGTGATTAAATTCCAGCTACTAGCCACAAAAGTGGGTAATACAATCAAAACCGTTGGCACTTATTGGATTTTGGATTCCATACAATGGCAGGGCTACTGGGGTACCGCCCGTCACAGTACGTGGCCTAGATCAACGTACCGAGGAGTACCCTAACTCCTCTGCAACATAAGGCCGGACCCATTCCTTACTGAACAGTTCCGAACAAGACAACCCCGCAGTTGGTGCGCATATCCAACTGCCCACTAAGCCGAATAAAAAGGGACCTCTAGACAGGGGAAAATCTTGCTCTCCAGTGGGGGCTACCCACGAAGCCTTGCTGCACCTCCCATGTTTTAGCCATTCCCGATTGATGAAGCTTGAGGCTACGATTACCTTTAGAGAACACATCTCTTAGAATGCTCATCGTCCACCTGGCGATGTGCTGAAAGCATTCAATCCATACAAGTTCATTCCGGGTTCGAACGAAACCGAAGGCATTATCTCGTTACACTCATTTTGGAATCACCCTCAGAGTTAACGACGATAACCCTTGCACTCTGAATCTCCATCTCGAGCCTGTAAGTACTATTTCCGTCAAACTCATCACGGAATCACCCCTAGAGTTATACTGACCAATAGTCCTTACACCTCGAGTCTTCACTCTTCACATAAGATTCACGACCTATCGTTAATTTGGATTGATGTGGTTTTCGGATATCCAAATATGGAAACCAGATCCCGGTCTCATCGAAATCCAAAGCATGTCTTTTAGGTCCAAGTTGTTTTAGAGTTTAAAACGATTCAATTACATTATCTATATACACACAGATAGATAATTCAAAGATTCACAATAGATAATCATCACCACAGATAATTCACATTATCACTATCAAAAGATATCCATATCATCGTCACAATGCAACCAATGCATCCATAACACTCAACATTCTAATCTCATAGCTGAGATTCAAACCATTCAAGGTAACCAGTATCAACCATTTATAAGAAATGACTTATAATCATACTATCTATAATTAATTTAAATTGAATTAAATTAATTACATCATCTCTAATTAATTTAAAATGAATTAAATTAATTACTTACACAATATAAATCTTGCTTACATCATCATTAATTAATTACAAATTAATTTATTAACTAACCTCTAATTTATCATCTTAATTAATCACCCTAATTAATTATACTTCAATTAATTTCACAAAATTAATTACTCTAAACCAAATACAGTAATTAACCTTTAATTATTTCATTAATTAATTAATCATAATTAATTACATTAAACCTTAATTAATTACAATTAATTAATTCCACTTAATCATTTATTATTGATTAATTAATCTTAATTAATCAATCTTAATTACATCATTAATTATATTAATGAATGATTCTTAAATATATTTAATTAATTACTCAATTAAATTAATTACTTTCAGTAATTAATCTCACTTAAACCATAATTATTAATCACCTTTGATTAACCACATTCTGTAATTACTACCCTTAATTACTTCATTCAATTAATTATTCCTTAATTAATTTCTGAATTAATCCCTTGATTAATTATACAAAATAATTTAATCCAAATTATTTCACAATTCCATCATTATCCACTAATTACATCCCGAAATTATCTTTAATTACTTCACTGAGTAATTCCATTAATTACATTAAGTAATTATTATCAAATCCAATGTTTAAAATTAATTAAACTTAATTAATTAATTTAATCCAATCTCAATAAACTCCATTAATTGCATTGAGTAATTAATGTCTTAATTACTTTTATTTAAGTAATTAAACTTAAATAAATTTCACAATTTATTATCATTAATTAATTAATCTAATTAATTATTAAAAATTAATCATATTAATTAATTACTAAATAATTCTCAGTTAATGACCTTCATTAACTATTATTAATTCTTTAATTACTTTTCTTTAATCACTTCTTAATTACCTCTAATTTAAATTAATTCAAATTATTAAATATAAAATAAATAAGTCATTCCTTAATTATCCTATTTATTTAATTATTTTAATATCTTAATAACTTCTAAGATAAACCATTCCTTGTTAATAATTTCATTAATATTAAAGTGTACTTAGAACATTGCATTTTAAAATTTAAATTCAAATTCCATTTTGAATCTAAAATTCAAAATGATATTTATTTAAGCATAAACCAAATTTAGATTCCATTTAAAATCCTTTAAAATAAATGTAAATAACATTTATTACTTTCATTTAAAACTTATATAAGATAAGTCTTAATTTACTTAATTTAATTAAAATTTAAGTTTTAAGTAACATTACTATTTATATTATAAATTCAAGTTAACAAATCATTTAACTTCTTTTATAAACCTTTATAATGACTTCATTCAAAAGGAAAACCAAATTCAAATATTTGTTTGAAAACAAATTTACTTCTAATAAACAATTTAAATTTAAACTTGTTTGAAAGCATTCAAATTTTAAAACCTATTCAAATATCCAGTTTTAAATTCAATACTCTTGAACCCATTCCTTAGTTAAATCATTTGAATTTAAACTTGAATTAAACTCTTGCTTTACACCTTGATTTTAAAACTCTTTATTTAAAATACAAATTCATTTTTAAAACCTTAAGATTCAAAAATCTTAAGAAAACTGGACCTAAATTTAAATTCAAACTGCTAGTTTTACATTAAGTTTCAGATTTCAAAATGAAACTAAATTTCCAGAAAAACTGTTAGTTTTTTTATTTTTTTATTTTACAACTGAAAACCACTTTCAAAATTTGAAAACTTATAAGATTTCAAAATCCTTTAAATTCATACTGCAGATTTAAACTTTGTTTAAATCTTATCAAAACAACTTATTCATTTAAATTTTGATTTAAATTTAAAACTACAGACAGTTTTCAAAAAAACTGTGCTTCTGCAAATACCCGAGCTAACCCAAAAAAATACTTCAAGTCATCATGCTAAAAACTCCGAGCAATCTCCCCAAAGTCACGAGTAAAACTCGCGTGTCCTTCTCTGCCTTTACCTGAACATCATCAGACAAGTTACTTCACCGTGCATATGCACGGTGACTCCAACCCTTATTGATCATCGGCGATGATCAAAACACACCAGAAACCAACACAGTGTCCCACCTCAATCATCAATTCTTGCTTTAACCCTCGAATTCGAGAGTTCTAAACCCAAACCTGGAACAGAAAATACAGGTTTCACCCTCAAACCTGTAACACACCTCCTCCTCCACCTTCTGACCATCGGAATGGCAACAACTCCGGCCGCGACTTCAACTATGGCCTAACTTCCACCTGCCCAAATTTCATCCAACTCGATCATCCCTATAGGTAGAACTGATCTAAACAACTATCTCAGATAAATCTAGGGCTTCAGAAAGAAAAATCACCACCACATTCCCCATGTTGATTTGCATCAACTTCACACATTTTTCCAATCATCAATGACTGCTCCTCCACCTACCGTAAGAACCCCAACACCTCAAAATGCTTAGACCACCCATTAACCCAAAATTCCCCTTTACAGTTCAACATAAAACTGCATGTTACATCTAGTTTTAAAAACCGTGAATTTAGGTTTAAAAATCATAATTTTGAATAATGTTTTTGATTTTATTCCTGAAACAATGAATCAATATGTTTGGTATTTCATATATATACAATTTGGTCCTGTTATCCAGAGTTTTCAGAGACAATTCAAATATTTTTTTATTTAACCTGAACAAAATTTAAACTTTAATCCCTGACTCAACAAACACATTTGTATGAATCTAAAACACGAACATATATTATATTATGAGATGATGGAGGTAAAACTGATTTTTGAACCTGGTAATAAAATATAGAGGACAACATGATCAAATTATCCCTTCATTTCTACAGAAACAACTGATATAAAAGGTATATATCATTCACATTGAAACATGGAAATCAACAAACAACATTCTAAAATACTTAAATTTCATTAAATAGAATGTTACTCACCTTAACCTGATGGGCAGAGCAAAGCATTTGAAAAAAAATTGTGCTTTGTAAAACTGGAAACTTCATTTTCTTAAATCCTGAATTGCTTCCTTACTTATGAAACTTTAAATCCTGATCTGGAATTTGCTCCTGATTTTACTTGCATGCAGACACTCTAGATTCCAGAAAGCAAGCTCAAATAGATTTTTCTTCCAGATTTTGAAAGGAGGAAATGCAGATGTTTTTGTACTTGAAAAATGTGCAGGTTTGAACTGAGGCCTTTGAAGATGATTACTAACCTTTGTTTTGGACATGATTTACTTGATTACAAATTTTGGATCTGAAAAATAGTTTTCATGTTTCCAGATTTGTTTTGCATTTTGGGTTTGAAGATTTATATTTGGCTTTTGATTTTGAAAAAGAAAGAAATGAAGAATGAGATTTGTTTATATAAGCTGAAATTAAACTTTATTAAAATAAATAAATAAAAGAAAACCAAATTAATGACACTTGTTTAAAATTTTACATTTGTCAATTTCCTTAGTTTATTTACTAACATGTGTTATATGTGTCTTAATATTCTTACACTTGTCCCTTAAGAGTAATTAGTATTTATAGTTAAAAGTTAATTAGTATTTATTTAGTATGTTATTATAAGATGGATGTAAACTTATGTTTAATAAATTAGTTAATCATGTATTTGTTTATATGTAGATAAAATTTAAAATGAATAAATCCAATTTAATTTATAAAATAAAGTTTATACAAATATTTCAAAATAAAAACAAATTAAAAACATTTACACTTTAGTTTTCAAAGCTTTGAATTCAAGTTCAAATTAAGTTTTGAAATCCAGTTTATTTACAAATATAACTACACAATTAAACTTTAAAAAAAATTATTTTTATTAAAAATTTATTTTTTAAAACAATGTATTATTATATTTATAAAAATAACAACATTTAATAACTATAAATAATTTATAAAAGAAATCGTCTTCTTATTAATAAATTATTTATTTTATCCAACTATATTTAAAAGAAAATTAAAATAACCCTATTGCTATTTATTTAAATATAACCTTGAGTTAAAAATATTTTAAATCATTTCAATATTTGTCTTATGTATTTAAAACCATATTTATTTATCTATTAAAGTAAAAACAAGATCTATTAACAGTATATATACATATTCTATATACATTGTAAATATAAAACAATTTATTAGTTTTAAAAAGATAAAATCTATCAATTAACTATTTATTTAATTGGATTATTAAATTAATTCAAATCTTATTAACAAAATTATCAAATCAATTTAATTTTTATTTCAGATTATTAAATTGATTTTGCTTTCAAATTCCGAGTCATCACATTATATATCCTTGAGAATCATAAATCAATAATCTTGTCACTTTATTCAATATACTATGCGATTGTACATGTACAACCCTTATTTATAATAAGGTTTGCAAGGTTACAATTAACACTAAAATTCCCAAATTGATTTATTGTTACAAAGATTAAAAAGTAAGAAATGAGAAAAGAATTGATCACCCCTCTTTCATGCCCCTAGATCCATATTCATAGTAATAGAAAGGTATGACATGGACACCATGTGCCAATGTGACATGCTTGATCTTTTACATCAAGGTCCATCTCGATATTGCTGAGGGTATTACTTTGATTTGATTACTCGTGGAATTCTTTGGTGTATTGAAGGATTATGGCATTATCATCCTGATTGCATGCGGCTTGATAGCTTTTGACATCATCCCAAAAAATGAAGCATTCAGCATTCTTTATTGTACTAGTGACATGCGATGCGCTCGTGTATATTGTTGGCATGCAACAATCTTCTTTACTTATTTTTGACGGGATGCGATGTTCTTTATCACATTGGTGAAGTGCGAAGTAGATGGTATGCGACATTATTGTAAGTCTTTATACTTTTAAAGTGCAGCAATAATAAGAGGGTGCATCAAAGAGAATCGATATTGATAAGAGGTGACATTAAAGAGAAGCAGCATTGATAAGAGGAGGCATCGAAGAGAAGAGACATTGACAAGTTGCGGCATCGAAGAGAAGCGACATTAATAATGAACCATGCCTCTATCACATTTATGACTTACGATATGCTATCTTCCTATACCACGAACTTAATGATGTATAGTACTTCATTAATGAAGGCGGCATCAACGGTATGCGACATCATTATAGGCCTCTTCCATTGGCTTTGATGACCTGTTTTCTTTAATTTAACACTTCCTTTGTCTATGAGATCCTTCGACTTCGACATTCTTATTGTTGTTCATGCCTTCACGCCTTCATAATCAATAATGTTAGTAACATTTCCCCATAGTATGAAGGAAGTATTTACTTTCAAGTTAATGTCTTGATAACAGCACTTGCTGCCCATTGGTCTTCTCCCTTAGATCTGACCGCTCATTTAAATATAATCCAATAGTGGATGTTTGTTTACTTTCACCCTATAAATAATAGAGCTTCTTCTTCATTTCCTTTTTTACGTGCGATCATAAATCAAGTAAAAAATAAAAAAATCATTCAAAACTTTCAACCTAAGGCATCCAAGCTAATATCATTGTACGATCTTCATTTTTAATTACATCGAAAACCTGAATTATTTTTTTTATATTAGAAGCATTATTAGGGTTTCATTTGAGGATTCTTGGTTCAACTCAACATTTGGGTTCAGGTATTAGATTTTGTTTGCTAATTTTCATATTATTAATTAAAATAATGATCTATAATGCTTACGAATGTAATTAATTTTAAATTACTATGTCGGTGGAGGATTTACTCGGTTAATTAGAGTTAGGAGACATCAATCCTGGGAGCTCCTAGTATATTTATGAAATTAATAGCTTTATTGGACCTAAAACCTGATATTAACTTGTTTGATTTCAAAATTGTTGCCTTACGTCATCATAGTAATGTTCGATATTAATTATTTCCCCCTTTTTCTATTATGTTTTGACATCAAATCTTAGGTTGCTCGATCACCATAAATTGAGATAAGTTAAGAGAGCATAATTTTATTTTAATATGCATAGGGATATAACAATTAGGCACTTACATTTTTGTTCTAGTGCGCCACATAATCTTGTAAGAAAATTACAAATGATTCCCATCTATAGACAGCCACTATGAGTCGTGCCAACCGAGCATCAACGGCTAGAGGAAATACTAAGGTTTTGGATTTGTACATGCTAGCATGGTTATGGAGGTACTTAAAAGCTACAACATTAGGAACTCCACCTCCAAATAGAGTACCAATCGTAAGACAACAATTGGAGTAATGTCTACTCTCCCACCACCTTTTCCTGACTCCCAAAGGCTTGGTAAGGATCTTGCTCTTAATCAGATTACGGGGGCACTACTTGAGCTGATCTTGGTTAAATGGAGTTGTCATATTTTATGACTAAGCGAGTCTTTGAAGGGCCAAGCTGCCAATGTTGGAGAAAAGCCTATGTCTCAACGTAAGACAAAGGAAAAATGGGCTAAGAATGGACAAGCCAAGAAGTGGGGGTGATTTATAATAAATGCAATTCGAAAGGGCATTTGTTTAAAGACTACATGGTCAATCTCTAAGCGAAGAGATGCTACCATTGTGATCAACTGGGACATCTCAATAAGGATTATCTATCTCTTTCAAAGGGTGGGCTAGTGATAATAGCCTATGTTATCCAAGCTTTTCCTTGTTCAAACACTCTACCATACCTTGATAAAGGGAGGAATAACATCATAAAAGTTATTCTTTATATTTATGACTTCCCTATGCTTGTTTATTCGATATGGGATTTTCACATTCTTTTATCGATAATTATCTTGTTGATATTTTGCGCCTAATGCCCTATGTTTTTGACGACTTTTTACCATTTCGAACCGTATAGGGAGCTGACACATTTTTCAACGACACGTATAAAACATTAAGTTATCTTGGAGCATGTTCAGATTTACTTATAATGCTTTTATGCTTAGATTTTCGAGCTAAAGATTTATACTAGGGACGGATTAGATGACAAAGCACGAGGTTATTATTAATTACGATGGACATAAGAGAGTTAATAGTATTCCCTTTGGGCAATCCTATAACTTAGTGTAAAATATTAACTTTGCAATAAAATCTCGTTTAAAATAGAAGGGTTTGTTTCCTATTTTATACTTATTATATTATGATATATTAATTAATAATTAATTTAAGTATATTAAAATAGAAAACTATTAAATTAATTAATTTATTTATGTTATGAACATCAGTTTAGTAAACTAAAACTAAATAGGTTACATATATATAAAGGTAGTCCATAAAGTGTTTGTGAATGCCTATTCCATTGTACTGAGAAACAATTGTTGTTTCAAGGAATGTCAACTTTATGACAAAGAAACTCTTTTAGGAATTATTGGTAGTAAAATGGATTTGGTTATGATCGTAAATTGATTACGAAGGATAAAATGAAATCATCCAAGCCAAACAGACACAACTGACTAAAATGTCTAATAAGATCACTCACACATTAAAGTGAAACTACCAATGTCAAGAAATAAATCTCCTTAGTTATTAATTAGCCATCAAGAGTATTGAGTCTGACATATAGCACAATGCGCAAATCCAAAATGGATTCCAAATACACTATTAAAATATGATTTTGATAGTTGTACCCAGAGAGATATGATACATCAATCAAATATGTGTATTCGAGAAGACTAATCCATTTGGAATATAGTAATCAGTGTTGATTAAGATAACATCATAAATTTCAATTACTAGAAGTAATGCAACAGATTCATCATTCGACATGCTTAAGTTAATTTGGATTTCACTTGCAAAATCATTGCCAGTATGATTTTGAGTTTAGGGACATTTATGTTGAAATAAATTCTAAATAATGATTTTAGAATATACTGTTTGCACATAACAACTAAAGTATCTCAATGTCAATGGGAGCAATACTTAGTTTGTGTGTTTTGCACAGAATCCAAGAGCTCATATGAAAGTACATTTAACAACCATCAAAGTTGAGCAAACATATTAACATAAATTCATATAATTTTGATCTTAATCAAAATGCAAAGGAAGCATGTGTCTATATGAAATAACAGTAAAGGTGCTAGAATATTTCTAAAAACTATAAGTAATCAACACACTTATGATTGCTAATGATACACCTATGTTAAAATCATTATAGTGTAGACGTTTAATTCTCCATGTTGGAAATAAAAGGACTTCCGCTATAATTTATATAAAAGGATGTTGGGAATGTCCTAAATGATAAACATAAATACCATATTAAAATGTTTAATGTGGAGCACATAAGATGAATTCTTTATGCATTGACAATATGAATTATCATACATGTTGTATTGTCTACAATATAGCATTTTTCTTATATATTTGATACATAAGGCAAGTATCACATCCAAATTAAGAGCACTAAATGATAATTTAGAGTGTTCTCAAGTATTTTCAAAATACTAGAGTTTTGATTATAGAAACAACGAACTCCTTATAAAGGAGTTTTTGGACTTGAACTCCATAAGTGATATCGAGTACTGTATGTCAATCCTAAATTCATGAATCTTAGTTAAGGACCTGTACGTTCGAATTCCAAACAAAAGGTTGTGGCTGACCAAAATGTTGAGTACATCTCCTTGAATAGCACCGCAAAAAAAGCTGTATAATGTGCAAATTTATAACTAAGCTAGGGGCAATTCCAAATATGGAGAATAACTTAACATTTTTATGCAATAACAGTGCCATAATATAGATTGTGATAGAACTTAGAGCTCGCTAGAAGTGGAGAAACATACTTTAAAGAGTTCCATATGATAAAGGTAGTTTATCAATATCGAAGAGAATTGACTTAAAAGTAATTAGTTAAGAAAATATAACATATACGTTCACTGAGGGATCAACTTAATCAGTTTTAAGAAAAATGTTCGAAGTAATGGGAGTATAATTTCATAATTGACCCAAGGTGCAAGTGGAAGATCGATAATTAGGGTAATGCTTTATGGGAATTTATGTAATTTATTACATATATCTAACTCTATGATCGATCTTGTTCATAGTAAAGGTATTTGATTTCTATTATATACTTTACTATAGAGTGATATAATTAATAAAGTGATTAATATAAAGTATATAAACAAGAAAATCCTTAAACGAAAGGTTATGAGATTAAGTTGCAAGTAGTTGCAATCGAGTGTAATTAATCATAAAATAAAACAATATTTTATTTTAAATATTCCTCGTCGATATTTCGAGAAAGAATATTGATACGTCTGTCGAGATTAGAGCATGTAACGCTCTACAAATGTTTGGCAATATATTACTTATGGCTATTGAAGGCACCGAGTGGTTACGTACTGATATTTATTGGACAACCATGGAAGGACTAATTCAAGAGTTTTTTATTGGATAACAATAACTAAGGTCCAACAAGAAATCTCAATGTGATGATATACATAGTTCTTTCAAGTGGAGAATACCGTTGAACTTTAATGTGGACACCACTTTGATTATAATTAAATCCTGGCATGACATCCAACAAATAGCTATAGTTAGTTCTAAGTTGAAGCAGAAACACTATTCACTAGAGAATTCGTCTCCTTGGTTATATGAGATCAATATTGTTGTCAACTGTAGTCAACTCAAAGTCAAAATATCTAGCCTTAGTAGTATGGTTAACAATAATTTTTATTGTTAAACTAAGGATTTAGTTTGGACCTATTGTAACGACCCATAAATTTCAATGATTAAAATTAGTTAAATTAATAAGATTTTTGTAATTAAATTTAGAAAGAAATAAAAATTTTATAATTTATAATGAAGCAAATGTTAAAAATGAACTGCAACCATGGAAATTAAAGCTAAGTATTAACAACTGAAATGAAATTACGATTAATTGAAGTAATGTAAATTGTTATACTAGGCTAAGAATTGAATATAAGAAAACAAAGGTAAATAGTGAATTAATTAATGAATTAATAATAATAAATAGTAATAGAATAATTCCTGTAAGTAATTATAATATTGTTTGGAAATGAAAACTTACAAAAGTATGAATAAGAGTAAGAGTATTGAATCAACCAATGGAATAATATATTGATTTATAGTAACTGAATGTATATTAATGTAATAAGGTTTATGCAAGTTGAATAATAACTAATTTAGTGCAATGCCTATTAACTGAAACAATTGTAAGGTTATAATTGACTGAAATTAGTGAATTGGGAAATAAATTCAAAAGTTATATTAATTAATGAAATAACACGTAATAAATGGCAATTTGATAGAATCAATGCTAGTTAAGTAATTATAATAATTGTTAGTTGATAACTAAGCATGAATGTGAGTAAATGTGGCAATGGCGATAATCATTAATTGTTTACCCATTCATTAATTTATTGAATTAGACCTAAATCAATTGCAACATTTGTTTGTTATTAATAGCTTATAGGTGAGAATAGACGTAAATGGTAACAAGTATTGTAAGTTAACCATTTATTTAGTATGTGAAATTAAAACTGGTAATCAATTGCAATAAATCTAAATTAAAAGTTATGTTAGTATAAATTAAGGAAATAATTGGAAATAATGTCAATTTTATTGGTTGAATAAAACGAATGGAAATAAAGTTTTATCAATATATTAGAATTTAATTTACGACAATATGATTAATTGCAATTAAATGAAATTAAATATTTAGATATTACATAAATGGGAATTTAGATGGAATGTGAGAATATTTATGTAATAATTTTTGATCCAATGTTAAATCCATCTGTTTGACAATAATGAATGGAATAATCATTAATTTATTTAATTAAATGGGATTATTGGGAATTTTATTTATAATTTTTAAATTTAAGGAAATTGAGGTTAATACTGGAATTGATAAATTAATCAACTCTAAATTGACATTTAAATTTGCTTAAATTATTATAAATGATTGAGAAATAAAAAAGGATGAAATTTGTCAATTAAAGAATTGAAATTGAAAATTTGATTTAATTAGCTAATTTATTAATTTAATCAATTAGTGTAAAAATAGCCATTTTGGCCACTGACTCGGATATCGACGAAACCAGTACCATCGGATCCGTATCGGTGAATTATTGGAGGATTTTAAGTTTCATAGCGATCGGGCTTGTCGTTTGATCGTATGGGCTTGAAACACCTTGAAATCAATTAAATTGAAATCAATTTGAAATAATTTGATTTTATCATAACTTCTTCATACGATGAAATTTGGACTTGAAACCTATTCCATCGAGTTTAAAATATTTTAAAACATCTATTTTGATATATGGGTTGACCTAATTTCGTTCTGGAGTCGAAACGGGCTTTTCGGGCCATTTATCGTTCAACGCGTTTATCAATCTGATCCATCTATTCTATTTTCAGCCTTGCCTATATATACCTTGTTATAAACCCTAGCCTACTTCTATTTCTCATTTGTCTGTGCGTACAATTCAACTATCTCTCCTCCTCAATGGCAAACAAACAAATTCCCACTTCTAGATCCAATTGCAATTCAAAAATCAAACCAAAATTTCAAACTCCACAAACCATATCATTTTTATATCGTCGGAAAGCTCTCAAAGAGCGCATCCCAATTCTATGATTCGTTTCTCAATTCGATGCACTGTTTAGCCAGAAATCGAAGAACCATTTTCGGCCATTCATCGCGCGTTGATGAAACCTCGACGGATCGACGAACCATTTCTGGGTTTCGTAGAGTTTGTCAAGCGGAGTTCATCGGTGTGGCTGATTTAACGATTCAACGGCAGATCGTCGCCAAAATTCGAATTAGGGCTTAAATTGCAAGCGGCGGTTGGGGGTTTTCGGCTCCGATTAACGATCGTTGGTTCGTCGCGGTGGTTGTGGGGGTTCCAGGTGAGTGCGGCGGCGAAGGCTCGGGGTCTCGGCGAGGTTTTGGGGGGTGCGACAGTGATGTTTAACGTGGCGGCTGCGTGTATAGGGCGTTCGATTTTTTTCTGGGTTGTTTTTTTTTGCGTGAGGAAGAAGGACGCTGACGTGGCAAGATGCATGTGGGTGAGTTTATTTATTTCTGTTTTAATTTAATTTTGATTTCAACTCGTTCTAATTGCTGTAACTTCTACATACAATATCCAATTTACACGTGGTTTTCTCCGCTAGGTTCGTATTGGAATTTCGGACATTTTGGCGTGGGTTTGGACGAATTCTAAGACTGTTCTGATTTTGGGTTTAAATTGGATTTAAATTCAATTTAAATTCAAAAGGTGAGTATTTTAACCCACTCACAACTTCTAAAATTTCTTATGTGTCTTAAATTAATTTCTAATATGATTAGAAACTTAGTTATTACTGTTTGGTATATTTTTGTCATCATTCCAGTTAAACTGAATTTATTGAATTAAATTGTTATTTAATTTATTTTTGCATATAACTGCCAGTTAAATTGTTATTTAAGTCATTATTGAATATAAACTGCAGTAAATACTTGTTGTTTATTCTCTGCTATATATTGATATTACTGTTTGAATTGGATGATGATTGTGATAAATGGTTGATGATTGATATTGGGTGAATGGATGCTGTATTTTATGTTGTTATAGACTGCAAGTTGTTATGCATTTTATTTCATTTGAGACTGCGGTTTGAAATGATATATAACCTTATTTTTATTTTAAATCACGGATTGAAATGATAAATATCTGTATCACTTGACCATAGGGTAGAAAATTATATACAGACACCGTGGTCTATATATAAAAATATTTTGAAATGATTTCTATGGTTTTGGAAAGAAATATACGGTTTAATAAATATTAATTTTTGATACTATATAAATATTATTTTATATATACAGTCAAATTCTTGAATTTAAGCTATGTATAAATTTGTTTAATAAAAATAAGCTTAATAATGGAGTTTGATTGTTTTATATTATATGGTTAAGTACCTGTTTAAGATATTGTATATATAGAGTTTTAATGACTTAAATAAAAATTTAGTTGGAAGATAAATATGAAATTGATTTGAATTGAATTATTTAAGAATTATACTTGAATAAATTTGATTTGAAATTTAAATAAAATTGAGATTTTAAAGGGTATGATTCTTATAACTTGATTTGGTTTAGAGTGATTTAAATGAATATAAAGTTGATTTAAATGAATATATCAAGTTAAATAAATTGAAAGAATATCCAGTTACGTGAAGTATAAAGTTTTCTTAAATGATATTGGATTTATTATGCAAACATTTCAAATCTAAATAATAGTAATTGAATTTGATGTTTATGGGATCATCAAAGAATTAGTTTTGAAATGGTGGAATATTTAAAGCTTTGAAATATATGGAAATTGAAATGGTTTATTTGGGGATTCAAATCTGTATTTGGAATTGATTTTGTGAAATTTAAGAAGCTAATTTATTATATAAAGTAATTTAATATTAAACCATTTAAGAATTGGAAGTTATGTTTCAAAGTTATGGGTTTCAAGGTATTATGATTTGAAAATACTATGATTTTGGGAAAAGGATATATTTGAAATAAAAATGATATCATATTGATTTGGTTTTTAAAATGAAAATGATATCGTATTTATATGGTTTTGAAATGAATATTATATCCTGGTTTTGAAGTATAATTATTTTGAAATGACCGCGGTGTTATAATAACGTTTGGTTGTTAAAAGGACCAGGATCGGAAGTTGTCATACTCTCTGCCAACTTCGAAAACCACTTTAACAACCGTGTACGTGATGGAGATTCTAGAATGAAGTAGGATGGTGGTGACGTTCTAGTAAGGTATATACGTGGACCCGACTCCCATGAGTTGGCATAAGGTAGCTAAAACAGGAGCGATTCTTGGGCTAAGGAGGTAGCCCCTCTTATCGGACACATTCCTTCGATATTATACTCTGTCTTTTGGATTGATTCGGTGGCCACTTTTGATTTTGGAGGTGTGGCTCGAGGTGGGCGGTAGTAGCTGTTACGCGTTACCACCAGCCCAGATAGCAATTGGTATATCTACCCTGGCATTGCCTAGCTGTGCCGTGTCACCTACCCTAGCGAGCCTTGTGCGAGTTTGATTTGTGTCGTACCTATGGATTATCTTCTCGTAGTCTCCCGATCAGGAGATATGCAGGTACTGTATAGACTACTGGCACTATTACGTGCTAAGGGCTATATGGGTAACCCCTTAACGCTATTTAAAAGTAAGTTTATTTTACTAATGGACATTATTATAATAGAGAAATATTACTACATAGTAAATAGTTTAACGGATCCTTAAGAGATGTGAATCCCGAGCATCTCTTAAGTTATTGCGCTCACGTTGACACTAGATAGGAGATGTCAAATCCCATAAATATCTCTGACGCCATTCCACTCATATTATTTACCGTTGGTTTAACTTACATAAGATCTTTTAGTTCTGACTCGAGTGTTTTGTCTTTTCAATTCGTTCGGGTCAGCCTGAGCATTTCAGGATTTGGAAGACCGTATTCTGGAGGACGAACACGAAGATTTATTATTATTGTTATTTATTATAGTATTCCGCTACAATCATACTGTTCCGCTACATTATTTATTGTTCTCTGGTATGTGTAACTCCGATATGTATTGTATAAGTATAATCGAATATTTTGTAAAACAGCTTCATGAACTGTATATTTGATTATTATATTTTATCGTTCCGCTGCAAGATTCTGTTTTGTTTTTTTTCTTTCTCTGCTTTTTCTTATTTACCCCATAACCATCCGTCCTTCTGTATGGTTTAAGTCTGACGTGTGTGGTTTATCGCCGATTTAAAGTGTACAAAAAGGCGGGACTTCATACCTACTAAGTTGAATGTGGATGATGTTGGAATTTTAACCAAAACCCAATTCCATAAAACCCAAAGTGGTGTAGTGTTGACAAAGAGAGTGTTTATAAATAATAATTATTCAAATGTATCACTGTAGAAAATGCAAAATTTGAAGGTCTATAATCATTGTTGATGAAGAGAACGTGTATAAACTTTCACAATTGTAGCTAAGGTGACATATGAACATTAATATTTGAATTGTCAATATTAACTTCTGACTGAATACTCACCTCTGAATCACACAACCTTATTTATTTATTCTTTGAAAAATCACACGATTTAATTAATTTATAAAATGTTATTGTAAGATATTGATGTAACTGTAAATGAGTTTAAATAAAAGATAATTGTATGAAGAGATTCATGAAAATTTTGTGCCATTTGATGGTAAGTACTGCTGGCCAAATCATGTGAAGAGAGAGAGAGAGATATTAAGGGAATTGATTAGAGAAGTTTTAATTAAAAGAGTGGGAAATATTTTACTCTTTTAATTCAAACAAATCCTTAAATTCATTTCCTTTATTTATTCGTTTTTCATTAACTTTTCTTTTTTCTCCTCCTCGCCTCAACTGAAAACACTATTATATATTCTTAAAAAATTTCAACTCCATATCAAATGAAAACATTAAATAAATATAAGTGCTTCATCAATCTCTTACAAAGATGGGTGTGGACCTACTTAAGATCCAAGGAGAAATCTCAAGGTGTTATGAAGTGCAAGACTTTCAGCTTCAATTATTCTATTTTATTTAGTTTGTTCATGATGTTTAAACTGACCAAATTCACAAATATGTGTATATTGAACTACCATTTGTATTCAATTTAAAAATCTCTTGTATATTTCCGTTTAAATGTAAAATTAGTTTTGTCGTATTTATTTTATGTTTTGATGTTATTTGTTGGATCTAAAATTAACAATCAATGCAGATTTTTTTGGTTTAAAATTTACGTCTTTCCACAATTTAATTCACTTATTATTATGGATTTGATGTTTTGTATAAATATATTCATATGCATTATTTTTGTTATACAAAATTATAAATCAATATAAAATTGGATCTTTTATTTAAGTTAATTTTGTTTTCCAATTAATTAATTTAATATCCTGTTGTTTAGCCAATTATATGTTTTTAAGATTTGAATTTCAAATTATAATTTTACATATGGGCATATGTACATATGTGATGTTTAATAAAAAATTCAATAATTTTATTAAAGTAAAATATTAATTGTGAAAATAATTTCATTTTACAATTTTGTTTACATGTTGTATGTTCATTTTCAGATCTTTGATTTTAAAGTTTGGATACTTTGTTGTGGTTAGGTATGAAATTTTATAATATTTACTTTATTACTAATTAGTGTTTTGAAGAGGAAATTTAAAATAGAATCTTATTCTGTTTCCTTTTATTATGATCTCCTTAGATCTAGATTTAATATGAAACCTTATTTCCTTCTTTACATACAATCAAGAACTCTCTCACTTTGAAATTATCCTTTTTATTATATAGATTTGTTTTTATAACTTTATACATGTTTATATATGTATATATATACATGGCAACAAAATATCACATATTTATGTGTCTATACTACAATAAATATCTATACACGTACCGTATATGCAGATTATATTATATTCAAACATTTGTATATACTTAGGCATTTATACGTAGGTATAATATCTATGTATATATAGTGGATATAAATCCCGATATTTATATAAGTGTGCATGTGTGTTTTATAAACATGTTTTTATATCACATTGTGTTATCTTGTTGTATCATTTTAGACATATACATGATACATCCAAATAACCATTCAATTGTTAATTAATATGATTAATTAACAGATTAATAAGGTGAAGCCTCTTTATTCGTTTAATAAAATTTGATTCACATTGAATACATTTAATTAATTAGAATAATTGAATAAGGTAATATTTCAAATTGAAATATGATTTATTAAATAACTAGATTTGGATCTAGTATTAGATTGTAGACTTCAAAAGCTCACTGTGATCCAAATAGTTTTTTTTAAAATCTACCCTTTTCACCTATCGTAGACTGACCCAGTTCCTTCATGTATATTGAATTGTCACTTATTGAATCTATTTTGAATCCTCTTGTCTATTATCATTTAATTGTAAAGCAATTTGTGTTTTATCTATTTTGGTATTGATATTGGTTGTTGGTTCTGAAGTCAGTTAACATAGATTTGATTCACCATAAAATTCATATGTGTTATCACAATTTAATTAATTAATTACCTAAATAAAATTAATTTTGTACTTGATTTATCTGGTATATTGATATTATTTGTTGGATCTGAAATTATTAGTTAATATTGATTTGTTGTGCTATCAAATTACATTTGCTTTCATAATTTAATTCACTTAATGTTGTGGATTTAGCAATTAATTTATTAAACTGTGTGTGTATATTTAGACGTTTTATCTTTTGTGTTATCCAAAATTGTAAATCAATATCACGTCGAATCTCTTAGTTAAGTTGATTTTTTTTCAATTAAAACGTCTTATTATATAGTCAATTATATATGTTTGAAATTTAAATCTTAATTTTAATTTTCATATGTGTGTGTATGTACAATGTGAAGTTTAAAAAAATTAATCATGTTACTGAAGAAAAATATTAAATGACAATAGTTCATAACAATCTTGTTTTCATGTTGAATGTACGTTTTCAGATTTTCAATTTTTAATAGCCTAGAATTTTTTTACGACTAAGCATAGAATTCTTTCCATATAGATATTAAATCTATTATTGATAAGTTTTTGTAAAGGAGTAAATCTAAATACCACTAATTTAGTTTCTTTTTAATCCCGATTTTATCTAGATTTAACAAGAAATTTTATTTCATCTTTCCTTTTTCACCAAGTACTCTCTTATTTTGAAAAAGAATCCAATTCTATTATATAGATTTGTTTATATAAATATATATACAACTGGCAACATAAGTATAATATATATGTACAAACAATATATTCGTATATTATAGTATATTCATATACATATAACATAATTAAATATTTATATGTCAAATATTCATATGAAATTGTCACATGCATATGTTGGTTTAATGTATATCTATATACAATAGATATAATATGTGTATATAGTTACACATATGCTTATATTTCATTATACTATGCAGTCATGCTACCGAATGTGTATATGATAAATACAAAAAACATTTTGCTGAATTAATTAGTATGATTAATAGATAAATGTGATACGAGTTTAAACAAAAATATGATCTTATTTAATTACTAGATTAGATCCAATCTAAAATGCTATACTTCATAGGCTCACTATGATCCAAATAGGAATTCATTTTTGAAATCTTCCTATCTTACCTGTTGTAGATTATGCTAGTTCCTTTAGGTCATGTAGTCCATATGAAGGACAATAAAGGGCTTAATGTTTATTGTGAGTCTAAGAGTTCTATGATGTTGAGTTATTTATACTCCTTGAATCTCTCCAATGATGAAATAACGCGAGTTCCTATTGTTAGGAATTTCACGGATGTATTTGAGGAAGTTTTAGGTTTACCTCCTCTCCAGGAGATTGAATTCCTTATTGATTTAGAGCGACATGCAAAGGTAGTTATCTTACTTATTAGATGCATGTCTCTAGGAGAAATGAGATAATTGAAAACTTAAATTTCAAGGCTTTCGAAGAAGGATCTTACTTAAAGAAGTACATTAGAGTAAGAAGCACCTATCGTATTCATCACTAAAGAAGATGGATCCTTGAAATCGTATGTCAACTATATAGAATTATATAAGTTGACAAGAAAGAACAAATATTCTCTTCCTCATACAATGGTTTTTCTAAATGTAGCTTGGAGGAGAAAAGATTTTCTCTTAACTTGATCTTTCTACAGTTTTCATCAACCAAGGGTGGTGTTAAACAAAAAATTTGTATAACACCTATGATACCAAGTATGATGAGCCAGAGTTTGATTTTTAACACTCTTGATGAAATTACTAAGCATAGCTTAGTTGGTGTTGACCAAATAGTGTTAAAGAATCAAGAATAGGCTTAGCATTCAAGGCCAAGTACACGGTGATATCATTAAAGCATGGTTCCATGGTAACTATGTGCTTTTTGAATAAGATAGTTCAAAAGCCCATGCCACATGATCAAAGGAGAGAAAGAATGAATATGAATATGTGCAATATCCCATTAAGCATGTTAATAAATGAGATAAACAATCTCCATAATTCAATACTAATGTCCATATGCTTGTAGGCAAGATGATGATTAAGCATATAAACACTAGTTTAGGCCGAAGCTCATGTGATTTTATCTGGAATGAAATCATGATAAGCTTTGGGTATAAAGAGCTTTGGTATATACATATCCATGTCTAATACTGTTCAAAGTAGCATAATCAAGTTAATTGGCAGGTCTAAATCTTTGTTCGTATGATTCGATAATGATTACAATCAAAATCAAGTTTTTCCCCATTTTGATTTAGGGTTATAAGTGTTTAATTTTAAGAGGAGAGAAAAGAAATGATCGCCCCTCCTTTTTGCCTATAGGTTAGGATATATAAGGGTTGAGAGCTGAGGCATACGTGACCTTCGGCATTAACCATTTTGATGGTGCTATGTTTTATTTGGATGATCTTTGGCATTAAGGTTCATCTCTTTGGTGCCCACCGTTATACTTTGTCTTGATAATCTACGACATCCCTTTGTATATTAGTAGACTATGACATTATTAAGGCATGACATTGATAATATGCAGCAATTATAATTGGCGGCATTGATAATAGGTGGTTTGAAGAGATATCGCATTGCCGGTGAGACAACATTAATAAGAAGTCATATAAAATAAGAGGCAACATCAATAAGAAGCGGCATCAGTGATGAGCAACATAGAATCTTTGTAGTATTGATTAAATGTGGCACTCGCCTTAATTTGTTTACGAGGTGAGGTATCCCTTTTGCTTCTGCCTTCCGACATGCAATACCAAAGGTAGGTGACATTGAAGGAAGGCGATATTCTTATATTTGACGTCAATCTCTGGCTATAGTATTGGCTTCATACTATGTCATTTGCTAGTAATTTTCGAGATGTTGTTGTATGACATCATTACTGCTTTAGTAGCATGTGGCATGGAATCAATGCGGCATTGATTCAGTGTGGCATGGATGACATGCGATATCATTATAGTTGTAGGCTTTTGATATCTTTTCACTTTCTAGTCTTCGACGTTGACTTTCATACTGATGAGGTGTGACATTCCATGCCACATTGTTAATGTATGATATCCTCCAAGGCATTGCATTGTTCATAGTAAGTTCGACATCAACAATATTTTTATGAGCATGAGATGCTCTCAATGGTCTCACAACTTCATCTACCTTAATTTGATTTTGTCTGCTGGTAATTGCTTTGTGTTCACAAATGCATAATCCATATCGCCTTTGGAAAAGATTCACTTCAACTTCATTTTATCCTCTTTGTGAAATATGTGGATAACAGGTGGCTAGAGATGTATGATAGAGTGTGACATTGAATCAATGCGACAATTATGGAGTGCGATGTGAAATCAATGTGGCATTGATTGAGTATAACATCGATGGCATGTGATATTATTATAGTTGTAGGATTTTGGTAACTTTTCAACTGTCAGTCTTCGATGTTGACTTTCATACCGATGAGGTGCAGCATTCCATGCTACATTGATGATATATGATTTCCCCTAAGGCATGACAGTGTTTACAATAGGTTCGACATCAACTATTCTTGTATGAGTGTGAGATGCTCTTAATGGTGCGACAGCTTCATTTATCTTGGTTTGATATTGCCTGTTAGTAATTGCTTTGTGTTCACAAATGTGATAATCCATATCACCTTTGGATTTAATATTACTTCAGCTTCATTTTATCCCTTTTGTGAAATATGTGGATAGCATTTTCCTCCCTCCTTGTATAAAAGAAGCATTTTACACTTTAGTTTAAAATCAAGAATTTTCTTTGTTTTCTAATTCTTTGCAAGGCTTTCTTTCTAAGCATGTTTTCATGCAAAACACAAAGCAAGCCATGATTTTCATTATTGACTTTTAAAGTTGATTTTGGGCAAGCCTTTTAAGATTTTGACAAAATTATAAAGGATCTTCCATTTGTAACCCAGTGTTGGTTTTTTGGAGGATGTTGATTTGCTTGAAGAGACCAAAAATCTATTTGACAGTAATTTCATTTGAATAGAATCTCATAAGAAAACCATATAGAAGTAATGATTTCATGGATAGAAAATTAAAAAGCCATTTAATAATTATAATTTCTTGAAGAGAAAACCCATATGGAAATATTATTGGAGGGAGGATTGAAAATTCTTCTGGCAATATCATGAATAGAAGACCAGAAATCCATCAGACTAGAAGTCCAGGAAATCCATCTGGCAATAACAACTTTTGAACAGAAGACCAAAAAACTATTTGGCAATATTAATTTTCGAGTAGAAAACCAAAAAACCATTTGAAAATAAAAGAAGACCGAAAAATCTATCTGGTAATAACATGAATAGAAGACTAGAAAATCCATCCGGTAGTAATAAAATGACTAGAAAATCCATTTGGAAGTAATAAGAAGACCATAAAATCCATCTAGAAATATTCGAAATAGAAGACCGAAAAATACATCGGCAATATTAGGAATAGAAAACCAAAAAATTCATCCAACAATTGAAGATTGCTTTATCTTCAACTTGAAGCACAATAAATTATGTTTGATTGATCTTTCTCTAGAAGATTGATTTTGCTTTGGCGCATTAATGGCTCATTTTTGAAAAATCTTCCTATAGAAGGCAGCCTTGATTTCTCTTTCAGATCGAGTTAGATTGGAATTTGACTGATCTTCCTCTAGAAAATGGGCTCAATCCTTGTTTCGGATCGAGTTATATTTGAATTTGATTGATCTTCCTCTAGAAGACAACCTCAATCCTTCTTTTTGATCAAGTTAGATTTGAATTTGATTGATCTTCCTCTAGAAGACAGCCTTAATCCTTCTTTCGAATCTTGTTAGAATTTCTTTGTCACCATCTAGATGATAATTTAGGTTTTTCTTGTTGCATTTGGTATGCTATCTTAGGTGGAACCAAAGACTTATCTGACCTCCCTTTAGAAGGTGCTTCAGTCAGGCCTTATAGGCAGTACTGAACGCTTATCGATGCTTTGGCCAGGCCGTTTTTAGGTGGGACTAAAAGCTTATTCCTCTCTTTAGGAGGCGCCTCAAACCGGCCGATTTTAGGCAAGAATAAGGGATTATTTTTGATAGAATTTCCTCTAGAAGATTATGAGCGCTAATGGCTTATTTTTAACAGACCTTCCTTTAGAAGATTGTTTTGGAGCGCTAATGGCTCATTTTTGACATACTTTCCTCTAGAAGGTTGTTTTGGAGCACTAATGGCTCATTTTCAACAGACCTTCCTTTAGAAGATTCTTTTGATCTCAATTTGGATCGAACCCTTAATCATTGTCTTAGATTTAGGTTTTTCACTTTATTTTAGGAGATTCTTACTCCTTTCCATGATTGATTCAATATATATTCTTATTTCAACTTATTTATTCATTCACTATTAGAAAATATGGTCTTAAATATTTAACGTTCCATGTTCTTGCTATTACATTGTAATCAGGACGGCGTAATCATTAAGTTCCTGATGGGATTGCTTTCTGCATGATAAGGGGTCCTTCCCAGTTAGGCCCGAGTGGACCATCTGCTGGATTCTTAGCATTTTCCATAATCTTTCGAAGTATTAAACCTATTTTTTGAAATGTCCTTTCTTTCACTTTGGAGTTGTAATATTTAGATATCCTTCTTTGATATTCAATCATCTATATGGCTACTTCATCTTTTAGTTCATTAATTAAGTCTAAAGATCCTCTTTTTAATTCCTGGTTTGGATTAAATGCATACGCAATCCTCCGATTGGGGGGACGGGGTACTTCAACCTTGATTGGAAGAATGGCTTCACATCCATATTTTAAAGAAAATGGGGTATGTCCTGTTGATACGCGAAGATTTTGATCTATGACAATGTGCTTCAACAAACAAGGAAGAAATATATGCAACGCTAAAAGAAGATCGATGAAGACCAAACAAACATAAGTATGATTTTTATATAGGTCTTGGTCTAGATTTATTGTTAAAATCTATCCTCAAGAGGCTTGCACGAACACTAGAAAACATTTTATACACTTCATTTTTACTTAAAGATTTCACTGTGCATATTTTATAAGTTCAATCGACTGAACAGGAACAGCCAGTCGACTGAAACTGGAACAAATATATAAACATGCACAGTTTCAGTCGACTGAATTTCCTGCACAGTCGACTGAATTTGCACCCGAAAATTTTACTTCATATTTTTAGTTGACAGAATTCCCTGCTCAGTCAATTGAATTTGAACCTGCGAATTTTCTCTGAAAAGACACCTTCTTCCTCCCAAGAGTTGCAACCATTCATCAATGGAAATGGAAACATCTCTTGTTTGCAACCTTTGACAACAAACGCACCTCTTCTACAAGTATATATACATGATTCTAACATCATTTAATTCACTGAATTCTCTTGCTTTAATCTTACTATTCTCTTGTTCATATACTCTAGATATTCTCAAAGCAATCACCAATCTATTGCTTGAATCACTGTTTTGTTTATAACATTCTTTTGATTCATAGCAATTCACATTTCCTAAATCTTCACAAACACATTGCATACTCTCGAGGATAAGATTATAGGAATATTGTACTACATTAGACTCATTAGTGTTGACAAGAACATAACAAGTCGAATATTGTATTTTAGTAATTGAGTTGAAGACCTCTTCGGTAGTGGAGGCAAGAAATCCCGTTCGATTGTTCGGGTAAGTGGTAAACCTATTCCTCCGGGTGAAGTGAGGGTGTTAGTTGTAAAATTCCAAAGTGAAGCTTAGAGATTGGACGTAGGACTAGAGGTCCGAACCAGTATAAAATCCTGGTGTCTCCTTGCATTTACCTACTTTATCTATCTAGACTATTCCGTTATTCCATATTACACAATCCTACCGCATAGACTATTTCAATTGGTATCAGAGCAAGGTTGTCCTATAACCATAACACCGTTATTAGACATATTGATAATATGGAAAATAACGCAAGTACAAGCACAACATCTGCCTATAGTTCTACATTTGCGGAAGGACAATCTACCCAAAGAACCCCTCATTCAATGGACTAAACTACAACTATTGGGCTACAAGGATGAGGATTTATATGCAAGCTACAAGTTTCGAAGCCTGGAATGCTACTCAAGCAGAATTTATTGTACCCACAACCGATTATCCTACATGGACACAAACTCAGAAGAATGAAGCTAGTGCAAATGCCAAAGCTATGAATATGCTATTTTGCGCCCTGGATAGAAATGAATTTAACCGTGTTAACATATGTACCACTGCATATTAGATATGGGAAACACTTAAAGTCATACATGAAGGCATAAACAAGGTTAAACAAACAAAGATATCCATGCTGAAGAATCAATTCCAAAACTTTAGAATGCGACAAAATGAATCCATCAATGACATGTACTCAAGATTTCAAGACATTCATCATGCTCTAATCGGACTAGGAGAAAGATACACAGATTTTGACATTGTGTCTAAAGTTCTAAATTCACTCACTGGTGAATGGGAGAGAAAAGTACTAGCAATCGAGGAAGCAAATGATCTATCTACAATGAAACCAAAAGAATTGATTGGAAATCTTATGTCGTATGAAGTAAATATGAAAGCTAAGAAAGATCAAGCTCAAGAAAGAAAGAATGTTGCTTTTCATGCAGAAAAGGAAGAATCAGAGTCTGAAGATGAGAATCTAGCATTTATAGCCAAAAATTTCAAGAAATTATTAAAGTATAGAAAAGGAAACAAAAACGGATTCAAAAAGAATTTCTTGAACAAACCTTCATCCTCAAATATAGAATGCTTCAATTGTCACAAGAAAGAACACATGCAAAAAGATTGTCAAGAACAAATGAACGAAAATCAGAAAAGCTTCAACAACAAAAACAAGAAGGATAAATTCAAAAAGAAGGCATTTTCTGTAACATGGGACGATTCAGACTCATCTTCATCCGAAAATGATAGTGATAGCGACAATGAACATGCAAATGTATGCTTCATGGCTCAAGATTCTGAGGCAAGTAATTTAACTTTCGATGATTTAATTGAAGTAAACATTGAACTTTTAAGCACAACAAAAATTCTTAAAAAAAAAATTAAGGAAATTCGTGAACATCAAAACAAAGCTGAGTTTGAGAAAGATATGTTAAATGATGAAAAGAAAATTCTTGAAGAAGAACTTGAAAAAGTTCAAGAATCTTATTCAAATTCGGAAACTCAATTATCACTTTGAAGTCAAGAAATTGAAACTCAAAAGAAAAAGAATGATGTACTTGTTTCTGAAAATCACGAGTTAAAAATTAAGATTAAACATGTTGAATTAGAAAATAATAGTCTTCAAGATAAATTAGATGATATCACTAAAAATGTTTCTAACTTTAACAAAGGAAGAGAAAATTTATCTAAAATATTAGAAAATTCTCAAACATCTTCAAACAAACAAGGTTTAGGTTATAAAAAGGAGTCAAAAATTTCTAATAAGAAAAATATAAAAATTAAAAGGAATGTTGATTCAAAACAACAAATATTGCTAAAGAAATCATTTAAAACAAAAGTAGAAAACATGGTAGTTAAAATTTGGGTACCAAAGACTAACAATGTATTAATAAGAAATAAATATATTAAAACATTTATGGATAATGTTCATCATAATGAAAACTATATTTATAAAAAGGATACTAAACCAAATTGGGTTTGGTTTCCTAAACTCTATCTTTTTAGGACCCTATTAAAAGGTGGGTACCAATAATTTCATATTTATTTTCAGGTCCCACTCAAAATAAGAAATGGATATTAGACAGTGGTTGTTCAAAACACATGTCCGGAGACAAAGATATGCTTACAAACATCACATACTTTGATGGTGGCTCGGTTACCTTCGAAGATAATTCAAAAGGCTATATCATTGGCAAAGGAGATGTGAACAATTACGGCACATCAAATTTACCTTTTATAACCAATGTTTCATTAGTTGAAAATTTAAAACATAATCTACTTAGCATAAGTCAACTGTGTGACAAAGGTTTTAAAATAACTTTCTCGGATAATAAACGTAGTATTTTTGATCAAAACCAAAATCTTGTTTTTGAAGGAAATAGAGATAGAAATATTTATGTTCTAAATATGAATATTAATCATAATACAAGTATGTGTTTACTTGCCATAGATAATGATCCTTGGTTATGGCACAAAAGATTTTGTCATATAAATTTTAAAACTATTAGAAAACTTTCTAAAAATGAATTAGTAAGAGGTTTACCCAAAATAAACTTTAGAATAAATAATCTTTGTGATGATTGTCAAAAAGGAAAATTAACGAAATCAGCTTTCAAATCTATGAAAAATATTTCGACTTTACAACCATTAGAATTACTACATATGGATTTATTTGGACCAACACAAGTTCAGTCTATTAATCATAATCGATACGTATTTGTAATAGTTGATGATTTTTCAAGATATACATGGACTATTTGTATGAAAAATAAAAGTGACACTTTTGAGCATTTTAAAACATTTGTCAAAAGAATTCAAAACACTAAAGATTTGAAAATTAAAAATATTCGAAGCGATTATGGAGGCGAATTCGAAAATGAAGCTTTTGAAACTTTTTGTAAAAAGAAAGTAATAAATCATAACTTTTCATTTCCCAGAACTCCTCAACAAAATGGAGTTGTAGAAAGAAAGTTAGAGGAGATAGAATTCAATCCACATATTCGCGACAACATAAACCATCAATTTATGGATGATAATATAAACTTTAGAGATTTTAAGTCCACCTCTCTTCGACCTATGGCAAGAATCCTCCACAAAGACCTAATGAGAACAATTACTCCTCGCACGGGCTCGTATGAAATTGTCTACCCAAATAACTATCGAGCTCTATATGCTATTTTTGGTAATATACAAGTCAATTGGGTACAACTTATTCTTGATGAGTTTCTCACTTTTAATAATGGCAAAAAGCGCACTATCTATTTTGGAGAGTACATCATGCGAATTCTCCTCAATGTCGATACGCCGTTACCTGAGTCGGAGAATACAATGGTCTATCAAATTAACCACCGGACCATAAGCCTAATGCAACTCCCATCTCAACCTCCTCGCATAATATCACTCGCCGAATGGGAAGCAAGGCATCAAGAACAACAACAACAACAACCTCCTCAACCTCACCACGAAGAACATCTCGAGCAAGATAATGAAATTCGTCTTGTTGACCCAAGCTTCACTACCAACCAATCTTTGGGGATATTTTCAAGAAATCAACAAATTCTTGACACTAGTCTTAAAAAGGTAGATCACAAGCTTGACAAAATCAAAAGATTCTTCAACAAGCTAGGGGATGCCATCTCGTGCTCAAGCACCACTACTGCTTCGACATCTCGCTACAAACGTCCAGCACCTACGTTTACATGGATGACATCCGAAGAGCATACAAGTAGCAGAGCAAGTGGAGCTAGTTGTGGCCAAGGAGGAAGAGCATACAGACCACCTACAGGAGGACCCGTCATACGTGAACCAACAGGAGGAAGAGAAGGTTCATATGACTGGGATATAGACGAGTAATTTTTAATATATGGTTTGATGTTTAACTTTATAATGGCTTGTATACATAGTCATTTTATGATTGTTTGTCGCAACAATTTTTTTTTACTTTTCTTAAGCCATGATCATGCAAATATTCTCTATGCTTCAGTGATTGTTTGATAAAATATTTCTACTGTTAATTCTTCCTTTTGTCGATGACAAAGGGGAGAAAATCTATGATACTAACTTTGTTTTGTAGGAAAGATAGTGCATACATTCAGGGGGAGAAAATAAGTAAATACATCTCTAGAATAAATCAGTATTGTCATCAATCAAAAAGGGGGAGAATGTTGATACGCGAAGATTTAGATCAATGACAATGTGCTTCAACAAACAAGGAAGAAATATATGCAACGCTAAAAGAAGATCGATGAAGACCAAACAAACATAAGTATGATTTTTATATAGGTCTTGGTCTAGATTTATTGTTAAAATCTATCCTCAAGAGGCTTGCACGAACACTAGAAAACATTTTATACACTTCATTTTTACTTAAAGATTTCACTGTGCATATTTTATAAGTTCAGTCGACTGAACAGGAATAGCCAGTCGACTGAAACCGGAACAAATATATAAACATGCACAGTTTCAGTCGACTGAATTTCCTGCACAGTCGACTGAATTTGCTCCCGAAAATTTTACTTCATATTTTTAGTTGACTGAATCCCTGCTCGGTCAACTGAATTTGAACCTGCGAATTTTCTCTGAAAAGACACCTTCTTCCTCCCAAGAATTGCAACCATTCATCAATGGAAATGGAAGCATCTCTTGTTTGCAGCCTTTGACAACAAATGCACCTCTTCTACAAGTATATATACATGATTCTAACATCATTTAATTCACTGAATTCTCTTGCTTTAATCTTACTATTCTCTTGTTCATATACTCTAGATATTCTCAAAGCAATCACCGATCTATTACTTGAATCACTGTTTTGTTTATAACATTCTTTTGATTCATAGCAATTCACGTTTCCTAAATCTTCATAAACACATTGCATACTCTCGAGGATAAGATTATAGGAATATTGTACTACATTAGACTCATTAGTGTTGACAAGAACATAACAGGTCGAATATTGTATTTTAGTAATTGAGTTGAAGACCTCTTCGGTAGTTGAGGCAAGAAATCCCGTTCGGTTGTTCGGGTAAGTTATAAACCTATTCCTCCGGGTGAAGTGAGGGTGTTAGTTAGTAAAATTCCTAAGTGAAGCTTAGGGACTGGACGTAGGACTAGAGGTCCGAACTAGTATAAAATTCTGGTGTCTCCTTGCATTTACCTACTTTATCTATCTAGATTATTCCGTTATTCCATATTACACGATCCTACCGCATAGACTATTTCATGTCCTATTGCGGTTTTGTTAGAAGTTCTATGTTCCTGTAGTACAAGAGTTAATTCTTCAATGCAATTTCCTTTTTCTTTATCCTACCATTTCTTTAGGATGGTTTTGATGGCTTTGTTAGCAGCTTCAGTGGTTCAATCAACCTTAGGGTGCACTACAGATGAAAAGCGCCTAATGGCTCCATTTCTATTGCAAAATTAGGTGAATTCCTTGCTTTCAAACTGAGTTCCATAGTTGGGTATTATCTTATGTGGAATTTCAAATCTGGTGACAATATTCCTGATTATAAATTTAAGCACTTTTCCGGATGTGATATTTGATAGTGGTTCTGCTTTTATCCATTTGATAAAATAATTAATGGCTACTATCGCAAATTTAGCACCTTCTTTGGATATTTGTAATTGTCCTATCAAGTCAATTCCCCATAGTAAAAGGCCATAGGCTTGAGATTGAAGCCAATTCACTTGACTGCATATGTGGGATCTTAGAGAACTTTTTACATTTATCGCATCTCTTACATATTCTTTAGCATGGCTAGTCATATGAGGCCAATAGAAGCCTTGTCCCATAATCTTTTTGGCTAGCTTTGTGCTATTAGAATTATCCCCATAGAAACCTTCATGGGCTTCTCTTAGTACTTTTACTCCTGCATCTAGATTAACCAATCTTAAGTAAGGGAGTGAATATCCTTTCGCCATTTTCCATAATGAAAGTTGGGGCTTGATGTTTTCTTCTCCTTACCTCATTTTTATCTGTTGGTAGTTTCTATTTCACTATATATTCGATGTTAGGTGTTATCCAATTATTTTCATATTGACTATCAGTTTTCTTATGGGAAGATTATTCTTAAAGGATTTCATTTTTGTTTTCTTTTTCCTTGTGTTTTAGGGCTTGAGATCTGGTCAACACTAGGGACTCACTTTCTGGATTGGGTCCTTTATCCTCTATACTAGGATTTGATAACTAGCCCACTAGCACAGTTTGGTCTTCTAGTGCTCCTCTAGAGCTGGCCAACTTAGCTAAAGAATCAGCTTAGGAGTTATATTCTCTTGGTTCTAGGAGTATTAAGAGATCCTTAGATTGGATTAATATTTTCAATATCTTTTTGACATATAGGATAGTTTGGTATCCTTTGTTTGATATTTTTTCTATAGTTGATTCATCATTAATTATGAGTCACTAAAAAACTAAATTTTAGGAATCTTCAATTGTAGAGTTAGAGTGAGACCTACTATTATTGACTCGTATTCTACCACATTGTTAGTAGTTAGAAATCGTAATTTCATCACATAATGTAAACGGTGTCCATTGGGGGTAACAATCACATATCCAGCTCTAGCCCCTTGTTCGTTTGGCACTCCATCTATGAACAGTTGCCACTTAGGCTTTAGTCTTTTTCCTACTCTGATTGATCTTTGATAAATACCGTACATTCGTTAATAAAATCAGCTAGAGCTAGTTCTTTATTTTCCCCTCGAGGTAGAAACTCAATATAATATTGGCTAAGCTCTATCCCCCATCTTACTAATTTTACCAAAGCTTCAGTTTTACTAGAAGACTTGCTTGAGCTGAAAGTTAGTTAGGACCTTAATCGGATGTGCTAGAAAATAAGCTCTTAACTTTCATGCTGAGAGCATTAAATAGTACGCCAGTTTTCTATCACCGGATATCTAATTTCTGCATTCCTTAACCTTCTGCCTATATAGTATACTGGCAGCTGAGTTCCTTTCTCCTATCTTATTAGAATAGAGCTAATCGCGTGTTTAGAGACTGCCATATATAGATAAAGGTTTTCCCCTTTTACGGGGCTGGATAAAATTGGTTGTTTCTCCAAATGGTCTTTCAGATCCTCAAAATCTTTTTGACAATCCTCACCCTAAAACGTGATGCATTTGTCAACGGCCTCGGAAATGAATCTATTCAATGTTGCCACTCTTCCATTTAGGCTCATTACATCTTTACTTGTCTTAGGTTCTGCCATATCTTTAATAACTTAAATTTGGTCAAGGTTGGGTTTGATACCTCTATCACTGACAATATATCTCAAAAGCTTTTCACACTGAATTCCAATGGAATATTTCTGTGGGTTAAGCTTCGTTTAATATTTTTGCAATACCTCAAACATCACTTCATTATCTCTTAGACAGTTGCTTTCCTATTAAGATTTTACTAACATATCATCCATATATACTTCCATGTTTCAGCTAATTTGTTCTCTGAACATTCTGTCCACAAATCTATGATGTGTCACTCCAACATTCTTTAATCCAAAAGACATTGATTTGTAACAACCCCCAATCTATTATAAAATAGGTACTCTCCTCATCTAGTTTGAACATTGGAATCTGGTTGTATCCGAAGAAAGTGCCCACGAAAGATAAGAGTTTGCATCTACTTGTTGCATTGACCAATTGTTCTATCCATAGAATTTGTTAGCAGTCTTTTAGGCCTGCTTTATCAAAATCAGTATAATCAACACATTTTCTCCATTTCTCATTATATTTCTTAACCAGTACTGGATTAGCTAACCATTTCAAATAAAGTACTTCTTCGATAAACCCATTTTCCAGCAATCACTTGACTTCTTCTTTTAAAGCATTAGATTGAACTTTATCAAATTGCCTTTTCTTTTATCGGATAAGCGTGATATTCGGGTTTATATTAAAAGCATGACACATAATGATCGGATCTATTTCAACTATATCTAAATGGGTCTAAGCAAACACATCTCTACTGGTTGAAGAAATTGAATTAGTTCTATTTTATGTTTGCCACCTAGTTTTTTAACCTTTATTGTCAATGTTGAATGAATCAGATCCTAGCATATCTCCCTATCTTCTGTAGGTTTCATTCTCTCTTATTCGCCCTACAATCTAATTCAATGATGATTTCCTCGCCTTCAATTTGGTCTTCCACTAAGTTTGTTTCTTTCCTCTTTCTGTTCTTTTAAGAGAAATCAAATTTTCTTAATGGATGTTAAGCTTTCTCAATAGGCTTTGTTTTTGCTTTGGATGATTGGCTTGAAGAACCCGTATCAAAAGGCTTTTTAATATCAACATTTATTAATTTATTTTTCTCTTAGTCAAAGCAAGAAAGATTGTCTCATTTATATTGCCCGAGAGTAGCAAAGTACATTTCACATGAGCTATATTGCTCTCCCCTTAAGATTCCCCATTCGTTCTTGGTCAAGAATTTTACCATTGAATATTTTGGTGAGATAAAAACATCAACCTCATCCAAAGTTGGTCTCCCAAAGAAGGCATTGTAATATGTAGGCTGATCCATAATGATAAATAAAGTCTCGAAGGTCTTGGAATGCAGTGGAACGCCTATTTATACCGGAAGCTTTAGATACCCCATAGAAGTCGATCCTTTGTTATTGAACCTAAAAATTGGCTTAAAGCTTGGCTCTAGTTTTTCTTCCGAAATTTCCATCTAATCAAAGGCATGTTTGAAAATAAAATTCATTGCATTTCTAATATTAACGAGGATTTTAGTCACAACAGAAAGCCCGATCTATGCATTGATCATAAGCAGGTCGTTATACGGATGGCGAACCTCTCTCAGCTCTTGTGGGGTTATAGTCAGATTGTGCATCTGGATTTGAAACTCAAGATTCTTAAGCGATGGCTCTTTTTAAGTCGACAAAACCCAATCTTTTACCTCTCTAATGTATTGGTTTCTGCCCCCATGCTGCTTTTAGCGAAATGCGAGCCCCCATGAATTCCATCAATTTAGCTTATGGGTGGAATGAAATCTGTTGAGTATCATTCTCTACAAAGTCCACAGTGTTACTCGGTTGTCATTGGTTGCCTTATCAAGACGTGCAATTTTATGATTATTTTTGATAAATTCTTTCAAGTGTCCTAAATGGATCATGCTTTGAACAATTCCTGCCAACACGCGACATTCTTCTATCTCATGCCCATTCGCCTCCTATCTCATTTCTTATTGTTGTGATTAAAACCATTCTTTCCTGTTTCTTTCTTCATCTGGGCCTTCTTTTTGGTATGAAATATTTCACCCATACGAATGAACTTATTAGCATGAAAATGGAAGTCTTGGAGATCTCTACATCCATATTAATAAAGCTCTCATAGAAAGGTGTTTGCTCTATCATCCCCGAGCCTACTATCATTAATTTGTCTATGTCTGTCATATCCTCCACTTTTAGTGCCTCTACATTGATTCGCTTAAGATAGCCACCGACAACTCTTTCGGTCCATGTCTGATGGTAGCCAATACGCCAAAGTCAATTTGGTATCTTTATAGATACAAAACTGCTTTGAAAATTCATAAGACAATTCCCTCCAATAATATATGGTCTTCTCCTAATAGTGTCTATACCACTTAGTTTCTACCTATTGAAAGGCTGTGGGAAAAAGTCGACAGCTTACAGCTATTGAAGCGTTATAAAGGTCCATCTGATTTACAAATGCCATTAGGTGATCATCTGGATCAGTAGTTCTATTGTATCTCAAGGATGGAATTTGAATATGAGATGGAATTTTTGTGGACATGATTCTATTAGTGAAGGGGGCTTCATAGATGTTACTGTTGACTCTAGCTCAAGGGTTCTCTTCTCTTTAAGGTTAAGTATGTGTTTCGCCATCTTTTCAACCATTTCCATCAAATAAGCTCCATCGCTATGATAATTGCTTCTATCAGGCTTATACTCTTTGGAGGTTAAACTTCCAGACTGCTCATGGTTCCTTTTCACTAATCTTCCTTGATGATTTTCCTTATCCTTATTGTCCATTAGTGATTTGGGGGAGAATTATGTTGCTCCAGCCTCTTGGTCTCTTTTCCTTTTTTGTGGAGTCATAGTAACTTTGTTTTTACCCTTGAGCATGGAAGCATTTATGTTTCTTTTAGGAGATTCAACTTCCTTTCCTTGAGTGGGATTGGTTATTCTAGAAGATTTTTGTGCAAGGACCTTATCTAACAATTCCCACAATATTGCAATTTGTTATGTCAAGTCAATGATTTTAGCTTCACTGCTGATCAACCTTACTGGCTCTGATTACTGTCCTATTTCCATATATTTTTTGGATTGAAGCTAGGGGTGACATTATCTTTCAATGTCACTCTTTGTATTATCTATTCATTTGGAATGTTAACTCACTTTGGTCTCACTATTTTCCTAAAACAAAAAGGAATTTATTTGATTAGTTTAATGAGAAAATTATAGAAAATCATACGTTTAAGCCCTTATTCTAGCACCAAAATGTTAAACCAAAAATTGGTATAACATCCATGGTATCAAGTATGATGAGCCAGAGTTTGATTTTTAACACTCTTGATGACACGACTAAGCATGGCTTAGTTGGTTTTGACCAAATAGTGTTAAACAATCATGAATAGGCTTAGCATTCAAGGTCAAGTACAAGATGATATCATTAAAGGGTGGTTCCATGATACCCATTGGCTTTTGGAATAAGATAATTTGAAACCCTTGCTACATGATCAAAGGAGAGAAAGTATGAATTGTGAGCACGTGTAGCAGTCCATTAAGCAGTTAATAAATGAGATAAGAAATATCCTTAGTTCAAAGTCCAATGTCTATATGCTAGTAGGCAAGATAGTGATCATGCATATAAACAGTAGTCTATACCGAAGCTCATGTGTATATAAAATGAAATCATGACAAGCTTAGGGTCGAAAGAGCTTTATTATATGCATATCCATATCTAATAACGTTCAAAGTGCACAATCAAGTTATTTGGCAGGTCTAATTTTTTTTCTTCATATTATTCGATAATGATTATAATCAAAATCAAGTTTTCCCCAATTTGATTTAGGATTACAAGTGTTTAATTTTGAGAGGAGAGAAAAGAAATGGTTGCCCTTCCATTGTGCCCCAAGTTTAGTATTTATAAGGGTTGAGAAGTATGGCATGGCTACCACATGTCCATCCTGCATGCTTGAACTTTGGCATTAACCATTTTGATGGCGCATGGTGCTAAGTTTTATTTAGATGATCTTCGGCATCAAGGTTCATCACTATGGTGCCCAACATTATGCTTTGTCTTGATAATCTATGGCATCCCTTTTTATATTGGTAAACTATGACATCATTAAGATGGGCATTGATAATAGGCGGTAATGATTATAGGCAGCATTAATAATATGCAACATTGATAATAGATGGCGTTGAAGGAATACGACATTGCCTGAGAGACAATATTAATAAGAAGCTGTATAGAATAAGAGGTGGCATCAATAAGAAGCAGCAAAAATGATAAGTGGCATAGAATCTTTACGGCATTGATTAAATGTGGCATTCACCTTCTTTTGTTTATGTGGTGAGATATTCTTTTTGCTTTTGCCTTTCGACGTATAATACCAAAGGTAGGTGACATTGAAGATAGGTGATATTGGATGAACTTGATATTCTTATATCCAACATCAATCTTTGGCTATAGTATAGGCTTCATATTATGTCATATACTAATGATTTTTGAGATGATATTGTATGACATCATTACTACTATACTGGAATGCAACATGGAATAAATGCAACATTGATTGAGTGTGGCATGGATGACATGTGATATTGTTTTAGATGTAGGATTTTGATATCATTTCACTTGCTAGTCTTTGATGTTGTCTTTCATACCGATGAGGTGCGGCATTACATGCCACATTAATGATGTATGATATCCCCTAAGGCAGGGAATTGTTTGCAGTAAGTTTGACATAAACTATTCTCATATGAGTGTGATATGCTCTGACTGGTGTGACAATTTTATCTATCTTAAATTGATATCGTATGTTGGTAATTGCTTTATGTTCACAAATGCAATAATCCATATTGCCTTTGGATTCGATATCACTTCAGCTTTATTTTATCCTCTTAATGAAATATGTGGATAAATGGTGGTGAGAGATGTTGTTCCAAAAACCACCTTTAGAACTCCTAATGCATCTTAGGAATGGTTGGTAATACTCTTTGGCTTTACAAACACCAATATACTTTCTTGATCTTATCAGTCGTGTCTTTTGGGGCCTATTCAATAAATTTGCAGCGGTGTTCTTAGCCGATATTTTAATATTTTCAAAAACTGAAAAAGAACATAAATTATATTTGAAAGAAGTGGTGGAAGTGTTGAGGCAAAATTGCTTGAAGGTAAAGTTTCTAAGTGCCACTTTTGACGGAGGGAAGTTCAATTCTTGGGTCATATCACATCAGAGTATGGGATTTCTATTGATTCAAGAAAGGTTGTCATGCTGTAAGTTTGGAAAGTAATGAGTAATGCGACCAAAGTTTGTAGTTTTCATGGGGTGGAAAGGTACTATCGCAAGTTCATTAAGGACTTTGCGAAGATTGCTACACCTTTGACACATCTAACGAGAAAGAATTAGATCTTCTCATAAGATGCATATAGTGAGGACTCTTTCATTAAAATGAAGAAACAACTAACTTGTGCTTCTGTAACGACCCAGAATTTTCAGAAATTAAAATTTTAATATTTTATTAATTTTAAATATTAATAATTGAATTTATAAGTCGAATAAATTTTTATTTGAATTATTGGATTTAATTGAATAATTAAATCGATAATTTAATATGTTAAATTATGGAAATAATTGAAAATTGAGTTAAATATGATAGAAAATGATTTGTAAAATTTTATTTAATCATACTGGAGTTATGGAAATATTTTAGAACTTTTAAAATCGAATTAAAAGTTAATCTGTGAAAATTGAATATTTTAATATTTAATAATCGACTGTAAAATAGCCAATTTTTGAACAGTCTCAGAATTGAACGAGACCAGTTTCATTGGATCCGTAATAGTTAGTTATTACCGGATTTCAAATTTCGTGTCAATCGGAGCTATCGTTTGATCGTGGCAGCTCGAAACGCATCGAATCGTTTTTAATTTAAATTTGGCGAGTCAAAATAGCCATTTTTCAAAAAGTCTCGGAATTCGACGAAACCAGTTTCATCGGATCCGTAATGTGATATTATTGTAAGGTTTCAAATTTCAAGTCAATTGGATTTACCGTTTGTCCTGTACAAATTAAAACGCCTAGAAATCGATTTAAATCGGTTTAATTTAAATTGAGCGTTTTCAGCCATAACTCGCACATACTTCCGAATTAGCTTCCGAAACTTGTTCCATTGTGTCCGGAACGCGGGATAAACCCTAGGTACGCTGGTTACGGCGCGTAAATCGGAGTTTTAAAAAAAACCGGATGAATAGTGTTTTTCGATAATCTTTTATAAAAGAACCCTTCACTATCTTCTACTTGCAAAACCCTAGCCAACAAGCTTCAGCCGCCTCCCTCAAAATTTAATGGCCGAACTCTTCCCAATTTCTTCCCCTCCGATCTCTCAATCCATCAACTGTTAGCTAAATCTCTTAACTACAAAGTGGAAGAGCGTATCGAGATCCCCGATATGAACGGCTATGATCGTATATAGCGCAACAGATCAGTGGGAATCCTTGTTCAAGTGGCCGACGTTTGTGCTCGAATCTCGCGATCATGGCATGACCGAGCTTAACGGCGTCAGGGGCGGTGGTGAAGCTCGGGTGGGCGCGTCCTTTGGCATCGTCTGATCATCTTCAGGCGATTGATGGTAGGCGCGACTTTGATGAATTCGAACGGAAAGAGTTGGGTTCGGTTGGTTTCCTGGAACGTGAAAGTTAGGGGAGAAGGCACGCAACGGTTACGATCTGGGGAGACAAATTCTAACGGCTGTGATTTAAAGTGGGTTTGAAGTTGAATAGAAATTGTAAATTATATGATATTATAAATTGTTCAATCTTTAAATCGTGATAACTTTTTCGTACGAGGTCGAAAAATTACAAAACCAGCGGCGTTGGAATCGTATTCGCGAATACTACGCGATGCAATTGATTTGGAGGCGATTGGAATCAATGAAAATTTCGGGTATAATTAAACGCGTGTTTAATTATATTCGAAATAATCGCTGAAAACGGAAATAAAACCAAGGTGAGAATTTCTCACTCAATCGAATAGATTTCGATTTTATTTTAAATAGTTAGATTTAAAATATTTGAATGCTTGTTTGAATGATGATTGTATATATTGATTGTTAAAATAGACATTATGCGCCGTTAGTAAGCGGATGTTATTTATTATAAACATATACCGCGAATATTTCATAAACAGTGAAATTGGTATTATATATAATATCAATATATATATATTGGCATATGTATATATTGCAGTTGTTGATTTCCCGCATTTTTTGTTTAGCGGATGAGACCCTATTACGCCGTTAGTAAGCGGATAATATTTAATAAAAACATGTACCGCGATAATTTCGTACTGGAGCGAAATCGGTATTGTGCTAATGTTTTTGGATGCAGGAAACAGGTTGGAGGGATCCAACTGGATTCCTCAACAGTATTTATTTTTTTTCAGATATTTTGATATTTGATGGATTATCATATCGATATATGATATCGTTGTTAGTCGTGATTGACTATTTGGTGTGTAGCATCATTGGACCCAGATTTTGGGATTTTAAAATGATTTTAAAAGTGATTTTGAAAATATACTATATTTTTGGAATTGATCCATTTAAATAAATAAACGTTATAAAATTTTAGAAGTTATAAAATTATGATTTTTGTGAAATATAGTTAAAAGCTGATTTTTGAAAATAAGGAATTAATGACTTTATAAAAGAGTTTAAATGGAATTCTGAACTTGTTATAAAAAGTTTAAAAAAATAGGATTTATAAAATTAGATTATTTTATAAATCGAAATGATGAAATTATAAAGGAATTTAAAGACGTTTTAAAAGAATAATATAAATTGATTTATATTAAGAGATTTATAAATGGATATTTATAAATCGAAATATAGACATTATAAAACGAGTTTTTATAAGTGTTTGAATGAAGTGAAAATGAAATTCATTAATGAATGAAATTTATAGAATTATATAACGGTGAAGTTATAAATGGAATTTTATAAACAATAGGTTTATAAAATTTGTAAAGTTCAAAGGAACGATTTTTGCAAATAAATAAATTATAAGTGTTTGACTTATAATTTGGATTTTTGGTTTATAATTAAGATTATAAATCGAATAGGTAAATAAAGAAGATTTATAAAGGAAGTTGTTATGAAATAAATGGAAATGGAATTTATAAACGTTGTTTTATAAATTCGCAAACGACTTATTTTGATAAGTTAATTGTTATAACCTATTAATGGAGTTATATTCACATTTTTGAATAGTGAATAATCCTTTAAAATAAATTGAATAAAAGGGATGAAAGTTGTTAACGTAGTATATTCATGTTTTTGAATAATGAATAATACGTTAAAGAAATTGTTTAGAATGTGAATGTTTTAAATAGAATTAAAACGATCTAACGATGTTTTAAAACATGTTGAGATTCGAAACCATAGATTTCAACATTTATTGTTGAAATAGACGTTTTCGAGAAATAAAAGGAAATGGTGGACTATAACACTGTTGTTATAGTAAATGATTTCCGAAAGGAAATGTTTTGTATAGTATTGGGATTTATATATCTATTTTAATTTCGAATCCCTATACTAGTGATTTTGGGTTGTCGTAACGATGTTTTACGCAACATTCGTTTTGGCCCAAATAAATATGTTTAAGTGAATGATTTTCTTAAAGAATGAATTATATACTTAATTCGATTTAAGTATATTGAATATTTTCCAAGGTTGAAAATAAAAAGTTTTGTGAATTACTTATTTTTAATAAGTATGGAAAAGTTTTCCAATATGAAGTGAATAATTAGAATTTATCTTTTTGGAGGATAAATTGAAATGAATTATTGAAATCGTATATGCACGAATATTTTGAAATATAAATTCATTATGGAATTTATATGTGAAAAGTGAAATTGGTTAAAAATAAATATTGATTTATTTTTGAAGTGTTGAAACTATATATCTAGTAAAGATATTTTGGAAAATAAATAATTTGGAAAATTATTTGGAATCTGGTGATGTGTGCATATCCATTGATAGTTCAATAACCGACTATCAATATTTCCCTTTGAATGGGTAATTGATGTGATTTGTTTGAATTTGAATGCACACTTATTTTTGAATAAGCGCTCACTATTCGGGTTAACCGGGAAAGGACCATGGGGTCGTATAACCCATTCCGAATATGTGATACGTCGTTATGAATTGCATTTGAAGATCGGTGTTGAAGACCGAGTATTTGTGAAAGCGATAGGATGACCTATCGATTGTCTCTGCACTGGGTAGCTCCTGGTATGGAGATCTTTTAAGTGATGGGAAATTCGATCGGGATTGTGAATACCCGTATTGCAAGGGCTTCGTAAGAAGTGCCTTCGGTTTTGTTCGATCCCGGAACAGACTTGTATGGATTGTATGCCTGACATTACAATTTGAGATATAAAGCCGATTTCTTTCAAATATATTTCTGTTGGTGGCGGAGAATTTATTCTTTGCTTAACACCCTTCTTTGAGACGTATGAGCTCAAAGGTTATATAGTTGAAGTTATCAGCGATATATCCCATTTTGGTAATGTGACATGCTGAGTGATGCTGAAATGATCATTGTGTTGATTATTTGTGATAGGATCGTTTATTTGATCGTCTATCCTAGTGATCATTGTGTTGATCATTTGTTGACCCAAAGCATGGCTTTTGTATAAAGTATGTTTTTGTGGACGTGAATTCGTCGAGCCTCACACCCCGTGAATGGTCAAAACAGGAAAGAAGCAGCAAGGTTATGAGGGGTAGCACCCTTTAGGATGTGTCCATTTCCTTCTGGAAAAGGGTGGTGTCATGGTATGGAGCCCAGATACTTACTCATGTTGAAAACACTTTATGATTGTGTGAATTGATTACGAGCGCTCGGTGAAAAGGTCCCAAAGGACCGGGGGATGGCATATTCGGTCAGTTGTTACTCAGTTAGGAGTAACCCGGCCTTGTGTTGGTAGAGATCCGGTTTGGTTCTCGGGGATGTCTTTCCAGAGGCATTCTCAGTGGCAATGGGAAGTTCCTTGGCCTGACCATTTGTTGGAAATCCAATTCCCAATACGAAACTTGTACGGTATTAGTTGTAGAACCTGCTATTCACTTATGGTGGTCACCACTGTTTGGATGGTAGCTATAGTAGGCATAGTTCGAAATGTCTATGCTGGCTAAGATTTATATTCTACTTTCGAAATGAATTTTTTCTACACTATACACTAATAATAATATCAAATGTTATTTTAAATGCGTATCAAGCATCTTTGACTATCATAAGGAGAAATCTCCTCCGATTCTGCGTTTGCATGTGTGTGTGTGCGGGAGGCCTTATGGTAGTCTCATTTTTAAAAGCATTGCGAATTGATTTAAAAAAACATTCCTCTATTTGATTTTAAAGATAAATAAACTGTTTTGAGTTCTCACACCAGTCACATGACTGACTTGGAGTTTATTGTTTTCCTTCCTAAACTCTGGGTGCCCACCAATTTCCACACGGGCAGTTAAGAGTTAGGTTTATCAGGATATTCTGGATATTCTGGAGTTGCTGGAGGCAAGCTGGATGGCATGGCGTATTACTAGTTTATATAGTATTTCTTTTTCCGCTGCACTGTTTGTTGTTGTATGATGTTGTACACTCTGATGTGATGATATGATGTAATGTAATGTATAAAAGGTAATAACTGATATAGTTCTTTGTTTAAAGATTATTCATTTATTATTATATGTTGTTCCGCTGCGAATTGTGAGATTCTGTTGTTGTTCTGTTGTTTTCTTCTGTCCCGTTCTATTTTTAAAATGCTTCTATCTTCTATTTTCAAATTTCCTATTTTCTTTTCCCTATCAAAATTTTCTATCTTCTTTTTCTCTCTTCTTCTTTTCTTAAATTTTTCTAAAAAAAAAACCCCTAAGGGTTCGTATTTTCGTTCATCTTGAATTAAACAAAAGAGATTAGTGTCTATTCAAGGAGTACGGACTTACGGGTCTTTACAGTTGGTATCAGAGCTTATGGTTAAGCGACAACCATGGTTCTGTAGGGTATAATTCATTAGAGATAGAGTCAGCAGTACTCTAGAATGAGTTTGAGTGTAATAATAGCTATGAGAGCGTATTTGTTAGTGAATATAAAATTGTTTTATATTGTGATGATTGGTTTATTGAGTGGCATATGAACTTTCGTCAGCGTGGTCCGCAAGACTATGCCGAAGGGGTTTCTAAACACTTGAATAGAACAATTCGGCACAATATTGATTTAAAAATTGGGTAAATGAAATAATTTTACCTTGAGTATATTTTTATATATAAAGGAATAATTTTTCAAAATTATTAAAGTGTATATAAGTTGATTGTTTAGTTGTTTGAATAATCTAAATTAAAGAATAATTGTATAAGCAAAAGAATTATAAGAATTGAGTTATAATTAAAGTGAATTACCATTGTGAAATAAACTTATATATACAAGAAGTAAAATTATATGAATATGAGTTGTAAATAAAAATGAATATAAGGTTAAATGGAATATAACTTAAGTGTTGTTGAATGAAATTGATTTTGGTATCGAAGTAAATAATCAAATGGATTAAATGAATATGAACTTGAGTTATATAAATAGAATTCAACTTTTGTAATTGAATTGAATTAATGAATGGAATGTTAATCAATTGAATGTGAATAATTGATATGAATAATGAATGTAAGTGATAATTCATTAAAATCTAATGTTATTAGAAGTTGAAAGAATTGAATGAAAATCAATTTAATGTTAAACCAAATTGAATGAATATAAGTGAAAAGAATTTGGTTGTAATTAATATAAATTGGTTGTTATATGATTGTTATATGATTGTATAAAGTTCATTAAGTGTTAATGAAATTGAAAACTATGAAATTGAATTCAAATTAGAAGTAAATAAATTTGAATAGAATTGAATGTGAATTGGATTTAAATTAGTAAATGTTAACTAATTGAATTGAGAATGAATGTTGATAAAATCCAATGTTGATAAATCAAATATGATTTAGAGTGAAAACCAATTCATTAAGTATTAATGAGAATATGAATGAATTTGTTGAATGTTAGTTGGTTGATGGTTGAATATATATTTCTATTGTTGCATTTGCTATGTGACATATATAGTTATTATGAGATATATGTTGTATATTGAGATTATTTGCATATGTGCATGTTCTCATGTTGTTTGTTGAGTTTAGTAGGTGCGGATCGCGTTTGCTTCGCATTTGGAGTTCGCTTTAGCGCTATATTAGCCGTATATGCTCGCTAATAAAAATATAAGGTACATATCTCGGATTAAATATCGTACTTTTACACTTTTTTCCCTTCGGGATGCCTCATTACTTGATGAGATGTATATTTGTGATATATATACTGTCATTTTTTTTTTCGGATCGAGCCGCGCAAAGGAGACTATGGCGAATTTTTCCGAAAATTTAAGGCGTTAGAAAATTTTGAGAAAATTTGGGAAAATGTTTGAAAACTTTAATTTTGATTTTGAAATTGAAAGTTAAACTATAGTAGTTGTTTTTGAAAAGAATAACTAAGTATGATTTGAAAACTTAGTAAAGATTTGTAAGAAGTTTAACTATGAATTTTGGAAAGTTAATAGATTTTGTAACCTTTCTTACTTGTAATTTCGAGGACGAAATTCTTTTAAGGGGGAAAGATTGTAACGACCCAGAATTTTCAGAAATTAAAATTTTAATATTTTATTAATTTTAAATATTAATAATTGAATTTATAAGTCGAATAAATTTTTATTTGAATTATTGGATTTAATTGAATAATTAAATCGATAATTTAATATGTTAAATTATGGAAATAATTGAAAATTGAGTTAAATATGATAGAAAATGATTTGTAAAATTTTATTTAATCATACTGGAGTTATGGAAATATTTTAGAACTTTTAAAATCGAATTAAAAGTTAATCTGTGAAAATTGAATATTTTAATATTTAATAATCGACTGTAAAATAGCCAATTTTTGAACAGTCTCAGAATTGAACGAGACCAGTTTCATTGGATCCGTAATAGTTAGTTATTACCGGATTTCAAATTTCGTGTCAATCGGAGCTATCGTTTGATCGTGGCAGCTCGAAACGCATCGAATCGTTTTTAATTTAAATTTGGCGAGTCAAAATAGCCATTTTTCAAAAAGTCTCGGAATTCGACGAAACCAGTTTCATCGGATCCGTAATGTGATATTATTGTAAGGTTTCAAATTTCAAGTCAATTGGATTTACCGTTTGTCCTGTACAAATTAAAACGCCTAGAAATCGATTTAAATCGGTTTAATTTAAATTGAGCGTTTTCAGCCATAACTCGCACATACTTCCGAATTAGCTTCCGAAACTTGTTCCATTGTGTCCGGAACGCGGGATAAACCCTAGGTACGCTGGTTACGGCGCGTAAATCGGAGTTTTAAAAAAAACCGGATGAATAGTGTTTTTCGATAATCTTTTATAAAAGAACCCTTCACTATCTTCTACTTGCAAAACCCTAGCCAACAAGCTTCAGCCGCCTCCCTCAAAATTTAATGGCCGAACTCTTCCCAATTTCTTCCCCTCCGATCTCTCAATCCATCAACTGTTAGCTAAATCTCTTAACTACAAAGTGGAAGAGCGTATCGAGATCCCCGATATGAACGGCTATGATCGTATATAGCGCAACAGATCAGTGGGAATCCTTGTTCAAGTGGCCGACGTTTGTGCTCGAATCTCGCGATCATGGCATGACCGAGCTTAACGGCGTCAGGGGCGGTGGTGAAGCTCGGGTGGGCGCGTCCTTTGGCATCGTCTGATCATCTTCAGGCGATTGATGGTAGGCGCGACTTTGATGAATTCGAACGGAAAGAGTTGGGTTCGGTTGGTTTCCTGGAACGTGAAAGTTAGGGGAGAAGGCACGCAACGGTTACGATCTGGGGAGACAAATTCTAACGGCTGTGATTTAAAGTGGGTTTGAAGTTGAATAGAAATTGTAAATTATATGATATTATAAATTGTTCAATCTTTAAATCGCGATAACTTTTTCGTACGAGGTCGAAAAATTACAAAACCAGCGGCGTTGGAATCGTATTCGCGAATACTACGCGATGCAATTGATTTGGAGGCGATTGGAATCAATGAAAATTTCGGGTATAATTAAACGCGTGTTTAATTATATTCGAAATAATCGCTGAAAACGGAAATAAAACCAAGGTGAGAATTTCTCACTCAATCGAATAGATTTCGATTTTATTTTAAATAGTTAGATTTAAAATATTTGAATGCTTGTTTGAATGATGATTGTATATATTGATTGTTAAAATAGACATTATGCGCCGTTAGTAAGCGGATGTTATTTATTATAAACATATACCGTGAATATTTCATAAACAGTGAAATTGGTATTATATATAATATCAATATATATATATTGGCATATGTATATATTGCAGTTGTTGATTTCCCGCATTTTTTGTTTAGCGGATGAGACCCTATTACGCCGTTAGTAAGCGGATAATATTTAATAAAAACATGTACCGCGATAATTTCGTACTGGAGCGAAATCGGTATTGTGCTAATGTTTTTGGATGCAGGAAACAGGTTGGAGGGATCCAACTGGATTCCTCAACAGTATTTATTTTTTTTCAGATATTTTGATATTTGATGGATTATCATATCGATATATGATATCGTTGTTAGTCGTGATTGACTATTTGGTGTGTAGCATCATTGGACCCAGATTTTGGGATTTTAAAATGATTTTAAAAGTGATTTTGAAAATATACTATATTTTTGGAATTGATCCATTTAAATAAATAAACGTTATAAAATTTTAGAAGTTATAAAATTATGATTTTTGTGAAATATAGTTAAAAGCTGATTTTTGAAAATAAGGAATTAATGACTTTATAAAAGAGTTTAAATGGAATTCTGAACTTGTTATAAAAAGTTTAAAAAAATAGGATTTATAAAATTAGATTATTTTATAAATCGAAATGATGAAATTATAAAGGAATTTAAAGACGTTTTAAAAGAATAATATAAATTGATTTATATTAAGAGATTTATAAATGGATATTTATAAATCGAAATATAGACATTATAAAACGAGTTTTTATAAGTGTTTGAATGAAGTGAAAATGAAATTCATTAATGAATGAAATTTATAGAATTATATAACGGTGAAGTTATAAATGGAATTTTATAAACAATAGGTTTATAAAATTTGTAAAGTTCAAAGGAACGATTTTTGCAAATAAATAAATTATAAGTGTTTGACTTATAATTTGGATTTTTGGTTTATAATTAAGATTATAAATCGAATAGGTAAATAAAGAAGATTTATAAAGGAAGTTGTTATGAAATAAATGGAAATGGAATTTATAAACGTTGTTTTATAAATTCGCAAACGACTTATTTTGATAAGTTAATTGTTATAACCTATTAATGGAGTTATATTCACATTTTTGAATAGTGAATAATCCTTTAAAATAAATTGAATAAAAGGGATGAAAGTTGTTAACGTAGTATATTCATGTTTTTGAATAATGAATAATACGTTAAAGAAATTGTTTAGAATGTGAATGTTTTAAATAGAATTAAAACGATCTAACGATGTTTTAAAACATGTTGAGATTCGAAACCATAGATTTCAACATTTATTGTTGAAATAGACGTTTTCGAGAAATAAAAGGAAATGGTGGACTATAACACTGTTGTTATAGTAAATGATTTCCGAAAGGAAATGTTTTGTATAGTATTGGGATTTATATATCTATTTTAATTTCGAATCCCTATACTAGTGATTTTGGGTTGTCGTAACGATGTTTTACGCAACATTCGTTTTGGCCCAAATAAATATGTTTAAGTGAATGATTTTCTTAAAGAATGAATTATATACTTAATTCGATTTAAGTATATTGAATATTTTCCAAGGTTGAAAATAAAAAGTTTTGTGAATTACTTATTTTTAATAAGTATGGAAAAGTTTTCCAATATGAAGTGAATAATTAGAATTTATCTTTTTGGAGGATAAATTGAAATGAATTATTGAAATCGTATATGCACGAATATTTTGAAATATAAATTCATTATGGAATTTATATGTGAAAAGTGAAATTGGTTAAAAATAAATATTGATTTATTTTTGAAGTGTTGAAACTATATATCTAGTAAAGATATTTTGGAAAATAAATAATTTGGAAAATTATTTGGAATCTGGTGATGTGTGCATATCCATTGATAGTTCAATAACCGACTATCAATATTTCCCTTTGAATGGGTAATTGATGTGATTTGTTTGAATTTGAATGCACACTTATTTTTGAATAAGCGCTCACTATTCGGGTTAACCGGGAAAGGACCATGGGGTCGTATAACCCATTCCGAATATGTGATACGTCGTTATGAATTGCATTTGAAGATCGGTGTTGAAGACCGAGTATTTGTGAAAGCGATAGGATGACCTATCGATTGTCTCTGCACTGGGTAGCTCCTGGTATGGAGATCTTTTAAGTGATGGGAAATTCGATCGGGATTGTGAATACCCGTATTGCAAGGGCTTCGTAAGAAGTGCCTTCGGTTTTGTTCGATCCCGGAACAGACTTGTATGGATTGTATGCCTGACATTACAATTTGAGATATAAAGCCGATTTCTTTCAAATATATTTCTGTTGGTGGCGGAGAATTTATTCTTTGCTTAACACCCTTCTTTGAGACGTACGAGCTCAAAGGTTATATAGTTGAAGTTATCAGCGATATATCCCATTTTGGTAATGTGACATGCTGAGTGATGCTGAAATGATCATTGTGTTGATTATTTGTGATAGGATCGTTTATTTGATCGTCTATCCTAGTGATCATTGTGTTGATCATTTGTTGACCCAAAGCATGGCTTTTGTATAAAGTATGTTTTTGTGGACGTGAATTCGTCGAGCCTCACACCCCGTGAATGGTCAAAACAGGAAAGAAGCAGCAAGGTTATGAGGGGTAGCACCCTTTAGGATGTGTCCATTTCCTTCTGGAAAAGGGTGGTGTCATGGTATGGAGCCCAGATACTTACTCATGTTGAAAACACTTTATGATTGTGTGAATTGATTACGAGCGCTCGGTGAAAAGGTCCCAAAGGACCGGGGGATGGCATATTCGGTCAGTTGTTACTCAGTTAGGAGTAACCCGGCCTTGTGTTGGTAGAGATCCGGTTTGGTTCTCGGGGATGTAACAACCCGTTAAGTTCGACCATTTAAAATTGTTTGTTTAATAGGATTTTGTAATTTATTTTAGTGGAAAGAATAAAGGTGGTAGATAAGTATTAAAATGAAGGCTAGAATAAATTATATAGAAGTGACTTAGAAACCTATTTAAAGACATTTGAATAAAATTCAAATGAATTAAGTAGAGAAAGAAAGAAAAATTCTTACCTGTACATAGAATTTAATATGGGAATATTAAACCAATTTAATGCAATAAAAGATTGTGAACGATAAATTGAATAGATTAAGAAACCCTGTTATTGCAAGTCAATAAATTTGTAAACCCTAATGAACATCTCAAAATTTATAAATTTATTGAAATTTAAGACATAGCATAAGCGTAGAACTATAGGTATGATGACAAACTTTTATAAATTGTCTAATTAAGGGTCAGCAAATTTATTTGGAAATCAAACTCAATTAAGGGTAAGTAATTATGATGGATTGATGGCATAAACGTTACTAATTTTTATCATAGTAACGGAAGTGCAGATGGAAGGCAACTGTAGAAATTTAAGTACGTATTAACAATTGAAAGGGGCTGTCGATTGAGTGGAGTACTTTAGGTTGTCTTACTAAATTTAGAATTTAACATAAGACAAATAGAAATAAATCAATAAACGTATAGATTTTAAGTTTATTATGATGAATTATTTTAGTGATATGACTTAGAATAAATGAAATAATTTGGGTTAATTGGTATTTAATGGAATTAAAGGTTGCAATATTCATAGGTAAGGATTTAGATGAAATAGATTGATGTATGAAAAATTTAATTTGATAAATGGCAATTAATTCCTTTAATTTGTGCAATTAATGTATGTTTAATTGATAACGATAAAAAGTTGATTTTTTTCAGTGTAACCAACGTAAAATATTATCATAGCATGATACTTGGTTTGAATAGAAGGATTTGATTTAATGTGAAAATTTTTGTTCTAAGTATTGAATAAAATTGGGAATCAAATTTTTTTTTTTTATGATAATAACGTTAGTATTGGTTAATAAATAGATTTCAATGCAGTAACCAAATAAATGGAATAAGATGAGTATATATTGCATAGAAATGAAATGATAAATTATTGATGTAATGGAAGATATAACCATGTCAATTATGCATATAAGGTAATAAGGTAATGAAACCGAGGTAAATTAATTAATTGAGACTTTAAGTAAAATTAACGTGTGGAATTGACCAAGGTTCAATAAAATGAGAATTTGATTGGTTATATTTATTGGTTGAGAAATGTAAATGTGTATTTGGGGAATAAATTTAGTCAGACTTAAGTATTGAATTTAATTAATTAATATATATGATAAATGATGATTAAATAAAAACCCAATACTCTATATATATGTATAATATTTGAGTGAAAATAATAATACACTTATAAATGTGGAATTAAGAGTTTACAACAACTATTTTAAGTAAAGAAATTGTTCATTCAAGTAAATTTGAAACATCGCAATAGGTGTAGATTAAGTGTTGCGTTAAATAAATTATAAAGGAATAAATTTATAGAAACGTAGGAACGGAAGAATGAACATTATAGTAACGTAAAACGTATTGTAGGATAATAATTAAGTATAGGCTTGTAAATTAGATGTATGACAATAAATTTTGTACGTAAATCTTTCTATTAGTTGATAAGTCTTATTTTGATCAATTTAAAGGAATACACTAAATTTTGTAGTTAGTACGGAATATTGATGAGTGAATGAATAAGATGAAACAAAGGTGGAATGTATTAGTTGAGGTTTTAAGTTATTTATGTGATAAGTTACCAAAATTACAATTTTATCTAAATACAGTAATTTATGCAAACAAAAGATGAACATTTTGAAATATTACCACAGTGATATATAAAAGAAACGTTAACTATGTAGTTGGAGAATAATTGATATATTTTGAGTTGGATAATAGAAATCAAGTTATTTATATAATTAGATCTAAGATGAGAGTATAAGTATATGATTAAATAATTGGGTTTTGCGAATAAAATTTATAATTCCCAAATAATAAGAAAACGCAGAGGTTAACACTGCGAAATTTATATACTTATAAATTTTAATTCACATCCAAGCTTGCTAAATTATTTGGAATTGATTGGATTATATAAGTAATGAAATTTGGCCAATATTTAAAGTTGAAAGAAAATTTGGATTTTATGATTTATTTTAATTTATTTAATAAATATTAAAAATAGCCATTTTTGTCACGGACTCGGATTTCGACGAAACTAGTTTCATCGGATCCGTAACGGTGAATTATAATAATGTTTCAAGTTTCGTTGCGATCGGACTTGTCGTTTGATCGTACGGACTCGAAACGCCTTGAAATTTACGCATTTTGAAATCAATTTGAAATTTTTATTTTTTTTAGCATAACTTCTTCATACGATCGAATTTGGTCGCGAAACTTTTTCCATCGCGTTCAGAATATTTTGAAACACCTATTTGGATATATAGTTTTAACAAATTCGACTCCGGAGGCAGAACGGGCTTTTTGGGCCAACTATCGTTTAGCACGTTCGTTATCCGTACCCACCTAGCCTTCTTTTATCTGTCTATATATTTGCGATTATAAACCCTAGCCACTCCTTATTTTCATTTTTCTATACGTACATCTCCTTCTCAACTCCTCATTCCAATGGCAGAAAACCTAATTCCCAAATTCCAAAATTTTATTTCAAAAAAAAAAAAAAAAAAAAAAAAAAAATTTGGATCTGCAGCAGCTTCTGGTCGCGCTTCGGGTTTCAGAGGAGAAAACCCTAGAGCAACTTCGGGTCAGGAAGAAAATGACTCGGGTCGCTCCGGGTCGTTTTGGCGAAAACTCCAAGCAAGCATCGGGGAAATGAGGCGGCGCCCCGAAGTCGAACCCGAAGTTGACCCAGGACCAGAATTTTTCATTTTTCAAATTTTCATAACTTTTGCATACGAGCTCGGATTCACGCGCGGTTTGTTTTGCTGGGATCGTATCGGAATTTCTGACGTTTTGGCACTGGTTTGGATGAATTTGGAGACTGTCCAATTTTTGGGTTTAAATTGGATTTGAATTCAATTTAAATTCAAAAGGTGAGTGTTTTAACCCACTCACAACTACTAGAAGCTTTTATGTTTGTTAAATAAATTTTAGAAATGAATAGAAATTTATTTATGAGCTTTTGGCATGTTATTTCATTCATATCTGTTGAATTGCATTTTATTGAATGTAACTGTTAATTTAATTGATTTATTGCGTGTTAATTGGCTGTTAGAAATTTTTGGTTGCATATGAACTGCTAGTTAACAGTTATGTCAATTATCACTGAATATAAATTGTTAGATTAATAGTTGAAAAATTTAATTTGAATAAACTGCCAGTTATCACCTGTTATATATGATCATATATATAATTGTTATTGATTGATATTGGTTGATGGTTGCGATTGGATGATGGATGTTGTTGATGGATGGATGTTTATTGCATATCATTAAATTGAAAATTATCATGCATATTTCATTTTTCGGGATTGTGGTTTGAAATGATATATAACCGCAAATTTTTATTTTTAAATTGCGGATTGAAATGATAAATATCCGTATCACTTGACCATAGGATAGAAAACTATATACAGGCACCGCGGTCTATATATAACTATTTTAATGTGATTTCTATGGTTTGGATGGAATACGGTTTATAAAAATCTTAAATTTTATACTGAATAAATGTTTTCTTCCATAGTTATATGCATATGAAGTTGAAATTTTGAAATTAAAAGGTGAATAAATTTCTTTATTAAAAATGGAAGAAAATTAAGAAAATGGAGTTTGATGATTATATCCTATGTTTAAATATTAAGTTGGAAATTTTAAAGATATGATATTTATAATTGGATTTTTTTTCCAAAATATTTTGAAATGAATATTCTAGTAAAAATTGAATTTGGAAATATATATATATATATATATATATATATATATATATTACTAGAAATTGAAGTCTTATTAATTATGGATTTTATGTGAATGGTCAGGATTAATTAATAGAATATTGATTTTTGAAAGGATAAAAATCCAACTTTAGTTGAAATATTAATGCTCCAAAATGGATATAAATATATATAAAATTGAAATGGTTTTGCGACTTGAAGTAATATTTTGGATTTTGGTTTAACTTTAAAAGAAGAAATATTTGGAAAGCCATGTAATTTATTTCTTTATAAAGCAACAGTAAAGTTAAACTTTTTTTTAATTCGCATACCATTGAATATCCAAACCATTTAGTTTTGAAAATAATGGTTTTAAAATGCTATGGATTTTCGAAGAATTATGTTGAAAGTTACAAACAGAATATTGGTTACATGGGATATTAAATAATAAAAAGTGACATAATTTTTTGGAAAGGAATAATTTTATTTGGGATAAACGATATCATATTGTTTTGGGTTTTAAAAGAAGAAATGATATCGTAATATTATGGTTTTGAAAGGGACTATGTTCTGGTTTTAAAGTATAAACTATTTTAAATGACCGCGGTGTTATAATAACGATTGGTTGGCAAAGAGACCGGGATCGGATATGGACATACTCTCTGTCGATACCGAAAACCACTTTGACTAACCGTGTACGCGGTGGAGATTCCAGAATGAAGTAGGTGGTGGCGACGTTTCCTGTAAGGTAAATACGTGGACCCAACTCCCGTGAGTTGGCATAAGGTGGCTAAAACAGGAGCGATTCTCAGGCCAATGAGGTCATTCCTCTGATCGGACGCTCCTCTTCGATATTATAATTTGACTTGGATTTGATTCAGTGGCCACTTCTATATTTTGATTTTGGGGAGTTAGTCCGAGGTGGGCGGTAACTGCGGCTACGCGTTTCCACCAGCCTGGATAGCAATTGGTATATCTACCCTGGCATTGCCTAGTTGTGCCGTGTCACCTACCATATCGCGCCTTGTACGAGTTTGGTTTTCTCCCGTAGCCCGTGTGGTATCCTCTAGTGGCTTCCCGATCAGGAGGGGCTATGATATTGGACGGACTACTGGGACTATTACGTGTTAAGGTGGAAAATGTAAAGCCTTAACGCTATTTAAAAGTAAGTTTATTTTATAAATAGACACTATTATAATAGCGCAATATACTACATAGTAAATAGTTTAACGGATCCTTAGGAGATGTAAATCCCGAACATCTCTTGAGTTACTGTACTCATATTTATATTCTGTTTATTTAACTCACATAAGATATTCTAGTCTGACTCGGGTGTTTTTGTCTATTCAAATTCGCTCGGGTCAGTCCGAGCATTTCAGGATAGCAGATTTTAGCTTTGGAGGACGAAGACGAAGAATAAGTATTATGTTATATATAGTATTACACCACACTCTTTCTATTCCGCTGCATTGCTTGTATTGGTATGTGTAACTCTGATATTTATTGTAAAAGAAGAATCAAGCTTTTGTAAATTGTTTATGAACTGTATATTTGTTATTATATTTTATCCTTCCGCTGTGAGATTCTGTTTTTGTTCTTATTTCTTCTCTGTTTTTCTTATTTACCCCATAACAATCCGCCCTTGCGTATGCTTTGAATTGGCACGTGTGTTGGTTTAAAGTGTGCAAAAAGGCGGGATGTTACAGTTGGTATCAGAGCTTTGGTTTAGCGATAAACCTTGGCTTTGTGGGGTTTGACTCTTTGTTAATAGGGTAGAAATATCCTATGGGAGTCGCTGAGTGTATATATAAGAGAGAGCGTACTTGTTAGTATTAATAAAAAGATTTTAATATTGTGTTAATCTGTTCCGCTTTGTATTTATAAATTCTGGTTGATGCATGGGACGCTATGTCATCAATAGGGATTTCTAAACACTTAATAGGACAGACCGACATAATATTTGTTTTTAATATAGGTGAATGAAATAATTTGCCTATTATATTTCTATATATAAAAATAGTTTTATAAAGATATATATATATTTGGTTGCTATAGATTGGATGTTAGGCAATAAAAATATTTATAATAACTGAAGCTAAGTGAAATTATAATAAACCAAATTTGGAGATTTAGAACTTAAGTCCGGGATTTTTGAAAATTTGCTTTCAAAGAATTTGTGAAATTTATTGATTTGGTTTATAAGTATTTTCTTATATAAATATTTCGTATAAATTGGAAGAATTGTTTTAAAGAAGATTTTGGAAAAGAATTAAATTCTGTACTTTCCTCTCTGTCGCTGGAAAATAAATTCGGTGATGACGGCCGCATCATCGACTTTCATTTTCGAGTTTTCGAAGGGGAAAGGCCACTGTAGTAAATTCTACTGCAGATTTATTTTTGAAATTTTCTAAAAATTTTCTTTTATTGTTCTAAATATAATTAGAGATATAAAAGTTGTAAGAACTTATTTATCTATTATTTTGAAATAGATTAAAATTTGACCCGGTATTTAATTCTAAATTTTTCCGTTAATTAATTGTTTAAACTTTGTTAGTGAAATATTAAGTAAGAAAGTTAATGCTAGGGATAAGGGAAGTAAAAGTTTTTAACTGATAAATAATGGAAAAGATTTATTGAAGAATGAATGAATTGAAACCTCTAATTGAAATAAGAGAATAACTGCAAAGCTATAAAGAGGAATTTGCATACATATGAGACAAAGGGTAATATGAATAAACATTAAATTTAATTAAAAGAATGGAGATTAAACTTGTATAAGTTCAATTGCAATTTCCTTAACATAAATAACTTACCCAAATATAAAAGTTGAAGTGTTAAATGAGAAACTGGAATTGAATATTTTACAAGTAGGAATTTAGGAAAAATGAAGTATTCAATAAATTACTGTTATAATAAGAATTTATTGGTATAAACTTAAGTGATAATTGAAATTTTACCCAAATTAAAGGTGAGTATTATTAATAGGTGATTTTAACTTAAGTAAATAAAATGAAATTCTTTAATAAATAAAGATTGATGTGTACGGTTATAAACTTAAGTATGTTTTAAAATGCTACTAGTAATATAATAAAAAGTAGGTAATATAAATAAATGTCTGTAAACCCTAGATAATGAATTAATAAGATCCTTTATTTATAAAAATGGAGGTTTTAAGGTTAATAATTTAAGTGTAAGTAGAGGGTTACTGTAATTAAATATAATAAAACGTAAACATTAAATAAAGGAATGAAATTAAGGGTAAGTTGAAATTGTAATTTATAAAACGAATATATATTTATTGAACCATTAATAAATATAAAGGAATTGAGAAGAAACTTGTAAATTTTCACTTGCATTCTTAAACATACATAACTTACCATATAATAAAAGTTGCAATGTTAGTAAGAAAATGTAAGGGGAAATCTTACAAGTGAAGCTTGAGGTAATTAAGGTATTCAATAAATTTGCTGTTATAAATGAGAATTAATTGTATAAACTTAAGTTAAATTGGAAATTTTACTATATAAGAAAGGGTAAGTAGTATAAATAGATGATATAAACCTTAGTCAATAAATTGGAATACAATATAATGAATTTTGTAACAAATGGAAAATGAAAATTGTAAGAAACAAAGAAATCCCTCCATAAATGAAAGAAAGAAAATAAAACCACTGAAGCATGAAATAAATGTATAATAAGCTATTGTGGTGTTGATTTGAATTGTTTGGTTGATGTATGGTTGTTGGGTAAGGAATTTTGGAGTTGTTGGAGGAACAATAATCTATCTCTATTCCATCTAAGACTGTTGAGTAACGGATGCACTTGATAGTTATTTCTCACTCCGTAAAATTTCATAATTTGAACCCGAACAACTAACGGTTGTTGATTGAATGATTGTTGTTTGTGGTGTGTGCCGTTTGTTAAAATGTATGGTTGTTGCATTTGATTTGGATATGAATGATTGAATCTACCCAAACATTTCACTGTAATATAGATATTTAACTTTTAGATTTTATAAGTGAATACAGGGGTTGGAAGCAACTGCTACTGCTTTTGGTTCCAAAATAATAAGCGTATTGCCCGACAAATAGGTACGTTTCCGGATTACGTATAAAGCGCTATTTTATATATTTTCCCGTGTTGGGATATTTTATTTTGGATAATATATGTAATATATTTGTATATTTGGATATTATATTTTCTCCAGAGTCCCTCCGTACAAAGGAGACTCTGCCAAAAATTTTCGTAAATTTTGGACTTAGAATTTGGTTAAAGATATTTTTCCAACTTTAATAGTTCAAGTATTAAAAGACATAATGATTATAAAACAAGTGTATTTCATTAAAGGAAATTAATTTAGTAAATTATTGTTATAAGTTAATATTTGAAATTAGATATACTGTTTTATTCTTCCTTCTCCCTTCCTTTCCCTTTTCGGGGACGAAAAGTTTTGAGTGGGGGAGAGTGTAACGACCCGTTAAGTTCGACCATTTAAAATTGTTTGTTTAATAGGATTTTGTAATTTATTTTAGTGGAAAGAATAAAGGTGGTAGATAAGTATTAAAATGAAGGCTAGAATAAATTATATAGAAGTGACTTAGAAACCTATTTAAAGACATTTGAATAAAATTCAAATGAATTAAGTAGAGAAAGAAAGAAAAATTCTTACCTGTACATAGAATTTAATATGGGAATATTAAACCAATTTAATGCAATAAAAGATTGTGAACGATAAATTGAATAGATTAAGAAACCCTGTTATTGCAAGTCAATAAATTTGTAAACCCTAATGAACATCTCAAAATTTATAAATTTATTGAAATTTAAGACATAGCATAAGCGTAGAACTATAGGTATGATGACAAACTTTTATAAATTGTCTAATTAAGGGTCAGCAAATTTATTTGGAAATCAAACTCAATTAAGGGTAAGTAATTATGATGGATTGATGGCATAAACGTTACTAATTTTTATCATAGTAACGGAAGTGCAGATGGAAGGCAACTGTAGAAATTTAAGTACGTATTAACAATTGAAAGGGGCTGTCGATTGAGTGGAGTACTTTAGGTTGTCTTACTAAATTTAGAATTTAACATAAGACAAATAGAAATAAATCAATAAACGTATAGATTTTAAGTTTATTATGATGAATTATTTTAGTGATATGACTTAGAATAAATGAAATAATTTGGGTTAATTGGTATTTAATGGAATTAAAGGTTGCAATATTCATAGGTAAGGATTTAGATGAAATAGATTGATGTATGAAAAATTTAATTTGATAAATGGCAATTAATTCCTTTAATTTGTGCAATTAATGTATGTTTAATTGATAACGATAAAAAGTTGATTTTTTTCAGTGTAACCAACGTAAAATATTATCATAGCATGATACTTGGTTTGAATAGAAGGATTTGATTTAATGTGAAAATTTTTGTTCTAAGTATTGAATAAAATTGGGAATCAAATTTTTTTTTTTTTATGATAATAACGTTAGTATTGGTTAATAAATAGATTTCAATGCAGTAACCAAATAAATGGAATAAGATGAGTATATATTGCATAGAAATGAAATGATAAATTATTGATGTAATGGAAGATATAACCATGTCAATTATGCATATAAGGTAATAAGGTAATGAAACCGAGGTAAATTAATTAATTGAGACTTTAAGTAAAATTAACGTGTGGAATTGACCAAGGTTCAATAAAATGAGAATTTGATTGGTTATATTTATTGGTTGAGAAATGTAAATGTGTATTTGGGGAATAAATTTAGTCAGACTTAAGTATTGAATTTAATTAATTAATATATATGATAAATGATGATTAAATAAAAACCCAATACTCTATATATATGTATAATATTTGAGTGAAAATAATAATACACTTATAAATGTGGAATTAAGAGTTTACAACAACTATTTTAAGTAAAGAAATTGTTCATTCAAGTAAATTTGAAACATCGCAATAGGTGTAGATTAAGTGTTGCGTTAAATAAATTATAAAGGAATAAATTTATAGAAACGTAGGAACGGAAGAATGAACATTATAGTAACGTAAAACGTATTGTAGGATAATAATTAAGTATAGGCTTGTAAATTAGATGTATGACAATAAATTTTGTACGTAAATCTTTCTATTAGTTGATAAGTCTTATTTTGATCAATTTAAAGGAATACACTAAATTTTGTAGTTAGTACGGAATATTGATGAGTGAATGAATAAGATGAAACAAAGGTGGAATGTATTAGTTGAGGTTTTAAGTTATTTATGTGATAAGTTACCAAAATTACAATTTTATCTAAATACAGTAATTTATGCAAACAAAAGATGAACATTTTGAAATATTACCACAGTGATATATAAAAGAAACGTTAACTATGTAGTTGGAGAATAATTGATATATTTTGAGTTGGATAATAGAAATCAAGTTATTTATATAATTAGATCTAAGATGAGAGTATAAGTATATGATTAAATAATTGGGTTTTGCGAATAAAATTTATAATTCCCAAATAATAAGAAAACGCAGAGGTTAACACTGCGAAATTTATATACTTATAAATTTTAATTCACATCCAAGCTTGCTAAATTATTTGGAATTGATTGGATTATATAAGTAATGAAATTTGGCCAATATTTAAAGTTGAAAGAAAATTTGGATTTTATGATTTATTTTAATTTATTTAATAAATATTAAAAATAGCCATTTTTGTCACGGACTCGGATTTCGACGAAACTAGTTTCATCGGATCCGTAACGGTGAATTATAATAATGTTTCAAGTTTCGTTGCGATCGGACTTGTCGTTTGATCGTACGGACTCGAAACGCCTTGAAATTTACGCATTTTGAAATCAATTTGAAATTTTTATTTTTTTTAGCATAACTTCTTCATACGATCGAATTTGGTCGCGAAACTTTTTCCATCGCGTTCAGAATATTTTGAAACACCTATTTGGATATATAGTTTTAACAAATTCGACTCCGGAGGCAGAACGGGCTTTTTGGGCCAACTATCGTTTAGCACGTTCGTTATCCGTACCCACCTAGCCTTCTTTTATCTGTCTATATATTTGCGATTATAAACCCTAGCCACTCCTTATTTTCATTTTTCTATACGTACATCTCCTTCTCAACTCCTCATTCCAATGGCAGAAAACCTAATTCCCAAATTCCAAAATTTTATTTCAAAAAAAAAAAAAAAAAAAAAAAAAAAAATTTGGATCTGCAGCAGCTTCTGGTCGCGCTTCGGGTTTCAGAGGAGAAAACCCTAGAGCAACTTCGGGTCAGGAAGAAAATGACTCGGGTCGCTCCGGGTCGTTTTGGCGAAAACTCCAAGCAAGCATCGGGGAAATGAGGCGGCGCCCCGAAGTCGAACCCGAAGTTGACCCAGGACCAGAATTTTTCATTTTTCAAATTTTCATAACTTTTGCATACGAGCTCGGATTCACGCGCGGTTTGTTTTGCTGGGATCGTATCGGAATTTCTGACGTTTTGGCACTGGTTTGGATGAATTTGGAGACTGTCCAATTTTTGGGTTTAAATTGGATTTGAATTCAATTTAAATTCAAAAGGTGAGTGTTTTAACCCACTCACAACTACTAGAAGCTTTTATGTTTGTTAAATAAATTTTAGAAATGAATAGAAATTTATTTATGAGCTTTTGGCATGTTATTTCATTCATATCTGTTGAATTGCATTTTATTGAATGTAACTGTTAATTTAATTGATTTATTGCGTGTTAATTGGCTGTTAGAAATTTTTGGTTGCATATGAACTGCTAGTTAACAGTTATGTCAATTATCACTGAATATAAATTGTTAGATTAATAGTTGAAAAATTTAATTTGAATAAACTGCCAGTTATCACCTGTTATATATGATCATATATATAATTGTTATTGATTGATATTGGTTGATGGTTGCGATTGGATGATGGATGTTGTTGATGGATGGATGTTTATTGCATATCATTAAATTGAAAATTATCATGCATATTTCATTTTTCGGGATTGTGGTTTGAAATGATATATAACCGCAAATTTTTATTTTTAAATTGCGGATTGAAATGATAAATATCCGTATCACTTGACCATAGGATAGAAAACTATATACAGGCACCGCGGTCTATATATAACTATTTTAATGTGATTTCTATGGTTTGGATGGAATACGGTTTATAAAAATCTTAAATTTTATACTGAATAAATGTTTTCTTCCATAGTTATATGCATATGAAGTTGAAATTTTGAAATTAAAAGGTGAATAAATTTCTTTATTAAAAATGGAAGAAAATTAAGAAAATGGAGTTTGATGATTATATCCTATGTTTAAATATTAAGTTGGAAATTTTAAAGATATGATATTTATAATTGGATTTTTTTTCCAAAATATTTTGAAATGAATATTCTAGTAAAAATTGAATTTGGAAATATATATATATATATATATATATATATATTACTAGAAATTGAAGTCTTATTAATTATGGATTTTATGTGAATGGTCAGGATTAATTAATAGAATATTGATTTTTGAAAGGATAAAAATCCAACTTTAGTTGAAATATTAATGCTCCAAAATGGATATAAATATATATAAAATTGAAATGGTTTTGCGACTTGAAGTAATATTTTGGATTTTGGTTTAACTTTAAAAGAAGAAATATTTGGAAAGCCATGTAATTTATTTCTTTATAAAGCAACAGTAAAGTTAAACTTTTTTTTAATTCGCATACCATTGAATATCCAAACCATTTAGTTTTGAAAATAATGGTTTTAAAATGCTATGGATTTTCGAAGAATTATGTTGAAAGTTACAAACAGAATATTGGTTACATGGGATATTAAATAATAAAAAGTGACATAATTTTTTGGAAAGGAATAATTTTATTTGGGATAAACGATATCATATTGTTTTGGGTTTTAAAAGAAGAAATGATATCGTAATATTATGGTTTTGAAAGGGACTATGTTCTGGTTTTAAAGTATAAACTATTTTAAATGACCGCGGTGTTATAATAACGATTGGTTGGCAAAGAGACCGGGATCGGATATGGACATACTCTCTGTCGATACCGAAAACCACTTTGACTAACCGTGTACGCGGTGGAGATTCCAGAATGAAGTAGGTGGTGGCGACGTTTCCTGTAAGGTAAATACGTGGACCCAACTCCCGTGAGTTGGCATAAGGTGGCTAAAACAGGAGCGATTCTCAGGCCAATGAGGTCATTCCTCTGATCGGACGCTCCTCTTCGATATTATAATTTGACTTGGATTTGATTCAGTGGCCACTTCTATATTTTGATTTTGGGGAGTTAGTCCGAGGTGGGCGGTAACTGCGGCTACGCGTTTCCACCAGCCTGGATAGCAATTGGTATATCTACCCTGGCATTGCCTAGTTGTGCCGTGTCACCTACCATATCGCGCCTTGTACGAGTTTGGTTTTCTCCCGTAGCCCGTGTGGTATCCTCTAGTGGCTTCCCGATCAGGAGGGGCTATGATATTGGACGGACTACTGGGACTATTACGTGTTAAGGTGGAAAATGTAAAGCCTTAACGCTATTTAAAAGTAAGTTTATTTTATAAATAGACACTATTATAATAGCGCAATATACTACATAGTAAATAGTTTAACGGATCCTTAGGAGATGTAAATCCCGAACATCTCTTGAGTTACTGTACTCATATTTATATTCTGTTTATTTAACTCACATAAGATATTCTAGTCTGACTCGGGTGTTTTTGTCTATTCAAATTCGCTCGGGTCAGTCCGAGCATTTCAGGATAGCAGATTTTAGCTTTGGAGGACGAAGACGAAGAATAAGTATTATGTTATATATAGTATTACACCACACTCTTTCTATTCCGCTGCATTGCTTGTATTGGTATGTGTAACTCTGATATTTATTGTAAAAGAAGAATCAAGCTTTTGTAAATTGTTTATGAACTGTATATTTGTTATTATATTTTATCCTTCCGCTGTGAGATTCTGTTTTTGTTCTTATTTCTTCTCTGTTTTTCTTATTTACCCCATAACAATCCGCCCTTGCGTATGCTTTGAATTGGCACGTGTGTTGGTTTAAAGTGTGCAAAAAGGCGGGATGTTACAGGGGATGTCTTTCCAGAGGCATTCTCAGTGGCAATGGGAAGTTCCTTGGCCTGACCATTTGTTGGAAATCCAATTCCCAATACGAAACTTGTACGGTATTAGTTGTAGAACCTGCTATTCACTTATGGTGGTCACCACTGTTTGGATGGTAGCTATAGTAGGCATAGTTCGAAATGTCTATGCTGGCTAAGATTTATATTCTACTTTCGAAATGAATTTTTTCTACACTATACACTAATAATAATATCAAATGTTATTTTAAATGCGTATCAAGCATCTTTGACTATCATAAGGAGAAATCTCCTCCGATTCTGCGTTTGCATGTGTGTGTGTGCGGGAGGCCTTATGGTAGTCTCATTTTTAAAAGCATTGCGAATTGATTTAAAAAAACATTCCTCTATTTGATTTTAAAGATAAATAAACTGTTTTGAGTTCTCACACCAGTCACATGACTGACTTGGAGTTTATTGTTTTCCTTCCTAAACTCTGGGTGCCCACCAATTTCCACACGGGCAGTTAAGAGTTAGGTTTATCAGGATATTCTGGATATTCTGGAGTTGCTGGAGGCAAGCTGGATGGCATGGCGTATTACTAGTTTATATAGTATTTCTTTTTCCGCTGCACTGTTTGTTGTTGTATGATGTTGTACACTCTGATGTGATGATATGATGTAATGTAATGTATAAAAGGTAATAACTGATATAGTTCTTTGTTTAAAGATTATTCATTTATTATTATATGTTGTTCCGCTGCGAATTGTGAGATTCTGTTGTTGTTCTGTTGTTTTCTTCTGTCTCGTTCTATTTTTAAAATGCTTCTATCTTCTATTTTCAAATTTCCTATTTTCTTTTCCCTATCAAAATTTTCTATCTTCTTTTTCTCTCTTCTTCTTTTCTTAAATTTTTCTAAAAAAAAAAACCCCTAAGGGTTCGTATTTTCGTTCATCTTGAATTAAACAAAAGAGATTAGTGTCTATTCAAGGAGTACGGACTTACGGGTCTTTACAGCTTCCATTCTTGTTAATCCAAAAGGGAATAAACTATTTACCATACACAATGATGCTTGTGGTACGAGACTCGATGCAGTTGTTATGCAAGGAGGCAAAGTGGTTGTGTAAGCGAGTAAGAAACTTAAGACTAATGAGAAGAACCATCCAACTCGTGATTTGGAGTTAGTAGCCATTTTCTTTGCTTTGAAGACATAGAGGCATTATTGTTTGGTGAGAAATTTGAGTTATTTGCTGATCTTGAATCTTTGAAATATTTATTCTTCCAAAAAGATTTCAATCTAAAGCAATAAACATGGATGAAATTCCTAACATCGTATGATTTCGGAATTTCCTATACTTCTAGAAAAAGGAAGGCTATACCGAATGCACTATGTAAAAGGCATGCTATGTTGGGTTCTATGTTTATTGAATAGAAGGGTATGGGGTATATTGCAATGTCTAATTTTCGACTTTCTTATGATGTGTTGCCCGGTATGTTGGCGACATTGGAAGCTAGCCGCATGCTTATTGATCAAATCAAATCGGTCCTAGCCAAAGGCTTGATGTAAGCATTGCAGAGATCTTGGATCAAATTGTTAATAGAGAGAAATCTAACTACATTGACCAATATTTTATTGATGCGATGGGTTGGCTTAGTAGGGACGATAGGTTGTGTCTTCTTGAAGTGGAAAATTTGGTTGATGATGTACTTTAGGAGTGCCACGGCTCTGGAATGAATACATTTTGATGGCAATAAGATGTACAATGACATATATAACATTTATTAAAGGAATAGCCTAAAAAGGCATGTTTGGTTTTATAGAGAAGCGTATCCATGAGTCAAGACCCAAAAAAAGAAGCCCGATAGTTTGTTATTACCTATAGAAGTTCTACGTTAAAAGTGGGAACATGTTACCGTGGACTTCATAGATGGTTTTCCGTAGAGTCGAATTGGAAATGACAGCGTAAAAGTCATTGTGATTGCTTAACGAAAAGCGCTCATTTTGTACCAGTGAAGGTTTTGAGAACCGCTCTATCTTTGGCAAAATTGTATGCATGTGATATAGTGAAGTTACATGGTGTACCTTCTAGTATTGTGAGTGATCAAAACCTACTCTTCACTAGTGAGTTTCATGGAGCTTGCAACATGCATTAGGTACAAAATTGAACTTGAGTATACCCTGTCATAATAAATCGATGGCCAAACCCAGGGAGTGAACTGTATAACTAATGACTTGTTGAGTGCTTAATCTCAATTTTGAAGGATCGTGTGTGGATTGCTTGCCTGTTGTTGAGTTTGCAAACAACAATGGCTTTTAAGCTAATATCGACATGGCACCATTTCAAGATTCCTATGGAAGGCCTTGTAAGTTGCTTACTTTTTGGTGGGAGATGACTGATAAGTGATATTTGGATAATCTATGATCCATAAGACTTAGAATAAAGTCAAGTTGATATGGAAAGAGATGAAAGCATCTCAAAATTATCAAAAATCTTATGCCGACAAAAGATGTGTTGATCTTAACCTTTGAGTTTGGTGATTTGATCTTTGTGAAAACATCACAATTAAAGAGAGTTATAAGATTTGGAAACTCAAGAAAACTTGCACCTGGATTTGTAAGGTCATTTTTTATTATGGAATAGATCAAAATGCTTGCATATAAAGTTGATCTTCCTGAAAAGATGTCCTGAATACAAAATGCATTTCGTGTTTTACATTTATGCAAGTGAGTGCATGACACAAGTATAATGACTAAGCAAAGTCAATTAAGGGAAGTTGATATTGAATCGGAGGTTTATATGCCTAGTAGTGTTAAGTGACTCTGAAACGAGGTTGTGAGCTTATTCTAACCCAATGGGATGAAGATTCTGAATATAGCACTTGGAAACTAGATGAGTAGATGCAAGCTGTTAGTCCGTGAGATGATGTTTTTGATGACAACAACCTTAGAATAGATTATAAAATATAAATACTAACAGTATAAGTTTAGATATATATGTATATGTAGGATTTAACCATGTAGGTATCAAGAATGAAGACTGTACAGTATAGAGATTCAAGTTATCAAGATTGAAGACTCACGAGTATCAAGATTATCAAGAGTTTAAGAGTTTAAGTAATTTATCTTTTAGAAATTTTGTTAAACTTCCTAGAAAAGCACTGGCATCTTAAAATCCAATTTATTCGTGGAATGGAATCCACTTCGAGCCTGTTAAAGGGATGGAACCCTAAGTAGGATGGAACCTACAAAAAATCTAGTGGAACATTGTTTTGTATCCGCTAACTTTTATTCAAAATGATTTTTCAAAATTATATCTTGTTTTCAAAATGATTTCAAAACCTTCCTTTTAAAAGCATCAAAAACATCTATCCTGGTTTCAAATACTTTTAGCCTCAAAATAATCTTTAATTTCAAAATCAAATTATCCTTGTTTTTAAACTATCTTTTAAATATAATATATTTAACTTTTAAATATTTATAATTAGATTTTAAATATAAAATTATTGTAAAATTTTGTATATATTATTCTTTATATTTACTTATGTATTTTAATTATAGTCAAGTATATTTATAAAGTTTAAAATAGTTTTAATATAAAATAAAGGTTATTTTCAAAGAAAATCAAAACACTAAAAATCCCTGCAGGATGTCGACATACTCAAGTACCCCATGTCGACATGGTGTCAGTTGAGTTCAAAATTTAAATTTCAAAAGAAGTGTCTATTCGTCATAACTCTTCACGAATGGACATGGCTTTTGTTCTTCTATAAATAGGGGTTACTTTCAACGAATTTTTATTCAGTTTTTCTGGTTTTTCACTCCTCTTCTTCTTCCATATTTCTATATACATATTATTACCATTACTCTGCCGAAATCAACATTGAATCTAACTAGATTATCTCTGGTTTGATCCTCTATCACTATCTCAACAACATCCTCAATGCTATTCAGAATTATAGGCTTTTTGTAATCAACTTGGCGAGAAAACGTGTGATTGTAGACTTGGAAATCAATCAAGCAAGATAAGGTATGATTGTAGCCTTGGAAAATCAATTGGGCGAACTTGTTGCCCGGGAAATCAAGTATCTCTACCTAGAGGATTGTGATTCTGGAGGGTGTACCTCACTGCCTTGAAATCGAGGGTGTAATTGTAAAGATTGTTTTTGAAAGGAAATCTGTACTTGTGTGCGGGACTGAATGTAGGGTAACTCCAAACCAGTATAAAATTCGGTGTGTTCTTTCCTTTACTGCTTTTACTTTATATTTGCATTTGTGTTTGATGCGTTATCATACCTGTGTCTGAATATTGCATTCATTTGTGTTTAAATTAACAAAAACTCAAAAAGATTTAACAATTCTCTAAAACACTATTCACCCCACTCTAGTGTTTATCCTGGCCTTAAGATCCTTAATCCGCATTTCTCCCATTTGGTATCGGAGCAAGGTTTTCAAAGTTTCATAATCTGATTTTTGAAAAAGTTTTTAAAAATGGCTACCAACATTGGTATTGTTACTAACACTAGTATCCCGGTCACTAGTTCATTTATAGAAGGTCAGTCTATTGTCAGATCACCACTTTTTAATGGTAGTAACTATGCATATTGGGCATGTAGGATGAAAATATATTTACAGTTTATAGGATTAGATACTTGGAATATCACACAAACTGAATATTCTAAACCCACAACTGATTTTGCACAGTGGACCGCTGAACAAAAGACTGTTGCACAAAATAATTCTAAAGCAATGAATATTCTGTTCTGTTCACTAGATAGAAATGAATTTAATGGAGTGTTAGTTTGCAAGTCTGCATATGAAATCTAGAAAACTTTGCAAGTAACTCACGAAGGAACAAGCAAAGTTAAACAGACCAAAATTTCCATTCTCACGAATCAGTTTCAATTATTTAAAATGAATCCTATTGAGTCTATTTCTGATATGTATAGCAGATTTGGGATATTATGCATTCTTTAATATCCTTGAGAAAGGAATTTTCTGAAGAAGATCAAGTCAGAAATTTTTTAAATTCTCTTACTCCAGAATGGGATCAAAAGACACTTGCGATCGAAGAGGAAAATGACATCAGTACCTTAAAGATAGAAGAATTAATTGGAAATCTAATGTCGTTTGAAGTCCAAATGATCGGGAGAAGAGAAAGCAAAGCATATAAAAAGAAGTCAATGGCATTCAATGCATTGACCGATGGGTCAGACTCAAACAGTGATAATGATGAAGAGATAGCCTTTATAATTAGAAATTATAGGAAATTCCTGAAATACTGAAAGATGAATAATCTCAAGAGAAACAACTATAAGAACTCTAGAAATCCGAATGTAATGCCAAACAATGTCAAATGTTTCAACTGTGATGAACCAGGGCAAATCAAAAGAGACTATCTGTATCCAGATAGGCAAAATCCTCCTATAAACAATGATTCAGTAAAGAAACGGAAGCATGCATTTACTACTACTCTAGATGACTCAGACTCATCCTCAAGCGATGATGATCAGAATACAGATAATCCAAATATATGTTTCACGGAAGTTCACAATTCCGACGAAATCAGAGAAACAGACTCAGAAAAAGGTAGGGGTGGACATAAACCACACCGCTATACGAAAACCGTCCGTACCGCGTAAGCGGTGCAGAAACCCGCACCGAATCTTCTAATCAAAGCTGATACCCCAAACCGGACCGACCCGCATCGATACGGTTCGGTTGCGGTTTGGACGATTGAACCAACAATATTAAACCGGACCGAAAATTTATATTAGTAAACTTATGATAAAAATATAAGCAACTCCTATCTTATTTTAGATTCTATCGATGTACATTCTATTTTTAGTGTATGTTATCGTTATATTAATAATAATCGCTAACACAATGGAAGAAGTTATAGTTTGGTATAATATTTTTCATCTCATTTTGTTTGTGAATAAATGCTAATTATAATCTTATTCTAGTCATTTTCCTTAATGATTATATATTGATTAATGTTGATGTTTGGTTAATCTACCAAAAAAATCTCACTTGTAGGTAATGTCAAATTGAAATATTCATACAATTAAGAACTGATCTTTCATTTCAGTATAACATTGTGTGTTTTAACCTTTAAATGTAAAATTTTCACACAGTTGCCTTTGTAAATTGATTGCTGATGGAAGTAATTCTTTTATTTCATATTTAATACGGGTTCAAACCAAACCGGACCGAAATCGAACCGTTTTACATTCAAACCGGACCGAAACTGAACTGTTTAAAGGTTGGTATAATGGTTCGTATTTTTGATTAACCGTTTGATGCGGTGCAGAAGCGGTTTGAACTCCAAATCGTACCAAACCGACCCACGCCCACCCTTAGAAAAGGTACACATTTACAATATGATTGGTTGAAATTGCATGCTTAGAATTAGATGCTTGATTGATTGATTGATTTTAATTGGTGTGTTATTTGAATTTTTATTTATTTTTTACTTTTTTTAATTTTTTATTATTATTTTCATAGTATAATAATATATTGAAAATACTATAATTCTAATAATATTACAGATATATATACATTAAATATAATAAGTATATATATATATATATATTAGAGTACTTAGGAAAAGTAAATCACAAAAATTCATAGGCACATGTCAACATAGTCCCCACCATGATGTCGACATGGGTACCAGAATTTGAAATTCAAAATTTAAATTCAAATGGTTGAATTTCCCTCCACCTTTTCACTTCATTCAATTCTCTGAAAAGGCATATTTTGACCAGAGAATATGTCCTTTGAGAATCTATTTATTCACTATCTTTTATCATATCTTTTCACTCTCATTTTCAAATTCAAACACTCTCTTCAAAACTTCAAGCTCTCTACTCTCTACATTAATGGATTCTTCAAGCAACCCCTCCACCATGAGAACTTCCAGAAAAATAAAAGAGCAACTCTTCAATGATCCGAAGGCAATAAAAGCATACATCAATTATGCTAATTATGCCAAAGTCCATTCCGAAAAGTTTGCTATTTTTCAAGATTTTTCTTCTTATGAAATTGATTCTCTTTTTGCAAACAATCAAATTCTTAGTCTTGTTGATGCTTCTCAAAATGATTTTGTTTGCTATCCAAACCTTATCAAAATTTTCTATGCAAATTTAAACCGTGAATTTTATAATGGAAATGAGGATGAAATTTAGAGTAGTGTCAAAGGCACTAGAATTGTATTGAATGTGATCTTTTGGGTACCATTCTCAATTACAAGAGTACGGGAATGGATCTTTCTAATTTTAAAATCGATGAAAATGATCGTGAGACATTTCATCACAATTTCGAACGGAATGATAATTTTGAATTCAAAAATCGAAATTTTCGACCAAAAACAAGAATTGTCAATCTTCTTTTGCAACGCACTTTGACCCCAAGATTGGGGAATTTTAACAATCCTACCTCAAAAGTTTGCAAAGAACTTTTTGCTATTTTTGGAAATTATAACATTAATTGGGCGCAAGTTATTTTGGATGAACTTCGTCCTAAAAATCTTGAAATGGGTGAGAACACTTTGTATCATGGAATTTATCTCACTCGTATTTTTAACTATTTTGGAGTGGATTTCAAAGGCGAAGAATTTGTTTCTAGAAATTTTTCAATCATTCCAACATTTCGCTTATGAAAATTCCATTTGTTTTTCAACCTTATGAGACTCTTGCCAAAAAGGAAGAGCGTTTGGCTCATGAGGAAATGGAATAAGAGGAAGAGGAAAAAGAAGGGGATGAAATGGAAATTGAAGAAAAAGAAGAAGAAGAAGTGAAACCTCTTTGGAAAGCATTGACTATCCTCCTAATCCATCCAACACAACCATTCTCAAAAACCAAAAGACGATTGTTGAGAATCAACGGATTCTTAAGCGATCCGTTAGTAAGAAGTTGGACAAACTTTCATCTAAGATGAACAAGTTCATTTCCAAAATCAGCAAGAAACTTGGACTTTCTTCATCATCATCATCCTCTAATTAGTTCTATCTTTTCGTATCTTGTTGTACTTGTTTTAGTTTATTTTGATTTGAATGTTCGTGTAGTTCTTTATGATTAATCGTTGTATCGTCTTAGTATGAAATGAAATGGAATTTCTTTCTGTTATCTAGCTTATCTTATCTCCAAAATAAATGTTAGTATATTATATATATATATACACACACAATTATTCACAAAATCAAAATATATCATCAAATTTCACTACACCATGTCGACATACGCCCTATGACCATGTCGACATGTACTGGTCAGAAATGACAATTCATTTTGAATTTGGAATTTGAATATCTATATGTCTATTCATTTCAAACGAATTTCTACACCTATAAATACCTATTTCTTCCAGAATTCATCACTGAAAAATATTTCTTATCTACTCTATCTCTTCTTCTTCTCACAAATCCAAATATGGCTAATCCAATTCATAACTTATCCAAAAATCTTAAAGAAACTCTTAATTCATTCAAGAATATTCTCTCGTTCATTCTTCGTAACCAGCGACACTTAGAATTGAGTCAAATGCAGATAATCAAGGAGCAACAAAGGCATTTAGATGCAATAAGATGGATGATTTCCTCCCTATACAAGGATGATAACGAAGCACATCCTCTAGTCTCACTCACCAATGACGATGAAAATTGGGATGCTATTAAGGCAGACCCTATCTTTAGAGAAGAAGGATAGGTGGAAGTTCCTCATAATGTTTAATTTTATTTGGTTGCCTTGTTTGTTTGCTTTGATTGATTTGATCTCACTTGCTTTGGCTTGGTTTGAATTTGATTGATATTTAGTATGGATTGATGTTTGTTGTACAAAACATGTATGATTATACATTGATATGTATATAATCTTTGATTCATTATTGTGACTATCAATATAATTATTTATTAATTCTATATTCCATTGTATAAGTTTATTAATGCAGGTATTTTAATCCAAGAATGAGGGGGAGTTATATAGTTTGGTGTTATGTAGTTTAGAATTAGTTTTTGTTGATGACAAAGGGGGAGAAGTATAAAATAGGGTAGTTAGGCATAGATTAAGGGGGAGTTATTAGGATAGAAGTAATATTTTATAAACAAAGGTTGTCATCATCAAAAAGGGGAGATTGCTAGTCCGTGAGATGATGGTTTTGATGACAACAACCTTAGAATAGATTATAAAATATAAATACTAATAGTATAAGTTTAGATACATATGTATATGCAGGATTTAACCATGCAGGTATTAAGAATGAGGACTGTACAGTATAGAGATTCAAGTTATCAAGATTGAAGACTCATGAGTATCAAGATTATCAAGAGTTCAAGTTATTTATCTTTTAGAAATTTTGTTGAAACTCCTAGAAAAACACTAGCATCTTAAAATCCAATTTATTCGTGGAATGGAATCCACTTCGAGCCTGTTAAAAGGGATGGAACTCTAAGTAGGATGGAACCTACGAAAAATCTAGTTGAACATTGTTTTGTATCCGCTAACTTTTTATTCAAAATGATTTTTCAAAATTATATCTTGTTATCAAAATGATTTCAAAACCTTCCTTTTAAAAGCATTAAAAACATCTATCCTAATTTCAAATACTTTTAGCCTCAAAATAATCTTTAATTTCAAAATCAAATTATCCCTGTTTTTAAACTATCTTTTAAATATAATATATTTAACTTTTAAATATTTATACTTAAATTTTAAATATAAAATTATTGTAAAATTTTGTATATATTATTCTTTAAATTTACTTATGTATTTTAATTATAGTCAAGTATATTTATAAAGTCTAAAATAGTTTTAATATAAAATAAAGGTTATTTTCAAAGAAAATCAAAACACCAAAAATCCCTTTGGGATGTCGACATACTCAAGTACCCCATGTCGGCATGGTGTCAGTTGAGTTCAAAATTTAAATTTCAAAAGAAGTGTCTATTCGTCGTAACTCTTCACGAATGGACATGGTTGTTGTTCTTCTATAAATATGGGTTAGTTTCAACGAATTTTAATTCAGTTTTTCTGGTTTTTCATTCCTCTTCTTCTTCTTCTTCCATATTTCTATATACATATTCTTACCATTACTCTGCCGAAATCAACATTGAATCTAACTAGATTATCTCTGGTTTTATTCTCTATCACTATCTCAACAAGATCCTCAGTGCTATTCAGAGTTATAGGCTTTTTGTAATTAACTTAGCGAGAAAAGGTGTGATTATAGCCTTGAAAATCAATCAAGCGAGATAAGGTGTGATTGTAGCCTTGGGAAATCAATTGGGTGAACTTGCCGCCCGGGAAATCAAGTATCTCTACCTAGAGGATTGTGATTCTGGAGGGTGTACCTTGTTGCCTTGAAATCGAGGGTGTAATTCTAAAGATTGTTTTTAAAAGGAAATCCGTACTTGAGTGCGGGACTGGATGTAGGGTAACTCCGAATTAGTATAAAATCCGGTGTGTTCTTTCCTTTACTGCTTTTACTTTATATTTGCATTTGTGTTTGATTCTGTGATCATATCTGTGTCTGAATATTGCATTGATTTGTGTTTAAATTAACAAAAACTCAAAAGGATTTAACAATTCTCTAAAACACTATTCACCCCCCTCTAGTGCTTATTCCAGCCTTAAGATCCTTAATCTGCATTTCTCTCACAAGCTTCCAATCCAGAACCTTTAATCGATATAACTTTATTTACTCTTAGCATTTGTCTCATTTTTAGTGGACTAGAATTGCATGCTACTATAGAACTTGCTTTGTACTGCTATGATAATTTTGCTAGTTTATTATTGTGATCCTGAATGTGTGTAACGAGGGCACGTCATTATTGGTATGATATATTATTCCGCTCTTGATAATTTCAAGCGAGAAATTCTTATGGAGGGGAAAATGCAACAACTCATAATTTTATGCTTAGTAATTAATCGTACTTAATCATTTAATCGAAGGCTAATTGAACTAGTGACTTTAAAGAAGAATGAATTGTCTAGACTCAATACCTATTCCACTGCATTCATAATGTCATTTATACATGAAATGAAATAAAGTTCGCTAAAATTTAATAAGAATATTAAAATGATAAGAAAAGTGAAGGTAGTAGGAAAACATTCACTTGACAAGAATTTTGTTAATTCTTTCCAAAATGAGGAGATAAGCTTCATTATTTTACATCTCCTTCTTCTCGATTTTTCTCTTAAGTAAGAATTTATCTTTTCTAACTTCATATTTCTATAACCCTTTCATATCTTAAACAAAAATTAAAAAATAAATACCTAAATTCTAGTTGAAGAATTCCCATAAATCAATACCATCGATTTTATGTTTTGGATAAGCTAGAAGTCAGATCTTGGGAATCAAAGGAAAACCTCAAGTTGGGTTCATCTGAACTTGGAATCCTAGGAGATTTGGTGAGTGGTATCTATACTCTATGCTATATGATCGCTGTATATTTTGTAAATCATGATAAATACTCAAATTTTGATTAGGGCTTGAGTTATAAACTTCATTGGGGTTTTAGAGATGAATTAATGAATGTTTTGAAGGAGTTAATTATTGTAACATCCAGAAATGTGAACACTTTATATTTAAGTACAGGAATTATTTTAATATTTGAATTATGAATTTAATTTTAATTAAATGGATTTAATAGCCTTATTAAACTCATTTAATTAATAAATAATGATGGTAAATTCATTTTGTAAATTTGTTTACATAAATAAATACTTTAGTGAAAAATTAAAAACGTGATCGAAATTTGTTTTTTCGATTTTCAATTTTTCATCAAACGAAGTTGTTGCAACATTGTTTTATACACACATTAATATTTGTTGTGCACACATACAATTAATAAAAATAGGTTAACGCTAGATAATAATTATCGGTTAATGAAGGTAATTAAAGAGGAAGACTTTTGCTACTTTTTATGTGATGCGATGGAAGGCACATGGGGGGAGTGGCGTGGTGAGGTTAAGAGGGGTGAGTGTATAACTAAAGAGCACCTCCTTGAATTCTATAAAACGAGCACTTTACTTCATTTCCACCTTTACACTTTCCATTTTCTTCATTTTTTATAATAAAACTATGTCAAAACATAACTTTTCCTCCTCTAAACCATCGTATAAGCTTAAAATATTATTACCAAACCTTTCATTTAATCAAAAAGCAAATTTGTTGCCAAATCCCCTTTATCTTGCTTGGGGCGTGAGTTCTAGGTGGTGTAGGAGGCTTGGACGTGGGCTTTTAGAGGGGATATTTGGAGTTGAGATAATTTGGTTGAGGGTAGGAAGCAGGTGTCGTTGATTTGTTATGGTAGGAAGTGGTAGCTTCATCTTTGATATGGAAGTGAGTTAATCTCACTTTAAAATGGTTCTAAAAATTGACAAAATGTTGTAAAATATAAGTTGTGATTTATGTTATTTATATATTTGTATATTTCTTGTTTAGATTTAGTTCTCACTTGGAAGTGGATGGCATAATTGACCATTATTTTTCAGTGGAAAAAAGCAAGAGGAAGTCAAAGTGAATTCGTAAAGAACAGGTTGCTATAAAACACTTCGAAGAACATATATATATGAGATTTACAGGGGACTTTTCCAGAGTTCTCACAAATATTGATTTACTTTTATATTTGTGTTTCTTATATTGAATTTTTATTAAAATATATGTGCAATTGTTTGGTTGTTCGTGAAATTGTCATTATAGCGATTATCACTTTATCAACGCTTATGAAATCTCTTGTTTCAATATTTTGTTTTGCTCTTGTGCTTGTGTTTGCATCATTAATTATTTGGTCGTGGTTTTGTTCTTTAAAATGTTAATTGAACAAAGTTTTGATAGCTTGGAAAGGTTATAACATCTAAATCCAAAGATTTTTGAAAGTTAGAAAGGATTTGGTCGCATTTTTGAAGTTCAAAAGTCAAGTTTTAAAACAACTTTCAAATGAGTTTTGTTGATTCCAAAATTCTCTAAATTATTGAGAATGCATACTAGACTTGTAGTATGTTATTATAAAAATAAAATATAGTATTTATACTTTATAATAATATGGAGAAAATTCCAATTTGAAAAGGATCGATTTAATGGAATTTTCCGCTCTTTTTTAGAGGCAGTTTTGCGGCACTATTTCCAACTTTTATGAAAATGGTTTTAAACTTGAATTTTCTTCTTAAATAATTTTGAAGTATCTTACTAACCAATATTGAAGTGTTTGAAGGTGGTTTGGAATTTATATAAACATTTAAAAGAAGAAGTTTTTATTTTGAAAATAAGGAAAGGAAATGGTTTTGAGTTTTAATCTATATTAAAAACTTGAGATTTTTCCTTTAAGTAATATTTGAAATGGATGTTTGAAAAACTATATTCCAAGTATTTTTTGAGTTTGTTGAAAGTGAAAAGGAAGCATGGATCATAACACCGTTGTTGTAATAAATGTTTTCTGAGAATTGAGAAAGAAGCCATGGATTATAACGTTTTTGTTATAATAAATGATTTCGTTAGGTTATTAAGAAAACTTGTTACTTGGCTTAATAATTATTGATATTCTTAAGTCTTTGGAGGAGTTTGATTTCAAAGATAATAATAATTTGATTTATGAATGATTTTTTATACATGGAAAAGTCTTTTAAAAGACTATTTCAAAGATAATGTTAAGTGTTATTGGTTTTGGGTTTATAGTAAACAATATTTTAATGACATTTATTTTTATCCCTTCTTTTTGATACACTTAGTAATATAATTAGCTCTTTAAAGGAATATTTTAAAGAAATGCAATTAAAGTGTTTTATAAATATTTGTGATGTAAAAATCAAGCACGAGTGTGAGTCAAATGTTTTAAAAGTTTGATTAGTTTATGGAAAGGATTTTTCTTATACTTAGTACCAGACATCAATAAAGTTAATTCATCACTATCTATTAGATTTATAAATTGGAGTGTCTAGGCAATGCCAGGAGCAACCGGTGCCATGACTTACTTGGCTTCGTTTCTAAGTGAACGATAGTACGAGATGGATATCAAGGTTTGGTGGTAAGGATAATAAATTTAATATCCATAAGAAAATATTACTTATATGGAAAGAATTTAAGCAATACGTAACAATAAATGCCGAGGTATGGAAACTCATCTCAATCTCGAAAGTTAAGAATGTACGTCGAGTTAAGGTCTCGGAGGCAATAATTCCCCAATTTGTATGGCTTTATTATTAACAGAGGGATAACACAAGTTTGAAATCGATGAGTGGTGATAAACATATAAGATTTAATTTCCATAGACGATTGTTTTTATTATTTCTAATAGTTAATTTATTGAATATCAACATCCTTCTTCGAGTTCCATCAACCTAAGACGATTTGTTGCTTGTTTGGAGCATTGATATCCTTTGTTGGAAATGACCAATTAAAGGGCAAGTGGGGGCCAAGAAATGTGGGGTTGCTCCTATTATGGGATTATCATATCTACTCTAGATTGGTTATGGAGATGTGAATTACTCGGATACTCGGTAAGGTTGGCAGGTCCGGCTTGGAGGTTTCCAAGAGACATCGTAGTTCTCAAGTATATAGGTATACATTCGTTGATGGGGTGCACCCTCCTAGTCATTGTTGGAAAAAATTCATTTTCTTTGTTTTGATTCAAATCTTTGAATTGTTTTCTTAATTACATCGAGAATTGCCTTATGCACTTCTCTATGTTTAATTATTTGTGTCCATTCTTTAAGTTTGGATTTCAATCTTGTTTGTGCCCATTCTTTCAAGTTTGGATTTTATTCTGATTTGTTTCGATTCTTTCATGTACGGATGTTGTTCTTGTGAGATAAAATCTATTCTGTGTTTAGCGGCACGACCTCACAGAATATTATATGTTCACCATGTTTCTTGAATTTTCTCAGTTGGTTTCCAAGACTGATCCGGGTGTTATTTTATTATAATGCTTGGGTCAGACCAAATTTTTTCCAAGTAGTCGTTGGTGGGACATGGATCTTATGGAGTAGAGCTGGTTGTTCACGTACCATGATATTTTTGTTTTCCACTATATTATCATTATATCTATCATCAATTGTAAGGTCAGGGACTTATAATTGTCCAGGCTGATGAGGTTCATTTTTAACTCTGATACACCATGCATCTTAGAGTGATAGTTTTTACCATCTTTGTTGTATTATATTTTATATTCCGCTGTGAGATTCTATTTCTCATGTTCATTTTCTTTTCTTTTACCTTAACAATCTACCTTTCCAACACTTGGGTGCTCGACATTAGAATATGATGGATGTATTGAGTACCGACTTTCAAAGGTCGAAAAGGTGGGTCGTTACAACTATATAATTGAATGTGTTAAGTAATTTGGTATCAATTATATTATGTTTGGCTTGATTATTGGTTTGAGAATTGATAGAGTGGTTAAGAGATGATTTGTGACACATGAAAGTGTATAGTTGAAATGGCGAATCAAGTGGTTTAACTCAAAAGGTGATGAAACCGATTCATTGCCAAAAGTCATTCATCGAGTGTGAAATTTCACTCGTTCGAACGTTAAGCGACTTAAAAAAGTGTGAATCTGTATCGACCAATGTGCTAGGTGATACAGAGCCATAATTTGAAGTCGTGATGGAGAAAGGTGAATGCTTATAACCATACTTGAATAGGTGTAGTGAGATGTTGTAACATCCCCCTACTTGGAGGCCCAAAACTAAGGACTATGGATGCTGCAGTCATCCATAGTTACTAATCTTCAACGACCAAGTATGGCGGTGTTAGATGCATTGATATACAGATCACAAGGATATGGAAAAAAAACAACAATTCAAAAAAAAAAATTTCCACATTCAGACTAAAACATTTCATGTTCATTACATAATCCTAAAATACGTTAACCACGCTCAACAAAATATAATTATTATAATTATGCCAAGTGCGACATATGAAGATGCTCCCTTGGTTGATCAGAGTATATAGTAAGGCTAATAAATCTGCCTTTACAAACAAATACACAGCAGAAAAAGAAAACTCTAAATAACTATCTGCCTCCTACACGCCTCCGGAAGCTTTATTCGTCCAAGAAGAGAAACTGGAAACCCTAAACCTCAAACTACTCAAAATCAATTGAATACCCAAGAGTTTAAGAAGAAAACAAAAACTTCGAGTCAAACATAAAGCCTGGTATAAATAATAATCTAACATCTCAATCCTTTTTAGATATCTAGTGAGAGCACGTTGCCTAGCGGAACGGGTTTTCCCCTCACTAGTATCATAAAACCTTTTGAAAACGCTATACTGTGCTCCTGCATCCACAATCGTTAAAACATAAATTTTCAAAATATTACAACGATATGCATAATTGAAAACAATTAAGATTTCCCAATCCTCATTTAATATGACACCATGTCCTATTCATAGTTTTGTTGGGATCACTAAGGACATATAGACTTCTTCTAGTTAACTTAACTAATTCATGGGTTCCCCTGAACCTATTAGTCATATCTATCACTAATCATCTTATCCTAGTTTTCATGGGTTGACTAGGAACCTATGGACTTATCCTGTAACTCAATTCACATCCTAGTTTTCATGGATTGATTAGGAACCTACTAATACTTCCATTAGCCACTTTTTTATCCTATTTTTCATGGGTTTACCAGGAACCTATTGATTAATGTCAACTCTTAATCCAGATATAGTTTTCATGGGTTCACTATAAACTATTTAGCCCTGCTAGCTATCCTTAATACAAAGTTTTCATGGGTTAACTATGAACCTTTTGGTTTATTCCAATAACTACTTAATCATAGTTTTTATGGGTTAACTATGAACCTTTTGGTTTACTCCAATAACTACTTAATTATAGTTTTCATGGGTTAACTATGAACCTTTTGGTTAACACTTAGGCATCCTATATTTTTGGTCACCCTGACTCCTTGGATGCAATTCTACCCATTCGGTAGTTTAAGTAATTTACATTCACTATTGAGTTAAACTAGCTAGTCCTTCTACCCCTTTTTCTCCAAAATACAGTTATGAGTTATCATGTGAATATATTCATATGTGAAGAAGCAAAACAACAATTTTCCAATACCATACCTGTGGATATAAAGTCCTTGAAATATATTTCATAAAACATAGTTAGCACACTTTAACTTATATCTTTATCAAGGCAATACTTCTTCAAAATCACACTTAAAGTCATTACAAGTCTCCTTTATATAAACCATGGGTTTTCCTTAAAAATTTAGAGTATGGGTCTTAAAACCTTTCGACATTGTCGAAAGCTACTATTTTCAACCCCTCTGAAGGGTTTTAATCCTATCTTTCTAAAATAATACGCTCCAGCCCTCTTTATACTTTAAAACACTTCTTTCCAAACCCTTCAACCCTATTGAAACTTAAACCTTTCAAAAGTATTGAAAAACCTTTCAAAACCATTAAAGTGCAAACCTTTCGAAATAAATTCAAAATAAACCTTTCGAAAACTCACTAGGTTCAATTTGAAGCATGTAGAACTTCCTTTGGAAACCTTCCGACTTCAGTGGAAGTAACATTTCGACTTTGTCGAAAGCTCTACTTCGAAAGCTATAAAACATGTCATTTAAAACGATAGGCCTCTACCTTTAAAACAACTCCTTCGAAAGATTTGTGTTATACTTTAATTATGAAACAAGGGTAAATCATATAAGTCAAAAGCTTTGATACCTTTCAAAAGCATTGGAGTAGCAGCTGATTTTAAAATAAGTAAACCTTTTGATTTTGTCGAAAACAGCGACTTCGAAAGGTTGGAAAAGCGGCAATAACCTTTCGACTGTGTCGGAAGGTTCAAAATAAAAAAATGATAAAGCGGCAATAAATTTTCGACCGTGTCGAAAGGTTTAAAACCTTTATTGTAGATAATCGGCCTAGTCCAAAGAAACCAAATCGAAAGCCCGTTTTCGAAAGCAAGCAGGTGTAAGATTTTGGTTTATAAAACAAACATACCCAACCTCTTTGGCAACCAACTTTTCGACTAAGTACCCATCGACCTTGTTCAATTCATTACGTATTATGTTACCATATGCATTGAACTTTGACCTTCTCAAAAGCTATAACCTTTCGACTTTGTCGGAAGGTCTGGGTCGAAATGTTTGATGCCTAAAATGGCTGAAACATGCTAAAAGAAAGATTTTCTTGTTTTTAACTTAAAATGGTAACTTTTAAATTAACTTGCCTTTGTTTGTAAAATTCTCATTGGGTTGATAAATTCTTCTCAAAAAGGTGTTGCCACTAATTTCATAATTTAAATAATAATTTTATTTTACAAAATGCCCCTTCTCCTTAATTAAATATATAAAACATTTAAGTCCCATGTCTTAAATAATTTTATATATTCATCAAAATACATATGAAAGTTTTGGAAAAATCCTATAAAATCTATTTTAATATGTTTTCCAACATATAAAAATTTCGAAACCAAATAATTATTATTTTAGCCGTAAATAATTTATAACCCAATAAATCATTTTCTTCACTCACTTTAATTCAAAAAATTATGGAAATTGGAACCATCTCCAAAGCAATGTTTTCTATAACATATAATCTTCCTATGGCATTTAAAGATCTTTCATCTTGGATTACCCTAAAACCATGTAAATCTCCATTTTAACAACCTTGTTTAATCCATATAAATTATAAGTCAAGTATATCATCATCCAGTATATCATAAAAACAGATTTACCCTAAAATCTGAAACCATATGATCATGAAACAAAAATAGGGATGTAAAAATTATTATTTACCTTATATTAGATAAGGAAATTGAAGTTTGGTTGAGACTGATTTCTTCTAGCTTGATCCTAAGCTTTTACTTTGATTTTTCTCTTCTCTTCCTCCTAATGGAAGGCCTTGCTTGTTCTCACAGTTATAATTTTTTTAAAGTAAAATGAACATGCATGACTGTGAAAGATAGTATGAGGGTGAGAAATATAGGCGGCTATTTACCCTAATGCCCATGTGTTCAATTACTTAACCATTTATACAAGTTCATTGGATTTTAAATAAGCACAACCACCCAATTCATTAATCAACCTCAGTTTCCTTATCTATATTATTCTATTTAATTTATTCTAATTAAATCTCCTGAATAATATTAATAAAATTAGGGGTGTTATAGCCTCCCGTCCTTAAAGAATTTCATCCTTGAAATTCAGTAAGGACTAACTAGGAAACATAAAAAACATCTATAACATCTCCTAACAACCATACTATCCTACTTGACTAGGAATAAGCTATATAAGTCTAATATAGACATACCATCAAAGAATATCAGGCCTCTCGAATCCTGTCTACTGTCTCCCAAGTACAGTCTTTCTCATTGTCGCTCCACTGAATTTTCAGTAACTTGACTGTCATGGTCCTGAATATCTTCTCATCCCTTGCTACAGTTTGAATTGGATGTCTAACAAAAGTTAAATCAGGCCCCACTACCAAATCCTCCTACTCTGTCTGAGGAATAATAGCCTCTGGATCGTGGACATACTTACAAAGTTGAGACACATGGAACACACTATGGACATCTACCAAACTGCTTGGTAGTTCAATTTGGTATGCAAGCTTTCCAATCATTTCTATAATCTGAAATGGTCCAACATATCTCGGGGCCAACTTTCCCAACTTTACAAAGCGTACTACACCCTTCATTGGTGATATTTTAATAAAAACCCTGTCTCCCAACGAGAACTCTACGTTTTTATGTCTCTTATTTTCGTAGCTCTTCTGTCTGGATTGAGCTTTCTTCATCCATCCTTGAAGTAACTTAATCTTTTCTGATGCCTTTCTAACTAAACCCGAACCTAAGATCAATTTGTCTCCGGTTTCTACTCAATATGCTGGCAATTTGCATGGCCTTCCATACAGAGCTTCAAAAGGCACCATTCCTATACTAGTCTGATAGCTATTATTATAGGAATTCTCAATCAAATGTAGCGATCTTCCCAAGATCCACCAAAGTTCAATAAACAAGCTCTCAATAAATCTTCGAGTACCTTATTGACTCTCTCTATCTGCCCATCCGTCTATGGGTGGTATGTTGTACTCATCTTGAGCTAGGCACCTAATACCTCTTGTAGACTCCTCTAAAATTCGCTAGTGAGTAAGGCATCTCTGCCGTTGACTATGCTACTAGGAATCCCATGAAGCCTAACTATGTTCTTCATGAACAATTTAGCCAAAGTAGGAGCTGTTCTGGTTGACTTTACCGGAATGAAATGGGCACTCTTGGTCAGCCTGTCCACAATAACCCATATGCTTTCATTTCCTCTCCATGACCTTGGCAACCCATATAAAATCTATCGATATTGATCCCATTTCCAAACTGGAACCTTTAGAGGTTGAAGTAACCCACTCAGCTTCGGATGTTCAGCTTTCACTTGTTGACAGTTTACATACTGCCTAACCCACAAGCCAACATCCCTCTTCATGCCTTCCCAATAAAAGCTTCTCTTCATATCTTAATATATCTTGGTTCCTTTAGGATGAATCGTGAACTTCGATCGATGACATTCCTCTAGAACTTACCTCCTTAAGTTCTCTATATTTGGAACGCAGAGTCGTCCCTTCTTTCTAAACCATCCTCTTTGGTCAAGACTATAATCCTTTAGGTCATCATTCTATGATCGTTCCTCAAGCCTTCTAATTCTTTCAGCTAAAACTGGATCTTCTCTTTGCTTAGAAGCTATCTTCTCGATCAGCACTGGACGAACTTCTAAACAAGACAACACGGTAGTACCTCTACTAGAAATAGTAGTCAATCTTAACTGCACAGCACAACTGGCTCAGGCTTCTAGATCCTTCCATTCTGCCAACATCGCTAAGACCACATTCTGATGTCTTTTATTGAGAGCATCCGCTATCTTATTTCCTTTCCCAGGGGTATGTTCCATACCAAAATCATATGCAGCCAAAAACTTCAGTCATCTTTACTGCCTCATGTTCAACTCCTTCTAAGAGAATAAATGCTTCAATGACTTATGATCGGTAAATAACTCAAATCTCTCTTCCCAAAGATAATGCCTCCAAATCTTCAAGGCGAAAATCATCCAGCTAACTCTAAGTCATGAGTAGGATATCTAACTTCATGCGGTCTAAGTTGCCTAGATGCATAGGCAATAACTTTGCCCCTCTGCATCAGCGCTGCTCCCAATCTAGTGCCACATGTAGCAATGTATACTACCATCCCTTGGTTACCATCGGGAACACTGGCTCATTGGTTAACAAATGCTTTAACTTAAGGAATGCTTCCTCACTTTTATTGGACCAAACAAACTTCACATCTTTCCTAGTCAACTTAGTCAAAGATGCTGTTATCCGCGAGAAATCCTTAATGAATCTCCGATAATAGCCAGCAAGTCCAAGAAAACTCCCAATCTTGGTTACTCTCTCCGGCCTTTTCGAATTATTGACATCTTTGATCTTAACTGGATCGGTTGCCAATCTGTAACGATTGCGATTTTTCGTTGCCGAAAAACCGAATAGTTATGGGTTTAAGAAAAAGAAAAGAAGAAGAAAGAGAAGAAGATAGTAGAAAATAGAGAGAAAAGAAAATAGAACGGAACAGAAAACAGAAAATAGAACAATATCAGAATCTCACAATTCGCAGCGGAACAACATATAATAGATAAATGAATAATCTTTAAACAAAGAACTATATCAGTTATTACATTACATTACATTACATCATATCATCAGAGTGTACAACAACAACAACAAACAATGCAGCGGAAAAAGAAATACTATATAAACTAGTAATACGCCATGCCATCCAGCAACTCCAGAATATCCAGAATATCCTGATAAACCTGTCTCTTGACTGCCCGTGTGGAAATTGGTGGGCACCCAGAGTTTAGGAAGGAAAACAATAAACTCCGAGTCAGTCATAAGACTGGTGTGGGAACTCAAAACAGTTTATTTATCTTTAAAATCAAAATAGAGGAATATTTTTAAAGTCAATTCGCAATGCTTTTAAAAATGAGACTACCATAAGGCCTCCCACACACACACACAATGCAAACGCAGAATCGGAGGAGATTTCTCCTTATGATAGTCAAAGATGCTTGATACGCATTAAAAAGACATTTGATATTATTATTAGTGCATAGTGTAGGAAAAATTCATTTCGAAAGTAGAATATAAATCTTAGCCAACATACGACCGTTATCGTATGCCTACTATAGCTAACTATGTTCAATAGCAGGTTACCGCCACCTTCCATAGCAGGTTATACAACTAAAACCGTACAAGTCTCGTATTGTTTCTTTGGATTTCCAACGAATGATCAGGCCAAGGAACTTCCCATTGCCACATGAGAATGCCTCTGGATGGACATTCCCGAGAACCAAACCGGATCTCTACCAACACAAGGCCGGGTTACCCCTAACTGAGTAACAACTGACCGAATATGCCATCCCCCTGTCCTTTGGGACCTTTCACCGAGCGCTCGCAATTAATTCACACAATCATAAAGTGTTTTCAACATGAGTAAGTATCTGGGCTCCATACCATGATACCACCCTTTTCCAGAAGGAAATGCACATATCCTAAAGGGCGCTACCCCTTATAACCTTGCCGCATCTTTCCAGTTTTGACCATTCCGGGGAGTGAGGCTCGACGAAGTTTCGTCCACAAAAACATACTTTATACAAAAGCCATGCTTTGGGTCAACAAATGATCATAGAAATGATCACCAAGATAGACGATCAAACAAATGATCCTATCATAAATAATCAACACAATGATCATTTCACAGCAACACTCAGTATGTCACATTACCAAATTGGGAATATATCGCTGATAACCTTCAACTATATAACCTCTGAGCTCGTACGTCTCAGAGAAGGGTGTTAAGCTAAGAGAATAAATTCTCCGCCACCAACAGAAATATATTTGAAAGAAATCGGCTTTATATCTCAATTTGTAATGTCAGACACACAATCCATACAAGTCTGTTCCGGGCTCAAACAGAACCGAAGGCACTTACAAAGAAGTCCTTGCAATCCGAATAATCTTTAATCACGTTCGGATTTCCCATCACATATGGAGATCTCAATATCGGGGATCAGCCAGTGCAGAGACAATCAACAAGAAACCCTTACGTTTTCAAAAATATCCGGTCTTCAACACCGATCTTCGAATGCAATTCATAACGACGTATCACATATTCGGAATGGGTTATACGACCCCAAGGTCCTTTCCCGGTTAACCCGAATAGTGAGCGCTTATTTTAAAAAAATAAGTGTGGCATTCAATTTCAAGCAAATCACAACAAATACCTATTTAAAGGTAAATATTGATAGTCGGTTATTGAACTATCAATAGATATGCCAACATCACCAGATTCCAAATAATTTTCCAAATTATTTATTTTCCAAAAATATCTTTATAAGATATACATTCTCCATTATTTAAAAATAAATCAATATTTATTTTTAAACTCATTTTCCAAATTTCATTTATAAATTCCATATTGAATTTACATTCCAAAATATTTATGAATATACGATTTCCATTCAATTTCTAATATTCATTTTCAATTTATCTTCAAAAAGATAAATTCCAAATATTCACTTAATATTGGAAAAACATTTCCATACTTATTTATTTATAAGTAATCCACAAGCCTTTTTATTTTCTACACTTAGAAAATATTTAATATACTCTAATCGAAATTAAGTATATATTTCATTCTTTAAGGAAATCATTCACTTAACCATATTTATTTGGGCTAAAACGAATGTTGCGTAAAACATCGTTACGACAACCCAAAATCACTAGTATAGGGATTCGAAATTAAAAATAGATATATAAATCCCAATACTACACAAAACATTTCCTTTCGGAAATTATTTGCTATAACAACAGTGTTATAGTCCACCATTTCCTTTTATTTCTCGAAAACATCTATTTCAACAATAAATGTTGAAATCTATGGTTTCGAATCTCAACACCTTTTAAAACATCTTTAGATCGTTTTAATTCTATTTAAAACATCACATTCAAAATAATTTCTTTAACATATTATTCACTATTCAAAAACGTGAATATACTTGTTAACCAATTTCATCATTTCTATTCCTTTTATTTTAAAGGATTATTCAATGTCTAAACATGAATATAACTCCATTAATAAATTACAACAATTTTACTTATCAAAATAAGTCGTTGCGAATTTATAAAACAATGTTTATAAATTCCATTTCTATTTATTTTATAACTACTTCCTCTTATAAATTTCCTTTATTAACTTATTCGATTTATAACTCAATTATATACCGAAAGTCCATATTATAAGTTAAATGCTTATAATTTATTTGTTTACAAAATCGTTCCTTTAAACTTCATAATTATAAATCTTATAACTTATAAGATTCATTTATTTATCCAAAATCTATTCTTTTAAATAACTTTACAAAGTTTATAAACCTACTGTTTATAAAATTCCATTTATAACTTCACCGTTATAATTCTATAAATTTCATTCATTTATGAAATTCGTTCACAATTCATTCTAACACTTATAAAAGCTCGTTTTATAATTCCAATATTTTTAATTTATAAATATCAATTTATAAATCTTTTAATATAAAACAATTTATATTACTATTTTTAAAACGTCTTTAAACTCTTTTATAATTTCATCATTTGATTTATAAAATAATCCAAATTTATAAATCCTATTTTTAAACTTTTTATAATAAATTCAGAAATCCCAGTTTAAACTATTTTATAAAATTATTAATTCAAATCTTCAAAAATCAACTTTTAACTGTATTTCTCAAAGATCATAATTTTTATAACATTAAAATTATAACGTTTATTTATTTAAGATGAATCAATTTCAAAAATATTTTATAAACGTATATTTCCAAAAATCACTTTAGAAATCAAAATCGTTGTTTTTAAACTTCAAAAATTGGATCCGATGATGCAACACATCAATAGTCAATCACGACTTTCAAACATCATATATCATCCATGATAAACAATCAAATATCACAATATATGAAATCAAATAAATATTTGTGAGGAATCCAGTTGGATCCCTCCAACCTGTTTCCCTGCATCCACAGACATTAGCACAATACCCATTCCACTTCGAGGTATATCGCGGTATATGGGATTTTATAAAATATTATCCGCTTACTAACGGCGCATAGGGTCTTATCCGCTATACAATGCGGGAAATCAATCAACTGCAATATATACATATGCCAATATATATATATATATATATTGCTATATATATAATATAATACCAATTCCACTTCGAGGTGGAATATCGCGGTATATGGGTGTAATAAATAACCTCCGCTTACTAACGGCGTATAGGGTCTATTCACATCCAATATATATATATATATATATATATATATATATATATATATATATAACAATCATCATACAAGCATTCAATCAACACAACTAAACAATTTTAAATCTAACTATTTAAAATTTAAATAAATCCTTTAGAGTGAGAAGTTCTCACCTTTGCTTTTATTAGTAATCCATTTCCCTTCTTGACTCGATTTTCTTGATTTATACCTTGTATAAATATTATACACAATTTATTAATATTCGAACAGATCGAATAATAAATTTTCGTTCTTGGTTGTTAAATAAATCAATAGTTTTATTTAAATCAGTTTCTTCTTTAATTAAATTTATTTAACTAAAATTTAAATTTCCTTTTAAATCAAATTTATTTAACCAAGATTTTATTTTAACTAACAAATTCCTTTTTATTCTTAAAACAATTTCTTTTAAATAATTAAATTTATCTAGCTAATGATTTTCTCAATTTAATTATAAACCACAATTTTCCTTCTATTAATATCTTAAGATAATTAAATAGATTAAGTTTAAACTGATACATTTAATTTCTAAAGAAATCTCTTTTAACAAATTTACTTAACAAAACTAAATTTAAAAACTAAAATTTTTTTTTTCTTACCAAAAATTATATTTTTACTGATTCTCCTTTTATATAAACCTTTCACATTCTAAAATAATATCCCTGTCTTTAAAATTTTAACTTCAAAAATTATCAAATCAATTTGCATGAATATTTATTTTCATTTAACAAATTTTGTTTTATCTAAAATTTTATCCTAAATATAATAATCTGAACTACTATTTATTTATTTATTTATTTTTTTAAATCTTTTAACAACTAATTCTCCTTTTATACCATTGTTTATATAACCTGATTTCCAAATTTTCTTAGAATAAAATATTAACTAAAAATTAACTTTCAAACTTCTCTGTTTGTACTGTATAAGTTTAAATACTTATTTCTGAAAATATCAAACAAAATTTTACTTTACTGTATAAGTATACAAGCATTCAATCTCATTTTTTTTTTAAACTCAAACTGTACAAAACAAAAAAAAAAATATCTTACAATAAATCGCGACCCCAGCACCAAACGTCGCCACTGCCATCTCGACATCAAAAACCATCACCGAACAACCATCGCGCGCGCCGCCTCACTGCGCCTCGAGCGAGCTTCAACCTGTCGTGTTTCCTTTGCCTCGAAATCGCGCCCCAAATCTACCCTTCGTCCCCCCTATCCACGCGAGTACCCCCAGCCGCGCCTCCTTGAATCATACGCCGACGCTTCATAAATCGCGACGTCGCCCCATCACCTCATGCGCTTCGATTTCTGTTTTGATTTGGGGGGGAGAGGGAAATGGACGCGGCCATTGAAGTTTTGAAGCTTTCGAATTTTTTTTTTATTTACTGAGGCTTCGGCCATTTGATTTAAATTGAATGAGAGTGAAGGGGGCTTCGGTATTTTAAAAGAAAGTGGGAGGCATGGGTTACACGATCTTTCTTCGTGAATTTAGGAATGAATTTAGGGAAGAGAACGTGTGTTAGTTTGACCAATTTAAATCTTAAATTTAAACTGAATTCGATTTGATTTCGACGCGTTTACGTGTCGTATGCTCACATACAAACTCAGAAAAATACGAAATTTGAAATCCGGTAATAATTCAATATTACGGACCCAATGTAACTGGTTTCGTTGAATTCCGAGACTGTGCCTCGGACGGCTATTTTTAAATATCGATTCAAACGATATAATTTCAAAACTGAACAAATCACTTTCAAATTAAATTCTGAAGTCTCTATAATCTTCAAAATTATCAATATGAATTTTACAAGCCTTTGAAATATTTTTAATTGGCTTAAAATTGAAGATTCAAATTTTTTATTCAACTTCAATAGATTAAATTCTATAATTTAATCGCTAAATTCATTCTGATAATTTGAAATTCAATTCAAACCATCATTCAAATATCTAAAATTAATTAAATATTCTCAAATTAAATTGTTCAAAATTCTGGGTCGTTACACAATCCCTCCTCTAAAACCATACGACCAAGAAACTTACCTCTTTCTTCCAAAAGTGACACTTGGAAAACTTCGCCTTTAGCAGATTCTGCCTCAGCGTCTCCAACACCATTCTAAGATGAACCTCGTGCTCTCTTTCATCTTTAGAGTACACCAAAATGTCATCTATAGATACAAATATGAACCTATTCGAGTGCTCTCAGAAAACCTGGTTCATCAAATCAACAAAGAATGTAGGCGCATTAGTCAATCCAAATGGCATCACCAACCATCATATGAGCAACATCTAGTCTAAAATGCCGTCAAAGAAATGCTATCCTCCACCACTCGTAGTTGATGGAACCTCATCGCTAAATCCAATTGGAAAAACACTCTGGCTCCACTTAACTGATCAAATAAGTCATCTATCCTTGGTAGAGGGTACATATTCTTGATCATCCTATCGTTTAACTTACGATAGCCGATGCACATCCTTTACGATCCATCTGGTTTCTTAAAAAACACCACGGCTACTCCCCAAGGTGAACTACTTGGTCTAATAAAATTCCTTCCATCAAGATCCACTAGCTGCACTTCCAATTCCTTCATCTCCGTTGATGTCATTCTGCTAGGTGGTCCACTGACAGGTTTAGCTCTCGGTACAAGGTCTATCTGAAATTCGACAACTTGTTTCAAGGGTAATCCAGTGATCGGCTCAAATACATCTGCAAATTCTCTCACCACACGAACCTGACTAAGCTCATCTCCAACCTACATGACACTTAACAAAGCATAGACACTCTTACTGGAATTTTCCACTGAGAAGATGATTCGGTTATGACTACCTGGGTGCCTCAATGATATTTCTCGATCCTGGCAAAATATCCTAGCCTCATATTTACCTAACCAATCCATATCCAAAATGATCTCGAAATCTATGAAATCATAAATATACAAACTATATGTAAATTTATGACTTAACAAATCAAATCCTAACTGGTCACATAAGAGTTGCGTTCCCTCCTATTCGATTAACAGCCCTTAAGAAAGTACCAAGGTATGTGGGTTCGATACATAACCTATCAACCAAATACTGAGATATAAATATATGTGATGCACCGGTACCAAAAAGTACCCTAACTGGTATACTCTAAATCAAAAGCATACCTTCCATTATGGTTTTCCCTTTTCCTGTTGCAGTAGACCTAAAAGAGGATGGTGGTCCAACGGCAAACACCTTCCCTCTATCCATCCTGACTGACTCCGGACACTAGTTCTTATAATGCCAACTTGGTCATAGTTGAAGCATTTCACATTCTTCTTCTCGGTAGGCTTCTTTCCCTTACCAGTTCTTCACTCGTGGGCATAATGACCCGTCTTATCACAGGTATAGCACACCAAATCAGCCTTCACCTTCTTAGTGGCCTCCATTTTCTAGGCTCCTTCCTTCTCAAAGAATTTCCTTCCCCGCGAACCCTGGGACTCCACTGGCTTCTTCCTAATGGAAACAGAAAGCATTTCCTCATGGCAGACGATCATCTCCACCATCACGTGATAAGATTCCCTAATATTAGCCATAGCCATCCTGTCTAGCTCTGGCCTCAAACCTCTAATGAATCTCTCATTCCATCTGACATCAGTGTCAACCAAAGCATAACCATATCGAGTAGCTCGTCAAACATAGTAGCATACTTGATTACAGACATCTGTCCTTAGACAAGATCCATGAACTTCCTCATCACTCACAACTTGGCAACCTCAGACAAGAACCTCTGCTCAAACCTCCCCCTGAAGTCAGCCTAAGTCAACTCTTCCTCTGAAACTCCGACTGTCACACTGTTCCACAAGTGAAGAGTTAACCCTTGCAACTTTCTAGAGGCTAGCCTTCTCTTCTCTCTATCATCTAAGCCTAAACCTGTAAAGATTCTCTCACAGTTCAATAGCCAATTCTCTACTTCAACAGCATCTTCCAATCCAACAAACGTCTTCCTCCCAAACTGGTACAGTCTCTACTCAGCTTATCATAGTTATGTCCAACTGGAACTATAGGATTAGATCCTCCAACATTACCACCATCCTCTGCTTGCAAAATATTAGCCAATAACTGATACACCATCCCCGCATCTACTAGCGAATTTCCAACACCTACATTGGCCTCAGCATTTTGGTTAGCATTAGCCTGTCGACCTTGGTTCCTCTAGGTAATGGGTCGACCATTTATGTTGGTTATGGTGCTTCCTCCACCTATATTTCCTCTTCTATTTCCTGCCTCCGTATCCTTTTTCTCGTATATCTGCATACGAGCCTTAGTAAGATACAGAAGAACAGTCTACGAGAAAAAGGAATACATACCTAGATAATTTTTTATGTTCATTAAAACACTTAGAATAATCCCAAAAAATATATTTTAATATGTTTCCAACATATAAAAATTCAAATCCAAATAATTATCATTTTAGCTGTAAATAATTTATAACCCAATAAATCATTTTCTTCACTAGAAAATTAATATAAAATCCAGATTAGTTCAAAAAAATTATGGAAATTGAAACCCATCTTCCAACACATGTTTTTAACAACATATAATTTTTCGGTGGCATTTAAAAATCATTTCATCTCGGTTTTACCCTAAAACCATGTATATCTCCTTTTTAACAACCTTGTTTAATCCATATAAATCATAATTCAAGCATATCATCATTCAATATATCATAAAAACATATTTACACTAAAATCCGAAACCATATGGTCAAAAACAAAAATAGGGATGTAGAAATTATTATTCATCTTAGATTGGATAAGGAATTTGAAGTTTGATTGAGATTGATTTCTTCTAGTTTGATCCTAAGCTTTTACTTTGATTTTTCTTATGTTCTTCCTAATGCCCGGCCTTGCTTGCTTCTCATGGTTTTAATTTTTTTTGAGTAAAATGAACATATATGACTAAGAAAGATAGTATAAGGTTGAGAAATATGGGTGGCTATTTTCTCTACTACCCTTGTGTTCAATTACTTAACTATTTATATAAGTTCATTAGATTTTAAATAAGCACAACCACCTAATTTATTAATCAACCTCAATCTCTTTGTCTACATTATTCTATCTAATTTATTCTAATTAATCTCCTGAATAATGTTAATAAAATTAAGGGTGTTATAGATGTCTTGTGAAGTGTTGCTTTTATTTACCTTACGTGTTTGATTGGAATGAAGACACATAACAATTTGTAAGAATTCATGATAAGATATATCAAGGCCAAATATAATTTTAAGATCATTGCAATGAATGAAACCACTTGTCATTTTGGAGCTACGGGTAAAAGGATATGAGCATTTGAAGTTTGAGAGAGTAAAACAGGTTGAGTACAACCAACAGGTCGACTGGTGGGTCCCAACCATCGACTGGCTTAGTTCTTGGTCAAACTAGAACACTTATAATGCATTTTCAAGGATGTTTAGCCGTATTAGTACCAGGTAACCAATTGACTGAACTGTTGTACAGTTGACTGGTCGACCTGTTCGATTATTCGTTGCCTAGTTTGGATGAAACTTCAAAATGCGATAACTTTCATCTATCAACTTGGATTAAGGCATGCTTTGGACTAGTATTTATAATTTTTTGAGTTCTGTAATCTATGAAATTTTAGTGCATTTTGAAATACTCCAATTTGAGTTCAAAGTGGGACCCACTTTAGTCCTAGTTGGGCATGTATACCAAAAATTGGAGGTTCAAAGAGAAACAAGGACAACGTATATTATTGAATGAAAAGAAGTCATAAGTGATGCTTGTGATGCATTTTGATTCATATGGTGACTTTTGTAGGGTCTTTCAATGATTTTTGATATGGGACACTAGGTATTATGATATATGATTCCATATGATAATTGAAAGTATGGAGTAAGTTCGTATCCCTTGGATATGGCCTTAGGATTAGATGTTCATAAAACATTTGTGGCATGAGCAGTTGCCATGTAAGTTGTGTATCTTTGGGTGACTTCAAAAGAATATAGGAGACATTTTATCTCGGCAATGTAGGACTATAAACCTCAGGCTATGTTGTAGAAATGGTTATAGGTCCACAGGTTACTCTCCCTTAGTACTCATGATAAAAAATGGTAGTGGTTACGCATTAAAGCATTGTAGTATAAGTCTTAAATTATTGATTGTTTTTAGTGGTTTTGACCTTACCGGGAGGCACATGGCCCACTAGTCTAGTATGTGATGCTTGGATCGTTATTGGTGCAATTATGTTTAATTTATGATAGTTTAATTATATAGCTAGCACTATAGAAGAAATGTGCTAACTTATTGACTGTAGGTGAACATGCAGATTGATGTATGGTTTTAGTATCTTGAACATTACCATTTGGTATCATACATGATATCGTAGCATATCGGTAATCAAGCAAGTTAGTAATATTTCCTTTTTATAAGACTTTATGTCTGACCCTCTCTTTGTTGTTGTCTCTTTTGTTATATATTCTTTGAGTATGTGGACTGGAAATGGGGCTACTGCTAGCAAGAGAGAGCTTACAGAGCCATAGCTAGTATTGACGCTATGTTTATATCTATCCAGTTTTGATGTATTGACATTTACGCTATATGTGTTATTCTAGGATATGTATTCCTATGTATTTTGATATACTTTTTACACTCTATGTATGGTATTGGATAATGTATATTGACATGTTATGCATCTATTCTTCTTCATGTTTATGATTATATTATATTTTATATCCTTCTACTGTGAGAATTAGTTTATTATGATAGATATGCTATATGATTATATTGTGTTTTGTATTTTCCCCTTGACGGAATGTCGTCCTTAACACTGTTGGGAAATCTGGTTTCTTATATGCAGGAGTTTTGGGTGTTGTGGAAGACGAGTTGTTACACTTTAGATGATAAAATTATTGTCATTCTAAGTTCGATAGAAAATCACTCAACTGAAATTTTGTTTTATCCTCGTTTTCCTTATTTCATCGGAAGAAGTTTAGATGTTGAATGTACATGGTTAGTTTCATGGACATGAGATCGATTTTCAATGTTATGTATTTGTAGAGATTCATATAGGCATTGAAAAGTTCATTTTTTGGTTTTGGGAAGAGAACATTGACCAAATAGTTGAATCAACTAGTTTGGTCCAATGTAAGGTTTCGCTTTATGTCCTTGGAAGTACGGCTTTACCTATGTTTAATATGATCATTGTTGTAACACCTCATAATTTTACGATATTAAATAATTAAATTATGACAAAGTTAAGGGTATACCCAATATGTAATACCCCATTTTCGTACCCATACTAACAAAGAATATTACATAGTAATATTGCCTATTAATACGGAGAATAAGGCGAGATATCAGCGACTGCATGTGAATATTCCCTTGGGCTAACACCGACACATTTTATTTCATCTCATGAATCACATATGACATGTATGAATTTGAAACAAAGTAATAACATATTGGCTATAAAGATTAGAACAATATATAATATATCACAAAGAACATAGAATCACATAACACAATGGAATATATAGTACAAATGTGAAGATATTACATAAGTGAGTCTACAAAAGTATAAATACTAGACTCACATAATACATATATACGACAAAGCATAAGACTCATGCCAGAAGAATTTACATCAAGGGTTACTAAATCAAATAAAAGACATACACGAATACAAGGTCTAATACATATAACATATATGTGTCTACCTCCAAAGCTAATCCAATATCTAAGCTCAATGAGTCCCTATACCTGAATGTCTCAGTCTGATCTGAGTATTAATACTAATAAATGGGTCAGGTTATTTCTAATTCAATAAAAGTGAGATCATAAGTGTAACATAAGTAAATTTCACTAATATGGTCATAACTATATAATACGCCGACATCCAAATAATAAGCGGCATAATCATAATAATACACTAAGTCATAAAAACATATCATGCCTATCACAAGTAATTATTTCAAATACGGTGAATCATATATCTCAAAAATCAAAATTACAAATTAGCCCGAAAGTAAGTCAATACCATAAGACAAGCGTAAAAGTGAGTCAAAACCAAAAGACAAGCATGAAGCAAATCAAAACCTAAAAGACAAGCATGAAAGTGAGTCAAATTAAAATCTCACAAAATGAATCATAAATCAAAGGACACGCTTGAAAATGAGTCATCAAAAATGAGCTTGAAAGCACATCGAACCTATCTTAAAATGAGTTATACTAAGACGAGCCCGAAAGCTTTTCGAACCCGCCTGAAAACGAGTTATAATAAGATGGCCTGAAAGCACCCCGAACTTGCTTAAAAACAAATTATAGTAAGACAAGTACGAAAGCACGTCGAAGTGATCATTGCTGATTGAAAGTGTAAAATACTTTCAATTAGTAATCGAACTAGTGTCGCCTAACTACCCCATAACCTGTAGGTGATACTTGAATATTTACTAAAAGATCGTAGATTCAACTCAAGTAAAAATTCTATTAAATGAGTCGAAGAGTTAATCGATAAAGTGATATAAGTGTTGAATACCACCTACACTACTAAACCGCTTAATTAGAGTTCTCATTATAGAAATAATAGTTTTATATAGAAATTACTTCTTTTAAAATCATTTAAATATTTGTCGAATGACTATAGAATCGACGTATTTATCATATGAGCTAAAAACCTGAAACTTACACACACAGATACACACACACACACATACATATATATATACCCACATACGTATATATAGTTCGATTCACATTTCAAATATCACTAAATCCTATAAAAGACTTTTCTATCAAAATATTTATAAGTATAATTTACCACCATAATTTAAACCTTGAATTTGAAGATAAGAATCACACTTATAATTTTATATAAACTACAAAAGTGATTTCTAAAACTATATTTTAACATAACCAGTTTAAAGATAATTTCCTTTCAGATTATATGTATTTAATATGTATGCATATATATATATATATTATTTTAAATAAATTAGAATAATGAAATTCCTAAAAATATGATGCTATCGAAATTCCAGAAATCATAGAAATGAAGAAAGCTATCATTAATATTTTCATAGAATAAAAATTCTATGGTGTCACAGAGTAAAAGAATCAAGGAATCAAAATTGGGAAGAAAATAGAGTATAAATCAAAAAATGGTAAAATTGCCTAAAGCACAGGCTCTAGAACATACGACCATTCGACTGCAAGTGGTCATCAGTGGTAAACAACGTTCGATTGATTCGAATGCCTGGAGCCTATAAACTTCAGGCATCATCTCAGATGACGGTTGCAATTTGACTCCGGCTACAGGAAATTTTCTCTAAGGGAATGATACATCATATAGGTCCATACATCAATAGCAAGCATCGCATACATCATACAACTCATATTATAGCCTATAACTTTCATTTAAGATAGAAATATCATTTTCAGCAACAATTTATAACATAACGTCATATTTAGTCAAACATGCTTCTAATTATCACACTCAATTATTTACAACAACAACAACATGTAACAAAGAATATAAATAGCTATGAGAACTACTCACATTAACATCCAGAAAAATTTCCAAAACATAAAAATTACAAGAAGCTCGATCAAACATGATTGGAATCACACAATTTCAATTTAAAAATTCTTGCATGGGTACAATACCATATTTTCTAATATATATGAAAAACATAGCCATAACAGAATTTTAGCTTGTTCGCTTATGCAAATGGCCCAAACAAGCGAGTGAGCACACAAAAATCAATGAAATACCTTCGTGCACCTATACTTATCTCTAATATACATATTAGTATGTAAAATAAAACATGGAAAATAAAAACAACATATAAATATCTTTATATCGCAAACTTATGAACTCATGCAATAGCTCATGCACCGGCAAACATAAACATGTGAAATTGACAATTTTTTGGAAACAGACTAAAATAGAAAATGCAAGTCATGGAATTAGCTTGCCAAAACATTTTATGGATATAAAAATAGTTTGTGCATCAGTTGTTATTTCTCTACACAAGACAATTTGAGTATACAAAATCCAAGATGATATTTGACCTGAGTTGCAACAAGTATTTATAATAGCTGGGCTCAAAATTCTTAAAAGTGGTTCACATGAAAGTTACTCCTTATCCGCTTAGCGTTCTGGCGAATATAATTTCGTTGAAATCAGATAAGAGAGTCGGGGGTTATGACTAAACAATAGAAGGCACACGCTTAGGTTTTTCCAAAGAAAGCTAGAATTTAACCTTGATTAAAATAGGTTTTAAAAATAGGAAAGCTCAAAATTTTAGAAAAAGTTTTGAATAAAAGTTATTACCTATTAAATTATCTTTCTAAAAAGAGCATGAATTTCAAAGTCAAAGTAGGAATGAATGAGTTATGATCAAAATAGTAAGGTACGCCGGCTCCGATTTGCCATATGTAGGCCAGACTTCAACTCTGTTTTCAAATGAGTTTTAAAGATCGCAAATTTCAAACTTTTCAATTGTGTTCAAGACCAATGTTGTTCATCGTCAAATTATCTTTCATAATAGTGTAAAATAAAAAAATTTGACCTGAAATGAGAAAGATATTATCAAAAAACTAAGGTTGATTGTTGCTAGACAATGCAACAGCAGGTCCGGATTTTGCATCTCTTTTCGTTTAGCTTTAAAAACAGCAAACCGTAGAATTTTCCAAATAGTTCTAGCAATGTTTTTACTTATTACCTTACCTTTCAAATAAGGAAAAAAAGAAAAAATGGGGTCAACGAAGTGACCCAAGAACTATAAGGGGTTTGAATTGAGTTTAAAATAAAAACTTTGACAAAATAATTCTTCCTCATTGAGAAACAATTTCCGAGCATTAAAACACATCATTTGGAAAAGCAATACATACAAGATGTAGATGTTCAAATTCTTTTTTCGAAAATTGCTTAAACAGATATTTACATCATAAGTTAACCTTTTAATTCAAACCATCCACAAACAAATATGTTAAACAATTTACATTACCATTCCATAATTATACATACATATAGTAGTTCCAATTGTTTCAATAATTATTATATCATGATATAATAATTTCATCAATTCATAGATAGTTAATTTATACTTGTTTGCAAGAGCAAATCTCAAATGATTTACTAACATATAAAGTTATATACAATGACTTACATGTGAATAAATAAATAAATATAACTTTAAAACATTAATCTTATTTTGATTTAACAGAAATCTTCCTTTTGAAAGAGATTTTTAAAACATTTTACCATATTATAACTTCTTTCAAAAATAATTTATTTTTGGAAAGTATGCTATCAAGTATAAATTTTCACATCCAATTTTATTTGAAATATAATACAATGATTTATGTAAAAAATTCCAGTTCAATTCATAAATAAAATTGTATTCCCTTTTTAAATAGAACATATTTAAAATTCCTAACTTATAAAAGATAATTCTTCTTTGATTTATTTGTACTCTTTCATTTATAGGCATAATTTCTACTTGAACTTCGTTTGCAAATTATTTCAAGAATTAATATTGACTCAATTAAATATTTTACAAATTCTTATATACAAATAAATCCATTATTTCCTCGAGAACTTTTTAAAATCGCTTTCGAATAAACATTTTTTTCCATAATATTTGCTTCCATGTCAAACATCACTTTACACAAGATATATAGAAATCATAAATTTTTTACTAGATAACCTTTTTAAGAAAATATTGGTCATCCCCATAATTATTACTGGACAAGTAATTGTTTTCTATAATATAAAAAAATATTATGTCCATCTCAAAATTATTTAAAAATTTCTTCACATATATATTCATTCAATATTCATAACAATGCACAAAATCACTCACATATCATTAAATTTGCAACAACCTTTTACTTTTATGAATATATTATACTTTCTAATATTAAAAGGTTATCAAATTATTATTTATAGGTTCTAATAAAATATCATAGTCATTTTCAAAATATAGTTCATAATACTTTCCAACATTTTATTTCTAAAAATTTATTTCCAAAACCTTGTTCCAAAACATTATGTCTAATTGTCTCATCTTAGCATTTAGGAATCCATATCGATAATGTAACAACCCGCTATTTTGGACTGTTCGCATCCGCACATGTCAGACTTGAATAATTCAAAATACCGAATTGTTAAATTAAATTTGGCAAAACTCGGATATACAGTAAATAAATAATCGCAGAATCACAGACACAGAGTAATAAATATGCAGCGGAAGCAAAAGATAGTTGTTCATGAAGCTACTATATATATAACAGATTTAATAAGTTACAACAAAAGTATCGAATACAAAAGTCAAATACAATAATCAGGATACATCACTGGAATCAACATAATATCTGAAAGCTGGATAGATAGCCGGATCTCCTAGCGAAGCTCCAACTCCAAAAGTGAGTCTCATAAGCTGGTACTCTCAGTCTGACCCGAGCGTAAAGCAAAACACAAAACACTCGAGTCAGGATTAACATTCTTATATCAATAAATCCAACTCAAGTGAAATAATAATTGCAATACAAATAACTCAAAGGATGTTGGAATAATCATCCTCTAAGGATCAGTTAAACTATCTACTACGTAGTAATGTACGCTAAGTAGATAATGTCTGTCAGTAATATAAATATCAAAATAGTGTTAAGGCGTTACCATTATCCCCCTTAACACATTTTATATAAGCGTTATAGTCTATACAGCACTGTAAACTCCACCGTAAACTAGTGGGATATCAGGGAGTACTCCATAGGTATAACACAAAACAAATTCGTAGTGGTCGCGTATATAGAGATACAAGTATGACAAGGCACATGAGGCAATACCCAAGGTAGTGAAACCACCATTTGCCTGATCCAGACTGGTGAGAATGCATCGCCGCAACGAAAAATTGGGCTGTTACACTCTCCCCTCTCAGAACTTTTCGTCCTCGAAAAGGAAGAAGGTAGGGGAATAGAAACAACCTGAAAGAAAACTAAATTGAAACTTAAATTAGAATCATTAATCTAAACAATAAAAATTCAATTTTAAATTAATCATTGATTTCATCTATTTATACTTAAAATTTTAACATTTATTTATTTACATATTTACTTGTATAATATCCCTACACTAAAAAAAGAAAAATCATTCTTTTTTTTTTCTTTCTCCAATTTTTTCACAAGGTATTATAACATTCTAATTTAAAATGTTTAATTTTAGTCCAAATTTGAAATGGTAATTTAACTTTATTTTTAAAGTAAATTTACCATTTCCCAAAATAAACCAAATTCCCCATTTAGTTTCTTCTTTATTCCAAACTATAATTAAATTTATTTTTCTCAATATTTTTCTCATCTATGTCAAATATTTTTCTCAATATCTAAACTATATAAATTCAATTTAAATTAATATTCAATAATTGATTTAATTCATTTGATTTTACAAAAGTTAAATCAATCTTAACTATTTCCAAATTAATTATCTCATTATCCAATTATTTTCTAAAATCAGAAATTTGTATAGTCATTTATAATAATCATCTTTTATTCAACAAATTTAATTTTCTTTATTCCAGATTATTATTAAATATATTCTGCTTAATATATCTTATCGCACATATTAAGTAGATTATATTTAATATAACTATTCCAATATATTTCTAAATTTCCTTTAACACTATTTGATATTGTATATTATTCAATTATTATTTTATTTCTATTTACCTCTATTTGTCTTGTTGTAACTGAAACTTTAAGTGTATAACATTTATTATAACCACTCAAATTTTTATTTATAAAATCCTTTTATATTATACATTATCCAATTACATAGTTAATTTCTGAATGATTTAGGTAAGTTATATTGGCATGCAATTTATACAAGTAAAATTTTCCAACTATATTATTCAAGTTTAAATATTCATTCCGAATTTGACTTTATTTTATCATTAGAATCACCTTTTAACATAAATTTATGAATTAAATTTCCAATTAACTTCAAACCCTTTAGAGATAAATAAATACATACATATAGTATATGTCAAATCAAATTTAAATCATATATCTATATATATTATAAATTAAGTCATATTTTAGAAATTCAAATTAATTAAATTTTTGAAGCAAAACTACATCGTGGTCTCTTTACTTCGATACTCGAAAATGAATGTCGATGATGTTGTAGTCATCACCGAAATTATTTTCCAGCAACAAAGAGAAGAGCACTAATTTTTAAAACTTTAAAATTCTTTGGAAACAAATTTATATTCGAAAATTATTTAAATAATAATATATCCTTTTAAGACTTTAAACACAAGGTTTGAAACTATCGAAATTGAATTCTTAAATTCTTATTTTAAATTCATTTTTGTTTCCAAATAAATTTATAACCATGCTTATATTCAATTATTTATATAAGACAAAACCAATGGTTTACAAAACAATAAATAAAACCAAACACTATTATCTCTAAACAACTAGTTAAAATTTGAAAATTATACTTATATATATAATATTAGATTTTTCCCAAATAGGAATAAATTTTTTTTTCAAACAAGGATAGAGATTCAAATTTTGAAGGACTCAAATTAAAGAGAATTTTGATTTAAAGATAAGTTGGAATCAGAAGATCCGATGGTTAAATAACAGAATAAGAAACCAGATAAGTTTGTATAAATCGCGGGCAACCTTAACCTGGTCAACCGTGACTTAAAGAGTCAGATCGATGTGAATTTTCTGGGGTAAATCTACATTCGATCTGAAGAGATAGAGTTCAGAATAACCAAAGATACTAGTATCTAAACCGAGGATAAATATAAATCTCCGGTGAATCAATGCTAGTTGTAAAGGAGTTTCACCGCATATTAGAATATTAGCGAAACCGCCAATTCACTATAAAGATCATCCTAAGTGGAGTTATGTGATACTCCCGAATCGAAAGAAAAATAAATAGTGAGGGACACGAATGAACTTCGGAACCGCAGGGAACGTTCCAAAATTCAAAAAGGAAGAGATTCAAGCTCGAATGAAAGTGATTCTGTAAATCAAATTTACCATACATTCTAAGTTTTGCCTAGAGCCAAAGCTCTGATACCAGATGTAACGACCCGGTGTTTTCAACCATTCGCATCCGCACATGTCGGACTTGAATTGTTCAAAATACCGCGTTGTAGAAATAAATTTGGCAGAACTCAGAATATGCAGTAAATAATTAATCACAGACACAGAATCAGAATACTCGCAGCGGAATTTAAAAATACTTAGTGGTTCATGAAGCCACTATAAATATTCTTACTCAAGTAAAATTTACATAGTCTTAAATCCAAATATAGTTTTAACTTATCAGTAAACAGTCCAAATGTCCACTAGTCTTGATTTCAAAATTTTAGATAAAGAACTGGAAAGGAAGTTTGCCAGCAGCTTGAAAGTGATCTACAGAAATCCTAGCTCCGGGATGAAAACTGAACTGCAACTCAGGCTGACCCGAGCGTAACATAAAACATAAACACTCGAGTCAGGACATACATACTTATATAGTGTAAGCTAATTCAAGTGTACTGTAATATAGAGCAAGTAACTTAAAGGATGCTTGGGACCGCCCATCCTCTAAGGATCCGTTAAACTATTTACTATGTAGTATATTGCGCTATTATAATAGTGTCTAATTGTAAAATAAACTTACTTTTTAATAGCGTTAAGGGGTTACCCATATAGCCCTTAACACAAATAATGCCAATAGTCTATACAGTACCGTAATACCTCCTGATCGGGAAGCTACCAGAGGATACTCCATAGGTACGACACAAATAGAAACTCGTAGGAGGCTCGCTATGGTAGGTGACACGGCACAACTAGGCAATGCCAGGGTAGATATACCAATTGCTATCCGGACCGGTGGAAACGCGTAGCCGCAGTTACCGCCCACCTCGAACAACACTCCCAAATCAAAGGTGCGCACCAAAACAATCACAGGAGTAATAGAATGGCATACGAAGAAGTGCGTTCGATCAGAGGTGCTACCTCATTAATCCGAGAATCGCTCCTGTTTTAGCCACCTTATGCCAACTCACGGGAGTCGGGTCCACGTATTTACCTTAAAGGAACCATCACCACCATCCTACTTCATTCTGGGATCTCCACCGCGTACACGGTTAGTCAAAGTGGTTTTTGGTATCGACAGAGAGTATGTCCATATCCGATCCCGGTCTCTTTGCCAACCAAGCGTTATTATAACCCGTGGTTACAGTTTAAAATGGTATTCGTACTTTAAAATCAAAATATATCTCAAATTCCTTCAATATCAAATATTGATTTAAACTTTCCACTTTATACATACTTTTTAAATTTATTCAATTTATTTGGAATTTATTGCCTTTTCCAAATTTTAAAGTTAAATTCTTCCTTTAAATCCATCAAAAAATCAATTTCTTAAAATTTTTCTAATTACATATTAAATTCCAAAATTTAAACCTTTTTCCCAAAATTAATTTCCATACATTTTTAAAACAATCAAATTCCAGTTTCTGCAGCACTTATGAAATGCTACCTAAAGTTTATGGGTTAAACAGTCCAATTTTAAAAGACAGCATTTAAATGCTGTAATAGGTTATTAACTTATCAATTTAGTTTAAATTCCAAATACAACTTATTATCAATTATTTCTTAACTGAAATCTCATCTTAACAAAAATCCAGAATTTTTCCAAATAAGTTATATTTATTTATTTAAAATCTTAACTCATTCAAAAATCATTTTTAAATCTTTATAAAAATCCTTTAAATACATTAAACCACAATATTATAAACTTCCATTTAAAAATAATTTTAAAATATTTCAGAAAAATATTATAGGAACCACGGGTCTGTATAAAATTTTCTAGCCTAGGTCAAGTGATACGGATTTATATCATTTCAATCCGCAATTTTTACAAACCCCGGGTTCTATCATTTCAAACCTGCAATCCCAAGTTAAAATTAAACAGTTAACTGAATAAATGCATAATAATCATCGTTTTAGGCCTATCATTTCAGCCTTAACGATTTAAATTTATAGGGAACTTGCAGTGATGATTTAAATCAGTAAATAAACATTTAACAATATAACTGCAGAAATATTACAACAGATAAATAACTGATGAGGTGTCAATTTAAATGGAGTTTAACATCCTACGTTATATTACAGACAGATAACAGTTAAATAATAATTTACACATACACTTGCGATAATTCACAGAAATATAGGCATGTTTGTCTGGTGAGAAAAACTCACCTGAAGGCTGTAGAAAAAATTTGATTCAAAATGAAAATCCACCGGAAAAGAAACGAACAGAGAGTAACGATCAAATATCCCGGATGTCACGCCTAGATTCAAATCTATAACAAGATCCAAATACCGGATATGTGACTTTAGAAATTTACGGTCAAAGCAAAAATTAAAAATAGGACGAGAATTAGTTCGACTTGCTCGACCACTCCACTGGGTATACTATCAAAACATAACGAAACTTTTCCTACCCATTACTGAACCATGCCATTTCAAAAATCAAGGTAAAATTTACCTAAAGGCCATCTAAAACAAAATGGTGAAGTTTTTCTCCTATAGGCCGTGATATATGCATGTACAAGTGCATCCAATACTCTACTACCTACAGGCTTATGCACTGTCCCACACAACTATAAAGCATATTGCAGTTATATGCTTTTATATGCAACTAAACATTTCCACCTAACATCTTCTCTGTTATCTGAAGTATTACAGGCTTTCTCCCTTTTTTTTCAATCGAATCTTATATATATATATATATATATATATATATATATATTTTATAAAACATGCACGGATACATCATTTCTTCTTTAAAAATTTTACTATCATCAACGAATAACTACCCAAGTCAGTTACCTAAAACACGGTCAAGATTTCACTAAAAGCCTGCCTATATGATATGCCTATATGCAACTGAAGGCTCACTCACTATGTCAACATGTTATATCCTGATGAACCCTGAAAACTCTCTTTCTCTCCCTCTGTTATATTCTTCTTTACTCTCGTTTTATATTTTTTTTTATTTTTTTTTTATTTTTATTTTTTAAACATGTCTAACATCCTATGCAAAACAAAACTCACGCAACTCTCTGCCTACAACTTGCGTCTCTCTGCTATCTACCGTTACAAGATGGTCAAACATGCACAGATCATTAGTGATAAGTACATCCAGAATAACACTTACTACATCATAACTACACTAATTCCATAACCTAGCTTCCTACAGGTTATTGACCTGACTTGAATGAATTTGCAAGGTAATGCATTTCTCTTAAGACCTCATCATCAACACACATATCCACTGCTACTAGAAACAAGGTTTTTTTTTAAAATATATGTCTCGTAGGAAACTTGGCTGAGCACTAGAGTGGTAGTCAGGGTTGGAGTGGTCGAGCCAAAAGATGGGAAAGCAAAGGAAACAAAACTGAAGAAGGAAAACGGAGAGGATGCAAAAGAAGAAGAGGAATAGTAATATTACCTGATAGAAGCTTTTCTCCTTGTGGATGATGTTATGCAAGATGAGGAGATAAAATACGAACCAGGCTAATATATTTATAGAGGGGAGAGTTTGCTTTAGATGCAAGAAAACATATATACGTGAAGAAAATCAAAAGGGCTCGGTACAAAAATGGCAACATATCTTGGCATGCCTAAACAATTGATTGATAAAGCAAAATTTCGTACGTTCAAAAGTTTGAATGTGAATACCTTGGCAAGAGATTGAAAAAAAAACGGCAGCATTGATAGAAGATTGAACGTTTTGCAGATAAAAAATTGATTTGAGGCGAAATCAATGGAAAAAGAAAAAGTAAGCATAGCTCAGTGATTTATTTCCAGTTTTTATCTTGTTTGAATGGATAAGGCTCGTGTGATTTTAGGGACCACAGTTAGCAATTAGATTTGATTTTATATGCGTGATATTCATTGCCAGTTTATGAGTTTTGATTTCAACATTTTTTTTTATTTGATAGTTGCGTGATTGTAGATTGAAGAAACGGCATTTGGAAGAACTGATATTAGGCAAGAGATTGATTTTAGGCAAAAGATATTTGGATGTATAGGTATATACAAAAGTTTAAAATAAATTTTGACAGTTAAAACAAAAGTAACGTTTGTTATAAAAATCACTAACTGATATTTTAATCGATAAGTATATTTAAATATGATTTTTACTTTATATGCGTGATTATAGGAACGAAAAAATTTTATCTTGCAAAATAAAGGCAGTGGAAACAGAGAGATATAAATAGGAATGTGAGAATTTGAAAAGATAGGCAAGGTTAAATTTGAATGCATGAGTTGATTTTAGGCAATCAAATATATTGGTCCATTTAGGTTGCGTGAATAAATGAATACAGTGACATGCTCAAGAAACAAAAAGGTAAGAGGCAAATGTCAAAAATGTTAAAAGAATAAAATTTTGTGTCACGCGCAAAGGAATGCAAAATTGAATTTCTCTTAAATGATATATGCGTGATTTAAGAAGAAATATATGGTATGTTTAAATCAAAAAATGGAAGAGTTGATTATTATCATTATATTTTAAAGAACAGTTACAAACAGATTTGAACGTTTTTTTTTTAAATTCAGATTTGCGTGCTTTTTTTTTTTCTTTGATGCCTGGATATGCACGTTATTCCTCTGGATTTGAGATAAGGCTTGCGAAAATATTAATTGCCAGTTATACAAAGCCTTGGATTCTATACTTTATATGCGTGATTAAAGCAAGCGTTGATTTTGTATACAGACAATTGATACGATGTTTTAAATACATATCGATGTTGAAATATGATTTTTAAAATACGCCAACTGACGTAATATAAAACACCCAAAGTTATATAAAAATAACGTTTTTAATTTATACGTTTATTTTGTTACTTATACCATAAATTTTTACGCGTCCTTTAAACGCGAAATTTAACAGTTCATTAATACACTAAATTCTTCAAAATTATTACTTAACAACTTAATTGGTTTACACATATTATATATATATATATATATATATACAAAATTCCTTTTATTAAAATTCAAATGGAGTTGCCTTTTAACAAAATTAACCGTTTCACAACTTTTAATTTCCATATTTAGTATTTTAAGGAAATGGTTTAAATCAAATTATATATGTATATAAATTGGGAAGTAAATTTTACTGGAAAGAGAAAAATAATGGATTAAAATTCTATACGTTTTCTTATATATAATCTTATCTTATATATAATCTTATATATATATATAGTATTTATTCCCTAAATTTACGTGCCCTTTTTAACGCGTAATTTCCTAGTTCATTTATACACAAAAAAAATTCGAAATTCTGACCATGCTGAGACTCGAACTCGTGACCTGTCGTGAATAGCCCAGATGTCTTAACCACCTAAGCTATTAATGTTTTCTTAATTAAAACTTGATTTGGCTAGAAATTAAGTTATTTACCATCTTCGACAAAACCCCAAATTTCCAAATTAAAGTTAATTCTTAACCATGTCAAAATTTCAGAGATCTTATTATTAAATTAAAAATTTGGTCAATTGTTTTTTTTTTTTAGTCACTTTAAATAAACCCCAAAGTTTTTTTTTTTTAGAAAAATACAAGTGAAAAATACTTGTTAAAAAAATTGGGCTATTACACTCTCCCCCACTCAGAACTTTTCGTCCTCGAAAAGGAAGAAGGTAGGGGAATAGAAACAACCTGAAAGAAAACTAAATTGAAACTTAAATTAGAATCATTAATCTAAACAATAAAAATTCAATTTTAAATTAATCATTGATTTCATCTATTTATACTTAAAATTTTAACATTTATTTATTTACATATTTACTTGTATAATATCCCTACACTGAAAAAAGAAAAATCATTCATTTTTTTTTTCTTTCTCCAATTTTTTCACAAGGTATTATAACATTCTAATTTAAAATGTTTAATTTTAGTCCAAATTTGAAATGGTAATTTAACTTTATTTTTAAAGTAAATTTACCATTTCCCAAAATAAACCAAATTCCCCATTTAGTTTCTTCTTTATTCCAAACTATAATTAAATTTATTTTTCTCAATATTTTTCTCATCTATGTCAAATATTTTTCTCAATATCTAAACTATATAAATTCAATTTAAATTAATATTCAATAATTGATTTAATTCATTTGATTTTTACAGAAGTTAAATCAATCTTAACTATTTCCAAATTAATTATCTTATTATCCAATTATTTTCTAAAATCAGAAATTTGTATAGTCATTTATAATAATCATATTTTATTCAACAAATTTAATTTTCTTTATTCCAGATTATTATTAAATATATTCTGCTTAATATATCTTATCGCACATATTAAGTAGATTATATTTAATATAACTATTCCAATATATTTCTAAATTTCCTTTAACACTATTTGATATTGTATATTATTCAATTATTATTTTATTTCTATTTACCTCTATTTGTCTTGTTGTAACTGAAACTTTAAGTGTATAACATTTGTTATAACCACTCAAATTTTTATTTATAAAATCCTTTTATATTATACATTATCCAATTACATAGTTAATTTCTGAATGATTTAGGTAAGTTATATTGGCATGCAATTTATACAAGTAAAATTTTCCAACTATATTATTCAAGTTTAAATATTCATTCCAAATTTGACTTTATTTTATCATTAGAATCACCTTTTAACATAAATTTATGAATTAAATTTCCAATTAACTTCAAACCCTTTAGAGATAAATAAATACATACATATAGTATATGTCAAATCAAATTTAAATCATATATCTATATATATTATAAATTAAGTCATATTTTAGAAATTCAAATTAATTAAATTTTTGAAGCAAAACTACATCGTGGTCTCTTTACTTCGATACTCGAAAATGAATGTCGATGATGTTGTAGTCATCACCGAAATTATTTTCCAGCAACAAAGAGAAGAGCACTAATTTTTAAAACTTTAAAATTCTTTGGAAACAAATTTATATTCGAAAATTATTTAAATAATAATATATCCTTTTAAGACTTTAAACACAAGGTTTGAAACTATCGAAATTGAATTCTTAAATTCTTATTTTAAATTCATTTCTGTTTCCAAATAAATTTATAACCATGTTTATATTCAATTATTTATATAAGACAAAACCAATGGTTTACAAAACAATAAATAAAACCAAACACTATTATCTCTAAACAACTAGTAAAATTTTGAAAATTATACTTATATATATAATATTAGATTTTTCCCAAATAGGAATAAATTTTTTTTCAAACAAGGATAGAGATTCAAATTTTGAAGGACTCAAATTAAAGAGAATTTTGATTTAAAGATAAGTTAGAATCAGAAGATCCGATGGTTAAATAACAGAATAAGAAACCAGATAAGTTTATATAAATTGCGGGCAACCTTAACCTGGTCAACCGTGACTTAAAGAGTCAGATCGATGTGAATTTTCTGGGGTAAATCTACATTCGATCTGAAGAGATAGAGTTCAGAATAACCAAAGATACTAGTATCTAAACCGAGGATAAATATAAATCTCCGGTGAATCAATGCTAGTTGTAAAGGAGTTTCACCGCATATTAGAATATTGGCGAAACCGCCAATTCACTATAAAGATCATCCTAAGTGGAGTTATGTGATACTCCCGAATCGAAAGAAAAATAAATAGTGAGGGACACGAATGAACTTCGGAACCGCAGGGAACGTTCCAAAATTCAAAAAGGAAGAGATTCAAGCTCGAATGAAAGTGATTCTGTAAATCAAATTTACCATACATTCTAAGTTTTGCCTAGAGCCAAAGCTCTGATACCAGATGTAACGACCCGGTGTTTTCAACCATTCGCATCCGCACATGTCGGACTTGAATTGTTCAAAATACCGCGTTGTAGAAATAAATTTGGCAGAACTCAGAATATGCAGTAAATAATTAATCACAGAATCACAGACACAGAATCAGAATACTCGCAGCGGAATTTAAAAATACTTAGTGGTTCATGAAGCCACTATAAATATTCTTACTCAAGTAAAATTTACATAGTCTTAAATCCAAATATAGTTTTAACTTATCAGTAAACAGTCCAAATGTCCACTAGTCTTGATTTCAAAATTTTAGATAAAGAACTGGAAAGGAAGTTTGCCAGCAGCTTGAAAGTGATCTACAGAAATCCTAGCTCCGGGATGAAAACTGAACTGCAACTCAGGCTGACCCGAGCGTAACATAAAACATAAACACTCGAGTCAGGACATACATACTTATATAGTGTAAGCTAATTCAAGTGTACTGTAATATAGAGCAAGTAACTTAAAGGATGCTTGGGACCGCCCATCCTCTAAGGATCCGTTAAACTATTTACTATGTAGTATATTGCGCTATTATAATAGTGTCTAATTGTAAAATAAACGTACTTTTTAATAGCGTTAAGGGGTTACCCATATAGCCCTTAACACAAATAATGCCAATAGTCTATACAGTACCGTAATACCTCCTGATCGGGAAGCTACCAGAGGATACTCCATAGGTACGACACAAATAGAAACTCGTAGGAGGCTCGCTATGGTAGGTGACACGGCACAACTAGGCAATGCCAGGGTAGATATACCAATTGCTATCCGGACCGGTGGAAACGCGTAGCCGCAGTTACCGCCCACCTCGAACAACACTCCCAAATCAAAGGTGCGCACCAAAACAATCATAGGAGTAATAGAATGGCATACGAAGAAGTGCGTTCGATCAGAGGTGCTACCTCATTAATCCGAGAATCGCTCCTGTTTTAGCCACCTTATGCCAACTCACGGGAGTCGGGTCCACGTATTTACCTTAAAGGAACCGTCACCACCATCCTACTTCATTCTGGGATCTCCACCGCGTACACGGTTAGTCAAAGTGGTTTTCGGTATCGACAGAGAGTATGTCCATATCCGATCCCGGTCTCTTTGCCAACCAAGCGTTATTATAACCCGTGGTTACAGTTTAAAATGGTATTCGTACTTTAAAATCAAAATATATCTCAAATTCCTTCAATATCAAATATTGATTTAAACTTTCCACTTTATACATACTTTTTAAATTTATTCAATTTATTTGGAATTTATTGCCTTTTCCAAATTTTAAAGTTAAATTCTTCCTTTAAATCCATCAAAAAATCAATTTCTTAAAAATTTTCTAATTACATATTAAATTCCAAAATTTACACCTTTTTCCCAAAATTAATTTCCATACATTTTTAAAACAATCAAATTCCAGTTTCTGCAGCACTTATGAAATGCTACCTAAAGTTTATGGGTTAAACAGTCCAATTTTAAAAGACAGCATTTAAATGCTGTAATAGGTTATTAACTTATCAATTTAGTTTAAATTCCAAATACAACTTATTATCAATTATTTCTTAACTGAAATCTCATCTTAACAAAAATCCAGAATTTTTCCAAATAAGTTATATTTATTTATTTAAAATCTTAACTCATTCAAAAATCATTTTTAAATCTTTATAAAAATCCTTTAAATACATTAAACCACAATATTATAAACTTCCATTTAAAAATAATTTTAAAATATTTCAGAAAAATATTATAGGAACCACGGGTCTGTATAAAATTTTCTAGCCTAGGTCAAGTGATACGGATTTATATCATTTCAATCCGCAATTTTTACAAACCCCGGGTTCTATCATTTCAAACCTGCAATCCCAAGTTAAAATTAAACAGTTAACTGAATAAATGCATAATAATCATCGTTTTAGGCCTATCATTTCAGCCTTAACGATTTAAATTTATAGGGAACTTGCAGTGATGATTTAAATCAGTAAATAAACATTTAACAATATAACTGCAGAAATATTACAACAGATAAATAACTGATGAGGTGTCAATTTAAATGGAGTTTAACATCCTACGTTATATTACAGACAGATAACAGTTAAATAATAATTTACACATACACTTGCGATAATTCACAGAAATATAGGCATGTTTGTCTGGTGAGAAAAACTCACCTGAAGGCTGTAGAAAAAATTTGATTCAAAATGAAAATCCACCGGAAAAGAAACGAACAGAGAGTAACGATCAAATATCCCGGATGTCACGCCTAGATTCAAATCTATAACAAGATCCAAATACCGGATATGTGACTTTAGAAATTTACGGTCAAAGCAAAAATTAAAAATAGGACGAGAATTAGTTCGACTTGCTCGACCACTCCACTGGGTATACTATCAAAACATAACGAAACTTTTCCTACCCATTACTGAACCATGCCATTTCAAAAATCAAGGTAAAATTTACCTAAAGGCCATCTAAAACAAAATGGTGAAGTTTTTCTCCTATAGGCCGTGATATATGCATGTACAAGTGCATCCAATACTCTACTACCTACAGGCTTATGCACTGTCCCACACAACTATAAAGCATATTGCAGTTATATGCTTTTATATGCAACTAAACATTTCCACCTAACATCTTCTCTGTTATCTGAAGTATTACAGGCTTTCTCCCTTTTTTTTCAACCGAGTCTTATATATATATATATATATATATATATATATATATATATATATTTTATAAAACATGCACGGATACATCATTTCTTCTTTAAAAATTTTACTATCATCAACGAATAACTACCCAAGTCAGTTACCTAAAACACGGTCAAGATTTCACTAAAAGCCTGCCTATATGATATGCCTATATGCAACTGAAGGCTCACTCACTATGTCAACATGTTATATTCTGATGAACCCTGAAAACTCTCTTTCTCTCCCTCTGTTATATTCTTCTTTACTCTCGTTTTATATTTATTTTTATTTTATTTTTATTTTTTTTTTAAACATGTCTAACATCCTATGCAAAACAAAACTCACGCAACTCTCTGCCTACAACTTGCGTCTCTCTGCTATCTACTGTTACAAGATGGTAAAACATGCACAGATCATTAGTGATAAGTACATCCAGAATAACACTTACTACATCATAACTACACTAATTCCATAACCTAGCTTCCTACAGGTTATTGACCTGACTTGAATGAATTTGCAAGGTAATGCATTTCTCTTAAGACCTCATCATCAACACACATATCCACTGCTACTAGAAACAAGGTTTTTTTTTAAAATATATGTCTCGTAGGAAACTTGGCTGAGCACTAGAGTGGTAGTCAGGGTTGGAGTGGTCGAGCCAAAAGATGGGAAAGCAAAGGAAACAAAACTGAAGAAGGAAAACGGAGAGGATGCAAAAGAAGAAGAGGAATAGTAATATTACCTGATAGAAGCTTTTCTCCTTGTGGATGATGTTATGCAAGATGAGGAGATAAAATACGAACCAAGCTAATATATTTATAGAGGGGAGAGTTTGCTTTAGATGCAAGAAAACATATATACGTGAAGAAAATCAAAAGGGCTCGGTACAAAAATGGCAACATATCTTGGCATGCCTAAACAATTGATTGATAAAGCAAAATTTCGTACGTTCAAAAGTTTGAATGTGAATACCTTGGCAAGAGATTGAAAAAAAAAACGGCAGCATTGATAGAAGATTGAACGTTTTGCAGATAAAAAATTGATTTGAGGCGAAATCAATGGAAAAAGAAAAGGCAAGCATAGCTCAGTGATTTATTTCCAGTTTTTATCTTGTTTGAATGGATAAGGCTCGTGTGATTTTAGGGACCACAGTTAGCAATTAGATTTGATTTTATATGCGTGATATTCATTGCCAGTTTATGAGTTTTGATTTCAACATTTTTTTTTATTTGATAGTTGCGTGATTGTAGATTGAAGAAACGGCATTTGGAAGAACTGATATTAGGCAAGAGATTGATTTTAGGCAAAAGATATTTGGATGTAAAGGTATATACAAAAGTTTAAAATAAATTTTGACAGTTAAAACAAAAGTAACGTTTGTTATAAAAATCACTAACTGATATTTTAATCGATAAGTATATTTAAATATGATTTTTACTTTATATGCGTGATTATAGGAACGAAAAAATTTTATCTTGCAAAATAAAGGCAGTGGAAACAGAGAGATATAAATAGGAATGTGAGAATTTGAAAAGATAGGCAAGGTTAAATTTGAATGCATGAGTTGATTTTAGGCAATCAAATATATTGGTCCATTTAGGTTGCGTGAATAAATGAATACAGTGACATGCTCAAGAAACAAAAAGGTAAGAGGCAAATGCCAAAAATGTTAAAAGAATAAAATTTTGTGTCACGCGCAAAGGAATGCAAAATTGAATTTCTCTTAAATGATATATGCGTGATTTAAGAAGAAATATATGGTATGTTTAAATCAAAAAATGGAAGAGTTGATTATTATCATTATATTTTAAAGAACAGTTACAAACAGATTTGAACGTTTTTTTTTTAAATTCAGATTTGCGTGCTTTTTTTTTCTTTGATGCCTGGATATGCACGTTATTCCTCTGGATTTGAGATAAGGCTTGCGAAAATATTAATTGCCAGTTATACAAAGCCTTGTATTCTATACTTTATATGCGTGATTAAAGCAAGCGTTGATTTTGTATACAGACCATTGATACGATATTTTAAATACATATCGATGTTGAAATATGATTTTTAAAATACGCCAACTGACGTAATATAAAACACCCAAAGTTATATAAAAATAACGTTTTTAATTTATACGTTTATTTTGTTACTTATACCATAAATTTTTACGCGTCCTTTAAACGCGAAATTTAACAGTTCATTAATACACTAAATTCTTCAAAATTATTACTTAACAACTTAATTGGTTTACACATATTATATATATATATATATATACAAAATTCCTTTTATTAAAATTCAAATGGAGTTGCCTTTTAACAAAATTAACCGTTTCACAACTTTAAATTTCCATATTTAGTATTTTAAGGAAATGATTTAAATCAAATTATATATGTATATAAATTGGGAAGTAAATTTTACTGGAAAGAGAAAAATAATGGATTAAAATTCTATACGTTTTCTTATATATAATCTTATCTTATATATAATCTTATATATATATATATAGTATTTATTCCCTAAATTTACGTGCCCTTTTTAACGCGTAATTTCCTAGTTCATTTATACACAAAAAAAATTCGAAATTCTGACCATGCTGAGACTCGAACTCGTGACCTGTCGTGAATAGCCCAGATGTCTTAACCGCCTAAGCTATTAATGTTTTCTTAATTAAAACTTGATTTGGCTAGAAATTAAGTTATTTACCATCTTCGACAAAACCCCAAATTTCCAAATTAAAGTTAATTCTTAACCATGTCAAAATTTCAGAGATCTTATTATTAAATTAAAAATTTGGTCAATTGTTTTTTTTTTTTAGTCACTTTAAATAAACCCCAAAGTTTTTTTTTTTTTAGAAAAATACAAGTGAAAAATACTTGTTAAAAAAATTGGGCTATTACACTCTCCCCCACTCAGAACTTTTCGTCCTTGAAAAGGAAGAAGGTAGGGGAATAGAAACAACCTGAAAAAAAACTAAATTGAAACTTAAATTAGAATCATTAATCTAAACAATAAAAATTCAATTTTAAATTAATCATTGATTTCATCTATTTATACTTAAAATTTTAACATTTATTTATTTACATATTTACTTGTATAATATCCCTACACTGAAAAAAGAAAAATCATTCATATTTTTTTTCTTTCTCCAATTTTTTCACAAGGTATTATAACATTCTAATTTAAAATGTTTAATTTTAGTCCAAATTTGAAATGGTAATTTAACTTTATTTTTAAAGTAAATTTACCATTTCCCAAAATAAACCAAATTCCCCATTTAGTTTCTTCTTTATTCCAAACTATAATTAAATTTATTTTTCTCAATATTTTTCTCATCCATGTCAAATATTTTTCTCAATATCTAAACTATATAAATTCAATTTAAATTAATATTCAATAATTGATTTAATTCATTTGATTTTTACAGAAGTTAAATCAATCTTAACTATTTCCAAATTAATTATCTTATTATCCAATTATTTTCTAAAATCAGAAATTTGTATAGTCATTTATAATAATCATCTTTTATTCAACAAATTTAATTTTCTTTATTCCAGATTATTATTAAATATATTCTGCTTAATATATCTTATCGCACATATTAAGTAGATTATATTTAATATAACTATTCCAATATATTTCTAAATTTCCTTTAACACTATTTGATATTGTATATTATTCAATTATTATTTTATTTCTATTTACCTCTATTTGTCTTGTTGTAACTGAAACTTTAAGTGTATAACATTTGTTATAACCACTCAAATTTTTATTTATAAAATCCTTTTATATTATACATTATCCAATTACATAGTTAATTTCTGAATGATTTAGGTAAGTTATATTGGCATGCAATTTATACAAGTAAAATTTTCCAACTATATTATTCAAGTTTAAATATTCATTCCGAATTTGACTTTATTTTATCATTAGAATCACCTTTTAACATAAATTTATGAATTAAATTTCCAATTAACTTCAAACCCTTTAGAGATAAATAAATACATACATATAGTATATGTCAAATCAAATTTAAATCATATATCTATATATATTATAAATTAAGTCATATTTTAGAAATTCAAATTAATTAAATTTTTGAAGCAAAACTACATCGTGGTCTCTTTACTTCGATACTCGAAAATGAATGTCGATGATGTTGTAGTCATCACCGAAATTATTTTCCAGCAACAAAGAGAAGAGCACTAATTTTTAAAACTTTAAAATTCTTTGGAAACAAATTTATATTCGAAAATTATTTAAATAATAATATATCCTTTTAAGACTTTAAACACAAGGTTTGAAACTATCGAAATTGAATTCTTAAATTCTTATTTTAAATTCATTTTTGTTTCCAAATAAATTTATAACCATGCTTATATTCAATTATTTATATAAGACAAAACCAATGGTTTACAAAACAATAAATAAAACCAAACACTATTATCTCTAAACAACTAGTTAAAATTTGAAAATTATACTTATATATATAATATTAGATTTTTCCCAAATAGGAATAAAAAATTTTTTCAAACAAGGATAGAGATTCAAATTTTGAAGGACACAAATTAAAGAGAATTTTGATTTAAAGATAAGTTGGAATCAGAAGATCCGATGGTTAAATAACAGAATAAGAAACCAGATAAGTTTGTATAAATCGCGGGCAACCTTAACCTGGTCAACCGTGACTTAAAGAGTCAGATCGATGTGAATTTTCTGGGGTAAATCTACATTCGATCTGAAGAGATAGAGTTCAGAATAACCAAAGATACTAGTATCTAAACCGAGGATAAATATAAATCTCCGGTGAATCAATGCTAGTTGTAAAGGAGTTTCACCGCATATTAGAATATTGGCGAAACCGCCAATTCACTATAAAGATCATCCTAAGTGGAGTTATGTGATACTCCCGAATCGAAAGAAAAATAAATAGTGAGGGACACGAATGAACTTCGGAACCGCAGGGAACGTTCCAAAATTCAAAAAGGAAGAGATTCAAGCTCGAATGAAAGTGATTCTGTAAATCAAATTTACCATACATTCTAAGTTTTGCCTAGAGCCAAAGCTCTGATACCAGATGTAACGACCCGGTGTTTTCAACCATTCGCATCCGCACATGTCGGACTTGAATTGTTCAAAATACCGCGTTGTAGAAATAAATTTGGCAGAACTCAGAATATGCAGTAAATAATTAATCACAGACACAGAATCAGAATACTCGCAGCGGAATTTAAAAATACTTAGTGGTTCATGAAGCCACTATAAATATTCTTACTCAAGTAAAATTTACATAGTCTTAAATCCAAATATAGTTTTAACTTATCAGTAAACAGTCCAAATGTCCACTAGTCTTGATTTCAAAATTTTAGATAAAGAACTGGAAAGGAAGTTTGCCAGCAGCTTGAAAGTGATCTACAGAAATCCTAGCTCCGGGATGAAAACTGAACTGCAACTCAGGCTGACCCGAGCGTAACATAAAACATAAACACTCGAGTCAGGACATACATACTTATATAGTGTAAGCTAATTCAAGTGTACTGTAATATAGAGCAAGTAACTTAAAGGATGCTTGGGACCGCCCATCCTCTAAGGATCCGTTAAACTATTTACTATGTAGTATATTGCGCTATTATAATAGTGTCTAATTGTAAAATAAACTTACTTTTTAATAGCGTTAAGGGGTTACCCATATAGCCCTTCACACAAATAATGCCAATAGTCTATACAGTACCGTAATACCTCTTGATCGGGAAGCTACCAGAGGATACTCCATAGGTACGACACAAATAGAAACTCGTAGGAGGCTCGCTATGGTAGGTGACACGGCACAACTAGGCAATGCCAGGGTATACTATCAAAACATAACGAAACTTTTCCTACCCATTACTGAACCATGCCATTTCAAAAATCAAGGTAAAATTTACCTAAAGGCCATCTAAAACAAAATGGTGAAGTTTTTCTCCTATAGGTCGTGATATATGCATGTACAAGTGCATCCAATACTCTACTACCTACAGGCTTATGCACTGTCTCACACAACTATAAAGCATATTGCAGTTATATGCTTTTATATGCAACTAAACATTTCCACCTAACATCTTCTCTGTTATCTGAAGTATTACAGGCTTTCTCCCTTTTTTTTCAACCGAATCTTATATATATATATATATATATATATATATTATAAAACATGCACGGATACATCATTTCTTCTTTAAAATTTTTACTATCATCAACGAATAACTACCCAAGTCAGTTACCTAAAACACGGTCAAGATTTCACTAAAAGCCTGCCTATATGATATGCCTATATGCAACTGAAGGCTCACTCACTATGTCAACATGTTATATTCTGATGAACCCTGAAAACTCTCTTTCTCTCCCTCTGTTATATTCTTCTTTACTCTCGTTTTATATTTATTTATTTTATTTTTCTTTTTTCTTTTTTTAAACATGTCTAACATCCTATGCAAAACAAACTCACGCAACTCTCTGCCTACAACTTGCGTCTCTCTGCTATCTACTGTTAGAAGATGGTAAAACATGCACAGATCATTAGTGATAAGTACATCCAGAATAACACTTACTACATCATAACTACACTAATTCCATAACCTAGCTTCCTACAGGTTATTGACCTGACTTGAATGAATTTGCAAGGTAATGCATTTCTCTTAAGACCTCATCATCAACACACATATCCACTGCTACTAGAAACAAGGTTTTTTTTTTTTAATATATGTCTCGTAGGAAACTTGGCTGAGCACTAGAGTGGTAGTCAGGGTTGGAGTGGTCGAGCCAAAAGATGGGAAAGCAAAGGAAACAAAACTGAAGAAGGAAAACGGAGAGGATGCAAAAGAAGAAGAGGAATAGTAATATTACCTGATAGAAGCTTTTCTCCTTGTGGATGATGTTATGCAAGATGAGGAGATAAAATACGAACCAGGCTAATATATTTATAGAGGGGAGAGTTTGCTTTAGATGCAAGAAAACATATATACGTGAAGAAAATCAAAAGGGCTCGGTACAAAAATGGCAACATATCTTGGCATGCCTAAACAATTGATTGATAAAGCAAAATTTTGTACGTTCAAAAGTTTGAATGTGAATACCTTGGCAAGAGATTGAAAAAAAAAGGCAGCATTAATAGAAGATTGAACGTTTTGCAGATAAAGAATTGATTGTGATTTGATTTTGTACGTTCAAAAGTTTGAATGTGAATACCTTGGCAAGTTTGAATTTGAATGGATAAGGCTCGTGTGATTTTAGGGACCACAGTTAGCAATTAGATTTGATTTTATATGCGTGATATTCATTGCCAGTTTATGAGTTTTGATTTCAACATTTTTTTTTATTTGATAGTTGCGTGATTGTAGATTGAAGAAACGGCATTTGGAAGAACTGATATTAGGCAAGAGATTGATTTTAGGCAAAAGATATTTGGATGTAAAGGTATATACAAAAGTTTAAAATAAATTTTGACAGTTAAAACAAAAGTAACGTTTGTTATAAAAATCACTAACTGATATTTTAATCGATAAGTATATTTAAATATGATTTTTACTTTATATGCGTGATTATAGGAACGAAAAAATTTTATCTTGCAAAATAAAGGCAGTGGAAACAGAGAGATATAAATAGGAATGTGAGAATTTGAAAAGATAGGCAAGGTTAAATTTGAATGCATGAGTTGATTTTAGGCAATCAAATATATTGGTCCATTTAGGTTGCGTGAATAAATGAATACAGTGACATGCTCAAGAAACAAAAAGGTAAGAGGCAAATGCCAAAAATGTTAAAAGAATAAAATTTTGTGTCACGCGCAAAGAAATGCAAAATTGATTTTCTCTCAAATGATATATGCGTGATTTAAGAAGAAATATATGGTATGTTTAAATCAAAAAATGGAAGAGTTGATTATTATCATTATATTTTAAAGAACAGTTACAAACAGATTTGAACGTTTCTTTTTTTTAAATTCAGATTTGCGTGCTTTTTTTTTTCTTTGATGCCTGGATATGCACGTTATTCCTCTGGATTTGAGATAAGGCTTGCGAAAATATTAATTGCCAGTTATACAAAGCCTTGGATTCTATACTTTATATGCGTGATTAAAGCAAGCGTTGATTTTGTATACAGACCATTGATACGATATTTTAAATACATATCGATGTTGAAATATGAATTTTAAAATACGCCAACTGACGTAATATAAAACACCCAAAGTTATATAAAAATAACGTTTTTAATTTATACGTTTATTTTGTTACTTATACCATAAATTTTTACGCGTCCTTTAAACGCGGAATTTAACAGTTCATTAATACACTAAATTCTTCAAAATTATTACTTAACAACTTAATTGGTTTTCACATATTATATATATATATATATATATATATATATATATATATACAAAATTCCTTTTATTAAAATTCAAATGGAGTTGTCTTTTAACAAAATTAACCGTTTCACAACTTTAAATTTCCATATTTAGTATTTTAAGGAAATGATTTAAATCAAATTATATATGTATATAAATTGGGAAGTAAATTTTACTGGAAAGAGAAAAATAACGGATTAAAATTCTATACGTTTTCTTATATATAATCTTATCTTATATATAATCTTATATATATATATATAGTATTTATTCCCTAAATTTACGTGCCCTTTTTAACGCGTAATTTCCTAGTTCATTTATACACAAAAAAAAATCGAAATTCTGACCATGTTGAGACTCGAACTCGTGCCCTGTCATGAATAGCCCAGATGTCTTAACCACCTAAGCTATTAATGTTTTCTTAATTAAAACTTGATTTGGCTAGAAATTAAGTTATTTACCATCTTCGACAAAACCCCAAATTTCCAAATTAAAGTTAATTATTAACCATGTCAAAATTTCAGAGATCTTATTATTAAATTAAAAATTTGGTCAATTGTTTTTTTTTTTTTAAGTCACATTAAATAAACCCCAAAGTTTTTTTTTTTTTAGAAAAATACAAGTGAAAAATACTTGTTAAAAAAATTGGGCTGTTACAAATAATTTCAACTTAATTATTAAATAATTTCAAAACTTAATTATAAATTCAACTTAATTATTAAATCATTTCTACTTGATTATAAATTCAAACTAAATATTAAATCATTTCGAACTTAATTCAATGAATAGTTCCAAATTTTATTATCGAATAATTTATTTAAAACAACGTTCTTTCAATAAATACTATGTCAATATTTTGTTTCAAATATTAAATATTAACATTTTCCTTTCATTAAATTCAAATTCCAACTTCTTTTCAGAACTTATTATTTATTCAAATAAAATCTTCATTTTATTTTTAAGACAAATTATTGACCAATCAGGTTTTTTTATTCAATTCTCTATCCTAAGTCAAGTTCATTTGGGTATTTATCGTTACAACCCGATTCCATTTCAATTCAAAAATCAAATCATAGCAAAGGGAACTTGCAGTGTGATAACAGGGATGGTGTTAAAGTAAATAAACAAGCAATAACAACAATCAATAACAATCCAATAATTTATTCAAATAATCCCGAAATAATTGTATTAATTTGCATTTGTTATTTATGCAAATTAGTATAATTATTTCTAGAATCTACACTATCATTTCATGTAGATTAAAGATTATTACACTAACAATTATACGGTTCTTCACTTGTCACCCATTATTCAAATTTTATACTACAATAATTAATCCAATATATGTTCAATGGTTCAAAGTGTAATTATCACTATTCTACATGTCAATTTATTTAACAATTAAAGGGGTCATTTTATACAAATTTGACTAATTTAAATTCAACATATATCAATTTCAAGTCGCTAACTATCCTACATCAAATTCAAATTTCATATTTTAATCACTTTCTACATAACAACTTTAACGTCCAATGTCAATATCAAACAATCAATCATCTATCAACCAAACTTGATTATCATCATATAAGTAACAGATAATGGTGACAGATGTCATAGGTGAGCTGATATAGGTAATAACATATATAACAGTGCAAACAACTAATAGAAACACATTTTAATTGTCGTTTCAATTGAAACCAAATTTGATAAATAAAAGAACATTAATCATGAGTGATTGCTCACCTTCCAAGGCTAGAGAGAACAGAAGATGACATGAATACGCACAGAAGAACTGACACTGAAATTGAGTAACGAATCCAAGCATGAATGTCGAAGCAAAGCACGATCGTCCGAATTCGACGAATAAAGCTGATATGAGAATGGATGAAGAAATTAGAATCAATTGATATAAATTGAACTATATATATATATATTATCTTTATTATTATTTTCCAAAATAAATGTTTAGATCAAAACACATATTTTTATAAAATCATTAGACAACATATATATAAAATAGAGCTTGTACAAACTAATATATAGATTTCAACATATTCTGCTAAGTTATTCGCAGCACTAACATATACAAGATATATATGCGAAACAAACCATACGCTTAAAATACCATATATATGCGATACTGGAAGTATTGTGAAACAAAGGTTTGGACAGAAATTTATACTTAAAACACATGCATATATTATATATATAAACAAGACAGAACTTATGTATCTGCGTAAAATCAATAAGTAAAACTTAACGTTTATAATAAAATAACTCCCACTTCCACGTGTTAATATATCAGTACTAATTAATTTAGTCATTTCTTTCATGTACATATTCATACTTTTTTTTATAACAAACTATATATTTGTTGTACATACGCAACAGCATATATATGAATTCTCTTCACTTTATATTTTGTACCCACACAACAGTACTGATTGTTGTAATCTTTATAAACAAAGTTCATAACAAACAAAATGAATGTAAACAAAATTTTGCAACCACGCATATATAGATATAAATAAACCCGTGAACTATAACACTGAAAATATAAGTATGCAAACAAAATCTCAACAGAACTGTAGGTAAAAATAAACTTTAATAAAATATTTATACATAGCTGATGTGTGTAACTTTACCAAAATTTCAGCTGTTTTTACAACTCTTCCAGCACTTGTATATTTAACCTATACTAACCTATGTATATAATAATGTACAAAACCTTTTCTTATAATATAATATAAACTTACATACACCTTTCTAAAAAAATCAATATTGATTATAAAAGAATCAATTTTATAAGCAGATTAAACTTACAAATAACAACATGATATAACCCTATACTACTACCAGATGTATATACTTTATAAACACTAATCATAAACGAGTATATAGCTATTATTTTACAGGCTATTGAATATAACTTTTTATACGAAAAAAAATGAACAGAATATAGCTCACCTATATGTATCGCAGCGCATATATACTGTCCCATATCACTCGCTCAACACGCATACACAGTCAAGCTTCCTAAATCACGGCACAAGAGAGGCCGATGGTGGAAGGTGGAGGAGTAGAGGGGATTTCGGCCGAGCCTTGGTAGCTCCGGTTGATGTGGCAGCCAAGAGACGCGGGGTGGGTGGTCGGCCTGGCGTTGGAGGCAAGGCGGAGATATGAGGTGATGATAGAATGATGGAGGCGATGTCAGGTGTAACATCCCGCCTTTTCGCACGCTTTAAAATCGACACACTTGCCAATTCAAACCATACGGAAGGGCGGATTGTTATGGGGTAAATAAGAAAAACAAGAAAGAAATAAAAGAAAACATAATCTCGCGGCGGAAGGATAAAATATAATAATAAAATATACAGTTTATAAATCTGTTTACAAAACATTTATATAATACCTATCAGAGTTACACATACCAATAACAATGCAGCGGAACAGTGTGTAGTGCACTAGTATAAATAATAATATACATCTTCGTCTTCGTCCTCCAGAGCTAAATCTTCAAATCCTAAAACGCTCGGACTGACCCGAACGAATTGAAAAGCCAAAATACTCGAGTCAGAACTAAAAGATCTTTTGTAAGTTAAATTAACAGAAATGAATATGAGTACAGTAACTCAAGAGATGCTCGGGATTTACATCTCCTAAGGATCCGTTAAACTATTTACTATGTAGTATATTGCGCTATTATAATAGTGTCTAATAGTAAAATAAACTTACTTTTTAATAGCGTTAAGGGGTTACCCATATAGCCCTTAACACAAATAATGCCAATAGTCTATACAGTACCGTAATACCTCCTGATCGGGAAGCTACCAGAGGATACTCCATAGGTACGACACAAATAGAAACTCGTAGAAGGCTCGGTATGGTAGGTGACACGGCACAACTAGGCAATGCCAGGGTAGATATACCAATTGCTATCCGGGCTGATGGAAACGCGTAGCCGCAGCTACCGCCTACCTCGAAAAAACTCCCCCAAAAATCAAAGTAAAAGTGGCCACTGAATCAACCCAAAGTCAAAGTATAATATCGAAGAGGAGCGTCCGATCATAGGAATGACCTCATTGGCCCGAGAATCGCTCCTGTTTTAGCCACCTTATGCCAACTCACGGGAGTCGGGTCCACGTATTTACCTTGCAGGAAAATGCCTCCACCAACCTACTTCATTTTGGAACCTCCACCGTGTACACGGTTGTTAAAGTGGTTTTCGGAGTTGGCAGAGAGTATGACAACTTCTGATCCCGGTCTCTTCAACAACCAAACGTTATTATAACACCGCGGTCATTTAAAATAATTATATTTAAAAACCAGAATAAAATATCCATTTTAAACCCATATAAATACGATATCGTTTATATTTTTAAAACCCCAAATCAATACGATATCATTTAGGCCCAAACCAATATAATGTCATTTTATTTTCCAATATATATTCTTTCCAAACTCATAGGGTTTTCAAAGTAAAATATTTAGAAATCAAAACTCTGGAATATAATATTTCCAAATTATACTACCTTGAAAATCACAACTTTGAAACAAATTTCCATCTCTCAAATGGTTAAACATTAAATTTCTTTTATAAAACAAAATAGCTTCTTTACATTTAACAAATCAATTCCAAATATCGATTTAAATTTCCAAATACCATTCTTAATTCTTATGTTTCAAAGCTTTAAATATTTCACCATTTCAAAAACAAACCCATTTGACAAACCCATATATATCAAATTCAATTACTTATTATTTAGACTTGAAATGTTTACTTAATGAATTCAATATAATTTAAGTAAAACCTTCAACTTCACATAATTGGAAAATCTTTCAATTTATTAAACTTGATATATTCATTTAAATCAACCTGATATTCATTTAGATCACTCTACACAAAAAATCAAGTTATAAAATCATATCCTTTAAAAATTCTAACTTTTTATTTAATTTCAATTTAACTTAATATTCATCTTCCAACCTTATTCTCATTTAAGTCAATGAAACTCCAGAAATTAAATTTTAAATAAATGCTTAATCTTATTTGATCTTAAAATCAAACTTTACTTAAAACTTCAATCAAATTTATCCAAAGCTTAAAAACTGAAAATTACTATATATATAATAACCTTTATCAATAACCAAATTAATATCCCATAAACCATATATATAACTCTACAAAAACCATAGAAAATCATTTCAAAATATATATATATATATATACACCGCGGTGCCTGTATAAAATTTTCTACCCTACGGTCAAGTGATACGGATGTTTATCATTTCAATCCGCAATTTAAAACAAAAATGTGGTTGTATATCATTTCAAACCGCAATCCCGAATGAAATGAATATGCATGATAACTTGCAGATTTTATAAGATAGAACACATCATCCATTCACCCAATATCAATCATCAACCAATTTAATTCAATCATCGCCAATTTATTTCAATCATCGGTAATTTAAATACATCAATACATAGCATATACAATATAACAGAAAATAAATGACAGTTATTAACAAGCAGTTTATATTCAAAATAAATTTATTAACTATTCAACTATCAGTTTATATGCAAAATAAATAAATTTAACTGTCAATTATATGCAATAATAAAATTAATCAACAGTTGAATTAAATAAATGCGATTTAACAGGGGTGATGAATAAAACATGCCAAACAGTCATAAATAAATTTTTACTCATATCATAAATCAATTTAACAAACATAAGAAAATGTGGAAGTTGTGAGTGGGTTAAAACACTCACCTTTTGGATTTAAATCGAATTTAAATCCGATTTAAACCCAAAAATTCGACGGTCTCTAAATCTGTCCAAACAAGTGTCAAAAGATCCGGAATTTTATTTCGATCCTAACAAAAAAAATCGCGCGTGAAACGGAGTAAGTATGAAAAAGTTATTAAGATTTTAATATTGGAATTAAAAATAAATTTTTAATTAAAATAAGCACACAACTTTCATTACACGTCACCATCTTCAAATTTCCAGAAGAAAACAACGCAACCCAGGATTGGTACCGAAACACTAGCCGCCATCCAACTCGAAGACGCACGCCTCCAACCTGCCGCCATGACTGCCGCCGTCCTCCCTATGAGCCGCGCCACCTTCCTACACCTCACGATAGCCCCCACCAAGTCCCACGACCATCGACGCTCGAGTAAAACCCACCGGCCGCCGTCCACAATTAAACCCTAATTGCATAAATCAAGTCGATCCAGCTGTTGAAATCCTAAACAAATGACACCGATGCACTCCCCACAGCACTCTCTACACAACCCCTGAGTCGATTTGTCGATCCGACGATGATTGTCAAACACCAACGAACGGCCGCGATTTATACATTAAATTCTGGATACAGGAAGACTCGAATCGAAAAACGAATTGCACCAGCATATTACGCATTTCGAAAACTTTAACATATATTTTTTTGAGATTTTTCTGAGGACTTTGAATTTTTGACTTTTGATTTTGGACTGAAATTGGATCTAGGGTTTGCAGCCATTGGAAATGAGGAGTTGAGAAAAAATGAACGCACAAACAAATGAGAATAGATGGAGGCTAGGGTTTATAACTGGGTTTATATAGATAGGTTAGAATTAGAGTAGATGGATCACGTAAACAAACGTGCTGAACGATAATTGGCTCAAAAAGCCAGTTCTCACTCCGGAACGAAATTGGGTAAACCCATATATCGAAATAGGTATTTTAAAATATTCTGAACGCGATAGAAAAAGTTTCACGTCCAAATTCCTTCGTATGAAGAAGTTATGTTGAAAACAAAATTTCCAATTGATTTCAAATTGATTTCAATAAATCGATTTAAAGGCGTTTCGAGTCCGTACGATCAAACGAAAAGTCCGATCGATACGAAATTTGAAATCCTACAATAATTTACCGTTATGGATCCGATGAAACTTGTTTCGTCGAAATCCGAGTCAGTGGCCAAAATGGCTATTTTTATATTAATTAAATAAATTCAAAATAAATAAATAAAATCAAATTTTATATTTAGATTCTAAAATTGATCCATGTTATTACTTTTAAAATTCTTGATCATTTACAAAATTTCAACAAGTTTAGATGTCAATTTAAAGAAGGTAAATTTATAAATTTCAATATAAATCCTTAATTTCATTAAATTCACATACTAAAATTTAACTTTCTAAAACTTATTTTCAATCAAAGAAATCAATGGTTATTTCATTCATATATTTCAAATAGATGGATTTAATATTAGATTCAAAATTTATTATCCTAACATTCTTCGATTACACTTAAATCCCTATAAATGTAATATTTAGATTTTAAATTTTCATTTATTTCGATTAAACCTATTATCATATATTACTTTAAATATACTGACAAGCTTACTTTTTCACCCTTTCATTTACCCAACTACCATATTATAAATAAACTTAACAATAGATTCATACTCTATTACATAAATGCATACCCTTTTATCTAAATTAAAATTTACGTAACTTCAACATTTAATCCATTTAATTCCAATTACTCCTTTCATTAAAATTTTGGATTCAAATCAATTTATAAAGCTTTACCTCCATTCTTTATATACACTAACCATCATTTAATGAAGAATTTATTTCCGTTATTCCCCATTTATTACCTTAATTTATTTATCGTAACATTTAATTTATAAATATTGAAAAGATTTCCGATTTAATTGAAGGAACTTAGTATATAACTCAAACTCTTAATCCTACATTTATAAGTACATCCTTATCCGTTATATCTATTAATTAAATAAATTCCATTTTTAAGTCCTTTAAATTTATTACTAAATATCCATTTACCTTTATCATCAAATTTGAATTCCATCAAATTTATATAACCAATCAGATTTCCATTCACACTTTAATATAAACCTAAAATTTTGCAATTCATTATCTTGTATTGATTTTATACAATTACCATTAACTTTACATTCCATTACTATTCGATATATATTCATTCATCAATCAATTCGATATTATTCTTCTTCCCTTTTATTTGATAAATAACCTAGTATACATTTACATACATTCATTTCTTTCCATTCATTTATGGGTATTGCATTGAAATTTAATTTATTAACTAATACCAACGTTATTATCATTAATTACAATTGGATTCCCAATTTTATTCAATACCCTGAACAAATACATAAATATTAATCAAATCCTTACATTTGTTTTTCTCATGTTCCATAAAAAAATCAAATCATAACATTTAAATGATTTTATTAATTGGAATCTCATTCAATTCATAAATTATTAACTTGTACTAATATGATTACTTAATTTATTCCAATTACCGGTTACAATCTTTTATTGCATTAAATCAAGTTAATACTTTCATAAATTTCTCATATAAATTTTATATCCAGGTAAGAATCTTTTCCCTACTTAATTCATTTGGATTTTATTTAAATTTCTATAAATAGGTTTTAAGTCACCATTTACATAATTTATTTTAGTCATCATTTTAACATTTATCCAAATGCGACAATTCCCACTATTACAAATAAATTGTAATATATAATCTAATTTGTAAATTTTAAATTATCCTTGATACATCTAATTTTCAACATTCTCTTCCATATAAATAAATAATATTTCTATTTCTTTCTAAATTTAAAATAAAATCCTATTAATTTAATTCATTTTAAACATCCAATTTACACGGGTCGTTACACTCTTCCCCACTCAAAACATTTCGTCCCCGAAAAGGAAAAGAAAGGAAAAGAAAGGAAAAGGAACACTAAGAAATCAATATATCTTTCTTAAATATTAAATTTATAGACAAACAAGTTTACAAAATTAAAATAATTTAAAATAAAATATACCACTTTACCCATTTAAATCCTTTATACATAAATTATTAAAGTTTGCAAAACATTTTCAAATTTTTCTAAGTCCAAAATTTACGAAAAATTTTGGTTGAGTTCCTTTGTACGGAAAGGCTCGGAAAAAAATATAATATAAATATAACGATATACACAAATATTTTCCAAAATAATATATATCCCTACACGGGAAAATATATAAAATAGCGTTATAAACCGTAATCCGAAAACGTACCTATTTGTCGGGCAACTTACGCTAAATGTATGGAACCAAAAGCAGTAGCAATTGCTTCCATAACCTGCATTTCACTTAGAACACTTATAAAACCTAAAATGTTAACAATTTAAAGTGAAATATTTAAGTGGTTTCAATCACTAACAACAAATCGATACAACAACCACCAATTTCAACAAACAACATACACAACAAATACAAAAACAACCATACAATCATACACCAAATAGTTGTTCGGGTTCAAAACTTTTAAAGTTATACGGAATGAAGAATAACTACTATCGCATCATTTACTCAACAGCCTTAGATAAAACTAAATAGATTATTCTTTCATCCAATCCCAATTTTTAAAGTATCTTACCCAAACAACCATAACCGAACAACAACCAAATTTGAACAACACCTTTTTTTTTCTTATACCTCGTAAATTTTCCTTTTATAATTTACATTTATTTATAACAAACTTTTAATTTCATTTCATCATTCAATGTTTGTTTCATTTAATTTCCCTTATTACTTACAATTATTCATTTCCATTAACTCAGGTTATGCCAGTTCTTTTATTTCATTATAATTATTCATTCATTTATTATTGCATGCTCTCATTTATTTATTACTTAATTACTTAATTACTTAAGTTTATAATCATCTATTTATCTTACTTACTTTTAATTATATTTACTCGGAAAAATTTGAATTATAACTTTAAGTTTATAACATTAGATTCTCATTCATAATAGCAAATTCATTGAATACTTCATTACCTACTTTTACTCGTATAATTTCCATTACATTTCTTATTAAACATTTCAACTTTTTATACTTGGTAAGTTATATATGTTTTTAAAGATGTACTTGAAAGTTATACAAGTTTTCTCATTACTTATGATTAATTTAATATTCAATAATAATATTATTTATTTCGTAGGTTATAATTTCAAATTTCATTTAATACCATTTATAACCTATCATTAAATCTCTTATTTCCTTTAGAGGTTTTAATTTATTAATTACCTATGTTTCAATTCACTACAATGATTGAAACAATTAATTAATGGAAATCTAAGAATTTAGTATCGGGTTAAATTTCAATTAATTTTAAATAATAGATAAATATATTCTTACAACTTATATATCTCTAATTATATTTAAAACAATTCAAATTTATATATATATTTTTCAAAAATGAATCTGCAGTAAAACTACTATAGTGGCATTTCCCTTCGAAACTCGAAAATGAAAGTCGATGATGCGGCCGCCATCACCGAAATTATTTTCCAACAACAGAGAGGAAAGTACAAAACTTATTTTCTCCAAAATTTTCTTTAAAACAATTCTTCCGAATTATATTAAAATATTTATATCAGAAAATACTTATACACAATATTATTATATTCCAAAATTTATTCGAAAGAAATTTCAAAACCCCGGAACTTAAGCCCTAAATTTCTAGATTTCATTTATTTTACTTTCAACTTAGTTTCAACTATTATTTATATTTTCATTACCTAAAACTCAATCTATAGCAACCAAATATATGTCATTATAAAATATTTTTATATATAAAAAATATAATAGGCAAAGTTATTTCATTCACCTATATTAAAATCAAATATTATGTCGGTCTGTCCTATTAAGTGTTTAGAAATCCCTATTGATGTCACAGCGTCCCATGCACCAACTAGAATTTATAAATACAAAACGGAACTGATTAACACAATATTAAAATCTTTTTATAATATGCTCTCTCATATATATACACTCAGCGACTCCCATAGGGTATTATTACCCTATTAGTAAGGAGTCAAACCCCACAAAGCTAAGGTTTATCGCTAAACCAAAGCTCTGATACCAGACGTAACATCCCGCCTTTTCGCACGCTTTAAAATCGACACACTTGCCAATTCAAACCATACGGAAGGGCGGATTGTTATGGGGTAAATAAGAAAAACAAGAAAGAAATAAAAGAAAACATAATCTCGCGGCGGAAGGATAAAATATAATAATAAAATATACAGTTTATAAATCTGTTTACAAAACATTTATATAATACCTATCAGAGTTACACATACCAATAACAATGCAGCGGAACAGTGTGTAGTGCACTAGTATAAATAATAATAATATACATCTTCGTCTTCGTCCTCCAGAGCTAAATCTTCAAATCCTGAAACGCTCGGACTGACCCGAGCGAATTGAAAAGCCAAAATACTCGAGTCAGAACTAAAAGATCTTTTGTAAGTTAAATTAACAGAAATGAATATGAGTACAGTAACTCAAGAGATGCTCGGGATTTACATCTCCTAAGGATCCGTTAAACTATTTACTATGTAGTATATTGCGCTATTATAATAGTGTCTAATTGTAAAATAAACTTACTTTTTAATAGCGTTAAGGGGTTACCCATATAGCCCTTAACACAAATAATGCCAATAGTCTATACAGTACCTTAATACCTCCTGATCGGGAAGCTACCAGAGGATACTCCATAGGTACGACACAAATAGAAACTCGTAGAAGGCTCGGTATGGTAGGTGACACGGCACAACTAGGCAATGCCAGGGTAGATATACCAATTGCTATCCGGGCTGATGGAAACGCGTAGCCGCAGCTACCGCCTACCTCGAAAAAACTCCCCCAAAAATCAAAGTAAAAGTGGCCACTGAATCAACCCAAAGTCAAAGTATAATATCGAAGAGGAGCGTCCGATCATAGGAATGACCTCATTGGCCCGAGAATCGCTCCTGTTTTAGCCACCTTATGCCAACTCACGGGAGTCGGGTCCACGTATTTACCTTGCAGGAAAATGCCTCCACCAACCTACTTCATTTTGGAACCTCCACCGTGTACACGGTTGTTAAAGTGGTTTTCGGAGTTGGCAGAGAGTATGACAACTTCTGATCCCGGTCTCTTCAACAACCAAACGTTATTATAACACCGCGGTCATTTAAAATAATTATATTTAAAAACCAGAATAAAATATCCATTTTAAACCCATATAAATACGATATCGTTTATATTTTTAAAACCCCAAATCAATACGATATCATTTAGGCCCAAACCAATATAATGTCATTTTATTTTCCAATATATATTCTTTCCAAACTCATAGGGTTTTCAAAGTAAAATATTTAGAAATCAAAACTCTGGAATATAATATTTTCAAATTATACTACCTTGAAAATCACAACTTTGAAACAAATTTCCATCTCTCAAATGGTTAAACATTAAATTTCTTTTATAAAACAAAATAGCTTCTTTACATTTAACAAATCAATTCCAAATATCGATTTAAATTTCCAAATACCATTCTTAATTCTTATGTTTCAAAGCTTTAAATATTTCACCATTTCAAAAACAAACCCATTTGACAAACCCATATATATCAAATTCAATTACTTATTATTTAGACTTGAAATGTTTACTTAATGAATTCAATATAATTTAAGTAAAACCTTCAACTTCACATAATTGGAAAATCTTTCAATTTATTAAACTTGATATATTCATTTAAATCAACCTGATATTCATTTAGATCACTCTACACAAAAAATCAAGTTATAAAATCATATCCTTTAAAAATTCTAACTTTTTATTTAATTTCAATTTAACTTAATATTCATCTTCCAACCTTATTCTCATTTAAGTCAATGAATTTCCAGAAATTAAATTTTAAATAAATGCTTAATCTTATTTGATCTTAAAATCAAACTTTACTTAAAACTTCAATCAAATTTATCCAAAGCTTAAAAACCGGAAATTACTATATATATAATAACCTTTATCAATAACCAAATTAATATCCCATAAACCATATATATAACTTTACAAAAACCATAGAAAATCATTTCAAAATATATATATAAATACCGCGGTGCCTGTATAAAATTTTCTACCCTACGGTCAAGTGATACAGATGTTTATCATTTCAATCCGCAATTTAAAATAAAAATGCGGTTGTATATCATTTCAAACCGCAATTCCGAATGAAATGAATATGCATGATAACTTGCAGATTTTAGAAGATAGAACACATCATTCATTCACCCAATATCAATCATCAACCAATTTAATTCAATCATCACCAATTTATTTCAATCATCGGCAATTTAAATACATCAATACATAGCATATACAATATAACAGGAAATAAATGACAGTTATTAACAAGCAGTTTATATTCAAAATAAATTTATTAACTATTCAACTATCAGTTTATATGCAAAATAAATAAATTTAACTGTCAATTATATGCAATAATAAAATTAATGAACAGTTGAATTAAATAAATGCGATTTAACAGGGGTGATGAATAAAATATGCCAAACAGTCATAAATAAATTTTTACTCATATCATAAATCAATTTAACAAACATAAGAAAATTTAGAAGTTGTGAGTGGGTTCAAACACTCACCTTTTGGATTTAAATCGAATTTAAATCCGATTTAAACCCAAAAATTCAACGGTCTCCAAATCTGTCCAAACCAGCGTCAAAAGATCCGGAATTTTATTTCGATCCTAACAAAAAAATCGCGCGTGAAACGAAGTAAGTATGAAAAAGTTATTAAGATTTTAATATTGGAATTAAAAATAAATTTTTAATTAAAATAAGCACACAACTTTCATTACACGTCACCATCATCTTCAAATTTCCAGAAGAAAACAACGCAACCCAGGATTGGTACCGAAACCCTAGCCGCCATCCAACTCAAAGACGCACGCCTCCAACCTGCCGCCGTGACTGCCGCCGTCCTCCCTATGAGCCGCGCCACCTTCCTGCACCTCACGATAGCCCCCACCAAGTTCCACGACCATCGACGCTCGAGTAAAACCCACCGGCCGTCGTCCACAATTAAGCCCTAATTGCATAAATCGAGTCGATCCAGCCGTTGAAATCCTAAACAAATGACACCGATGCACTCCCTACAACACTCTCTACACAACCCCTGAGTCGATTTGTCAATCCGACGATGATTGTCGAACACCAACGAACGGCCGCGATTTATACATTAAATTCTGGATACAGGAAGACTCGAATCGAAAAACGAATTGCACCAGCATATTACGCATTTCGAAAACTTCAACATATTTTTTTTGAGATTTTTCTGAGGAATTTGAATTTTTGGCTTTTGATTTTGGACTGAAATTAGATCGAGGGTTTGCAGCCACTGGAAATGAGGAGTTGAGAAAAAATGAACGCACAAACAAATGAGAATAGATGGAGGCTAGGGTTTATAACTGGGTTTATATAGATAGGTTAGAATTAGAGTAGATGGATCGCATAAACAAACGTGCTGAACGATAATTGGCTCAAAAAACACGTTCTGACCCCGGAACGAAATTGGGTAAACCCATAAATCGAAATAGGTATTTTAAAATATTCTGAACGCGATGGAAAAAGTTTCACGTCCAAATTCCTTTGTATGAAGAAGTTATGCTGAAAACAAAATTTCCAATTGATTTCAAATTGATTTCAATAAATCGATTTCAAGGCATTTCGAGTCCGTACGATCAAACGACAAGTCTGATCGATACGAAACTTGAAATCCTACAATAATTTACCGTTACGGATCCGATAAAACTTGTTTCGTCGAAATCCGAGTCAGTGGCCAAAATGGCTATTTTTATATTAATTAAATAAATTCAAAATAAATAAATAAAATCAAATTTTATATTTAGATTCTAAAATCGATCCATGTTATTACTTTTAAAATTCTTGATCATTTACAAAATTTCAACATGTTTAGATGTCAATTTAGAGAAGGTAAATTTATAAATTTCAATATAAATCCTTAATTTCATTAAATTCACAAATTAAAATTTAACTTTCTAAAATTTATTCTCAATCAAAGAAATCAATGGTTATTTCATTCATATATTTCAAATAGATGGATTTAATATTAGATTCAAAATTTATTATCCTAACATTCTTCGATTACACTTAAATCCCTATAAATGTAATATTTGGATTTTAAATTTTCATTTATTTCGATTAAACCTATTATCATATATTACTTTAAATATACTGACAAGCTTACTTTTGCACCCATTTCATTTACCCAACTGCCATATTATAAATAAACTTAACAATAGATTCATACTCTATTACATAAATGCATACCATTTTATCTAAATTAAAATTTACGTAACTTCAACATTTAATCCATTTAATTCCAGTTACTCATTTCATTAAAATTTTGGATTCAAATCAATTTATAAAGCTTTACCTCCATTCTTTATATACACTAACCATCATTTAATGAAGAATTTATTTCCGTTATTCCCCATTTATTACCTTAATTTATTTATCGTAACATTCAATTTATAAATATTGAAAAGATTTCCGATTTAATTGAAGGAACTAAGTATATAAATCAAACTCTTAATCCTACATTTATAAGTACATCCTTATCCGTTATATCTATTAATTAAATAAATTCCATTTTTAAGTCCTTTAAATTTATTACTAAATATCCATTTACCTTTCCCATCAAATTTGAATTCCATCAAATTTATATAACCAATCAGATTTCCATTCACGCTTTAATATAAACCTAAAATTTTGCAATTCATTATCTTGTATTCATTTTATACAATTACCATTAACTTTACATTCCATTACTATTCAATATATATTCATCCATCAATCAATTCGATATTTATTCTTCTTCCCTTCTATTTGATAAATAACCTAGTATACATTTACATACATTCATTTCTTTCCATTCATTTATGGGTATTGCATTGAAATTTAATTTATTAACTAATACCAACGTTATTATCATTAATTACAATTGGATTCCCAATTTTATTCAATACCATGACCAAATACATAAATATTAATCAAATCCTTACATTTGTTTTTCTCATGTTCCATAAATAAATAAAAAATCAAATCATAACATTTAAATGATTTTATTGATTTGGAATCTCATTCAAGTCCTAAATTATTAACTTGTACTAATACGATTCCTTAATTTATTCCAATTACTGGTTACAATCTTTTATTGCATTAAATCAAATTAATGCTTTCATAAATTTCTCATATAAATTTTATATCCAGGTAAGAATCTTTTCCCTACTTAATTCATTTGGATTTTATTTAAATTTCTATAAATAGGTTTTAAGTCACCATTTACATAATTTATTTTAGCCTTCATTTTAACATTTATCCAAGTGCGACAATTCCCACTATTACAAATTAATTGTAATATATAATCTAATTTGTAAATTTTAAATTATCCTTGATACATCTAATTTTCAACATTCTCTTCCATATAAATAAATAATATTTCTAATTCTTTCTAAATTAAAAATAAAATCCTATTAATTTAATTCATTTTAAACATCGAATTTACACGGGTCGTTACATCAGGAACAGTGGCGAAGCGGGGTCGGTGAGCTTGGGTTGCTAGCTGCCGAGGTGAACGGACGCGGCTTCGGCTGCTGGCAAAATGGCGAAGGGTGAGTTCCAAAATTTTAATGGGAAGAGAAGTGAAATAGGAGGGAGATGAAAGCTTCAGATCTGGAAAATGAAGTAGAACGTGGAACCTGCTCATACATATATTTCTATTTAATATACAGAGGAATACCAAAAGAAACTAAAGTTTGGAACGATTGGTGTAACGATATCCATGCGTTGATTAGGCCGTACATTTGAAAGTAATAAATTTTTGTTTGTTTGGATAGCACGCCATGGTTTGAAAAGGCAAGGAAACAAAAGGGAGTCAGAAATGAAAGGATTCGAAACCGGTTACCGATACCATCCAACGTTTTACAGATTTCTCTGCGTACCGAATTTCAAAACACAGAATTGAATATACCACGGAGATCAGCGCGACGAGACGGTCAAAGCGGTATATGGATATCAGCGGTACGATTGACTTATAAAAATTCGAAATTTTCTAATAGCGGAAAATGCAAGAAAAACGTAGAAAAATAAGATCGACGGAGCTAAAGATGTCCGAATTTGAAAAATGACAAACTGACGTCTTGCTCAGAAGATGGTTTAGAATTTTTTTATGTAAAAATAATTAGGTTTCAAAAACGTTTTATTTTCATCGCTTTTTAACCGATTAAATTGAAGTAAATTTACGCACGAAATAAACTTTCATATTTTTGGACGAAAATTTACCAGTTGCTATGTTTAAATGGACGCATTCCAAATATCAAATTTATATTTCAAAATTTTATCGTTCAAAACCCTACAAAATTTCAGTTAATAATGTTATTAAAACCGGTTAATTTACGGGTTGTTACACTCTCCCTCGCTCAAAATTTTTCGTCCTCGAAAAGGAAGGAGGTAGGAGAATAGAAACAACCAGAAGAAAATAGACTTGAATTACATTATAAACAATTTATTTAAACCATATAAATTTCAATTGAATGAATTTATATTCTACAATTTGTTTTTAAATTCCATATTTTCATTAAATTGATTTGATTTCTCATTTATAAATGTTAGGTACAAAAGGTTTCTTTCAAATGACATTCAATTTGAATTCAATTAATTCAAGATATCTCATTAAGGTGATTTAATTTTAATTTATTAACTTTCAAAACACAATTTTGATTTTATTAATCACATCTCTTATTCAATCAACTTATTATTCTATTTATCTCCATAAACATTGTAAAATTTAAGTGTATAACATTTATTATACGCGCTCACATTTTATTTATAAAGACAATTTATATTATATATTATCCAATTTTCTTATTTTAACAATTTCAAAGATCATACATTTGAATGGTCATTTATTCTTCTTTATTCCAAATTATTATTAAATTTATTCTATTTAATATATCCTATCACATATATATTAAGTACATTTACATTTATTATAACCATTCAATTTATTTATAAATTCCATTAACATCATTTTATACAGTATAATATTCAATACATAGTTAACTTTTGAAAATTTAGGTAAGTTATATATAAAACGCAATTGAGTATTATCCGAATGAAATTTACAATTCAGTTATTTCAAGTTAAGTATTTATATAAAAGAATTTGATTTCATTTATAATTAAAAATCATCCTTTACCCAAATGTGAGAATTAATTTCCGATTAACTTCATAATTTATAGATAAAAATGAATATATACACACACATTCATACACAACATATCAAAACAATTTAAAATTTTAATATATATATTATAAGTCAATTCAAGTTTAGAAATTCAAATTAGATTATTTTTCTCAACAAACCATAGCAAAGCTACAGAATATTCTTTCCACTTCGAAACTCGAAAAAGAATGTCGATGATGCGGCCGTCATCACCGAAATTATTTTCCAGCGACAAAATAGGAGAGCTCTAATTTAATCATTTAAAATTCTTCAAAAACCATTTCTATTCGAAGATACTTTAAATAATATACATTTTAAACTTTTAAACCATAACTCGTAATTATCGAAAATTAAATTCTCAAAGTCTTGATTTAAATACATTTCAAATTCCAAATCAAATTATAACCAAATTTTATAAATTCATTCATTTATTTTATATTATGCAATAGTCAATGGTTTATAATACAATAAATGAAAATATTATCATTGCTAACAACAAATTCATTAACAATGTAATTCCAGAAAAATTTATACTTACATATAATATAATCATACAAAACTATTTTATTATCCAAATTCGAAAATACTATTGTGTCAGTTTGCTCTGTTCAAGTGTTTTGGAATTTCTATCGATAGCGTTGATCAGACGAATCGATCGAAAACCCAAATCAACATCAACTCAAACGACACGATACAAAACATTTTTAATATTAATTTACAAATACACTTCCTCGCTCGACGATACAAGAAAGGATTTCAAAGCAAGGATATAGATTCAAATTCGATGGGCTCAATCAAAGAGAATTTTGATTCGATAATAAATTTGAAACAAAAGATAAGATAAGATAATTCAATTAACAGAATTTGGAGATGGACAAGCTTATTTAATTCACGGGCAATCTTAACCGGGTCGACCATAACTTCAAGAATTAGATCAATACAGAATTCCGAGACAAATCGACATTGATCTCAAAATAGAATTCAGGCATAGCAGGAGATAAATAGCACCGTAAACCGAGGATATAGAAATCTCCGGTAAATCAATGCCTATTATAAAGGAGTTTCGCCCCTTTATGAATTATTCGAGGATTGGCGAGACCGCCGATCTATTATAGATATAATTCGAAGTGAGTTATGGAATGCTCCAGAATTGAAAGAAGACGAATAGTGAGGGACACGAATGAATTTTTGAACTGCAGGGAACATTCCAAAACCCAAAGGAATTGAGTCAAAGAAAGAGATTGAAACTCAAATGAGAGTGATTCTGTAAATACATTTATCCTATATGCTAAGTCTTGCCTAGAGCTACCAAAGCTGTGATACCAACTGTAACGACCTGCTATTTTGGACTATTCGCATCCGCACATGTCGGACTTGAATAATTCAAAATACCGAATTGTTAAATTAAATTAGCAACACTCAGATATACAGTAAATAAATAATCACAGAATCACAGACACAGAGTAATAAATATGCAGCGGAAGCAAAAGATAGTAGTTCATGAAGCTACTATATATATATAACAGATTTAATAAGTTTCAACAGAAGTCTCAAATTCAAAAGTCAAATACAATAATCGGGATACATCACTGAAATCAACAGAATATCTGAAAGCTGGATAGATAGCCGGATCTCCTAGCGAAGCTCCAACTCCAAAAGTGAGTCTCGTAAGCTGATACTCTCAGTCCGACCCGAGCGTAAAGAAAAACACAAAACACTCGAGTCAGGATTAACATTCTTGCATCAATAAATCCAACTCAAGTGAAATAACAATTGCAATACAAATAACTCAAAGGATGTTGGAATAACCATCCTCTAAGGATCCGTTAAACTATCTACTATGTAGTAATGTACGCTAAGTAGATAATGTCTATCAGTAATATAAATATCAAAATAGTGTTAAGGCATTACCATTATCCCCCTTAACACATTTTATATAAGCATTATAGTCTATACAGCACTGTAAACTCCACCGTAAACTAGTGCAGGGAGTACTCCATAGGTATAACACAAAACAAATTCGTAGTGATCGCATATATAGGGATACAAGTATGACAAGGCACATGAGGCAATACCCAAGGTAGTGAAACCACCATTTGCCTGATCCAAACTGGTGAGAACGCATCGCCGCAACGATCGCAACACCGCGAAACAGCACTCCTGAAATTCCGAGGGTGCACCAATCAATAACAAGTAACGAGTAGTTTTCAAAGAAGTGTGTTCGCTCGAGGTGGCTAACCCCATTTGGCCCGGCACGGCTCCTGCTTTAGTCATTTCCAATTTGACACAAGTGTCAAGGCTATCCATTATCGTTCTCTTTCTTCAGTCATCGCGTACATCATTTCAACCACTTCATTCTGGATCATCACTCTGCGTATAGTTATTAAAGTGGTTTTCAGTTTAGACAGAGAGTGTGTCCATAACTGATTCCGGTCTCTTTAATAACTGTCGTAATTATTACACCGATTGGTCGTTAACAAATTTCAAAACCAAATCAAATTCACTTTCAATTAGAGTTCATAAATCAACATTTCATTTGTCTTTCGAAAGTCATTCCATAATTTACGCTTTAAACTTCCAAATTATCATTTCAAAATCTTTTAGTTCTATTTCAAATTTTATTTAAAACAATTCAAATATGGCTTCAAGTTCATATATAAGTTTCCTTCCGGAATCATTTAAATTAGCTTAATTTAACATTCAAATCAATTTAAATCCATTTATCGGTTTCGTTCAATATTCGTTTCAATAAATTTTTCATTCAAAACAATTTCCATTCAATCTCCAATTCATTAAAACAGTTACTTACGTTCAACTTAATTATACCAAAGCTTACAATTTAATTAAGTCAATTTCTCCGAGTCAAATTCTTTGAACTACAAGTCCTACATTTGTTTTGACAAAACGCGTTTTATTTCTTATTAAAGAAATTCAATTTCACTTATTTTTACTTAGTTACACATTTCACACACAATTAATAAAGAAAATAAATTTCACATATTCAAGAAGTTCAATTTCACTTATTAATTTACTTAAATAATTTTCCAAAACTAAATAAACAAAGAAACCCAATTTCATTTATTAACGAAGTTCAAATTTACTTAATCAAAAGTTCAATTTCTCTTATCAAAGAATTCGAATTTTTATATTTAATTATTAATTAATTTAATCTTATTCACTTATTTAAATAATTTCAAAACTCAATTATTAAATAATTTCAACTTAATTATTAAATAATTTCAAAACTTAATTATTAATTCAACTTAATTATTAAATCATTTCCACTTGATTATAAATTCAAACTAATTATTAAATCATTTCGAACTTAATTCAATGAATAATTCCAAATTTTATTATCGAATAATTTATTTAAAACAACGTTCTTTCAATAAATACTATGTCAATATTTTGTTTCAAATATTAAATATTAACATTTTCCTTTCATTAAATTCAATTTCCAAATTCTTTTCAAAACTTATTATTTATTCAAATAAAATCTTCATTTTATTTTTAAAACAAATTATTGACCAATTGGGTTTTTTATTCAATTCTCTATCCTATGTCAAGTTCATTTGGGTATTTATCATTTCAACCCGATTCCATTTCAATTCAAAAATCAAAGCATAGCAAAGGGAACTTGCAGTTTGATAACAGGGATGGTGTCAAAGTAAATAAACAAGAAATAACAACAATCAATAACAATCCAATAATTTATTCAAATAATCCCGAAATAATTGTATTAATTTACATTTGCTATTTATTCAAATTAATATAATTATTTCTAGAATCTACACTATCATTTCATGTAGATTAAAGATTATTACACTAACAATTATACGGTTCTTCACTTGTCACCCATCATTCAAATTTTATACGACAATAATTAATCAAATATATGTTCAATGGTTCAAAGTGTAATTATCACTATTCTACATGTCAATTTATTTAACAATTAAAGGGGTCATTTTATACAAATTTGACTAATTTAAATTCAACATATATCAATTTCAAGTCGCTAACTATCCTACATCAAATTCAAATTTCATATTTTAATCACTTTCTACATAACAATTTTAACGTCCAATATCAATATCAAACAATCAAACTTGATTATCATCATATAAGTAACAGATAATGGCGACAGATGTCATAGGTGAGCTGATACAGGTAATAACATATATAATGGTGCAAACAACTAACAGCAGCATATTTCAATTATCGTTTCAATTGAAATCAAATTTAATAAATAAAAGAACATTAATCGTGAGTGATTGCTCACCTTCCGAGGCTAGAGAGAATAGAAGATGACATGGATACGCACAGAAGAACTGACACTGAAATTGAGTTACGAATCCAAGCACGAATGTCGAAGCAAAGCACGATGGTCTAAATTCGACGAATAAAGCAGATATGAGAATGGATGAAGAAATTAGAATCGGTTGATATAAATTGAACTAAATATATATATATTATTATCTTTATTATTTCTTTCCAAAATAAATGTTTAGATCAAAACACATATTTTTATAAAATCATTAGACAACATATATATAAAACAGAGCTTGTACAAACTAATATATAGATTTCAACATATTCTGCTAAGTTATTCGCAGCACTAACATATACAAGACATATATGTGAAACAAACCATACGCTTAAAATACCATATATATGCGATACTGGAAGTATTGTGAAACAAAGGTTTGGACAGAAATTTATACTTAAAACACATGCATATACTATATATATAAACAAGACAGAACTTATGTATCTGCATAAAATCAATAAGTAAAACTTAACGTTTATAATAAAATAACTCCCACTTCCACGTGTTAATATATCAGTACTAATTAATTTAGTCATTTCTTTCACGTACATATTCATACTTTTTTTATAACAAACTATATATTTGTTGTACACACGCAACATCATATATATGAATTCTCTTCACTTTATATTTTGTACCCACACAACAGCACTGATTGTTGTAATCATTATAAACAAAGTTCATAACAAACAAAATGAATGTAAAATTTTTTTTGCAACCACGCATATATAGATATAAATAAACCCGTGAACCATAACACTGAAAATATAAGTATGCAAACAAAATCTCAACAGAACTGTAGGTAAAAATAAACTTTAATAAAATATTTATACATAGCTGATGTGTGCAACTTTACCAAAATTTCAGCTTTATTTACAACTCTTCCAGCACTTGTATATTTAACATATACTAACCTATGTATATAATAATGTACAAAACCTTTTCTTATAATATAATATAAACTTACATACACCTTTCTTAAAAAAATCAATACTGATTATAAAAGAATCAGTTTTATAAGAAAACTAAACTTACAAATAACAACATGATATAACCTTATACTACTACCTGATGTATATACTTTATAAACACTAATCATAAACGAGTATATAGTTATTATTTTACAGGCTATTGAATATAACTTTTTATACGAAAAAAAAATGAACAGAATATAGCTCACCTATATGTATCGCAGCACATATATACTATCCCATATCACTCGCTCAACACGCATACACAGTCAAGCTTCCTAAATCACGGTACAAGAGAGGCCGATGGTGGAATGTGGAGGAGTAGAGGGGATTTCGGCCGAGCCTTGGTAGCTCCGGCTAATGCGGCAGCCAAGAGATGCGGGGTGGGTGGTCGGCCTAGCGTTGGAGGCAAGGCGGAGATATGAGGTGATGATAGCAAGATGGAGCCGATGTCAGGAACAGTGGCGAAGCGGGGTCGGTGAGCTTGGGTTGCTAGCTGCCGAGGTGAACGGACGCGGCTTCGGTTGCTGGCAAAATGGTGAAGGTTGAGTTCCAAAATTTTAATGGGAAGAGAAGTGAAATGGGAGGGAGATGAAAGCTTCAGATCTGGGAAATGAAGTAGAACGTGGAACCTGCTCATACATATATTTCTATTTAATATACAGAAGAATACCAAAAGAAACTAAAGTTTGAAACGATTGGTGTAACGACGGCCATGCGTTGATTAGGCTGTAACTTAAAAGCAATAAATTTTTGTTCGTTTGGATAGCACGCCATGAGTTTGAAAAGGCAAGAAAACAAAAAGGAGTCAGAAATGAAAGGATTCAAAACCGGTTACCGATACCATCCAACGTTTTACAAATTCCTCTGCGTACCGAATTTCAAAACACAGAATTGAATATACCTCGGAGATCAGCGAGATGAGACGATCAAAGCGGTGTATGGATATCAGCGGTACGATTGAATTATAAAAATTTGAAATTTTCTAATTGCGGAAAATGCAAGAAAAACGCAGAAAAATAAGATCGACGGAGCTAAAGATGTCCGAATTCGGAAAAACGACAAACTGGCGTCTTGCTCAGAAGATGGTTTAGAATTTTTCTATGTAAAAATATTTAGGTTTCGAAAACGTTTTATTTTCATCGCTTTTTAACTAATTAAATTGAAGTAAATTTACGTACGGAGTAAACTTTCATATTTTTGGACGAAAATTTACCAGTTGCTATGTCTAAATGGCGCATTTCAAATATCAAATTTATATTTCAAAATTTTATCGTTTAAAACCCCACAAAATTTCAATTAATAATGTTATTAAAACCGGTTAAATTTACGGGTTGTTACAGATAATGTTAATCATGCATACCAAGTAGAATCAATAAAGCATTCATGGACAATCTAACACAAATTTCTTCTAAACCATTTCTCCCAAAAATATTTATCAATATACAGGTTCCTTCAAAATCTCTTTAAATACTTGTATAAAACTTTACCTAAAATTATTTACATGACACTTACCTATATGTGTTTATATTAACTTTTAAAATTCTCATATAAACAATCAATCTCAAGCATCCAAGCAACCATGCATTCGAAAATCATCCATCAAACACATCAATCAAATAATCTCTTAATTAAAATTATTTTTTTACATTATATCTTTAATTATTTGAAATATAAAAACATTCTGTTTCATTTTACAACACATTGCTTTCTTTAATTCTCGTGGTGGCTTCAAAACTGAAGACCATCGCTATTACTAACAATTGGAGTAGAAGTAGGGATATTATATAGTAAGAAAATAACAAATATGTCCCAGTGATTTCCCCCAATCATTTATCCATATTTCAAAATAGAAATAAAATCTATTATCTACCCTACACCCTTAGGGACAGGACTCTAAGTTTGTTTAGGCAAAGATTCGTGTCTCACGTATCATATATTGTACTAAACCTTGGCTCCGTTACCAAGCTGTAGCACCCCACCTATATACCGTATTAACAGAGAATATTACATAGAAATATTGTCTGCTAATACGGAGAATAAGATGTGATAGGAGCGACCACATTAATATTCACTTGAGCTAACACCGATATGCCTTATTCCATCTAATGAATCACATCTGATGTGCACTAGTTTGGCATAAAGCAATAACATGTTGGCTAGAAAGATTAGAATAATATATAATACATCACAGAGAACATGTTGGCATGCCAAACTTGCCTGAAAATGAGTTATAAAAAGGCAAGCTTGAAAGCACACCGAACCCGGTTGAAAATGAGTTATAACAAGTTAAGCCTGAAAGCATGTCGTGCCCAACTTAAAATGAGTTATCATAAGACGAGCTTGAAAACATGCCAAAGGGATCACTACCGATCGAAAGGACACATACTTTCAATTAGCAGTCAGACTAAAATCGCTTAACTGTCTCACAACCACTAAGGAATGCTTGGATATTTACCAAAAGATTGTGAATTATACTCAAGTAAAATATTCTATCAAACGAGTTTAAGAATAAATCAACAAAGTGATACAAGTGTTCCATACCACTTATACTACTAAACCACTTAATTAGAGTTCTTATTTTATAGAAGTAATATTTTTATATAGAAATTACTTCTTTTAAACTCATTTAAATATTTATCTAATGACTATAAAATTGGTATATTTATAATATGAGCTAAAAACCTAAAACTTACACATATGTATAGTTTCATTCATTTTTCAAATATTATTATTATCATTATAATCCTATAATAGACTTTTCTATCAAGATATTTATAAATATTGTTTACTTCAATAATTTAAACCTTAAATTTGAAGATAATATTCGTAGGTATAATTTTATATAAATTACAAAAGTGATTTTTAAACTAAAATTTAATATAACTAGTTTAAAGATAATTTCTTTTCATACTATATGTATTTAATATGTTATATATATTATTTTAAATAAATTTGAATAATGAAGTTCCCTAAAAATATGTTGTTATTAAAGTTCCAAAAATCATAGAATTGATGAAAGCTATCATCGATACTTTCATAGAATAGAAATTCCACGGTATCACATAGTAAAAGAACCAAGGTATCAAAATCAGGAAGAAAACAGAGTATAAATCAAAACACAGTAAAATTCTCTAGAGCACAGGCTCTAGAACATACGACTGATCGACGGGTTCGAGCACCTAGATCTTGAAAACTCTAGGAATCATCTCAAATGACAATTGCAATAATTTAGACTACTATAAATTGGCTTTGAGGGATTGATACATCATATAGGTCCATACAATCATCCATAGCAAGCATACGTACATCATACAACTCATATTATAGCCTATAACTTGCATATTTGGAAAGAATTATCAATTTCAGCAAATATTTATAGCATAACATCATATTCAATCAAACATGCATCTAATTATCACAATCAATTAGATATAATAGCAACATGCAACAAAGAGTAGAAGTAGCTGTGAGAATTACTCACTTTAACATCCAAAAATCCCAAAACTGCATGCATCATTCTTAAGGCCAAATCAACGAAAATTCCTAAATTTCGTTCTTAATGTTGTGAGGGTTTAGTATGGAAAATCTTAATATTTTTGCATGAAATTTCTACAGAAGGTGTATATATGAATTATGAACATCTTATCAAAATTTCCCATTTTTATGATTTTTCTACTAACAAGCATTTTCAGCTTGTGATTTTCACGCCCCCACCTTGCTATTCAATCAATTCCGACCTCCAACCATGGCCAAAGCTCTATATCTTTGGGTTTAAAAAGTGGAGATACGACATTGGGAAGCTAAGATTTGAAATTTGGAAGCTAAGCTTTAAATTTGAGTATGTTTTGAAATGTACATACTTGGCTGAGATTAGAAGTGAAGTTTTATATTATTTATCTTTATTTTAGGATTTTGGGATGAGAATGACCCAAGGAAAATAAAATAAATTACCACTTATTACTTCTCATTCTCTAAATTATTTTTACTCTTTCATTTCAACTATACACTTTGAAAATAATTACCCAAGATTTCCATCTCTCTTTAATTTTCACTTCCTGTTCTACAAAATAGTATATTACTAAAGGTTTTCTTTTCCTTTTCCATACAATTAAATTTTTAGTTAATTTTGGATTCATTTTATTTAATGATTCCTTAAGTATAACTTCCATTATAGTATTTAAATCATTTTTAATAGAATATTCATTTTATATATGAAATAAATTTCCCCAACATTCATTCATATATGTGCGATAAAATGGTATTTTACACTTAACATTTTTTATTACTATAATTCTTTTTAAATTCCAATACCAAGATTTAAATCTTTTTCCCTTCAACTTGATTAATTCACCTTTACTATTGTTTAACACATCCCATACAACAAAAGAGAATAAAAGTATGATTTTTCTCTTATTACCAATAATAAATATCCATTCCCTATCAAAACATAATTATTTATCAAATTCTTTGACACTAAAAAAATCCATCTTCCTTTCATAAATTTTTGATTTAATTTGACTACAACATTTTTTTCCAAGGTACTATTTCAACCAGGATTGTTACAGACTCCCTCTTTTAAAAAAATTGCGTCCTCGCAGTTCTCCTTAAGAGAAAATACATAATACGTACACACACGCATGCATGCATGCATAGATACAAACTACATATATCAACTAATATAACAACTAACTAACCATCCAATAAAATAATAGCAAGCAACCCATAAATAATGCTTTAAATAACCCTATATTGATTTTCTTACTGTTATTATCATTTTTACTATTTAAATGAAAATACATTATTAAATTTAGAATTAATTTACTCTTTTAAATTATCTCATTCCAAACATTAGAAGGTTTTATTTAATTAGCTAACAAAAATGTTCTCAAAAGTTTTAGAACTTCCAAAGTTTTTGAAAAATTTTAGCAAAGTCCCATTTGCATGCTTATACCCAAAAGATTCTCAAAACACAAAAATAACGATAAGCTTGATCAAACATGATTGGAATGACAAGCACCATTGTCCCAGAGGTTAAGTGATTTGACTTTGGTGTGGGAGGTCACTAGTTTGAAACTTGCATAGCATGATTCGAACATTTATTAACGCGTGATTTGTGGTTTGTTGTCGTAGTACATGTTGTATCTAAGTACCATTTCAAAAAAAACATGATTGGAATAACACAATTTCAATCTAAAAGTTCCCGCATGGGTATAATACCATTTTTTTTTTTGAATTACCTAGAGAACCAAGCTTCGCTTGTAAACTCTAGGGAAGTATGTGCCTGCCAAACACATACTTCGGGTACTTGTTACAGGGTTGTCAGTTTCGGGGCTCGAACTCGTGACCTTCGATCACGCAGTCCGGTCCATCAACCAACTGCGCCAACCCTGTTGGCTTGGGTATAATACCATATTTTCTAACTATATATACATAAAACATACTCGTAGACAAGCACCATTGTCCAAGTGGTTTAAGTGATTCGGCTTTGGTGCGAGGGATCACAAGTTAGAAACTTGCATAGCATGATTTGAACAATTATTGACATATAATACGTTGTCTCAGTGACATGTTGTATAAAAAGTAACATTTCAAAAGAAAAAAACATACTCATAGTGGAATTTTAGCTTGTTCGCTTATTCAAATGGAGCTAAAAAGTAAGTGAGCACATAAAAAGCAATGAAAAGCCTTTGTGTACCTACACACATCTTTAATATACATATTAGTACATAAGGTAAAGCATGGAATACAAATACAACATATAAATACCTTTATAAAATTGCAAAATTATGAACTCGTGTAATAGCTTATGCACCGGCTAACATAAACATGTCAAATTTACAAATTTTAAAAATAGACTAAAAGAGAAATTGCAAAGCATATAATTAGCTTGCCAATTTTTTTAGATATTATTAATTGTTTGTACATTATAAATTATTGTTATTTCTTTACACAACACAAAATCTGAATTTGAAAAATCCGAGATGATATTTGACCCGAGTTACAATAAGCTTTTGTAATAGCTAAGCTCAAAAACTTTGTAAGTGGTTTGTAAGACAGTTTCTCATTAACCTCTTAGCTATGCAACGAATATAATTTCATTGAAATTAGATAAGAGGGTCGGGAGTTATGACTAAAGCAATAGAAGGTACACACTTAGATTGCAAAAGCAGGCCATAATTTGACCTTGATTGAAATAGGTTTCCAAAGAATGCTCTAAATTTCAAAAAGTGTTATGAATAAAAGTTGTTACTTATCAAATTAGCTTTCCGAAAAGTATAAAAACATCAAAATTAGAGTAGGAATGAATGAGTTATGATCAAAATACTAAGATATTCCAACTCATATTTTCCATATGAAGGCCAAAGTTTAGCTCGGTTTTCAAATCAAAGTATATGGACAATAGACCACCTAGTCGATTACGTTCGATGATAAAATAATTTTAGGTTACAATGTCATCCAAATTTAGGAGTTCACTTAGACTTAGAATTTTAATTGCTAGGTTTGAATACGAAAATAGAGCAAGTTTACCTTACTATAATACTTGAGTATTTGCATACTTGTAAAAAAAGAATTTAGGATAAATCTCTACGAACTATAGACGTGATGCTTAGGTACCATAATTGATGAGGGATTAGAGAAATGGATTCAAAGTAAAATTAGATAGTTTAAGTTGAATCGAATTGGAAAAGAAGTTATGTTATTTTAAACGGTTTAAGAAATCATCGGGTTTTGATATCCTTGGGCGAAATAGAGGAATAGCAAAAGATCTAAGTTATTAGATACTATGGGAACACAATCCACTTTAGGGACTTCTTACCTTAGTATCTAGAAGATGAAGTAATTGTATACTACTAGATGATTTAAAGCATTAGGTAAGTGCATTATGGGTTGCATAAGGTTACATCTCCATTGGAGCATACTTATGCTCAAGTCATCTATTACGATGCATCTCGACATCACTTTATTTAAGTGGGTAGCAAGGATTGCAGAGGGTTGCCTATGCATGTACATTGGATTAAAGTTATTTGCCAGTAGTAAAGTCAATAAGTTAAGGTTGGAAGAACGATCTAGTTTGAAGTACTTAGAAAGTGGATTTGAACCATAAAAGGATAAAGACAACACAAGATAAGCAGAGGATATACACTGATAGGAGACAAAGAGTTGAAGCCCGCGATGGGCGACATGGCCTATGTGAACATCTTACCACTTAGATAAATTATTGGATTGGTAGTTCAAAAGGTTAACACCAAGAGTTGTAGGGCCTTTTCCTATTTTGGTTAGTGTAGGGAAGTTGGCCTTTGGAGTGGAGCTTCCTGAAGGATGGGTGATAGTTCATAATGTTTTTCAGGTGTCGCACTTGTAGAAGTGGATGAGTTATATCACATATATTTTGGACAAGTGGCATAAGCATTTGCATTTTAGGAGGTCGACTAGTTTAGAAGGCCACCTAATTTTTGTGTTATTATAGGTTCATACGCATTCCATGTCCATATGTGCATATTGCATTAGAATCATGAACTAAGGGTAATGGTTGCCAGTAGTAGATGGATGAGTATATGGTTGTAAGTATTAATTTCTGTAAGTAGATGTTTTGTTGACAAAATCCTTTTAAGGGGGAGAATGCAACACCCCACTAAAATTAACTAGAACTATAATATGAGAAATTAAATTAAATATAATAAGGGTAAAAATTGTTGTAATATACATTAATAATAGGGATAAATATGCTAAATATGAAAGAGCATTATTGTGATCTGCACTGCATAAGTAGTCTATAAATATGGACCTTGATTGTATTGTAAATATATCTCTCAATTCAATAGAATTGTTCTCTCCCTAATTGCCTCCATTCTCTTTATTCTGTAACACGTTATCAGCACGAAGGAATGTGAATTAATTATTGACCTCAACCCGTTCACCTTCAAACTTTCCAACTTCTCAGCAAGTAATTAAATATTAATTAATCTGACCGTTTCTCTTCTGACCATTCCAATTCTAAGGCTATTTATATTCAAAATCCTATTATATATATTAGTGCAGACGAGTCTTTTAGAATATATCTACATACATTCTATTTCTTATTTCCTTTAAAACAGCAGGTAAAGGAATTGTTCTTGCATTTCTTTATAAACTCGTTACTTTTCCTCTCTCCAAAAAGGTAATTGTCAATATCATACTTTTTTTGATAAAGCTATCAAGTCAGCACATGCTAGTTTGGGGTTCACTTCTATATTTTTCATGTCTTTTCTTGTATCACTCTTATTTTTATTCTTTGGCTTCTAAATTCAATATTATTATTTTTTTCCCTTTGCGGATCTATTGCCAAATAAAATTCAAAAGTTTGGAATGGAATATACGCAAAAGCTGACTTTCCTTTCTTATTTGATAAATACATGAAAGTTGCAAAATCCAAATGTTTGGTTTTGTTGATACAATTTTTTTGGTATAGTTGTTTGATACCATGAATAAAGACTTTCCATTTTTTTTCTTCTTCTTTTTAGCTGGAAACAAACAAATAGTGAATGTTGTTGTGATGAATATATTCACCTTATGCAATTTATTTTATGAACAGTTCACAAAATGACAAACATCGCCAAGCTTGAATTTAAAGCTTTGGATATATCTGGAGACAACTACTTATCATGGATACTGGATGCTGAGATTCATTTGCAATCTCAATGCTTAGAAAATGCCATTAAAAATGGCAATACTATGTCCCAGCAGGACAAGGTAAAGGCTCTAATATTTTTAAGACGTCATATCCATGACGATCTAAAAACAGAATATTTGACTGAAAAAGACCCTCTCCACTTATGGAACTCTCTGAAGGAGCGTTATGACCACCAGAAGACGGTCATACTTCCAAACACTGGGCAAGAGTGGTTGAACCTGAGGTTTCAGTTATTTAAGTCCGTAAGAGAATATAATTCTGCAATGTTTAGAATCACTTCTAAAAACTGAAATTATGTGGAGAAAAGGTGGATGACGCACAAATGCTTGAAAAGACTTTCTCAACATTTCATGCCTCGAATATACTCCTGCAGCAGCAATATCGAGAGCGTCATTTTACAAAATATTCTGAACTCATAGAATGCTTACTGATTGTTGAACAAAATAATGAATTGCTTATAAAAAATCATTCCTCAAGACCAACTGGTTCAACTGCATTACCTGAAGTTAATGCTAATTTTGACCTCTCTGGAAGAGATAGGGGTCGAGGTCTAGGTAGAGGACATGGTAGTGGACGTGGATATAACTCTAGCAGAGGTGGTTATGGTGGTTTTAAAGGTAACAAAACCACCAACTTTAAAAAGCAACAAAAGAAAATTGAGCCTATAAAGAACAATGATTCAGCTTTAGAAAATAAAAGGCATTATGAGGAAGTTTGTTATAGATGTGGACGATCTGGTCACTGGTCACGTACATGTAGATCATCAAAGAAAACAGTTGAAGAATATCATCGCTCGAAGAATATTGAGGCAAATAATGCCGAAAAGTTAACTGAAAACACTAACCTGAAGTTAGATGATTTCTTCGAAGATGACAATGGAAATTTCATTAATGATGAAAATCTAAGTGCAATGATCAGCGATATGACCAAGTTGATCAATTAGAAATGTCTTGAAGTTTGTTATGTGACTTTCGTTTTACTTCATTAGCTTGCATCAATAAATCAGTTTGATGTTTGTGTTCGTTTAATTGTATTTCCCTTTGCAGTACTAGTAATGTGTAATGTGGATGTTGTTTTTAATCAATAGCCTATTTTAATCATATTACTTTGTTTGTTTACATTACATTTATTTATGCATACAAATTTTTAATGATTGACTAATCATTGTCTTTAATTCTTAAGGTATGGAACGCCATTTGGGTAATGATATATGCTTACTAGATAGTGCAACTACTCATACAATTTTGAGAAACCAGAAGTTTTTCTCTGAACTATCTGAAAATTTCTCAGCTAAAGTCTCCACTATAGCTGGATCTGCTAATATAATTGACGGGTCCGAAAGAGCCCATATAATATTACCAAATGGTACGCATATCTTTATTCATAATGCATTATACTCAAGCAACTCTTAAAGAAATTTGCTGAGTTTCAAAGATATAAGAATGAGTGGATACCATATTGAAACTATAAATGAAAACAACAAAGAATATCTTTGTGTTATTTCTAGAATTGAAAGCCAAAAGCTTATCCTAAAAAGATTTGGTACAATTTCAACTGGTTTATATTTTACAAAAATTGGCATAGTTGAATCTCACTCTATAAACATGAGCCAGAAGCTCACAAATACAAAGACATTGATTCTTTGGTACAATCTCAAGTACAATTTTAACTGGTTGGGAATTTATGTGGGATTTGATTCCCCATCGATAATTCGTTACCTTGAACCTCTTACGGGTGATGTCTTCACTGCAAGATTTTCAGACTGTAAATTTGATGAGACAATTTTCCCGCCGTTAGGGGGAGAAAAGACGTTCCAGTAGAACGGCGTGAAATATCATGGAATAATCCATCTATGTCTTATTTGGATCCACGTACTAAACAATGCCAACATGAGGTACAAAGAATTTTGCATATTCAAAATATTGCAAATCAACTGCCGGATGCATTTAGTGACACTGCAAAAATAACTAAATCTCACATTCCAGCAGCAAATGCACCAGCAAAATTTAATGTCCTTGAATGATCAAAAATAAATATAGCAGCAAATGAATCTAAAGCAAGACAAAAACGTGGAAGGCCAATTGGTTCAAAAGATTTGGCGCCTAGAAAAAAAAAGTCTAATGAAAAATCATCAATTAAGGAACCTCCTGAAGAGGTTATAAATGATCAAAAATATCACTCAAATGAAAATCCCAATTCTCCTAGAAGCGCGGAAGGAAACATTATCGCAGAAGAGATAAAAGAAGATTCCAACAATAAAATGGTACCTAATAATAATGAGATCTTAATATTTTATACGAACTACGAAGAAATATGGGATCGAAGTAAAATAATAATTGATGATGTATTCTCATTCGCAGTAGCTACTGAAATAATTGAAAGTCGTGACCATAATGAGAATGATGAGAATGATGATAATGAACCAAATAGCATAAATGAATGTCGAAAAAGACACGATTGGGCAAAATGGAAAGATGCTATCCAAGTGGAACTAGATTCACTTCAAAAACATGGTGTATTTGGACCAATAGAGAAAACACCAGAAAATGTTAAACCAGTAGGTTATAAATGGGTATTCGTTAGTAAACGAAATGATAAAAATGAAGTCGTGAGGTACAAGGCACGACTTGTCGCATAAGGTTTCCTGCAGAGACCAGGTTTTGACTTTAAGGAAACTTACTCCCCTGTCATGGATGTCATAACATTCAGATATTTGATAAGCCTTGTAGTTTCTGAAAAACTCGATATAAGATTAACGGATGTTGTGACAGCTTATCTTTATGGTGAATTAGATACCAACATTTACATGAAAATTCCAGATGGATATAAATTGCCTGAAGCAAAATCAAAGTTCATGTACTCAATAAGACTAAGACGATCACTATATGGATTGAAACAATCTGGAAGGATGTGGTATAACCGTCTTAGTAAATATTTGGTAAAATAAGGATACGAAAACAATCTCATTTGTCCATGTGTCTTTATAAAGAAATCGGTAAAGGGATTTGCTATCTTAGCAGTTTATGTTGATGACATAAATTTGATTGGAACTCCAGAAGAGATTGATGAAACAATAAATTATTTAAAGAAGGAATTTGAAATTAAAGATCTTAGAAAAACGAAGCCCTGTCTCGGTCTACAGATTGAGCATAGTACTAATGGCATATTAATCCATCAATCAAACTACATTGAGAAAATTCTAAAGCGTTTTCAAATGGATAAAGCATATCCACTTAGTACGCCAATGGTTGTTAGATCGTTAGATATTAAAAAGGACCCTTACCGCCCAAAAGAAGAAGATGAGAATGTGCTTGGCCCGGAAATGCCATATCTTAGTGCCATTGGTGCATTATTATATTTGGCCCAATGCACAAGACCAGATATTGCATTTTCAGTAAATCTTCTAGCAAGATACAGTTCAGAACCAACAAAAAGACACTAGAATGGTATAAAACATATCATGAGATATCTTCGTGGAACGACAAATTTGGGTTTATTTTACTCTAACACAAGCAATAATCCAAATCTAGTTGGCTATGCTGATGCAGGTTATCTTTCTGACCCACATAAAGCAAGATCACAAACTGGATATATATTCAATAACAGCAATGCAGCAATTTCATGGCGATCTACAAAACAAACATTGGTAGCAACATCATCCAACCACTCTGAAATACTAGCACTACATGAAGCAAGTAAAGAATGTATTTGGCTAAGATCACTGATTGAGCATATTCGAAAAAGCTGCCAACTTCCATCAGTAACGGAAAGGTCAACCATTATTTATGAAGACAATGCAGCTTGTGTAGCTCAAATTCAAGCGGGTTACATTAAGGGTGATAGGACGAAACACATTTCTCCTAAATTTTTCTTCACATGAGCTACAAAAGGATAATAAGATAGAAGTGAAACAAATCCGATCCCAAGAAAATCCAGCGGACTTATTCACAAAGGCGCTTCCAAAACCAACATTTCAGAAGATGGTCTACAAAATTGGTATGCGTCGGCTGCATCAACAAACTAATTGAATAATGCGTTATAATCCAGGGGGAGCGTATGAAATACGCTATAATGTACTCTTTTTCCTTCACTAATATTTTTTCCCACTGGGTTTTTATTAGTAAGGTTTTAATGAGGCATTATCTTGATTCAGAAGAATCAACCCTCGTAGTAACATTATAAAATATATGTTACTTAAAGATGAAATCACTTTGTACTCTTTTCCTTGTTTATGATTTTTTTCGCACTGGGTTTTTCATAACAAGGTTTTTAATGAGGCAATTACTCTTATCATCTTTACATACGCATATTCAAGGGGGAGTGTTGTAATATACATTAATAATAGGGATGAATATGCTAAATATGAAAGGTCATTATTGTAATCTGCATTGCATAAGTAGTCTATAAATATGGAGCTTGATTGTATTGTAAATATATCTCTCAATTCAATAGAATTGTTCTCTCCCTAATTGCCTCCATTCTCTTTATTCTGTAACAAAAATGAAATTTTCACAAACTTTCGAATTTAGTTACGAAACGTACACTATTGCATTCATAGCGATATTCTGGACAATTTTCATATATAAAGCTTCATGATCAGAGTCCGTACGAAAAAGTTATTAAAACTAAAGATTTGAAATAGAAAATAATTAAAATTTATAAAAGGTAGGAATCTAATTTGGGAAAGTTTCACCGATCGACGGCCTTGATTGGACAGTCAACCCTAGTGGTTGAACGCTCCAAACTAAGCGGTCGATCGCTTGGACACTGCCGGCTAGGAAATACCTAGGCCGAACGACCCAAATTTAATAATAATGGAATCTAATGGCATAATATGTTTGTTGTAGCAGCTTTAACCCCTTACAGCAGTTGATCAAAACCCCAACATATTTAAAGTTTGCTCCTCAAATTTTTCTTTATCTCCTTAAAATCTACTGAAATAACAAAAAAAATGAAGAAAAATTCAACAAATCGAAGGAGAAGAAAATATAAACAAAATTGAAGATAAAATCAACAAATTAGAGGGATCAACCAACCAAGACGGAGCGATACTAGATGGATAAAAGAGGGAGTAACTTATCAAAGGTGAGTGGGTTAATTAATAACATACAAGGATTTACAATTAGTTTAATTTATTTATATATATGTTTATTTGGGAACTTATCTGATATGAATTTGAAATGAAAATTTTATTTAATTTAAAAGTTCTTTTAGTTGCAATTATATGGAGATAAATGATAATTTGATGATCATTGAAATTTGAGGTGACCTTATTTACTAATTATAAGTATATAGAAATTGACTGTTTTGAAGTACTATTAAATTATGATCTAAATTGACACTATGCCAAAAAGTACTTTTGGAGGCGCACAAAAAACGCAACCATAACTTATGGTGGCGTTTTAGAGAACGCCGCCATACGACATGCAATTAAAAAATTAATATTTTTGGTTGCGTTTTTTGTAAACACCGTTATAATGTGCCTTATTGCGGCGGCAAAAAAAGCCACCGTAAATCTTTTTTGTAGCATGTTGAAACGCCACCAAAAGTAATGTTTGGGTTAAAACTTAAACCCAAACCTTATAGCTGCATTTATTATATGACACAATATATATTTCGCCGCAACAATATTCTTTTCGTTTCATTTTTTTCTACCACCATATTTTTTAGTATCGATTTTTTACTGCACATATATTTTCCGTAGCATTTGATAAACGCCACTAAATATTTTTTCTTTTCTTTGTCTATTTCTCATATTCTGCTAACTCGTTCACTCTCCAATTCACTTTATTCATAATTTATATTAAACAGTAATAATAAATAGTTCAATAATAAACAAAAAATACATGAACAAATGAACTACCATAAACACAAGTAGTACATTACCATACATTGATACAAAAGTAGTACATAATCGCGCATAGTCACACAACTAGTACATAAATACAATAGTTTCAAGATAAAAGTTAACATAAAATCCATACGTAGAGAAGTTTATACAACTGAATTACCAGAAACAAAATGAAATAAACAACTAAACTACCGTAAAATCCATACATACATGACTAGCTAAGAAAATACCTTAAACAACTAGCTAAGCACATACCATAAGCAACTGATAATTTCTTCGAAGAAGTTCATCCACCTGTAGACAAGTAATAATCAACAATGAGGATCTAAAACTTGAATATCGGAATAAAAAAGGTATAACCATAATTTCTAGTGTTCTTAGCTACCCTATTAGAAATGCACCACTTACCCATAGACCATCATAGACTTGCTTAGATTTGACTCTGGAGCTACAACTTCTTCTAGCCTAGACTTATCACCACTAAGCTTATTGGTTTCTAGAAGTAGACCAATCCTAACATATTTTTGCTTACATTAACTTCAAGCATCAATACCCACTTATACAATCATCGACAATATCAACAATCTCCATGAAAATCTTAGTAAAGATAGACTCATTATCGAAAACCAATGCCATGCTGAACCATAAAAATATTAATTAAACCATTAAAATTCAAATCTCCTGCCACAAAATAAGATCATAAGCATCCCGTTTTCCATATATACACTCAAAGAAAATATGTGGACTTCCCATATGAATATGACAAAATGCAAATGATGGTGCAAACCAATGAAAGGTAATAGTTGTTGCATTGATTTACAAGGAGTGAAACAAAAGCAAAGATTGTAAAATAAGAACTCTGAAGGAGAACTGGGAATACAGCAACACATGCAATAGGCAAAATTAATGTACCTTGATATATGTATTCACTGGCTACTATAAATGTGGCACCAAAATGTTTGGCATAATTTTTGAATAAGTAATATGAGGATATAATGATGACTCTACCTCTATAGTTGTTCCAATAAGTAATGTAGGAAGAAACTTATCCGTCTAAAGTGCGCCACATTTTAGAACAATTTAAAGTGCTACAGTTCAAGCCACTTCGGTGCGGTTACTTTGTTTTTAAAAGCAGTTCATTTTAGAACAGTGCATCTTAATTTATTTTATTATATGCTTATATCTTCTCCAGTCCTACTTCAGGTTTGGTTGTGTATGAAGTTGGTCCACTGCTTGATGAGTTTAAACAGCTCTACCGCATCTATAAGGGCTTATACAGTAGGTTCACTACTGCAATATGCTTAAGACATGTTGACTGTAATATGCAGTATACGTACAATGTATGCTGCATATATTTTTAAACAAAAAAAGGAAGGGTAAGAAGAAGACCTTCGCAAGATATGTAGACATGTATGTACCTTCACACGCAAACTTGCAACAAGAACTTGATTCCAATATGATGTATGGACATGTAATTTTACAATGCTTTATATGTATAGTGGATATGTCATATATGGACGCCTATTGCATGCTCCATTGTGTTTAAATCTGTCAAAAGAAATAGAGAGCAGCATTGCGATGTAAGTTTATGATGCAAAGCCTGAAAACATATATATAACAATCTTATCACAAAATTAAGTCAGATATATCATCCGGTAGATCATTTTATATTATCTTACTAGGAGAATGATCCATAAATACAGTATGCTTTTGGATACTTTCAAAATAGGTATATTAATATCTACTTATAAAACATGACCATGTAAACAATAAAAACATTTAGTAGTCCCTGCAGTAAAAATTTTGACATGGAGAATTTATCCCATAACCAATAAATTTTATAACACCAAAAAATTCTAGTTTATGAACATGTTACACAGGGGTTTAAAAAAATTGTCCTTGTGGGCAGCATATAATGCAAAAATAAAAGAAGCATACCACATAAACGACTGAAAGTCTGCTTCCATCATAAAACATTCCTGCAATCATCCTGACAACATGATAAGCATAAATGAATAGCCTTGATCTATCATATGAAAGTATAACTATAAGAATGAAGCATAAAAAATTCTGAACAGGATGGAAAACTGGAAACTAGATCTGAAGTGCACAATGATAATAAAATCAAGAATTAATGCATAATGATGGAAGATTAAAGAAAAACAAGAAATTTGAATTTTACAGCAACCCGAATAGAAGTGTTAAAATATTGATAAGTGGATCTAAGTTAAGATGAATAAATGGTACAAAGTCAACAACTATGCGATTTACACTTCAAATGTGGGTTAAGTATTATGAGATTAAAATTTTGGACAGCGACAGATCAAAACTCTGATAGTGACACATTTAAAATCATACTACAAAAGGGATTTTAACCTTTGAAAGCTACACACGTACTTCTTGCATTAACTTTCTGGCTAATAAGAAAATATAGTGATGCATTTCTATATTCTTGGATTCACTAGGCAAATAATCAGCAAGTGGTCAGGTTTATAAAAAGGAACATTTGGATTCACTCCCATAATATAAATTTCTGTGAAAATAATTAATTTTTTAACCATTTCTGTAAAAATAAACAATTATAGTTTGAACTGTTGTCAGGAAATAAACTCACACATGGATACAAATGCATTTACAAGGAGACACTGTTACTGTAAAAATAGACTCTGGTATAGGACAGTTACCATTAATATTAATTTTTAACATCAGTTCTACTTCTATCATCTCTAATCTTGGTTGAAACTTAAATTTTGGAAAACATACTAGCTGAATAAATCTGAAACATATACAATACCTATGCTATGAAGCATCTAAATGGATTAATTATCCAGATTTGTCCAAACACAAACATGAACATATAGTGCCCATCACTTCAGTTCCTAAAATTATCAAAATATAGTTAGATCGGGAATGGACTAACTTTCAACAACAAAAATTAAGTACCTAAAACATATGATAGTGCAAGAAGATGGTTTCAACTTTCAACAACAAAAATCTAAACAAACAAGCCCAGGCACAAATTAAAACAGGTTAAGATTTAAGATTGAATCCCCTTTTGTTATACTACTCAACTACTTTGTGAAGAGCTCCGGGAGAAGTAATTATGGTAGAAAAGGAATACGTTTTTTTCCTCCAGTAAAAGTGTGTTTGAGCAACAAGAAGAGTTACCAAACATCAGCAGAAGTGTTTCTTCTACTTAGAATACTGCATTTATGTCAAGGTCTTGAGTTAGCAAATAGACCAGAAGCCTAAATGGCTACTGACTGGTTGACTTAATATAATTTAAACATTAACAGCTGATTTTAAACACAAATTGCAAGGCCAAACAAAAAACACAAAAGAATGAGAAGGAACTTACCACGTTAAGGTAAATTAGGAAGACGTCCCTTTTAAGACATGATATGGAGTGTTGAGCTATTTCAATGAGCTCGACAATATTGTGACGTGAGCGCTTAATGACACCAAATATGAACATGGAGAATACCTCAGCTTTCTTCAATAGCCGAGCAGCATAACCAAGTTAAAGTTCAGGAGAGTTTAGTCCTCTTAGGATCTGCCTATACAGGGACAGCACCTTTGCCCGATAGTTTGTCGATTCTTAAGCTATTTCCCATATCAAGCCCTTTGCCATCACTCGGTGCAAGCCGCCTGAAGATGTGGAGTTAGGTGGCAGAAAGTGAAAACAGGAAATATCATACGAATATAACAGACAAGTGTACACTTATACGATAAGAGAAGATGTGGAGTCAGGTGGTCGAAAGTGAAAATAAGAAAATATCATAAGAATATAAGAGACAAGTGTACACTTATACGATAAGGTACACTTACAAACTCACAAACTGGTTTCACATACGATTATTTGAAGTTCAAATGGATGTACTTTTATTGAACTAGTTTCACCCACGATTAGGTACACTTATAATCTTTCTTAGTTCATTTGATCAAGACACACCAATCCATTACCCAATCAAATATCATCAAAATTCCAGTAATGGATATTAGCTGTCAAAGTACATATATCACAATTCACGTACAATCTTTCTTTCAAACCCTTCAACTCTAAACATAAAAACATCACAAATGCCCCGGTATGCCTATTTTTAAATTTTAGTTGTCAAACTTATTCCATCCAGACATATCAAACTTTGTTATTAATAACACTATTGTTAGTTTATATGCCTTGTGTGTATTTTTGAATAGGATAGGTATGTTATTTGATACTTGCATAGGTTGCAAAAAATGTGCATACACATTGGTAGGAAAGAAAATGAATAAATTTAATAAACATAGAAACCTGTGGACATTTAGAAATGTACAGTTGACAAAGAGACATTCAGTAGTTAAGTCTTAATCCAACTTAATAAATCTATAACACTAATACACCAACAATGTATGCTCATAATAATTTTACTCCTTTTAATCTCCATTTCTTGTAATAATTGAAATAATTCCTTGTAAGACTTTTGGTATTAAATTTTTGGATCTAATATTTTGTGTATAAATTATAAACAACACCTATATAAATATTTCACATATTAGATTTCATGCACTACTATGTGTTTACTGTACCAAAGTACAAGAAATGATACCTTTACTCCCTGAGTTCCAGTAATACCAAATAAACCTTTACTCCTAAGTTCAAGAAGTATAACATCACCTTCTCTGCCATAATAATTAGCTGACATAGGCATCCACTCCTTGAATCCCACTTCAATTTTGCTCGAATAGACTGTATCTACTACAGTCCCGATATCAACAACTCTTGCCTGGTGTTGAAAAGTATCAACTGAACTCACATCAATGTTATCTTACAAAGCTACGAAGGCACTGAGAAGCAGTTCGGTCTCCGAAGTTCCAAGGAGGTGGCACGATCTACCTTATGACAAATCTGCGTTTGTAACTCCAAAAATCTGATACAAAAGTGGAATTTGGCGTCGGTGGTAGGTTTCGAGTTGTACGAGAAGAGGTAGTGCTAATGTAAGCATTTGAGACAAAATTGGGATGACTTAGCAAACCTGGTGTCGCAAATGAAGACTGGATGCCTTTTCCCCATTTAGGATTCCAATCCCTAATTTTATTTTATTGAAGAAGAAAACTGCAATTTTAGATTCAGAAGGAAAATTTCTAAGTTTTTCTTTTTGAAGGAAATGTTCGAGGAGAAGTTAATAAAAATGTTATACGTATTAAGTGAGAGCGGCAGAGAAAATTTTTATGAAATGTTAGTGAATTAGAGGCGGGAAAGTTTGGCAGTGTTTCTACATGATTAATAGCAGCAGTTGGCTTTGAAACGCAGCTAGTAACTGCAACCGATAACAAGTTTTCTAGTAGTGTGATTAAATTGATTTAATATGATACACCTTTTATTCAATTTGAATTGAATTTGAGAATAAAATGTATACAACTTGTTGATTTCACCTTGAACAGATTTTGGATATACATATGTCATTATAAAGGTATCTACACGAAAGTCGTTCGGATTGCATATGGAGTTGTAGACTTGAACGGATAGGTGAAATAAATAGAAATGGAAATTGAGAACATTAGAGACTACAGATTATCAAAGTAGATTTACTGTGATTAATATGGAACAATAAACATGAAGGAACGATAATAAACACACAACAAAGAATGCAAAATAATAACAAAATAATAAAAAACTTCGATCGATTAACAAGCTAGCTGGAGTCGATCAGAAATAAGCTATCGACCGCTCTAGTAACCAATGGTCGACTGATTAGTAGTTTACATGTGCAATTTGAACTTCAGCCTAAGGCTTAGGTTCTAAGTTTATATATATATATATATATATATATATATATATATATATATATATATATATATATATATATATATTGGTATATTAGTGGGTAATTAGTCCCCTAGGTTTATGACTCTTGGTCGTTACGGGACTAAATAGATGTGCACATGGGCAATGAGGCCTAGACACTATCTATTCGAGTGGTCGATATTCGGCTGGGGTGATTCTGTCGCAAATTGAACTCATATGAAATTCTGTGGTGTATGCATAGCACTAACGATGATGCCTGGAGGAGTATGTGTCTCCATGCTAATGGGAGTTTCTTTGGCATGTACAGTTGTGCATACGTCATACTGTGTTGTTGATGGATCCCGACACAGCGAAATAAGTGGTGTTACATTACCATTGAGAGGTGGACACGAATGCAGCAACCTTGAGACTTCCTTAGCATGAGTCGGCATTGCGGGCTTGCTCGCGTAAATTTGATACACGCAGTCATAATTTGGGAATGTAGTCCCAAAGTTGATATTGTAGGTGATCCTATGTTGGAATAGTAGTTGATCCATAGTTGTTTTGGGGTTTGATTAGTTGTTCGAACCAAGTATAACCATTCAGAAGATGTTAGTATAGGTGTATTTAGATCTATGATTCCTTAGGTTAATGAAATCAACCTCGGTAGGTAGTTCATAAACACGATTAGGACTTTCTAGGCCACATAGATTATAAATGAAGTAGATCGCCTATGATCATCATATGTTTAATGAAATCAACCTTAGGAGAGAGTTAGGATGTTCACTAATCATAAATCATTAAAGTACCCATTTCATAGAAGGATCTAATCCTTCTTCAGCAGTGACGGTTAGAGTTTCTAACTTCCTACAACTTTGATATTGGATAACCACGGAAAGAGAAGCAATTGCCGATGCATTAAATACGAGACATGCCCGCTTTGGAGCTATGTTCTTGTAATGCATGTAGTTAGAGTATATGGCTGGTTATGATTTCCGACCAAGGCGAGCTAGAGATAGAGATATTAGCGAGCTTGATTATCAGGCCTACTCTAACTAAGTGGATTGGTACTAGTCAGAGGCATGATGCCAGATTAGATGATATTATTCCTAAGATTTAAGTTGAGCTAAAATCTGAAGAGATGAGATGTTATGGACTTGGCCGAGATGGTTGACTCCGTAAAGATGGTAGATCTTTTGTTCTTGCTGTTGATGGATTAAGGGATGAGTTGCGTGCCATCATTCAAGATTGATTATCCATCCCGATACTTATAAGATGTACCATGATATGAAACAGACCCGTTGTTGAGAAGTGATGAAGAAAAGCATTGGGATATTCATCTTGAAGTGCATGACTGTTGGTTGATTAAGGTAGAGAAAAAGAAGCTTAGTGGCTTAATGCAATATCTAGAGATTCCCTAATGGAAGTGAGAATAAATTTTGATGGATTTCGTCGATAGACTGTCGAGGTCTAGAGTAGGGTACAATAGCATTTGGGTCATAGTCAATTGATCAACCAAAATTTCCATATTATACCCATCAAGTTAAGTATAATGGTAGCCATATTGGCTGAATTATAGTGAAATGGATGGTACGATTCCATGATATGTTGAAGAGCATTATGACTAACCAAGACCTATAGTTCACCAGTGGGTTTTGAAAGAGCTTAAGAGAGCCGTTGGGGAAAGAGTTGCATCTGAGTATATTATCCTAAAACTGATGGTCAAACCGAGAGAGTGAATCATACCCTAGAGAATCTCTTACAGGCTTGTGTACTTGACTTTAGAGGCTCATGGGATGATCATTTACATCAGGATGAATTCGCATATAACAACAGTTATCAGTTTACCATTGATATGACTCCATACGAAGCATTATATGGCCGGTCGTGCAACGGACTTACGTGTTGGTGGGAAACGGGTGATAAACCAATACTTGGGCTAGATATGGTTAGATAAACCTTGGAGACGATCAAGATTATTCGACAATGAAAAAAGCTGGTCAAGACGGACAAAAGAGCAATGCTGATAAAGGAGTTCGCTATCGGTGATATGGTATTTCTCAAGATCTCTCCATAGAAGAATATAATTCGGTTTGGTAGTAAAGAGAAGTTGGCACTGAGATTCATAGGTCCTTTTCCGATACTAGAGATGATTGGCAACCTTTCTTATAAGGTCGATTTACCTTAAGGAATGGCAGAGCGCGTAATGTGTTCCAAGTTTCTCACTTGTGGAAGTTTGTGCACAACTTAGGCATAACTATTGCACCAGATTAACTAGATGATATTGAGATTGAATCAAAGGTTTTGAGACCTTATAGGCCTATTTCTATCGTTGAACATGATACGAAGCAGCTTAGGAGGAAGACAGTAAAGTTGGTGATGGTTCAGTGGAGCGAAAGTGAAGGTGATTTCACTTGGGAGACTAAAAAGGGCGTGAGGATAGCTTATACAAAGCTCTTTACTTGGTGAGACTTTTTATATGTTTCTTTTACTTTCACTTGATATCATGAAGTACAGCTTAGTGTAGTATCCTACATGATAGGATAAGCTTGGATGTTACCTTTTTCCTTTATTATTGCATATGCATGTTTGATGTGTGATGATTGCCCATGTTTTATATGATTGATAGGTAGATGGGATAACCTTATTGATTTTATTTACAATTTCGAGGGAAAAATTCCTAAAGGGAGAGAACGTTCCCTTTCATTCGAGTTGAATCTCTTTCTTTTGACTCGATTCCTTTGAATTTTGGAACGTTCCCTGTGGTTCCAAAATCCATTCTTATTCCTCGCTATTCATCTTCATTTGATTCTGGAGTATCCCATAACTCCACTTCGAATGATCTTTATAGTGAATTGGCGGTCTCGCCAATCTCAAAAAATTTCTTGTAAAAGGGGTGAAACTCCTTTACAACAGCATCGATTCACCAAAGATTTTATATCCTCAGTTTAGATGCTAGTATCTCCTATTATCCAAAACTCTATCTTATGAGGTTGAATGTAGATTTACCCCAGAAAATCCACTTCGACCTTATACTTTAAGTCACGGTTGACCCGATTAAGGTTGCCCGTGATTTATATTAGCTAATCCACCTCCCTACTCTATATTTAATCATCTTGTCTTTTGTTTCCAACATATTTTCAAACATTTTGAATTGTATTTGTCAATCTATATTTTTTTATATATTGTGTTGTTTGAGTTGTTGATGTTGATTTGGGTTTCCGATCGATTCGTCTGATCAGCGCTATCGATAGGATTTCTAAAACACTTTGATAGAACAAACTGACACAGTATTATTTTAAAAATTTGGTTAATGAAATGAAATTTTGATATATATATCTATGGAACTTAATGAAATGATTCAAATTGATAATTTGAAATGATAATACTTGATTTATCATTTATTGTTCTATAAATGAATTTGTAAATAATTGTTTATAAATTGATTTGGGAACTTAAATGAATTTAGAAAAGAAATCTGAGAATTTATTTTCCGATGATCTCGAACTTTGGTTTAAAAGTTTTAAAAGGGTTATATTATTTAAAGTATTTTGAATAGAATTTGTTTTCAAAGAATTTTAAAGGTTTAAAATTAGTGCTCTTCTCTTTGTCGCTGGAAAATAACTTCGGTGATGATCGCGACATCATCGACGTTCATTTTCGAGTTCGAAGTTAAGAGACTGTTATGTAGTCTTGCTGCAGCTTTGTTTTGGGGAATTTATTTGATTTGAATTTCTAAAATATGACTTGATTTATAATAATATAGATATATGATTGAAATTTGATTTGACATATTATATATATTATGACTTATCTCTAAATGGTTTGAATGTAATCGAAAATTTAATTCTTAAATTTTATTTTTAAAGAATATTTTCAATTATAAGAAATTTTTTGTTAGTTTAAGATGATTGGATAATAAGATAATGAAACTTGATATAGTTAAGATTTATTTAACTTGTGTAAAAATATTAATTATCAATTTAAGTTGAAATTTCCATGCTTTCAAATCTGTTTCCTTATTTTGCTTTCCAAACTATATTTTGGTTGTCCTTATCATCCTTATCTTGATATAGATTGGTATAGGCATCTTTCTACAATATTTATGTTAGAAATCTTTCTATAATCTTTGATAGATCTTTGGTAATCATTTTGAATCTACCTTTTCGTGCCTGTGTTCTTAATTTTGGAGAATCTTGGAAAGATCATCTCCACCTTGTTAAACTTACCTATAACAACAGTTATCAGGTATAATTTCAATCTTCTTGTCATCTTATCTTAATCCTATTTCACTCTATCTTTTTTCTGTGCTTTTCCGTACCTCGTTCCTTTTCGAGGACGAAAAGATTTGAGTGGGGGAGAGTGTGACAACCCTGTATTTTTTTTATATATTTTAATTATTTTGATAAAAAAAAACTTATTTTACTTATTTTAAATGATTAAATTTTATTACTTAAATATAAATCTTGATTTTATATGAAATTATAATTCCAAACTTGTGTAATTTGAATATGTTCCTGAAATGTTGATTTTGGTCAAAATAGTCAAACTTTGACTTTTGACTTAAAATTTTAAAAGTTTAAAATTATAAAATTTATCTTTTATTATGAAATTACATAAAATTCTAAGAACACCACTTTTCGTTTCGTTGAAAACGGAGTTAAAATGTAAAAGTTATGTACATTTCAATTTCTAGTATAATTTGTTTTATTGTGCAATTTTGCCTATTTTAAATTTTATAAATCATATTTTTCTTTCTTATATTTCTTTTAATAGTAGATATGTTAATTTATTTATATTTTCATCTCTAAATATTTTAAAAATAATAATAGGATTTTTCTAAAATTTACTATGATGATTTCCTATTTTTAAAAGGCTGCTTCCTTTTTCTGCTATTTTCTTCGTCTAAACTATATTTTAATTAAAATTTATTTATTTATTTTGTGAATTCATTTTATTTTGTGTTCTTATCTTTATTTATAAATATTTTTAAGTGCATAAAAATTTTTCCAAGTTCATTGCACTTATTTTTCATATTTTCAAGACTAGTTGTAAATTTTGCTGTTTTATTTAATTAAACTATATATAATTAATAATTTATTTATTTATTATTGTTTATTTACTAAATTTTCGTATTATTATCTGGATTTATATATATATTTCAGTTATTTAAAATTAAAAAGAATTTAGTGGAAATTTGAAAGGTTTTGTGACTCTTTAGTTGCTTAAGTCTCTTTGTTTTCCCACCTTTTCATTTTCTAACTCTTGCATTCAATTGAGGCCAACCATATCTCATTTCTTTCAGCTGATCACATATCATTTGCACGTAAACAAATGTCCTCCTTCATCTCCTAAAAACTCACGGCACTTCAAAGAAAAATATGGCTTTCATTCTCCTCTCATCTTCTTCCTTTTTCCATTTGTTTGCCTTGATTTTTGCCCTGCTTCTTCATGCTTTGCTCAGCCTAACCTCTCCACCATCAGCTCCACCATCTCCTCCACCATCTACAGCAGCTCCTCCTCCCCCTCCTCTGACATTAACCAAGTTTTGCCCATCCATTGAGGTTAGCATCACAAACTTTGCACCAAACCCCTTGAAATTGCCTAGCCTAGCCATATACTCCACTATCTCCTTCATATCTTGCCTTGGCCACCTCCTATTGTTCCACCACCACCACGATACAACCTTTGACCCTCCACCTACCCACTGTCCAGACCTGAACCAGATCAGGCCGTGGCCTCCCCATGTTGAAAACTCCACAAAAATTGCAAGCAAACCCTTAAAACTAGCCTAGCCGAGCCTTAATGCCAATATCCTTTCACATACTCCTCTTGGCCACCCCTAGAACCACCACCACCAGCAACCACATGACCTTTGGGTGCTGCTATACCATCACTCTCCACTGCCTAGATCTGGAGTAAGTATAGCCAGCCCAAGTGTGCCATAGGTCGAGCCAAATATGGACCAAAATCCTTGTTTATGCCTTGTAGTCATAGTTTCATGTACACATACCTTTGCACCATCATCAAATCCATGATACGCTGACCTGTTGCATCCAAACCTGATCCAAAACCATTCCATTACAGTGCTTTTCCAGTCCATAGCTGAAGCATACAAAGGTGAATGCAAGTGCAAAAGTTCTAGCTTTGAATTGTGTACTTATTCCTAGCATTGTTTTGTAATATCTTGGTTTATAATTCATGTTTGTTATTGTTTGTTTGATTTGTATTCAAGGGAATTAATCCTTGGCTCCTCCATTCGTATCTGTGTCGTGTTTTTGTGCTTGTGTAGATTTCGTTCGTGAAATTCGTTGTTGTGTCTCCAGCTCAAACCGGTGAGTTATTCTCACCAGACAATCTGTACCTATATAACTGAAAAACCGACACCATTTGAATCTGTAAATGTATTGCATCATGTTATAACTGCTATATTATGATCATATGATGTTTACACCTGTTATTACACCTGTTATATCACTTGTTACTGTTTATTATGCTATTCTGTTTATTTATATCAGTTTATCACACTGCAAGTTCCCTTTTGATTAGAATCACTATGGGTTGAAATGATACATACCCGAACGGACTTTGGAATAAGGGAAAATTGTTATGGGCTGAAATGATAGGCCTGAATGATTTTCAAATCATTTATTTAACTTGGGATTGCGGGTTTGAAATGATAAAACCCGGATTTTTCTTTTTAAACTGCGGATTGAAATGATACATATCCGTATCACTTTACCTAGCGTAGAAAATTATATATAGACCCGTAGTTAATATATGTTTTCCTAAAACCTTTAAAGTTATTTTAGAAATGTAAATATTATATTATTTTGATTTAAATATAATTAAAAAGGATTTTTGTAAAATATTATTGATTTTATGAATAATTGTAAGTGAATTGAATTAATGGAAAAGTTAGAAATTTTGAACGTAAGTTATTTTGGAAAAATTGATTTAATTATAATTGGAAATTTAATTGAATATGAATTTATGATAATTTGAATATAAATTGAATTTAAAGTGATTTTATATCATATTAATGATTTTTAATAAAGCTGAAATGTCAAAATGAATGAATATTTTAAGTTGAAATTTTGAAATATAACTAAAATTGGAAATTTATGAAATTGACTTGAAAGGGAAATTTTAGTTAAGTAAATAAAAATAAAAATAAGTTATATTTGAGAATTTTAACATAAATGTTAAGTTGAAATTTAATGTAGTGAATCTAAAATTGAACATTGCATTTTGATAAGTGAATTATTATTAAAACTTGATTTTTGAATGGAAATTTAACTTTATAAAATCACGAATTTAAGGAAAATTAAATGATGTTTATAAATGTGAAATGTATGATTTTATAAGTTAAAAAAATGTTTTAAATAAAAATATAATTGGTTGAGAAATTTTATTGAATATTTGAAGTTAATTTACTGCATTTTTGAAATTCTATTAATTACAATGTGAATGATATTACAGCATTGTAAATGCTGTAGTTGACGATAATGAACTAAAAAGCTAAATTGAATTAAAAGCTATTATAGGAAAATTTTGTAAGTGCTATAATTTTTGAATTTAACTAAGTTTATTTGAAATTTAAGTAAACCCTATTACAACATTTTAAAATGTTGTCTTTTGTTAAAGTGAACTGTTTTGAATGTATTTTTCCGTAGCATTTTCTAAATGCCACGAAAAGTGAATCTTTACTGTTTTAATAAACTTAAGTGAATAAATGAACATTGAAAGTTGAAAATTTTGGAAGTTTAATAATTTAATTATTAAACATAATAACTTCATTTTAGTGATTAAAAATGATTTTTGGAATATAAACTGTTTTGAAATATGAATTGAAATGGTATTTTAAATTGAATAAAATGAATAATGATATTGAAATGAATGTGGTTGTGAAAAGAGATGATATTTTGATATATTAAATGATTGAAATGTGGTTTCGAAAAGATATGATATATTGAAATGATTTGAAATGAAGTTTTGAAAGATATGATATTCTGGTATATATTAAATGATTCGAAGATGAAGTTTTGAAAGTTATGATATTTTGAAATTAAGACGATTTGAAAATGAAGTTTGAAAGATGTGATGTTTATGTATTAAAAATGATTTGAAATGACTTGATAATTATTTTGATAAATATTGAATTTGGAAGATACGATGTTTATGTATTAAAAATGATTTGAAATGACTTGATAATTATTTTGATAAATATTGAATTTGGAAGATATGATGTTTATGTATTAAAAATGATTTGAAATGACTTGATAATTATTTTGATAAATATTGAATTTGGAAGATGTGATGTTTATGTATTAAAAATGATTTGAAATGACTTGATAATTACTTTGATAAATATTTGAATTGAAAGATATGGTATGATGATATATTGAAATGGTTTGGAAATGATTTAATCTTTATTTTGATAAAGATTTGGGTTGAAATGATATTTTATTTTGAAGTATAAAATATGTTTTAAAGTTATAACTACGGGTTATAATAACGATTGGTTGTTAAAGAGACCGGGATCGGATATTGTCTTATAGCCGGCCAATACCGAAAACCACTTTAACAACTGTGTACGCGGTGGAGATTCCAGAATGAAGTAGGATGGTGGCGACGTTCTCGAGGTATATTACGTGGACCCAACTCCCGTGAGTTGGCATATATGACTAAAACAAGAGCTATACCGGGCTACACAAAGGGTCGCACCCTTTCATCGAGCATGCTCCATCGGAAACCATTCTATTACTTTTGTGATTCGATTCGGTGGCGCCACGTTTGATTCGGGGGTATTGTTCGAGGTGGGCGGAAGCTGCTGGCTTGCCGTCACCACCGGTCCGGGAGTGCAAACGGTGTATCCACCCTGGCATTGCCTCGCGTGCCGTGTCATATCCTTATATCGAGCCCACTACGATTTTGGTTTTAAAGATCCGACAGCGTTAAGGTTCACCATCCCCTTAACGCTATTTTCTATATGATTATACTTTACTGATTAGACACTACTGTATATAGCGCAATATACTACATAGTAAATAGTTTAACGGATCCTTAGAGGATGGGCGGTCCCAAGCATCTTCTAAGTTACTTGTACCTTTACTACAGTTCACTTGAGTTGGTTTACATTGTATAAGTATGTATGTCCTGACTCGAGTGTTTGTATTTTTATTTACGCTCGAGTCAGCCTGAGTTATTCACAGATTTGGATTTCCACTTTCTGGAGATTGGAATCGCTGGAGATTATCTACTTGTCATGTTTATCTTTTGAAACCTGTTGTTCCTTTCAGCGCTTGTATTAGTTGACTTCTACGAAGTGAGACTTTTTTTGTACCTTATTTCCTCTATTGTATTTTATGTAACTCTGATATTTTTATATAGTAGCTTCATGAACTACTACTTCTTTTGCTTCCGCTGCACTATTATTACTCTGTGTCTGTGATTCTATGATTTTTATTTACTATATATTCTGAGATTTGCCAAATTTTTATTTACAACGCGGTATTTTGAGCAATTTAATTCCGGCATGAGTGTCTACCTATACACTTATAATGGATGCGAATGGTTGAAAATACCTCGGTCGTTACAGTGGTTCCATGTCATAGATTTTATTTCCACTTCATTACTTTGTTTATTTTTATATCAGCAACTGTGAGGACAGCTTGTTATACTGTCCAGGCTTATGATAGGTTAGTTTACTCTAATTATTGTATCTATACAGTTTTCCTTTGAAAAGGTATAATTTTGATATTATATGTCTCTGTTGTGAGATTCTGATATTGTGCTCTCTTTTTTCTTATTTTTTTCGTTTTCTTTTATTTTACCCTAACGTTCTACCTTTTCGGCACTTGGATGCTCGACACGTAAATACCATGGATGTATTAGTATCGATATTTTAGGGTCGAAAAGGCAATTGTTACACCATGGATCTTTGATGTTTGAGTTGGAGTGTGTCAGTGAATGGGAGGTAAAAATTGCAAAGCGTGGATTAGTACCCTTGGATCGGTACCGATCTAAGATGATGCAAAATTGGTCTTGGTTGGGAAAGTGAAGTGGCGAGTGGGATCAGCATAGCATGATTTGGTGGTGCAGCATGGATCTATGTAGCATGGTTCGATGGTGGAGCATGGAACGAGGTAGCTTGGATCAGCAGTAGGAAGACAAGGGGCCACTTTGAGTCATTTCTATGCTTGCTTCGGGCCATTCACATGTTTGCTTTGGGTCTCCATGCATGAGCTTGCTTAGAGTCATATCTCCATTTTTCGAGCTAAGGATCGAGGCGGTATCGATTTATACAACTCAATAGCAAACTTTCAACGACATCGTCGGATTGAAGGAACTGTTGGACAAAGGTTACAGGACAAATGATGATATTCTATGAGTATCGATGATTGTCGAGAATCGCTTTAAACTACGACGACTTCAGATAGGAGTTGTAAGAATAGTTCCAGGATGTGCTATGTTGTCGATGATGACGTGTGTAAAGGGATTGTTGATATTCATATGTTTTGGATGTATCATGGTGCAGAGGTATGTGAAGGCACTCACTTGGTTATATGGGGAGCCTCGGATCACATAATGTTTCGATCCATTTACCTTGGGCTATTTATGGGGATGTATTCTAGTTCTTGGCCTACTGAGTGGCATGGATTTGAGTACCGAGAAAATGGGACGTTAAGTGGCTCTTGACTATATGGGGAGGTCATACAAGTATCATATATCCGATGCACTGAGCGAGTGAATGTGAGATTGGATTATGGATGTTATGTTTGCTTAGTTGTTTATCATCCTAGGGATGTTACATATTATAGATATCATCGATGCATATATCTAGATGCTATTAGTACATTGATATGTAGTACACCCATGATGACTACGATATAAAGTAGCATATATCTTGTATTGTATGCTAACTCTATGGACATAGGGATTGGTCGGGTATGATTTTCCATACCATTTGTCCTACTATTCACTTACAATATTTGAGTTTTACCACTTACACTAGATTATTGTCTGAGGATTTTATGTGCTTCGTATTATTTCGAGTACTCTTAAATGATTAGATCAGGGATATTAGGTCTGATGAGCATGTAGAGATGGACAGACGGAGAGCAGGAGGTTACACCCTCACGTATTATTATATTTAAATATTATTTCTTATTATTTTGCTATGCAAACGATGGAGCTTACTAGTGATGTTATCCATTTAGAGATAATTTCTTATTTGAGTTTATTGTTAGTTGTATAAACTGTATCACTTATATTGTATAGCTGTATGGATCTGTGTACTCTGATTTTTATGGTTCATTCAGTTATTACTGTCTTGTATTATGTCTTCGATGATTATTATATTTTATTCAATGTGTGGTGAGATATAGATAGGCTATTTGATCAATTTACTTTACTACAACCTTTATTATCGTCCTACATTGGTCGGGCGTCGTCCGAACACACTATAGGGCGTTCGTCATAAATCTTAACACTATAAGCTTTATTCTAATTTAGTATGCAATCAATGAATTTGTACTGATTTTATTTAATTGAACACTCTAATTTTAGACAATTTAACTCAAAGGCATACCCTATTCATGTATGCTTAGAAGATGTTGAATGTATGTATCTATTGTGTTGTTACAAAAAATTATGATATTTGCGATTCTATATTCATTTGGGTGTAATTTCTAGTATATATCATTTGTAATGTCAACTTTCCCAATTGATGCTTGTAAATAACAAAGTTTAAGCTAATTTTCTAATGCTTATTCCTTTAGAAATTCCATTAATCCATTTAAAAATATGGAAAATGGAGTGGGGAAAATAAATTTTTGATTTTCTTAATTATGTGTAACACTATTCATCGTGGTTCATTTTTTTATTTTTTCAAGGACAAAACTATCTATTATAGGTGTATTAGGTAATAATAATCACCAAATATATTTACAAACATCAACTATTAAACAAAAATATGGCCAAACAAAATTTATATCAACATATTACAATCACACATAAATATTCACATCATACGTTTGAATGTTATTTTACCTTTCTTTTAAAGAATTGGTAACTTTTGGTTAATAAATTTTCAATACGAGTACGTATACATTCACTCATACATATACATATTCTACTCGATGATCAAACCCTTCGATCATTCAGCAACTCGCATGCCACACTATGAGTCGAATAAAATTGGTAAAACAACCTAAGTCTCGCTCCTCTAAGACCAAAACATGTCACTATCTCTGTAATGCTCTAACCTCGGCTCTAATACCAACTTGTGATGCCCTGGCTCCAGCGATTGAAATATCAAACAGAATTTACCACCTAATAACGTGGATCAAATGGAATAGAAGGAGCAATCTTTCATATACATTACTTTGGGTCAACACGGATGTGTTTCAATACCAGAATAAATCTAAAATAACATGTATGTCATCTCAACATGAGGAAATATACAAAGTTCTAGAATTTAATAATTCACATTGTAATGACCTGGGTTTTCGGACTAGTCAAAATCATCGAAAACTCGTCCATTTTAAAACTGACAAATAACAACTACTAATTTAATATGCAATATTATTTGATAAATGTACAACATCACTAAATATATAGGACACAATTTAAATAATACAACTTATCTGTGTAATCAATTATCCTACTAGGTGTATTTTATTACAGTGAAAACTCAAATATAATAAATCTATCACTGCACAACTCCGATGCGGGAGGTAGCAATAGCTAATCCTGCAAACTCAATAGACATGTCAATGCGGAATAATATGGCAAGCAGGAAAGATACATCAATACACGATAGACAGTAAAGCAATAAACAAGAAAACGATATGTTATTACTGGTGCTGCATTACTACCACTTGTGACTGCCTACGTGCCTTTATTTAATTAGGTACCCAATTAAATACAGGATCAGGCCAACGTAGTTCTCGTATCGCAAATAGGACTCATGGAGCTTACAATGCACAGACAAATATGCAATCCAAAAACTATACACTTAGGCTTAATCTTCACATTTAGATTTCCAAAATCTAATTAACTTTATTATTTTAAAAAACAATCTCTTTTGAAAATACTTATTTGAAAATAATCTCGTTAGACAAAATTCCCGATTTCATTTCGGAACCTTTTGAAATAATAGTATATCTCCTTTGTATCAAATTACACTTTCCTTCGAGATTTAAAACAAATCACTTTTCAAAATCCCAAATACTCTACTATAAAAGCATGTCAAAATATATGCAACCAGATCGAGAGGTTTCTCCCAATAATAAGCAACTAGGCCCCGTCATTCACAAGATAAACAAACAGTATCTCTCTATCAAAGAGTAGACAATACCGACGGTTACCTAAAGCCTCCTCCTACTTTTTAGTTATGGGTTATATGAATCATCGATAACATAACAAATAATTTGTTTCCCGAAGTGATAAATCATTTTGCAATAATTATTGCAAATACTTTCAAACACGGTATCATTCTATTTTTCCAATTTCCTTTCTGAAGCCATTTTAAAACCATCGGGATTTGAATTCTTGAAATGATAGCTTTTTAATTCCTCTTTGATTTAAAATATTTAAACCCAACATTTATTACTAAAACATTTTTTATATCATTTGTGGGAAAACATGTATATAAATATTTATTTCCAAAAATATCTATATATCTCTTTGGATAACATTTCATTCAAAAGATAATTATCCGTCTTTCAAAATTATAATAAACTCCTTTTTATTACAACTATTTCCATAACCAATATTATAATCGAACATCTTATAATCAAATTGTGAGATTCTATTCACAAAATGTTCATTCTCAATTCATACGTAGTTATGGTCTACCTAACGCATGTATGAAAAAGATAATTGCTCATAAACTGGTTGAGTAAAATCAACAATCGATACATAATAATAATTGCTCATAAACTGGCCGACCACAATTCAAACAACCAATCAAACAATAATAACCAATAATTATTATCAACAACTAACAATCAATAATTAACATTCAACTTAATATAATAGCAGAACGGCGGTCTATTCTGCTAAACAGATTTCATAAATAAAGTATAAATTATCCAATTATGATAAATATAACCATATCGCAGAAATAGATAACTAGATAGATAAAGTATCCTCCTACTCATCCATCGATCAAAGAGCCTAAAAAACCTACTACTCTCGGACTACTCAAATATAATTGAGTACTCAAGAGTTTAGGGAAAACAAACAACTCAGGTCAGACAATAAGTCTGGTATGAGTAAATCTCTAAACAAAAAGGGTGGAAATAAACACAATATATGAGACTATGCCAGCAACTATGGACGGGTATCCTACACAATAGCAACATGCAGCCATAATAATGGATAAAATAATTAAACATCGTAAAGTACTCACGACACTTCCCAATGCAATTAAAAAAGAGGTAAATTTAAAAAATGGAATCAAAGGAAATGAAAGGGAAAATTCTAACAATGACTAGTAGGGTGTAACCCCTATACCGAAAGTATACCTTTAGAATATATACTCGAGAGAGCCATATACTCTGTGACTCTCTCGAAAACTCCAAGCCAGACCCCGCCATCCTTATGGAGAACCCAAGTGTATCACTTCTCAGTGTGCATATAACCAATCCCAATCCGGAGTGGATGTGAAATACCCTAATGGAAGCAACCCCACATAGCTTGGCCTCACTTGCGCTTTCCATTTAGTCATTTCCGACAAAGGATAACAAAGCTCAAATGAGCAACAAATCGTCTTAAAATGATGATACACAATAAAAAAACTGAATCAATAGCAATAGATCAACTATCGAGAATAATTACAAAATGATTAATTAACTTTACAACATCGTTATTTAAATAATTAATTAACCTAAATTACCATTGGTTAAAATGATTAATTAATTTTAAACATAGTTAATAAAATGATTAATTAATACTAAACACATCATTATTTAATTAACCTTAATCATTGCTGTTTAAAATAATTAACTAACTTTTAAATATCATTATTAAAATAGTTAATCAACTTTAGTCTCATCTTTATTTGAATACTTAATTATTTTTGCAAAACCCATGCACAAGATTTAACCAAAATATTTAAAAGGGATAACATTTTTCAAAGTGCCGATGTAAAGATAGTCGCTATAAGCACATTTCATAAACACTTTCTATATGTCACTTATTCAACCAAACACCATGTAACATAACTACGAGTACAAATACAAAGGCAAGTAGAAATTAAACAACATGTAGAGACCATCCTAATATTATTTACCTAAAAAAATTTTCGACTAATTTCAAGTTGCTTTACTACACCAAGATGTTAAATTTTTAAAGCGATCACCAAGCCAATAAATCTAATACTTTTAACACATAAAACCATAAGGAAATAACATATATTTTCATCACAACAGTAAAGGTGAAAACATTAATTTTAAAGGTGAGATTTGCCCACCAATGTGTGATCAAACCAAGTCAAACTAACTCCAAGCCTTGTATTAAAACCTGATATTTGTTTTTCTTTATAAAAGTTTGTGTTTTCGGAGCCTAATTAGGCTAGATGGGTTCAGCCATAGGCTATACGAGCAACCATAGATGTTTTTTGGGACGATGTGTCTTTTTTTTGTTAGTGAGGATGTGTAAAGGAGAAATAAGTCATTTTTAGTGATCTTACTTAATAAAGAAGTGAAAAGTGAATAGATTTTTGAATCTAAAAGCTTATGAAGCCATTAACAAGATTTTAAAATCATAAGGAAGGTGGTGGAACTTTGAAAAATGAGAAATGAAATAATAAAATGAAAAGGAAGACAAGAGAATATTTTCATAAAATGTGGAATAACCAAATTACTAAAAAGTCCTTTAGTACACTACCCTCTACTCAATTGCTCCACATTATCACATTTCTCCCTCCCTTATTGCACATGTCACTAGCAAGATCCCATTCCTTCTCACACATTCCATCCAAGTACACATATGAGAAAATACATTGGGTAATAGTATGTTCATATATATTTAAGTTGATTTTATACTCATGGAATCTTTTTTTTTCCAAACTCCCATATTACTTAAGCTAAGACATTTTTACTATATTACCACCTTATGCATACATATGTTATTTAATATATGAATGTTAAAGGTATACTTGAGTATTTACAATATTTTTGATAATTTATAGATAACGAAAAATCAAAAAAATGGTAGACGATTTTTGGTTACATTTTCTATTTTTCTTTGAACTAATTATTTTGTAAAAATATTTTAAAAATATTTTACCTATCACTAGTTATTATTCAAAATAATTTTATTTATGTTATAAGATTTGTTAATTAATTATTTAAAAATATATTAAATATTTAAATTTTAAACTGATTAAATTACGGGTCGTTACATCATGTCCTCCTTATAGGAAATTTCGTCCTTGAAATTTATCATACACGACAATAGATACCAAAAGAAACCCAAATGATATCATTTAATCAATAGTTACAAAGAAAGTGACTCCACCACAACCTATGAGTACACTAAAAGATACTACAACATACAAACAACTATGAAAACAGCTCGGGATACGACTCCCTAATATAATTCTTGTTTTTAAGTACAATCCCTCTCATCCCCACTCAACAGAACCTTAACAAATTTGCATCCTTCATCCTTAATCACTTTATATCTTGAGCAATGATACGAATAAGCCACCTAAGAATGGTTAGGTTGGGCTAAACTTCCAAATCCTCTTAACGACCCTTAATATTTTAAGGGTTTTAATAACGTAATTAATTAAATTTTTATGAAATTTTTAAATAATTGAATTTGAAAATAAAATTTTGATATTTGGAATATGTCTATTTTAACATAGCAACTAATAAATTTTCATCGGATAATATGGAAGTTTATTTTATTGTGTAATTTTATTTCAATTTAAAATCATTTAGTATTTGATGGTAATAAAATGTTTTCCAAACTGGAATATTTTATGCAATAAATGTAACGATCCCGGTTTTAAGTCAATTTTAATTTGGTAATTAATGCAATTTTTTTGATTTAATTGTGAATCAATTTGATTTTTAAAATTAAATAAGATATGTGTTTGTTATTTATATGTATATATGTGTATAAATTGATTGTAAATTGAATTTTTGAATTGAAATTCAAAAATAAATATTTTTGAAAATTAATTTGAATTTGAAAACTCTATAATTTAATACTAATAAAATTTATTTTCTAATTATAATATATATATATATATATATATAAATAGATTGAAATAAAATTTTGATTTGAAATTCAAAAATAAATATTTTGAAAAAAATAAATTGAATTTGAAAACTCTAAAACTAATAGAAATTTTTTTCCAATTTATATATATATATATATATATGTATGTATGTATATACATTGTGATTTGAATTTATGATTTGAATCGGATATAATAATTTTTTTAAAAAGACATTTAAAGGTTAAATTCTAATATATATATATATATATACACACATGTTATTTATTAATGTATAATTAATTTTAAATCATATTCTTTAAGGTTATATATATATAGAAATGCATTAATTAAATAATAGAAATTGTATTAATAAAAATATAAGACATATATATATATATATAAACATTTAAAAGAAATTAAAAATATAATAAAATATATTTAAAATTTTAAATGACATGTATAAGCATTATAATAAGAAGATTAACAAGTGTAATGGTTTTATAATGCAATTTGACATTTGTGAGTAAATTACAACATACATTAAACAAGTGTCACATAATTTTAAATTTTTTTCATTTCAAATAAAAATAAAAAATAAAAAGGGGTTTAAACATAAAACATATGTTTATGAAAAATGGAAGATAATTAAAACATGTACATAACATTTGTAATCCATGTAATTTGGAACTAACAAGTGGCAAACAAAATTTTTCTTTTAAAATTAGAATTATATAAAATATATTGCTTAATAAAGAAACCAGGCTTCTCTTCTTCACTTTATCTTTCAAAATAAAAAAATAAAATAAAAATCAAACCGAAGCAATTCAAGGCTTCAAGCTTCAGTTCAATTTAAAATTACAGATCAAAATTAAATCATCTCAAACTCAAAAACAAACCAGTAAAGCAACTCAGACCTGAAAGAAATCAAGATTATCTTGAAAATAGATTTAGGATCAAAAGTAAACAAGTGCAACCTAAAGCTATAAATCCAAATCAAACAAAGAACAGATTCAATTCAACATCAAAGTTTCAGATTCAAATCATGTATCAGATCAAAGATCATCATCTATTTCCAGGCTTTGGCTTCTCTGCTTCAATTTCCAGATTTTGTTCAAAGTTTCTCTGTTTAATCATATTCCAGGTGAGTAAACTCTTAAAGCCTGATATAGCTTGAATTAGCAAGTAATAATCTTATGAAGTATGGCATGAAATATGCTTAGTGTGTTGTTTAAAAATGATTGCATGTATGTATGAATATTAACATTTTTGTATATGTCTGAGAACAGGCAATAACATGCCTCTGTTTATACATGATAGGTTTTATAAACCTGTTCAAAAATTCATACCACCCAAAGAAATCAATATTAGGTTTTGATATTTAAATAAAATTTGCTTGTACTTGTCAAATTCTAATTATAAAAATAGTCTCAAGCATTTATATTAAGCAATTATTTCTAAAATAAGATATCATAGTGATAAACAACATTGAATCAGAAATTCGAATGATTTAATTTCATGTTCTGATTATATTAACTAATTCGAATTGAAAAATGTTGATTTTTGATCATAAAATTTAGATTTTTAAATTAGGGTTGATGAGATTTTTCGAGATGATCAGACTTGGCATTTTCATCAATATCCGGCGATTAGTGAGGAGGTAGGTGTCGTGCTCGATCATGGTGATAGCTGGAAGGTTGGTGATCATCAAAAAAATGATCACTGAATTTCTCGAACGCCATGGTAGCTGAACAAGGACAAACTAAGGTTTTATACCCAATATTGTCAAGGGGTTTCCTGAGGTGATTCCGACGTCGTGGGTTGATCGGGTCGATCGGACCTAGGTAAATGATGCGTCGGATCGTGATGTTGCTTTGGACAGAGTGGTAGGGTTGTAGAAGGTTGAAATCGTTAGCGTCGAGGCCATTTTCGGATGATGGTTGGGTTACGGTTTTTCTATAGATCAGCTCGATTTAGTTTTCTTGATAATTTCGACGATCTGGGTTATCAAGATCGTTAGCGAAGTCATCGGTGACATGTTAAAAGCCTTGGAGATGGTCGGAGAGCATTGGATGATCGGTGCACATGCAAACGTATCAGGGAATATCAGTTGATTTAGGTGACGAGATGGTCTCGAGGTTTTCTTGGGGAAAATTGGCACGGGCTCGAAGTCGAATAGGTTCGAACTCGAAGGAAATGAGAAAGCGGGTTGCTCGGGGACGTGCTCAGGGAAACTTAAGTTTGGCTTGAGTTTTGTTATGATAGCAAAAATTTTGAATAAAGGGATATAACAAGTTTGAAAATTAAACTAAGTCAAGTTTTAAAAATTATTTTTTAACCAAATTCTTTGTAATAACATGAGTTTATTTAAGTTTGGTATTAATTAAAAGTTTTAAAATAAATTATTAATCAAGTTTAAAAGTGTTTTAATATATATACATATACAAATATCATTTATTTTAAAAGTTCATTTTAAATAAACTTAATAATGCAATTAAGGGGTTAAATAAGAAAAATGAAAATGTTTTAAAAGGTTAATTTACTTAAAGGTTTAAGTTAATAATTAATTTATTTTCAAAGTTTATTAAATAAGGATTTTAAATGATGGTTAAAGTAACTAATAAAGATAAAATGGTTTATCTTTTAATTAATTAAGATCTTAAGTAATTAATGATTTATTAATTATTGTAAGTAATTAAGGGATAATTACTTAAATAATAATTACTTAATTAAAGATTAATTAAGGTTAATTAATTTTTTAATAGTTAATTGAGTAATGAAAGGTTAATTGATTAAAGTGATAAATTAAAGGATAATTAACCAAGGTGATTTATTATTTAATGTGATTAATTAAGGGTTAATTAATTGATGCTAGCAATTAAAGGATTAATTACTTAATTACCTATAGTTAATTAATGTGATTATTTAATAAATGATTAAAAGATAATTAATTAATGTGATTAATTAATTAAGGTAATTAATTTAAGGATAATTAATTAATTAAAGGTTAATCAATTAATGAAAGTAATTAAGGGACGATTTATTAATTAAGGGTTAATTAATTAATGTAATTGATTAAGGATAATTAATTAAATAATAATTAAATAATTAAGGGCTAATTATTTAATGATTAAAAGTTGATTGAATTATTAATTAAGATTGATTAATTAATGATTAAAGGTTAATTAATTCATTATTAAGGGTTAATTAATAAACGATTAAAGCATAATTAATTAAAATAGCTTGTAATTAATTAATATTAATTAACCAGGATTAGAAATTTATTCATAAGTAATTAATCTGGTTTAAATTATAATCAAGTGATTAATTGATCTTACTTATGGATGATTGGAATTTATTGAATGCTTTAAACTGTTTGATATTTATGATGTGTGATGTTCTGTAATATGATTGTTTTTGAATTAAGCTGTGAATTATGATTTATTTATCTGTGAAGAATTTATTTGTGTATCTGTGAATGAAAGATAAACATTATAGGATTATACCACTTATCGATATTGCTGTGCTTGAATTGATGATGGTTGTGATATATTATTGTTGTGTGTAAAACCCCTGGACTACACCACACACATAAATATGGATTTCATGAGGATTCGGTTAAGTCGCAGATATTTGAATTTAGTATTATTTTATTCAAAATAATAAGATGGTTTTAAAAGCTGAATTTTGAATCAAATTGGTTTAGAAGTGAAATTGAGTTAAATTTGAAAAGCTTTTGGAAAGAAAGTCTGAAATTGAAATTTAGTTGGAATATAACATATCTTGTTTAAGTTTTGAAATTAATTAGGAAATTATGGTTTGAAAGGTTTATATAACATATATATCGATTTAAACCCATTTTTACATAAATTATTTTGGCAATTTGAATTTAATTCAAATAGAACTTGCCGATGATATGGCAGTTCGCTGATTTTCTGGTTTATACTTTTAAAGGCTATAACTTATATATATTTAATCGGATTTTTCCCGAAATGAAAAACATTTGCTTTCAAATGATAATTGCTTTCATATAAAGAAAGAACTTCCAGTATTTGTTGAAAGGGTATCGAATTTGAAATGGAACTTTTTTGAAAGCTACGAATGAATCTTTGTTAAAGACTGGTGAACTTTATTTTCAAATTGAAGAGGATCTTAAAGGTGTATCTTTTGTATAAAAGATTTGAAAGTGGAAATTTGTTTAAATCCTTCAAAAGGAAATGTTTTGGGTTGAAAGTTGTGACTTAACTAAGACCCAATATATCCATTTGGTTTTAAATTTAAGCTCTCATTATTCGGTTTAGCTGGGAGAGGACTTTATGTCATAAAACCCATTCCGAATAGTGATACGACGAAATGGATAGCATTTCAAGATGGTTTTGAAGACCGAGTGTTTTCGAGAATGATAGGATTACATGTCGAATGTCTCTGCACTGAGTTGCTCTGGTATAGAGATCTCCATATGTGATAGGGAGTCCGATCGGGATTGTGAATAATCGGATTTGCAAGGGATTCTTTGAAGCGCCTTCGGTTCCATTCAGACCCAGGATGGACTTGTATGGTTGTATGTCTGACATTACACTTTGAGATGTTTTCTGTTTGGTGGCGGAGTATTTATTCTCTTATCTTTACACCCTTCTCTAAGACGTACGAGCTCAAAGGTTATGTAGTTGATGATTATCAGTGATATATTCCCAATTTGGTAATGTGGCATGCTGAGTGCTGCTGATCATTTGTTGATCGAAGCATGGCTTTTGTGAAAAGCATCGATTTGTGGACGAGACTTCGTCGAACCTCACAACCCGAAAATGGTCGAAATAGAAAGAATGCGGCATGGTTATAAGGATCGTGCCCTTTACGGTATGTGCATTTCCTTCTGGATAAAAAGTGATATCATGGTATGGAGCACAAATATTTAACTTATGTGGTTGCTGGAATTTCTTGGTGTCGAGGCCTTGGATAAAGGTCGGTGACGACTGAAGGATGGAATACCACGTCAGTAGTTACCTAGTTACAGAGGTAACCTGACCTTGTGTTGGCAGATAGCCAGTTAGGTTCTCGGGGCGTCCCCCCAGAGGCATACCCATTCGGTGAGAAAGTTCCTTAGCATGACCATTTGTTGGAAATCCAAATAAAACAAGAATCCTTTATGATTGCAATTGTATAACCTGCCACCTTAGGTGGTAGCTATAGCTGGCATAATATAATGGTACCTATGCTGGCTAAGATTAATATTATACTTTCGAAATGTTTTCTGCACTATGCACTAATAATAATATTAAAAGGACTTTCGCATATCAAGCATGTTTGACTATCATAAGGAGAAATCTCCTCCAATTGTGTGCTTGCATGTGTGTATGCGAGGAGAGCTTATGGTGGTTTCATTTTCCAAAAAGCATTGCAAATTTCATTTTATTTCTGTTTGTTTGTTTTTGTTCAAAATAAAACTATTTTCATTTGCTCACACCAGTCCCATGACTGACCTGGAGTTTATTGTTCCCTTTCTACACTCTGGGTGCCTATAATTTTCAACACGGGTAGCCTAGAGTCACGTTTTCAGATAATCAAATAGTAGATGTAGCTTTTTGCAATCTTTATAGTCTTTGGATTTTGGCAATCGCACTTATTTCACTTCAACATTCGGACCGGACTTGCTTAAGTTAAACATGATGGGGGTTCGAGTTCTTGGTTTGAAGTTTGGAGCTTGGCATGGAGATGTTCTTTCCGCTGCTGTTGTCGTTTGTCTTCTGCTGTTGTTTCTTGCCGCTGTTGTATTTTGGCTCTGATATTGATTTTCATTTGTATCAGAATGTTGTATGGATTGTGTATCAATAAAATTATTCTTCTGTTTCCGCTGTGTTGTCATTGCCTAATGTTGTTATAAGCTCCGACGAACCAGACTCAATGTTTGAATCTCCGGCATTCGAATACGGGTGAAGTATTTGGGTGTCGATTTTCGAAGGTCGAGTTAGGGTCGTTACAAGTTGTATCAGAGCTGAAGGTTGAGTAAGAGCTTTAGCTCAGGAGTATTACATATTAGGTGACTCATTGGAGTTAGGGATATAAATACCCTAGAATGAGTATCCCTAAGATATCTTGTCTGTATGCCTCAGTAAATTCTCTTACTATTCACTGATAGTGAGTATGAGTGCAAGAAGAGGACGAGGTAGTGGACAGGGGAGTACCATTATAAATGGTCAATACCCTGTAACAACAAGGAACAACCTTCTCTATTAATTTCTTTTGATCATCAGATATCAATTCTTTGATGGTTTCCTGGCAGCTACAAGAAGAAGCTTTGGTGTGGTGGCGTCCCTGCGAATCATTGTAGATAAGTTCCTATTTCGTATTCTCTTTATCATTTTCTATCAGTTTTTCATTTTTAACTTTATCGAATTTGAAATTTTATTTGAAATAAATTGGTAAATAAAATATGGAGCTGAATTAGATAATATCCATGTATTTGTCTATTCTTTTAGGTCCAGATATATTCTACGAATGGTTAGTTATCCCTTCGGACTAACCAGTGCCCCTGCATATTTCGTAGAACTGATGACCTGAGTATTTCATGTAGTATTGAATAAGTTCATTCTTGTATCTATTGTTGATATTCTGATTTGGTAAGCCAAATGTAGAACTGATATTTCAGTTTGATCAGATAAAACATTTCTCTATCTTTTTATGTGTTTATCTGTTGTTTCCCTATCTAGCAAATTTCGAGGACGAAATTTTCTTAAAGGGGGAATCTGTAATGATCCCGGTTTTATGTCAAATTTAATGCGGTAATTAATGTAAATTTTTGGATTTAATTGTGAATCAATTTAATTTTTCCAAATTAAATAAGATATGTGTTTATTATTTATATGTTTATATGTGTATAAATTGATTATAAATTGAAATTCAAAAATAAATATTTTTGAGAATTAATTTGAATTAGAAAACTCTATAATTTAATACTAATAAAATTTGTTTTCTAATTATAATATATATATATATATATATATATATATATATATATAAATAGATTGAAATAAAATTTTGATTCGAAATTCAAAAATAAATATATTGAAAAAAATAAATTGAATTTGAAAACTCTAAAATATATATATGTAAATGTATATATATTGTGATTTGAATTTAAGATTTGAATTAAATATAATAAATTTCAAAAAAGACATTTAAAGGTTAAATTCTAATATATATATATATATATACATGTTATTTATTAATGGATAATTAATTTTAAATCATATTCTTTAAGGTTATATATATATGCATCAATTAAATAATATAAATTGTATTAATAAAAATATAAGACATATATATATAAATATATATAAATATTTAAAATAAACTGAAAATGTAATAAAACATATTTAGACGTTTAAATGACATGTTTAAGCATTATAATTAGAAGATTAACAAGTGTAAGTGTTTTATAATGCAATTTGACATTTGTGAGTAAATTACAACATACGTAAACAAGTGTCACATAATTTCAAATTTTCTTTTCATTTTAAATAAAATAAAATAAATGAAAAGGGGTTTAAACATAAAACATGTGTTTATGACAAATGGAAGATAATTAAAACATGTACATAACATTTGTAAGCCATGTAATTTGGAATTAACAAGTGGCAAACAAAATTTTCTTTTAAAATTAGAATTATATAAAATATACTGCTTAAGAAAGAAACCAGGCTTCTCTTCTTCACTTCATCTTTCAAAATAAAAAAATAAAATAAAAATCAGACCTGAGCAATTCAAGGCTTCAAGCTTCAGTTCAATTTAAAATTACAGATCAAAATTAAATCATCTCAAAATCAAACCAGTAAAGCAACTTAGATCTAAAAAATTCAAACAAAATCTGAAGCCAAGATCTTCTTGAAAACAGATTTAGGATCAAAAGCAAACAACTACAACCTGAAGCTATAAATCCAAATCAAGTAAAGACCAGATTCAATTCAGCATCAAAGTTTCAAATTCAAATCATGTATCAGATCAAAGATCATCATCTATTTCCAGGCTTTTGCTTCTCTGCTTTAGTTTCTAGATTTGGTTCAAAATTTCTCTGCTTCAATTTCCAGATTTGGTTCAAAATTTCTCTGCTTAATCAAATTCCAGGTGAGTAAACTCTTAAAACCTAATATAGCTTGAATTAGCAAGTAATAATCTTCTGAAGTATGGTATGAAATATCTTTGTGTGTTGTTTAAAAATGATTAGCAAGTGATAAAGAACATTAAGTCAAAAATTCGAATGATCTAATTTCAAATTCTGATTATATTAACTTATTCGAATCGAAAAATGTTGATTTTTGATCATAAAATTTAGATTTTTAAGATTATGGTTGACGAGATTTTTTGAGATGACCAGACGTGGCATTTTCATCAATATCCGATGATTAACGAGGAGGTAGGTGTCATGTTCGATCATGGTGATAGCTGGAAGGTTGGTGATCATCAGAAAAATGATCACCGAATTTCTCGAACGCCATGGTGGCCGAAAGAGGACAAACTAAGGTTTTATACCCAATATTGGTTGAGGGTTTTCCTGAGGTGATTCCGACATCGTGGGTTGATCGGGGTCGATCAAACCCAGGGTAAACGATGCGTTGGATCGTGATGTTGCTTTGGACAGAGTGGCAACTTTGCAGGTGGTTGAGATCGTCAGTGTCGAGGCAATTTTTGGATGATGGTTGGGTTCCAGTTTTTTCTATCGATCAGCTCAATTTTGTTTTCTTGATAATTTTGATGATCTAGGTTATCGAGATCGTTGGCGAAGTCATCAATGACATGTCGAAGGCCTTGGTGATGGTCAGAGAGCATTGGATGATCGGTGCATGTGCACACGTATCAGGGAATATCAGTTGATCTTGGTGACGAGATGGTCTCGAGGTTTTCTCGGGGAAAATTGCCACAGGCTCGAAATCGAATAGGTTTGAACTCGAAGGAAATGAGAAAGCGAGTTGCTCGGGGACGTGCTTGGGAAAACTTAAGTTTGGCTCAGGTTTTGATATGATAGCAAATTTTTTGAATAAAGGCATATAACAAGTTTGAAAATTTAAACTAAGTCAAGTTTTAAAAATTATTTCTTAACCAAATTCTTTGTTAAAACATGAGTTTATTTAAGTTTGGAATTAATTAAAAGTTTAAAATAAATTATTAATTAAGTTTAAAAGTGTTTTAATATATAAAAATATATAAATAACCTTTATTTTAAAAGTTCATTTTTAAATAAACTTAATAATGCAATTAAGGGGTTAATTAAGAAAAATGAAAATGTTTTAAAAGGTTAGTTTACTTCAAGTTTGAAGTTAATAGAATAATGATAATTTATTTTCAAAGTTTATTAAATAAGGATTTTAAATGGTGATTAAAGTAATTAATAAAGATAAAATGATTTATTTTTTAATTAATTGTGATCTTAAGTAATTAATGATTTATTAATTAATGTAAGTAATTAAGGGATAATTACTGAAAGAATAATTACTTAATTAAAGATTAATTAAGGTTAGTTAATTTTTTTAAGGGTTAAGTGAGTAATTAAAGGTTAATTAATTAAAGTGATTAATTAAAGGATAATTAACCAAGGTGATTTACTAATTAATGTGATTAATTAAGGGCTGATTAATTGATGTTAATAATTAAAGGATTAATTACTTAATTAGTTAAAATTAATTAATGTTATTATTTAATAAATGATTAAAAGATAATTAATTAATGTGATTAATTAATTAAAGTAATTAATTTGAGGACAATTAAATAATTAAACGTTAATTAATTAATGAAAGTAATTAAGGGATGATTTATTAATTATGGGTTAATTAATTAATGTAATTGATTAAGGATAATTAATTAAAGAATAATTAAATAATTAAGGGTTAATTATTTAACGATTAAAGGTTGATTGATTTATTAATTAAGACTGATTAATTAATGATTAAAGGTTAATTAATTTATTATTAAAGGTTAATTAATAAATGATTAAAGTATAATTAATTAAAATAGCTTGTAATTAATGTTAATTAACCAGGATTAGTAATTTATTCATAAGTAATTAATCTGATTTAAATTATAATCAAGTGATTAATTGATCTTACTTATGGATAATTGGATTCTATTGAATGCTTTAAATTGTTTGATATCTATGATGTGTGATGTTCTATGATGTGATTGTTTTTGAATTAAGCTGTAAACTGTTATTTATTTATCTATGATGAATTTATTCGTGTATTTGTGAATGAAAGATAAGCGTTATAGGATTATACTGCTTACCGATATTGTTGTGCTTGAATTGATGATGGTTGTGATATGTTATTGTTGTGTGTAAAACCCTTGGACTACACCACACACAAAAATATGGATTTCACGAGGATTTGGTTAAGTCATAGATGTTTGAATTTAATATTATTTTATTCAAAATAATAAGATGGTTTTAAAAGTTTAATTTTGAATCAAATTGGTTTAGAAATGAAATTGAGTTAAATTCGAAAAGCTTTCGGAAAGAAAGTTTGAAATTGAAATTTAGTTTGAATATAATATATCTTTTTTAAGTTTTGAAATTAATTTGGAAATTATGGTTCGAAAGGTTTACACAATATATATATATATATATATATATGTGGATTTAAACCCATTTCTAAATAAGTTGTTTTGGTAATTTGAATTTAATTCAAATAAAACTTACCGATGATACGGCAGTTCGCTGATTTTCTGGTTTATACTTTTATAGGCTATAACTTGTGTATGTTTAATCGAATTTTTCCCGAAATGAAAAACATTTGCTTTCAAATGATAATTGCTTTCATATAAAGAAAGAACTTCGAGTTTTTGTTGAAAGGGTTTCAAATTTGAAATGGAATTGTTTTGAAAGCTAAGAATGAATCTTTGTTAAAGACCGATGAACTTTGTTTTCAAATTGATGAGGATCTTAAAGGCGTATCTTTTATATAAAAGATTTGAAAGTGGAAATTTGTTTAAACCCTTCAAAAAGAAACGTTTTAGGTTGAAAGTTGTGACTTAACAAAGATCCCAATATATCCATTTGGTTTTAAATTTAAGCGCTCATTATTCGGTTTAGCCGGGAGAGGACTTTATGTCATAAAAACCATTCTGAATAGTGATACGACGAAATGGATAGCATTTGAAGATGGTGGTGAAGACCGGGTGTTTTCGAGAATGATAGGATTACCTGTCGAATGTCTGTACACTGAGTTGCTCTGGTATAGAGATCTCTATATGTGATAGGGAGTCCGATCGGGATTGTGAATCCTCGGATTTGCAAGGGCTTCTTTGAAGTGCCTTTGGTTCCATTCAGACCCAGGATGGACTTGTATGGTTGTATGTATGACATTATACTTTGAGATGTAAAGCTGATTTCTATCAAATACATTTCTGTTTGGTGGTGGAAAATTTATTCTCTTAACTTAACACCATTTTTTGAGACTTACGAGCTCAGAGGTTATGTAATTGATGGTTATCAGTGATATGTTCCCAATTTGGTAATGTGTCATGCTGAGTGCTGCTGATCATTTGTTGATCGAAGCATGGATTTTGTGAAAAGATAACTTTGTAGACAAGAATCCGTCGAACCTCATAACCCAGAAATGGTCAAAACTGGAAGAATGCGGCAAGGTTATGAGGGTCACGCCCTTTAGGGTATGTGCATTTCCTTTTGGATAAAAAGTAATATCATGGTATGGAGCCCAGATATTTAAATTACGAGGTTGTTGGAATTTGTTGGTGTTGAGGCCTCGGATAAAGGTCAGTGACGACCAGGGGATGGCATACTCGTGTCAGTAGTTACCTAGTTACAGAGGTAGCCCCGCCTTGTGTTGGCGGAGAGTCGGTTAGGTTCTCGGAGCATCCCTCCAAGGGCGTACCCATTCGGTGAGGAAGTTCCTTAGCCTGAACATTTGTTGGAAATCCAAACAAAACAACACGATCCTTTTACGGTTGCAATTGTATAACCTGTCATCTCAGGTGGTAGCTATAACAGACATAATATAATGGTACCTATGCTGGCTAATATTAATATTATACTTTTAAAATGTTTTCTGCACTATGCACTAATAATAATATTAAAAGGATTTTCACGTATCAAGCATGTTTGACTATCACAAGGAGAAATCTCCTCCAATTGTGCGCTTGCATTGTGTGTGTGTGGAGACCTTATGGTAGTTTCATTTTCCAAAAAGCATTGCGAATTTCATTTTATTTCTGTTTGTTTGTTTTTGATCAAAATAAAACTGTTTTCGTTCGCTCACACTAGTCCCATGACTGACCTGGAGTTTATTGTTCCCTTTCCAAACTTTGGATGCCCACAATTTTCCATACGGGCAGCCTAGAGTCAGGTTTTCAGATAATCAAATAGTAGATGTAGCTTTTGGCAATCTTTGGAGTCTTTGGATTTTGGCAATCACACTTGTTTCACTTTAACATTCGGACCGGACTTGCTTAAGTTAAACATGATGAGGGTTCGAGCTTCTTGGTTTGAAGTTTGTAGCTTGGCATGGAGATGTTATCTTTCTACTGCTATTGTCCTTTGTCTTCTGCTATTGTTTCTTTAAGTTGTTGCATTTTGGCTTTGATATTGATTTTCATTTGTATCAGAATGTTGTATAGATTGTGTATCAATAAAATTATTCTTCTGTTTCCGTCGTGTTGTTATCGCCTAATGTTGTTATAAGCTCCGGTGAACCAGACTCAACGTTTGAATCTCCGGCATTCGAATACGGGTGAAGTATTTGGGTGTCGAGTTTCGAAGTTTCGAGTCAGGGTCGTTACAATAAATTTGTAAATCATCTTCTGAGTGAGACGTCATCCTTCGTTTCATCAAGTTTGGACTGCTATTGCTCCGTTTATCTTATTTTCGGCAACTTAGCAGCATTTTCGATACCGATTATCGACTTTTGATAGCATGATCGTGCCACTGATATCTGTATACATATTTGATCGTCTCGTCGTGCTAATATTTGCGGTATATTCATCTTTGTGTTTTGAAGTTCCGGTACGTAGCCGAAGTCTACGTAACTGTTTGTTGTATCGGTTCCGTTTTGAGCTATTTTGTTTCCTTGTCCTTTCAATTCCTCAGCCGGTAAACCTATAACCACTTGCCTTTATTATCTCCTGAAATTCAGCTTATGGCTTTTGTTATTCCCATCGTTCAATTTATATTATATGTTAGTTCATGAATTTTTCTGCCTTCTTCTCGTTTTCATTATGTGTTACAAAAAAACATATAATTCTCTCCCACTTTCATACGAAAGCCAAGCATACCCATCCTCCTAGAATCACTACCGCACGCGACCATCACCTAGCCTCTCCTCCTCTGCCATATGCGCACTGACCGAACCTGCGTGCTCACGGCCGAAGCCACGCAAGCCTGTCCAACATCAACAACCACCTGAGCCTAACCCTGACAGCCGTACACCATCCCTTCTCCGCCTTCATCTGTGTCGAACATTTCCGGTCCCGAGCAGCTTTTTCTCTGGCATTCGCCTTCTATTTCCAGCCTTGTTTTCCCCACTCGGCCAAGCAGCCTAGTCACCGCCACCGAACTCTGGCCATCCTCTCTCTCCAGTCTCCTCCTCTTTTGTATAAGGTTTGTCATATGTGTGTTATAGTATATATTATTTTATAGAAAGTAAAAAAACTTATGTTTACAGTTTATATATATAGTATATATGTTATATATTTCTGCATGAGTAATAGTTTGTATTATGAGTCCTGTAATATATGTAAGTGGATATATATTTGTTGACATATGTTATAATAGGTTACAATATGTTGTTTCGTATGTTTGAGTTATATATATATATATAATCGGTTTTGGTGAGTTCTCTATTCATGTTTACAGTATTACAATATTAAAGTTTTATATATATTTGGGGTGAATATATATATATATATATATATATACACACACACGTTTAAAAGTATATTACGTGTGTGTGTTACCAGTCATATATCTGGATATATATTTATATATTATATAGATATGCTGGTATATATTAAGGGTATGGTATATATATGTATATACAATGTAAATTTTGTACGTGTTTTATATATATGAAAGGTTTCTGTAAGTATATGTTATAAAGAAAGTTTGTCCTTTTGGTTCGTTTTATAAAATATATGTATATTTCCTAGAACTTTATATATATAATATAGTTGGTATGTATTATTATATATGTGTTATATATATATATATATATATATATATATATATATATATATATATGTAAGTAGATATGTGTTGGGTTTCCAATATATATATATATATATATATATAAAGAGATGTATACATATCAGCTTGTTGCATGTATGCGTATGTATATATATATATATATATATTTATATGTAAGTAGATATGTGTTGGGTTTCCAATATATATATATATATATATAAAGAGATGTATACATATCAGCTTGTTGCATGTATGCGTATGTATGTGTATATATATATGAAGTCTGTATATGATTTGGTAGCTTATGGTCTGCATATATTTATAATGAGTCTGCATATATATTTATGTATTGCATCTGCATACATTTTGAGTAACATGCATGTAGTTGTTGCATATATAAATAGCTTACATATATTTGTTTACACACACACACACACACACACACACACTCTATTTTGGATTTAAGATTGATTTTAATAAATACTATTTTTTTATAAACATTGTTTCAAATATAACATATAGTGTTTATATTTTTATCAATCTTAACCTTTTGGTTTGTTGGTTAATTACATAAGCCATATAAATAGATATGTGCAATTGTTAAGTTTTAATTGTATCGATTCAAAATTTATTATTTTATATATATGTTTAACTTTAATATTTGAGTTGTGTATAAACAATGATTTTGAAATACATATATATTTAATTTAATATATGATTGAATTTAGCATATGGTTTTTAAATATATATATATAGTTATATATGGTTATATATAAGTTTACTTACACCATTGATCTTCATCAATCCAGTTTGATTTGATTTCGTTAATTCCAAGCTATCAGCTTTGTTCGTCGAATCGTGTCCTTCTAGCGTTGCTATGGAATTCATATCTCATTTCTTTGTCAAATCTAGCTAGCCTTAAAAGGTGAGAAATCACTCATGATTAACATTCTTATATTTATTAAATTTGACTCCAATTGAAACGACAATTGAAATATGCTGCTATTAGTTATTTAAATTGCTATATTTATGCCATTATTTGTAACTGTTCACCTATGACATCTGACACCTTTATATGTTATTTATGTTGATGGTATATGTCTGTTATTGATGTGTTATATTATTATCATCACTGTTCTCACTCTGCAAGTTCCCTATACGTATAGAATCCCTATGGGTTGAAACGATACATACCCGATCGATCTTGTAGAATAGGAGAAAATCGTTATGGGTTGAAATGATAAATCCAAGCGGTTTTCATTCACATTGAATTTGGGATTGCGGGTTGAAAAGATATACACCCGTATATATATTTAAATTATGGATTGAAATGATAAATATATGTATCACCTGACCATAGGATAGAAAACTATATACATACACCGTTGGTTTACATACACACACACACACACATTTTGAAATGATTTCTATAGTTTTATAGGAAATATATATGGTTTTCCGTAAACATTGATTTTAAATATTATATATAAAAAGGTTATTTTAAAATGTTTTAAATTTCATTTTTAATTTTTTTATTTAAAAATAGATTTTATAATAATTTTTAATAAATTAATGTTGGGAAGATAAATTTAAAATGATTTTGAAATAATATTCTTTTAAGAATTATTTAACAAAATCGATTTGAAATTTATTGAATTTGAGATTTTAAGATATGATTCTATAACTTGATTTGATTTAAAATGATAATTGAATTTTCAAGTTGAATAAATTAAGGGAATATCTGGTTTATTTCAAAAGTAATTTGAAGTTTATTTAAATGATATTGGATTGATTAAGTGAATATTTTGAAACTAAATAATAATGAAGTTAAATTTAGATATATATATATATATATGAAATTATCAAACTTAGTTTTAAAATATGGAATATTTAAAGCTTTGAAATATATTGAAATTGAAATGGTTTATTTTGTGGTTAAAATATGTATTTGAAATCGATATAATTTGAAAGGGTTTATTTAGAAACTGAATTGAATTGAAATTGATGAATTGAGATTGAATTAAATTCGAATTTTTGAACTCGAGTTGATTTGAAACGATTGGTGAAATTTAAGGAAGCTATTTTATTATATAAAGTATTTTAAATTTTATTTAAAACTATTTATATATTTTACTTTATAAATTTTTAATATAAACTATTTCAATATACTAATTATTTTAATATAAACTGTTTTTAATATAAACTATTTTAATACACTAATTATTTTAATATAAACTATTTTAACTTATGGATATTTTATATAAACTATTTTATTTTATATACTATTATTAATATCTAAATTGTTCAAGTGGGAAGTCATGATTTAAAAGTTATGAATTTCAAAGTATTATGTTATCAAGTGTTATGATTTCCAAAGTTCAACAAATTCTAAGCTTTATTAATTTTGAAGAGTTATAACTTTGGAAAGTATTATGATTTTGGAAATGAATATTATTTTAAGTGAGAAATGATATCGTATTGATATGGTTTTGAAATGGATATGATATTTTGGTTTTGAAGTATGATATTTTGAAATGACCACGGTGTTATAATAACGGTTGGTTGTTAAAGAGATCGGGATCGGTTATTGTCATACTCTCTGCCAATGCCGAAAATCACTTTAACAACTGTGTATGCGGTGGAAGTTCCAGAATAAAGTAGGATAGTGGTGACGATCATATATGAGGTATATACATGGACCTGACTCCCGTGAGTTAGCTTAAGGTGGCTAAAACAGGAGTAATCGACGGGCCAAGTGAGTTCATTCCTCCGATCGGGCACATTCCTTCGATTGCCATTCTATTACTTTGAGATTTATTTAGTGCGCACCTTTGATTGGGAGCGTGGCTCGAGGTGGGCAGTAGTTGCGGCTATGTGTTACCACCAGCCCGGAAGTGTAATTGGCATATCTACCCTGGCATTGCCTAGTTGTGCCGTGTCACCTACCTTATCGAGACCACTACGAGTTTGTTTTGTACCATACCTATGGATTTCCCTCTAACGACGTCCGGTGCGGGGGAGATTACGATACTATATAGACTATGAGAATATATAATGTGTTAAGGGGGATATGGGTAATGCCTTAACGCAATTTTAATAGTTTACAGTACTATAGACATATTATAATAGCATATTGTACTACATAGTAGATAGTTCCATGGATCCTTAGAGGATGGGTATCCCAAACATCCTTTAAGTTACTTGTATTTCAGTTGATATTTCACTTGATTTGGATTTATTGATATAAAAATGTTAATCCTGACTCAAGTGTTTTGTATTTTCCTTTACGCTTGGGTTGGACTGTGTGTCGCAGCATTTGAGACTTACATTTGGAGTTGGAGCTTCGCTTGGAGTTCCATCTATCTTTTCAACTTGCAATTATTCAGTTGACTCATGTGATATATTCTTATCTAGTATTTGACTATCGTATTGGGACTTCTATGTACTCAAGACATCTCTTGTATCTTGCTTTAACTTTGTTATATATAGTAGCTTCATGAACTATTATTCATTTGTTTCTGCTGCTTATTATTGTAATACTCTATATCTATGATTTATTTATTTACTATATATGATGAGTTTTGCCAAATATAAATTAACAATATGATATTTTGAGTAATTCAAGTCCGACATGTGTGGATGCAAATGGTTGAAAATATCAGGATGTTACATGTGGTATGAGAGCTTTGTTTTTAGGTAAACTTAGCATATTGGGTAGATTTAATTATAGAATCACATTCGTTCGAGCTTGATTCTTCCTCTTTGATTCGAATTTCCTTTAACTTTGAAACTCCCTCATTTGTTTTGAAATCCTTTCTTGTCTTTCCTGTTCGTGTTCTTCTTAATTTTGGGGCACCCCATAGCTCCACTTCGGCTGATCTCTATAATAAATTTGAGAATATCTTGCCACCTCAATTGGCAATTTCATCCTGATGTTTTGAAGTCAGATCTCTCCCATTTAAGCGGGAAACCGAATTTCCGCATCGATCTTATCCCTAGAATCTCGGTTGACCCGGTTAAGGTCACCATGATCAATATAGGTCTATCCATCTTCTTTTTTGGTAATTTAGTTATTCTATCTTCTTTTCGTGTCTATTTGTTGGTTAGGATTATCTTTGATTAGGATCCCTCTATATGTGAATCTCTATCCTTGTTTTGAAATCCATTCTTGAATCATCATGTGAGGAATTGTATTTGTTATTAAAATAAAATGTTTTATATTGTGTTGTTTGAGTTGTTAAGTTTGAATTTTGGGTTTCGATCGATTCGTCTAACTAACGCTATCGATAGGAATTCCAAAACACTTGAATAGAGCAAACTGATACAATATTGTTTTCGATATTGATAAATAAAATATATTTTTTGTATGATTATCATTTATATATAAGAGTATAATTTTCTGAAGCCAGATAGTTAAATTTAAATGGTCATTAGAAATGATGATATTATATTCTCATTTATTGTTTTGACAATATTCCCAAACCATTAACTATTGTTGTGTAATTTTTGTAAATATAGTTTATAAATATGACTTGCAAATGAAATGAATTTAATTCAAGAATTTGAGAATTAAAACTTCTGGTGCACTTCAAATTTTGGTTTCAAAGGTTTGGAAAGTATATTATTTGAAAGTATTTTTCGAATGGAAATTGTTTTCAAAGCATTTTGAAATAAGTAAATTGGTACTCTCCCCTTTTGTCGCTGGAGAATAATTTCGGTGATGACTGTGGCATCATCGACCTTCATTTTCGAGTCTTTGAGTGGAGAGACCACCTAATAGCATGGCTACACTTTTAATTTTGGAAAATGGATTGATTTGAATTTCTTGAATATGATTTGATTTATATAATATATATTTATATATTTATTTCGAATTTGTTTAAAATGAAACCGAAAATTAAATTCTTAAATTCTGTGTAAAGTTAGAGTTTTCAATCATTGGAAAAATTCAAAGTGTTTAAATTTTAAAATTGGAATTTGAAACAACTTGACATAGTTGAATTTGAGTAAAATTTATTTGTATAACAATCAACTGCATTCCAATATATATAACTTGCCTAAAATATTCAAAAAGTTAAAAACGTTAGGGTATAATAAGGGGTTGTACAAGAAGAAATTTAAGTAATAAATTGTTCAAACAGAAATCTGGCTTAATATAAATGTTGAAAATAAAAAGGAAAATTTGTATAGTATTTAATTGCACTCAGAACATTAATATAACTTACCTAGAAAGTTTAAATGTAATTGGATAGTATACACTATGATATAAGTAATGGGATATCAAAAATGATATTTTGTTAAGGGAATTTACCGATAATAAATTGGATAATTAAAAGAAAATTTTATTTCTTATATACAATATGGTTATAAAATGTATACACCTTATATATGTTGCAAATTATGTTAAGTGGAAAAAAATAAATAAAAGAGAAGACTAATTAAGCAGATAAATATGAACTTAAGAATAGTGAACTTGAATTTTAGTGGAATCAATTTAGCTGAAGGTAAATGGATAAAATAAATGAGTTAATTTACAAAAGAATCTGTTTGAAAGAAATGTTGATAAAATGAAATAAAATCAATTTTAAAGTGAAGGAATATTTATTAGTTGAATAAAATGGATTAAACCAAAATGTTGAGTATTAATTTATTTAAATTTGAAATCTATGTGGTTTTTAATAGTTGAAGTTGAATGTTGAGGTGGAATTAACTATGGTTGATCAAATAGATTTGATAGATGAGTAAATTAAAACAAATTTTGTGGTGAACTTTCTTGTAATAAATGTTAACAAATGGGAAACAAATCAATTGAATAAAAATATATGGGAATGAAATCAATCAAATGTGAACACAATAAATTTTGATTGATTAAATAAAATGAATTGGAATCAACTAATTGAATATACACCAATTTTAAAATAAATTTAGTTTATATGGTTTTAAAATTAATTGTTTTAATTTTTTTAATCTATTTTTCTGGTTGTTTTATTCTCCTACCTCCTTCCTTTTTGGGGATGAAAAGTTTTGAGTGGGTGAGAGTGTAACGACCCATAAATTTTAAAGATTTTAATAACGTAATTAATTGAATTTTTGTGAAATTTTTAAATAATTGAATTTGAAAATAAAAAAATTGATATTTGGAATACATATATTTTGACATAGCAACCAGTAAATTTTCATCAGATAATATGAAACTTTATTTTATTGTGTAATTTTATTTCAATTTAAAATCAGTTAGTATTTGATGGTAATAAAATGTCTTTCAAACCTGAATATTTTATACAATGAATTTGTAAATCATCTTCTGAGTGGGACGTCGCCCTTCGTTTCGTCAATTTTGGACTGTTATTGCTCCATTTATCTTATTTTCGGCAAATTAGCAACATTTTCGGTACCGATTATCGATTTTTGATAGGATGATCATACCATTGATATCTGTATACCATTTTGATCGTCTCGTTGTGCTGATCTCTATGGTATATTCATTTCTGTGTTTTGAAGTTTCGGTACGTGGCTGAAGTCTGTGTAACTGTTTATCATATCGGTTCCGTTTTGAGCCAATTTGTTGCCTTGTCCTTTAAACTCCTCAACCGTGTAAACCTATAACCACTTGCCTTTATTATCTCTTGAAATTCAGCTAGGCTTTCATTATTCCCACAACTCAATTTATACTATATGTTGGTTCATGAATTTTTCTGCCTTCTTCTCGTTTTCATTCTGTGTTATATTAAAAAACAAATAATTCTCTCCCACTTTCATACGAAAGCCAAACATACCCATTCTCCTCGAATCACTGCCGCATGCGACCATCACCTAGCTTCCCTCCTCCGCCACATGCGCACTAACCGAACCCGCCTGCTCACGACTGAAGCCACGCAAGCCCGTCGAACATCAACAACTGCCTGAGCTTTACCCTGACAGCCGTGCACCCACTACAACAAAAATACTCTATTACAACGCCCTTTTTACAACGGGCATTGGCTGCCTGTTGTAATAGTAGGATATTACTGTGACAGCCCGCAAATCCGTACCCCTTAAGTCATCACTATTCTATCTAAATCGACTCAAGTTGTACAGAAATACGAACCGTTTGGGTTAAAAAAGAAGAGGTAGAAGAAGAAAAATAGAAAACAACAACAGAATCTAACCATCGCAGCGGAATAAAATATAATAGATAATATATGATCTTTACTTAAAATCAAATATATCTGCTTACATATTTTACATCATCAGAATACATCAATCACAGCTCAACATCAATAACATACAACTGAATACACATCAACCCAACAAAACGGAATATATATATATAAACAAGTACGGGATTACGTATCGTCATCCTGCTCGTCTCCTGAGCTCCACAGCATCATATCCTGTATTCTATAATACTCGGTCTGACCCGAGCATTATAATGAAATAACACCCGAGTCAGTCTGGAATACCAGCTGATAATAATAATGCATCCAAATTGATTATTAAAGTTTCAAAATCCTTTGAAAAACAAAAGCATCTCGTAAGACCACGCCATAAATAAACATGTCGGGTTTTTACCTTACGATAGCTAAAACACTTTTTATAGAAATCCTCTGATATTATAATAGGGTCTATTTACAAATACTTATAAAATAGCCGAAATTGTTACATCTATTAAATTCCAGCTACTAGCCACAAAAGTGGGTAATACAAACAAAACTCGTACAAGGCTCGTAGGGAGAATGGATTTCCAACAATGACTAGGCACTGGGGTACCACCTGTCACAGTACGGGGCCAAGATCACTGTACCGAGGACCACTCCCGATCCCCTGCAACACAAGGCCGGACCCATCCCTTACTGGACAGTTCCGAATAAGATCACCCCGCGGTTGGGATCAACAACCGTCCACTAAGCCGGAATAAAAAGAGACATCTAGACAGGGATGACCTTACTCTCCAGTAGGTGCTACCCACGAAGCCTTGCTGCATATCCCCTGATTTTCAGTCATTCCCATTTGATGAGGCTTGAGGCTAAGCGTTACCTATATAACGTTTCACTTAGAATGCCCATCGCCCACCTGACGATGTTCCGAAAGCATTCGTCCATACAAGTCCGTCCCGGGTTCGAACGGAACCGAAGGCACTACTGCTACTACATCCATTTTGGAAATATCCTCAGGATTAGTAGCGACTAGTCCTTGCACTTCACTGCTCCATCTTCGATTCCGAACACGTTTTCGCACGAAACGTACAAACCGGATCGAAGTGATTTTCGGGAAATAAATCTCGATCCCGGTCTCTTCGAAACGATCAACGAATTTGTCCAATATTGATAGTCGGTGATTTAACTATCAATTAATATTCACAAACATCCATCACACAATAAATAATTTCCCACATTATTTATTTGCCTCAGATATCTTTAAAAGATATATTTTCAAATTTCAAAGCTCATTTGAAACAATTCCCAAAGATCTTCCCTTATAAGGTAAATCCTTTACCATTTATTTCCATTGGAAATAACCAAGTTCATAAACAATTTAGAATTAAAACAATTAAAACATGTTATACTGAAATATACTTTAAAATGCGTAAATCTACCTCTAGTTACTTAATCAAAAATATAAATTTAAAGTAAGTGAAGTAAAACTATTTATTAAGATCTAAAATTGATTTTACATAAAAGTTTAGTTATACTAAATTTAAAAGTAGAGTTTAAAAGGATTAATAATAATTTCAAATAATTTTATTCAAAACTAGCCTTTAACTAAATCCATTTGTAAAAATAATTACTAAGGTATCCATAAAAATTTACTATTGCTAATTTATTAATAATTTCTTTAAAGTAATAATTTCCAAAACACTCTTTTAAACAAGTTTGAATTATTAAACTTTTTTTTAAAAATCTGTTTAAAACTCGAACTTGGCTTTTTTCCCAGGTTTAAAATAACTTCTTACGAAGCTCAACCATATTTCCATTCCCGGAAATTCACTTCCAAAGTATAAGTTTAAAAGTCTTTTTAAATAAACTATTATAAATTTATTTAATGAAATCATACTTAAGGGATTGCTTAACTAAATACCCACTTAAATTTTCAATGGTTTTAAATAATATTTCTGCAGCATTCCAATTTGCAATCAACTGCTAATTTAATTTGAAGAGTTTCTTTTGAAATCATATTAAATTTCTAGGGAACATTATTGTGACGCCCCACCTCTATACCCATGCTAGCAAAGAGTATTAATAGATAATACCGTCTGCTAACACGGAGAATAAGGCTGTTTAGGAGCGACCATCTATAGCCTTGCTTTAATTATCTATTGAATACATCGACAATTGCCTTACCATGCAGATCGACATATCCCTTGAATACTTAAAACAAAACCATAGGTGGCTAGAGGATCTATCAGAACAGAATATAACAACTCAAATGCAATATACATCACAGAACAGTAAACCATCATATACACATATACTGATACATAGCAGAGTATACAGAATAATACATGACAAGTGGTATAACAAACCACAATATACAGACGAGTTCACAAGAATACATATCAGAGTTACAACGGATAAGGACTACACAAAAAAGCTAAGATAAAAGAAACTTGCGAAATAGTCCATGCGGAAGCAAAAGAGGCTAAGTCCAAAAGCACCTAACCTGAAACAACTCGGTCTGACCCAAGTATAAAATACACGGGTCAGTCTAGCTAAACAAATCAGTTAGATACTGAACGATAATGCACCTGCAAGGTCATATAGTATAACAATTATCTCTAAAGGAGATAACTCAATCATCTAACATAAGATGAATCATAACAGAAAAAAGCCTCATATCATTGGCAACTCAATTAAACAAAGGATATTAATATCCCAAAACAAGCCAAAAAGGCGAATAAAAATTACCAACTGCAACAAACCCAAGTATCTCATGAGCGGTGGTGAAGAAACCACTCCAATATCTCTCGAGCGGTGGTGAAGAAACCACTCCGGTATCTCTCGAGCGATGGTAAAGAAAAACCACTCCGAAAGCAATACTAAAGATAACCCACAACCCCAAATATCTCTCGAGCCGGGGCAAAGGACCAACTCCAAAAGTGATATTAAAGGCAACAAGCCAGAAGGAGACAGTCCGAAGACACTATCCCAAAGGCAACATGTGTCACAAACTCCTAGAAAGGAATCCGAAAAGTGGTAACTGAGTCCCATAACCACCCGTTCGCACTAAACGGTTTACTATCTGTTAGTTAGTTTCACACTCAAAGCAGTACAAAGTTTACCTCATCTCATCGGTAAACCAGACGCAAAGGTCAAAACGTTCAAACGAATAGATTGGGAATTAACTGAGAAGATGAACGAACGTGTTCATTGCACGCGTTTTATCTAATCATTTGATTCTCCTCCCACTTCGCTCAGAGTGCGAAACTGTGTGTGTTTTAAGTAGAATTTGTAAATTGGAGGAACGAGCTTTTAATGCAATTTATAAGATTATTTATAGAAAACCCGTGGATGAAGTCAAGAATAAGTTATCAAAGTCAAAGATGTAATAACAACTACTAAAAAGCAACTCGAATCGATAAAATTTGGAAAACCAATCAAAATATGCAAAAATGGGTAAAACAGGCAAAACAGGAGCAGGTCGGTCGACCGGTTGCAGGGCTCGGTCGGCTGGCCAGATGCAGGAAATAAAAAAACTCGACATGAGCAGGTCGGTCGACCGGCTACAGGGCTCGGTCGGCCGAACTGCATAAATTTGCAGTTTCTGCCCTTTTTCCAATGAAATGCAAGTTCTTCCAAAATGCGAACTTTCGAGCAATGGAGTTAAGGAGCCTTAGCCAATAGATACCCCAGCTCCATTAGCTCTTCGATTCGCAACCAAAAACATATTCAAACATCAAAGTTAGGATCTTTAAAGAATTGAACCCAACACTAAAAATTTGGATATTCCCCAATTCAATCCAAACCAAAAGCAAGTGCATATGAACAAGGTGTTAGGAATTCATACCCAACATCTATGATATCAAGAGAGGTAGATGTGAGTTCAAAACTCACCTTTTTTCCAAAAACAAAGAAGATGAAGCTCAATAACAAGGAGAAGACCAACCAAACTCTACTTCAACCCAACAAGCTTCAATCTAAGATCAAAACAAGTATTTCCTAAGTTAGGTTTAGGAAATTTCTGAAATTGAAGAAGAAAGAGTTGGAGAAGATGAAGAGAAGGCTTACCAATGGCTTCTCTTTGATTTTGGAGCAAGAATTTGGAGTTTGCAAATGGAACTAGGGCTTGCAATTTCTATTTCCTCTTCCCCTCCACCATTTTCAGTTGGAACTTGAGTTTGAGGAGTGGAAATGAGTGAATGAAGAGGAGAGGGCTGAGTTAGGGTATTTAGTTAGCTAATGGGCTGAACCCAAACCCAAAACTTACTTTAAACATATCAAAGCTTATACTCAAAAAGATCGCAAACGATGTTTTGAACTCAATGGAAGTGGTCTTGAGACCCAATCCGACCGTTTACAGAAAGTAGCTTTTCGGACTATAATCCGATAAATTACGTTATATTTAAATAAAATATTTAAATATACACCCGATAAATATGCGGGTTGTTACAGACTCCCCTCCTTAAAGAAATTGCGTCCTCGCAATTCTTAAGAAGAAAATAAAGAGTAACAACCCAAAAACATATTAACAAATATGGACAACAGAATAAGAAGTTCACCATAAAGTGCACGAAAGGATAAGCCCTAACTTGTTTGCTCAGAGAATTCTAAGGATTCCTAAGCTCAAAATAATTCGAAACACCGACGTGGTGCAACAATACGTCAAATGAACCAAAGCTCAACAAAATGAAGTACAACAAAACGTCCGATGAACCTAGTAAAAGATCATTCCATTCGGACATCAACAAAGAAACAATCACTTGTTGCTTACAACTAAATGCATTGGCAACACGATCCCCTTTTCGGGAATTAAAATATCAAGATCATAAGATGCTAGGAACTCGAACCAACATTAAGTTCCTCATAAGAAAATAAACATTTCAAAATTATGATTGGTAAGGAGAGCAAAATCCCTCACCCAAAAGTAATGATACCAAATACAAAAAGCGAAAACAATAGCCGCGAGCACTAGATCATAGGTGGCATATCTAGTCTCGGTAAGCTTTAATGGTTTAGAAACATAAGTGATAGCGCATTCTCTTTTGCAAGGGAACGACATCCAAACCAATACGATTAGCTTTGGAACAAAAGATAAAGTCTTGGTTCCCTTCGGGAATCCCAAGAATAAGAGTATCGAAAAAGAGTTCTTTCAAATAATATTCTTCCCCAAAAAACTAAAACTTTCAAAATCAAATTTATCTTTATGTAACTATTTTTCTAGAAAAAAATTTCTTATTTCAAATCAATTTATTGTGTCAAATTGTCTCATCAAAGTGTTTAGGAGATTCCTATCGAAAACGTTGATCAAGCGCATCGACCAGAATTCTTAAGGCACTCAATGGGCAATACAATCAAAAAACCATCTTCTATATGATAAACATGTTTCTAAAAAATTTTGAAAATTCTCTTTGTTCGTTTTAAAAACAAAAATCACATTTATACTTATAAATAACTCTTATGAAAAAGATTTGCAAAAATTTTAGATTGCTAATTCCATCCAATCAACAAATACAAAAATGGAATCATCGAGATATTTGTAGAATACTCGATTCATAAAATGGATGAAATGAGCTGGACAAACTGAATGACACAACAAATCATTCATAAGAATTACAATGAGTGCGGAGAGCGGTAAGTGGAATGCTAACTTCCGCAGCTCGTAGTCAAATGAAAACCGATGGCAAGGTTGAGCAGAAAAGACCTTAATACCACCCAAAGGATTGCTTAGGTGATAATTCTAAGACAAGATCCAAAATACCGGAAAATTCTCAAACTACAAGAATGAGAGAAACAACACTTTCCTCATCATGAGGGATTAAAGAAATAAAATGATGCCATCAAATTGGAAATCGAATCACAAAGAAAAGTAGAAACCTACTAAAATAGATGGAGACATACCTTATCCCTGAGAAGAACCTCCAGAAGCACCTGTTACATTTAACTTGCCAGATGGAGAATTATTCGAAGCAATGGGACAAGTGGAACTACGATGGCCTTCCTTCTTGCAATAGCGGCAGAAGAGAGGCTTAGGACAATCTCGAATCATATGATCAGGAGAACCACAATTGAAACACTTCCGAACGGAAGGTGTTCCAGCAGGCTGAGACTGAGAATCAGATTCAATGGGCTTTTTCTTCTTGGAAGGGAAAAATTCTCGCTCATCCAATGGAGACTTCTTTTTGTTGGGGTTCTTGCGAACTTCAACATCTTCACCACTATCACACTCCTTCTCGACGATCTCGAGATAAAGCGCAGAATCAACCAACTCCTCAAAAGAGAGCTTAAGCTGGAGCAACAAAGACTTCTTAAGATATTTCTTAAGACCAGAGACAAACTTCTGATTATTCTTAAAAGAAGTGCTAATGAATTCAAGACCATACTTAGATAACGCCTCGAATGATGCAACATACTCAGAAACAAAAGACTTCCCTTGCTTCAACTCAAGGAAGCGACGGGTCAATAAAACTTTTTCAGATTCAGGAACGAACTTGAGTTCGAATCGTCCCCGAAACTGAGTCCAAGAAAGAGTAGACTCATCAATTTCGGCTACAAGAAGCTCATACCAATCAAGGGCGCGCTCTTGTAATAAGCTAGAATTTACAAGAACTCTATCATGGTCATAAAGATCCATGTGAGAGAAAACACGCTCGCACGTGCGAAGCCAAGCTTGGACTTCAAGAACGGATTCAGAGCCCTTAAACGGCTTTCCTCCAAGATGAGAAAAATCACTGCACAGACGTGCAAAGGCGGACTTGCGAGGCGGAGATACACGAGTAGGAGCTGGAGGCTGAGTGCTCCTAAACAACTCCATAAACTGATCAGCTGACATATAAACGCCGTTCGGATGTGAGCCACTGGATTGCCCAACACTCGAGCGTCGTCCCCTGCCTCTTCCAGCCATACGCTGAAAGTAAGATAAGAAAAAGATAAATCACAAGGTAGATACTTCAATACGGAATAATAAGGAAACACATGCATTCCTAGACGTATTCCCCAAATTCTATCTAACCTTTGATGGTAGAAGGAATAGAAAGGCACGATGATTCGAAGACTTGTATCACTCATTACACTCTGATGTATCGTAATATGTGTCTCTATTCTGTGTTTACCATATTTTGTCCTGAACTCAGCGCTCTGATACCACGCTGTGACGCCCCACCTCTATACCCACGCTAGCAAAGAGTATTAATAGATAATACCGTCTGCTAACATGGAGAATAAGGCTGTTTAGGAGCGACCATCTATAGCCTTGCTTTAATTATCTATTGAATACATCGACAATTGCCTTACCAAGCAGATCGACATATCCCTTGAATACTTAAAACAAAACCATAGGTGGCTAGAGGATCTATCAGAACAGAATATAACAACTCAAATGCAATATACATCACAGAACAGTAAACCATCATATACACATATACTGATACATAGCAGAGTATACAGAATAATACATGACAAGTGGTATAGCAAACCATAATATACAGACGAGTTCACAAGAATACATATCAGAGTTACAACGGATAAGGACTACACAAAAAAGCTAAGACAAAAGAAACTTGCGGAATAGTCCATGCTGAAGCAAAAGAGGCTAAGTCCAAAAGCACCTAACCTGAAACAACTCGGTCTGACCCGAGTATAAAATACACGGGTCAGTCTAGCTAAACAAATCAGTTAGATACTGAACGATAATGCACCTGCAAGATCATATAGTATAACAATTATCTCTAAAGGAGATAACTCAATCGTCTAACATAAGATGAATCATAACAGAAAAAAGCCTCATATCATTGGCAACTCAATTAAACAAAGGATATCAATATCCCAAAACAAGCCAAAAAGGCGAATAACAATTACCAACTGCAACAAACCCAAGTATCTCATGAGCGGTGGTGAAGAAACCACTCCAATATCTCTCGAGCGGTGGTGAAGAAACCACTCCGGTATCTCTCGAGCGATGGTAAAGAAAAACCACTCCGAAAGCAATACTAAAGATAACCCACAACCCCAAATATCTCTCGAGCCGGGGCAAAGGACCAACTCCAAAAGTGATATTAAAGGCAACAAGCCAGAAGGAGACAGTCCGAAGACACTATCCCAAAGGTAACATGTGTCACAAACTCCCAGAAAGGAATCCGAAAAGTGGTAACGTGAGTCCCATAACCACCCGTTTGCACTAAACGGTTTACTATCCGTTAGTTAGTTTCGCACTCAAAGCAGTACAAAGTTTACCTCATCTCATCGGTAAACCAGACGCAAAGGTCAAAACGTTCAAACGAATAGATTGGGAATTAACTGAGAAGATGAACGCACGTGTTCATTGCACGCGTTTTATCTAATCATTTGATTCTCCTCCCACTTCGCTCGGAGTGCGAAACCGTGTGTGTTTCAAGTAGAATTTGTAAATTGGAGGAATGAGATTTTAATGCAATTTAGAAGATTATTTATAAAAAAACCATGATTGAAGTCAAGAATAATTTATCAAAGTCAAAGATGCAATAACAACTACTAAAAAGCAACTCGAATCGATAAAATTTGGAAAACCAATCAAAATATGCAAAAATAGGCAAAACAGGCAAAACAGGAGCAGGTCGGTCGACCGGTTGCAGGGATCGGTCGGCTGGCCAGATGCAGGAAATAAAAAAACTCGACATGAGCAGGTCGGTCGACCGGCTACAGGGCTCGGTCGGCCGAACTGCATAAATTTGCAGTTTCTGCCCTTTTTCCAATGAAATGCAAGTTCTTCCAAAATGCGACCTTTCGAGCAATGGAGTTAAGGAGCCTTAGCCAATAGATACCCCGGCTCCATTAGCTCTCTGATTGGCAACCAAAACATATTCAAACATCAAAGTTAGGATCTTTAAAGAATTGAACCCAACACTAAAAATTTGGATATTCCCCAATTCAATCCAAACCAAAAGCAAGTGCATATGAACAAGGTGTTAGGAATTCATACCCAACATCTATGATATCAAGAGAGGTAGATGTGAGTTCAAAACTCACCTTTTTCCAAAAACAAAGAAGATGAAGCTCAATAACAAGGAGAAGACCAACCAAACTCTACTTCAACCCAACAAGCTTCAATCTAAGATCAAAACAAGTATTTCGTAAGTTAGGTTTAGGAAATTTCTGAAATTGAAGAAGAAAGAGTTGGAGAAGATGAAGAGAAGGCTTACCAATGGCTTCTCTTTGATTTTGGAGCAAGAATTTGGAGTTTGCAAATGGAACTAGGGCTTGCAATTTCTATTTCCTCTTCCCCTCCACCATTTTCAGTTGGAACTTGAGTTTGAGGAGTGGAAATGAGTGAATGAAGAGGAGAGGCTGAGTTAGGGTATTTAGTTAGCTAGTGGGCTGAACCCAAACCCAAAACCCAATAGAAAAAGTAGCAAAATTCAACTTACTTCAAACATATCAAAGCTTATACTCAAAAAGATCGCAAACGATGTTTTGAACTCAATGGAAGTGGTCTTGAGACCCAATCCGACCGTTTACAGAAAGTAGCTTTTCGGACTATAATCCGACAAAATACGTTATATTTAAATAAAATATTTAAATATACACCCGATAAATATGCGGGTTGTTACAATTATTATCAAAATGACCCCATTGTTAATTTTTAACAATTTATAATTTCTTATCGAAATTATCACCAGAAATCCATACTTTCACATTTATCAACTACTAAATGTTCCACTTATTTATGTTCTCAAATTTCATTCTTCACTCAACCCAGATTCCAAATTTATTCCTTTAAATTCTTTATTTATCAATTCCTTTATTTCTTTAAAAATCCAATTTATTTTATTTTACGTTTTAAAATTCTGTGTATATTCTTATCCAGCAATATCACAGCACAATTTAATTCAGAGTTATCAATCACAATATATAACAGGTTACAACATCAATTATAAAGATATTACTATAGTGTGAGGAATCCAGTTGGATCCCTCCAACTTGTTTTTCGTGCATCCACAAATATTAGCACAACAACATATATATCAATCCAAGCTGATATAAATAAACATTTCAACCAATCACACAATTATTTAAATATTAACTACTTGAATCAGCCAACATTCCAGATGTGAGTGAGATTAACTCACCTTGAGTTTCGGCGAGCGTTCGAAATTCAAATTAAACCGAACGACGTTCGATTTAACTCAAATTTTCTACTTGCCCGGAATGATTCCCGAACTGCATCATTGCATAGTTCTCGTTTCTGCGATCCCGATGCCTTGATGGTGAAATGGTAGACACGCGAGACTCAAAATCTCGTGCTAAATAGTGTGGAGGTTCGAGTCCTCTTCAAGGCATAATATTGAGAATGCTCATTGAATGAGCAATTCAATAACAAATTTCGGATCTAATCAATATTGATATACCGAGTATCTTATCTGTTGATACGAAGTATTCCGACGATCCCCACGATCCGAGTCCGAGCTGTTGGAATTGGAACAGGTTCGGCAGCAGATCACGAAATCTTGGTGATCTTCTCTATCTAATGAATGAGGAGTCCGTTTGGAAATCGTCTGCCCCGCGCCACCCCCCGAGTATATGATTCAACAGGAATCACACAGGGGTAGATTGATAGAAACCTCTAGTAAAATACCCACCAGTACCCGTAACCCAGCGGATAAAGTACATTACATAGTACATTTTAGGGATTGGCGACTTACCAGTTACCAAATTCGTTGAAATCTGATACCGTACGAACAAGTTATTAAAATTTAAAGTTTTGTATATAAATTTAAAACAAATTCTTTTTTTTATTACCAAGGAAAACACGGCCCACGCTTCTTCCTCCCTCCTCAATTTCACGCACGCGAATATCCAGTGAAGGCCGATCCCAACAAGCAAAACTAGGGTTCGAAATCGCCTTGCCTACGATCGATTTGAACGCGATCGGAACCCGGCACCTTGAAGCTCATCGCCACCTCCTCCCCCACCATGCACGCACGAGAGCTCGGTGCTCCCCCCCGAGCACAAAAACCACTTCGAACGACCGGCTTCAAGCAAGGATTTCTGGCGATCCATCACGCTAAAACTCATCTCACCCGTTGGATTTGAAGTTCTCCTCGTCCTCTACGACATTCCAGTTGGAAGAATTTCAAATATATTCGTGGATTTGGAGATTTGGGAGGAAGAAAGATAATCGTTTTCGGCCATAGAAAGGTTAGAGGCGGCGACCTGAGGATAATAGCTAGGGTTTGAGAGATTTAATATATATATATATATATAATAGTTTTAATATTATTTAATTAATAAAATTCTCAATTTAACAGTTTATGCATACGACCTCCAAACTACGCGTTCTGACAGGCAATTCTAGGGTTTTTCCGCATTCCGGACACAATGGAATCAGTTTCGTAAGCTAATTCGGTCGTATGTGCGAGTTACGGAATTAAACGATCAATTTTTATTTAAATCGATTAAAACGATTTCGATGCGTTTCGAGTTGCCACGGTCACACGACAACTCCGATTGCTACGAAAATTGAAATCCAATAATAACTAACTATTACGGATCCAATGGAACTAGTTTCGTCAAATTCCGAGACTGTGCCCCGGAAGGCTATTCAACTCGTCTATTAAATCGGGCGATTTTCAAAATTGACGAAAACGCTTTAAATTTTTCTTCTAAAATTTTATTAACTTAATAATAAATCATATAAAATTTATAAACACATTAAAAATCATTCCGTCTCATTCCGGACCCAAAATCTGATTAAATTGCATTTTAATAATATTAAATTCATTTTTAAATTAATATAAAATCCCAAATATTAATTTATTAACTTTAAAATTCTTCTAAAATTCCTACCATGCTATTTACACTCAAATAACTCGAAATAAATTTTTAAAACCATTTTTTATTACTATTTACATCCAGATTTACTTTTATTTCAATTCCGAATATTTAAATTATTATTTTCCCATTATTCAAATTCAACCGAAATTACTATAATTAAAAATTATAGCTTATTTCATTGATTGAACCCGAATCTATTCATTTCAAAATCAATTAAGAATCCACATTAAACATTTAAAACAAATTAAATGTTCAAATTAAATGGCTTAAAAATACGCGATGTTACAATTACAACGGTCCATTCAGGCCCGTTGTAATAGATGCCCTATACAACGCCTTTTTTACAATGGGCAGTGACTGCCTGCTGTAACAGAATGCTATTACAATGGTCCTTTCATATCTATTGTAATAGATGTCAATTTTACAACATTCACAAAATGCCCATTGTAATTGATACCAATTTTACAACGGTCACAAAATGCCCGTTGTAAGAGGTGCCAATTTTACAACGGGCTAAAAGTGCCCGTTGCAATTGGTCTCAATATTTCCTAAATTATTTCGTGACCATGTTTGTTCAATTATTCCCATCCCTCCTGAAAACAAAATAAAAAAAATGGGGACTAGAGTTGCAGCCGCCTCTTCTATCTTATTAGTCTTTTCGTATGTGATTTTGGTTGTTTTATGATAATATTTATTACTCGTTAAATTATTCATTATTGGTGTGGATGTACTGCATGAATGCTGCTGTAATTTTTTTTTTTAAATTTGCATTTATTTTGCAACGGTCAGAAACCGTTGCAATATCATGTATTACAATGGGCATTGCCCGTTGCAAAATCCATATCACAACGGGCATTGCCCGTTGTAAAATATGGTCGACCTATTACAACGAGGCCTAATACAAGAGGCACATGCCCATTGCGAAATGCATATTAAAATGGGCATTGCCCGTTGTAAAATGGCTATTTTGTTGTAATGACCCTCCCTTCACCACCTTCATCTATGTCGAACATCATCGTTCTTGAGCAGCTTTTCCTTGGGTGTTCGCCTTCCATTCCCAGCCTTGTTTTACCCACTCGGCCGAGCAGCCCAATCACCGAGGCGGTATTTAATCCATCCTCTCTCTCCAGTCTCCTCCGCTTTTGTATAAGGTTTGTTATATGTGTTTTATAGTATGTATTATATTATAGAAAATAAAAGAAAGTATGTTTACCGTTTTTATATATAGTATATATGTTATATATATCTACATGAGTAATAGTTTGTGTAATGTGTCCTGTAATATGTACAAGTAGATATATATATATATATTTGTTTGCATATGTTGTAATAGGTTATAATATGTTGTTTCGTATGTTTGAGTCATATATATATAATCGGTTTGGGTGAGTTACTGTATTCATGTTTACAGTTTTACAATATTAAAGTTTTATATATATTTGGGGTGAATATATATGTTTAAAAGTATATTTCGTGTGTGTGTTACCAGTCATATTTGGATATATATTTATATATAATATAGATATGCTGGTATATGTTAAGGGTATGGTATATATATGTATATACAATATAAGTTTTGCACGTGTTTTATATAAATGAAAAGTTTCTGTAGGTATATGTCATAAAGGAAGTTTGTCCTTTTGGTTTGTTTTATAAATATATGTATATTTCTTAGAATTTTATATATATTACAGTTGGTATGCATTAGTGTATATGTGTGTGTGTGTGTGTGTGTGTGTGTGTGTGTGTGTGTATATATAAGTAGACATGTATTGGGTTTCCAAAATATACATATATGTATTACATAAAGTGATGTATACATATCTGCTTGTTGCATGTATATATATATTAAGTCTGTATATGATTTGGTAGTTTATGGTCTGCACATATTTATAATGAGTCTGCATATATATTTATGTATTGCGTCTGCATACATTTGGAGTAACATGCATGTAGTTGTTACATATATAAATAGCTTACATATATTTCTTTATATATACACACACTATTTTGGATTTAAGATTGATTTTTATAAATACTAAATTTTTAGTAAACATTGTTTTAGATGTAACATATAGTGTTTATATTTTTATCAGTCTTAAACATTTGGTTTGGTGGTTGATTACATAAGCTATATAAATAGATATGTTAAACTGTTAAGTTTTAAATGTATTGGTCCAAAATTTATTATTTTATATATATGTTTGACTTTAATATTTGACTTGTGTTTAAACAATGATTTTGAAATACATATATATTAACTTAATATATGTTTGAACTTAGCATATGATTTATATATATATATATATATATAGTTATATATAGTTATATATAAGTTCACTTATACCATTGATCTTCATCAATCCAGTTTGATTGATTTTGTCAATTCCGAGATATCAGCTTTGTTCGTCGAATCGTGTCCATCTAGCGTTGCTTTGGAATTCATAGCTTATTTTTTTGTCAAATCTATCTAGCCTCGAAAGGTGAGAAATCACTCACGATTAACATTCTTATATTTGTTAAATGTGATTTCAATTGAAACGACGATTGAAATATGCTGCTATTAGTTATTTAAATTGCTATATATATGGCATTATCTTTAACTATTCACCTGCGACATCTGACACCGTTATCTGTTATTTATATTGATGATATATGCCTGTTATTAATGTGTTATATTATTATCATCACTGTTCCCAATCTGTAAGTTTCCTGTTAGTATAGAATTCCTATGGGTTGAAATGATACATACCCGAACAATCTTGTAGAATAGGAGAAAATCATTATGGGTTGAAATAATAAACCCAAGCGATTTTCATTGACATTGAGTTTGGGATTGTGGGTTGAAAAGATATACACCCATATATATATATATATATATATATATATATATATTTAAATTGCGGATTGAAATGATAAATATCTGTATCACTTGATCATAGGATAGAAAGCTATATACAGACATCGTTGGTCTATGTATATACACACACATATTTTGAAATGATTTCCATAGTTTTAAAAAGGAAATATATATGGTTTTCCATAAACATTGATTTTAAATATTATGTACATAAATGTAATTTTATAAAGTTTAAATTTTAGATTTTTAAAATTTTATTTTAAAAATAGATTTTATAATAATTTTTAATAAATTAAAGTTGGGAAGATAAATTTAAAATGATTTTAAAATAGTATTCTTTTAAGAATTATTTAATAAAATCGATTTTAAACTTATTGAGTTTGAGATTTTATGATATGATTCTATAACTTGATTTGATTTAAAGTTATAAATTGAATGTTTCAAGTTAAATAAATAGAAGGAATATCTGGTTTATTTCAAAAGTAACTTGAAGTTTATTTAAATGATATTGGATTAATTAAGTGAATATTTGAAAACTAAATAATAATGAAGTTAAATTTAGATATATATGAAATTATCAAATTTAGTTTTGAAATGTGGAATATTTAAAGCCTTGAAACATATTGAAATTGAAATGGTTTATTTTGTTGTTCAAATCTGCATTTGAAATCGATATAATTTGAAAGGGTTTATTGAGAAATTGAATTGAATTGAAATTGATGAATTGAGATTGAATTAAGTGTGAATTTTTGAATTCGGGTTGATTTGAATCGATTTGTGAAATTTGAGGAAGCTATGTTATTATATAAAGTATTTAAATTTTGTTTAGAAATATTTATATATTTTACTTTATAAATTTCAATATAACCTATTTCAATATACTAATTATTTTAATATAAACTATTTTTAATATAAACTATTTGAAGACACTAATTATTTTAATATTATTTTAACTTATACGTATTTTATATAAACTATTTTATTTTATATACTATTTTTAATATCTAAATTATTCAAGTGGGAAGTTATGATTTCAAAGTTATGAATTTCAAAGTATTATGTTATCAAGTGTTATGATTTCTAATGTGTTACAAATTCTAAGCTTTATTAATTTCAAAGAGTTATAATTTTGGAAAGTATTATGATTTTGGAAATGAATATTATTTTAAGTGAGAAATGATATCGTATTGATATAGTTTTGAAATGGATATGATATTTTGGTTTTGAAGTATGATATTTTGAAATGACCATGGCATTATACTAACGGTTGGTTGTTAAAGAGACCAGGATCGGTTATTGTCATACTCTCTGCCAATACCGAAAACCACTTTAACAACTGTGTACGTGATGGAGATTCCAAAATGAAGTAGGATGGTGGCGACGATCCTATATGAGGTATATACATGGACCTGACTCCCTTGAGTTAGCTTAAGGTGGCTAAAACAGGAGCAATCGATGGGCCAAGTGAGGTCATTCTTCCGATCGGGCACATTCCTTCGATTGCCATTCTATTACTTTATGACTGTTTTGGTGCACACTTTTGATTTAGGAGTGTGGCTCGAGGTGGGCGGTAGTTGCGACTATGTGTTACCACCTTCCCGGAAGTGTAATTGGTATATCTCCCTTGGCATTGCTTAGTTATGCCGTGTTACCTACCTTATCGAGACTATTACGAGTTTGTTTTGTACCATACCTATGGAGTGCCCTCTCACGACGCCCAGTATGGGAGAGATTATGGTACTTTATAGACTATGGAATATATAAAATGTGTTAAGGGGGATATGTGTAACGCCTTAACGCTATTTTAATTGTTTATTTTCTATAGACATATTATAACAGCATATTGTACTACATTGTAGATAGTTCCATGGATCTTTAGAGGATGGGTATCCCAAACATCCTTTAAGTTACTTGTATTTTAGTTGATATTTCATTTGAGTTGGATTTATTGATATAAGAATGTTAATCCTGACTCGAGCGTTTTGTGTTTTGCTTTATGCTCAGGTCAGACTAAGCGTCGTGGCATTTGAGACCCACCTTTGGAGTTGGAGATTCGCTTGGAGATCCATCTATCTATTCAGCTTGCAGTAATTCAGTTGACTCCTATGATATATTCTTATCTTGTATTTGACTATTGTATTGAGACTTCTACTATCTTTGAAGGGTCATGTACATACTTATGTAAATGAGATACGTGAAATGCGTTGTGCACATTTGGTAGTCTATCTAGTAACTTCACTCTATAAGCAAGTCTACCAATCCTGTCCAGTATGGAAAAAGGGCCAATAAATCGACTGTAAAAAATTCCCTAATTTTTCAAACCTCACAACACTCCTCACTGGAGATACCTTTACAAACACCAAATCTCCAACTAAGAATTCTAGATCCTTGCGCCTTCTGTTTGCATAACACTTCTACCAATCATGCACTTCCTTCATCTTCCTTTTGATATCAGCTACCTTCTCACTTGCTTCTAAGATCATGTTGGGCCCAAGGACAATTCTATCACCATACTAAACCCAATATGAAGGGGAACATCATCGACGACCATATAGAGCTTCGAAAAGGGCCATACCAATGCCTTTCTAATAGTTGTTGTTGTAAGTGAACACGACCAAGGGTGAATGATCTTCCCAAGAACCTCCAAAGTCGATATCCTCCAAGATCTGATTCACTCTATCCGTCTACCCATATTTCGGGGGATCGTAAGCTATACTCAGACTTAATTTGAACCCTAAGGCAATTTGTAGTCCCTCCCAGAACCTGTTAGTGAATATCGGGTCTCGGTCACTTACAATACGATAAGGAATACCATGGAGCCTCACAATCTCCTTTACATACAAACTCGCCAGACTTCCAGCGGTCCTAGTCGGCTTTCCCAAAATGAAATGAGCACTCTCGGTCAGTAGATGGACTATAACCTAAAGACCTTCATTTCCACTTCTTTACCTAGGAAGTCCATCAATAAAATCCATAGATATTTGCTCCCACTTCCACTTTGGGATCTTAAGTGGCTGAAGTAGTTTAGTTGACTTCTGTTTGTCACTCTTTATCTACTGGCAGTTTACATACTGACTCATAAAGATCGAAACGTCATGCTCCATCCCCTTCCGCTAAAATACCCTCTTCATATCCTTGAACATCTTGATCACTATTGGATGGAGAGATAACCTGTAATCAGCTAACACTTCTCTTCTAACACCATTAACATTCGAAATACTGATACGACTGTTCATTCTCAATATGCCCTAGGGATCAATCTCAAAACTAGAAACAATACCTTCTTGGATATCCTTCTCGAGTCGAGCTAAAATAGGATCCTCTGCAATCCTCTCCATCAATATTGGCTTGACTTCTAAGTTAGCAACCATTACAACATTCCTACGCACCGCGTCTACAATAGCATTTGCTTTTCCAGCAGCGTAAAGAATTTCCAAATCATAAGAAGCAAGGAATTCCAGCCATCTCTACTGCCTCAGGTTAAAATCTCTTGGGTTAAAAAGATACTTCAAGGATTTGTGGTTTATGAATAACTCGAACTTTTCACCTAGAAGATAGTTCTTCCACGTCTTTAGTGAGAAGAAAATAGCCAAAAGCTCCAAATCATGCATAGCATAATTTTTCTCATGTGGCTTCAGCCATCGACTTGCATTGGCAATAACCTCCCATGCTGCATCAGAACTACTCCCAAACCAGTACTACAAGCATTCGTATACACTATTAAACCATTGCTCCTATATGGAACAGTCAAAATAGGAGCGCTAGTCAACTTCGCCTTCAATTCATTGAATGCTTGATCACACTTATGCATCCACATGAACTTAAAATCTTTCTTCATTAACTTCGTCAGATGAGAAGCAATCTTTGAGAAATCTGTGATGAACCTTCGGTAAAATCCAATCATTCCTAAGAAACTTCAAACTTATGTCACATTTTCGGGCTTCTTCCAATCATTAACTGTAATAACTTTAGGTGGGTTAACTAATATGTCTTCTCCCGAAACATCATGGGCGAAAACCTAACTTTAGATTTCCAGAATTGGCACTTAGCAAACTTAGGCTTCAATACATGGCTCCTTAGGGTGTCGAGTACGACTCAGAGATGGTACCTATGCTCCTCATCCATTTTCGAATAAACAAGAATGTCATCAATAAAGACAAGAACAATTTATTAAGAACATCCTAAAATCTCAATTTATTAAGATCACAAAATAAGCGGGTGCATTAGTTAGCTCAAAAGGTATAACTAACCACTCGTAGAAACTATTTGGAGTGCTAAAAGCTGTTAAGGGCACACTTTTCTCTACTACCCTTAATTGGTGAAAATTGGTGGCAATATCCAATTGGGAAAATATCCGAGCACCGTGGTGCTAATCAATTATGTCATCGATCCTTGGGATTAGTATTTATTCTTTACAATCCTTTTATTTAACTCCCCGTAGTCTACATATAATCTTAAAGTGTTGTTTGCCTTTGTAACAAAGATGACTGGTGATCCCCAATTCGTGGTACTACGTCTTATAAATCCTTTCTACAACAAGTCAAATATCTAGTTCCTAAAGTCAAATCAATTTGAAACTCCCCTACACGATGGTAAACATCTAGGATTTCTCGAATAATCGGTATATCCCTAAGCTCCTTTATAGCAACTTGAAGTAAATACAGAAAACCACTCATCAACTTGTTAGGCTTTGCACATCGTATATCTACACCAATATCTGCAGCATCACTAACCCTGACAATCCTTTGATCACAATCCAAGATCGCTTTAAACTTAGACAACCAATCCATTCCCAACAATACTCCAAAACCCATAAACCAAAGAACAAACAAATCAAAAAGAAAGAAATTATTTCGATAAGAAATAGGCACTTTTTAACAAAAAGTGTTATGCTTGGTTGAATCCCCATTAGGATTTGACACACAAAGAGGATTATCCAGAAGGATAGGTTTAAGGTTAAGTTTATTAGTAAGATCAACTGAAATAAAACTACGAGAAGCGCCCATGTTGAATACTACTCTAGTAGGAATATCATGGATGGATAGTGTACCTTGCAATACCTGCTTTCCCTTTTGTCTTGACAAAGTGGATGATAACTCCTTATTAGTAAAAGCCTATCCTTGCATCTCCTCTTTTGGAAAAGGGCACTCATTCTTAATGTGTACTTGCTTGTGACAGTTGAAGCAGATTGGTCCACTAGTGCAGCCCGGGAAATGATTTGAAAAGTGTCCCTTTTTGTTGCACTTGAAATGAAGAATATTGGACGAGTCGCACCGCTTCTTCTGAGCTAGAACTCCACCTCCAGGTTTCTTTCCCGACCGCTGCTTCTTTTCCTTACACTTGAAATTCGGTTTACCTCCAACTCGTATCACTGATAAAGGTTTGGCATTGATTGCTGGCACTACTCCCTTTAGGACTCCTTCCTCATTATTGAGAGCTTCAAACCTCAAAGCCATATTGATAAGGTTGGTGAATGTACCATTGACATGATTAGTCATTTCCCGATGGAACTCTAATCGCTTCCCGTTGACAAACATTTCATTCTTCTTGAGTGATGTGTCTATCAGTCAAAGCCCGAAATGAGATGATACATTAAATTATGTTCATACCATGTCACCATCATAACACCTTACTTCAAATCAAAGAAAGTCGTAAAAAATCGAGTCTTTCTAGGTTCTAGAATAAACTGCACTTCAAAAACTTCCCTAAATTGTGCCCAAGAAAACTCCTCCTCTAGAGATTAGCTGCAACAGAATCCCACCAATCCACCGTCGACTTACGAAGCTATCGCGACGCCAATTGATGTTCTCTACATCTTCCAACCTAAGGTCACTAAATATCCTTTCACAAGATCAAAGCTAAGTTTGCACTCTAGAAATATTTTCATTACCAAAGAATGGTTTTCCACCCAAAGTGGTGTAATTTTTGCACAAAGCCACTAAATTCATAGAAGGTTGAACTTGCGCTACCACCTCCTCTATCAGTTGGCACATTTCTAACTATTGTGCCATTTATAGTCGTGCTAGTTTCAGATCCACTCCTTCCTTCTCTTCTTGTATTCATCTTTTATAGCCTGGACAGATAACAGTTATCTTTAAAATACAAGAATAAGAACAAAATAGTCTAAGGAAAACAACACCAAAGGATCTAGAATGAGACTTTATAGGATAGATATTAGTATAAAAAGCAAAAATATGCTCTCTCAAGATTAACCCATTCTATGGCATCACTTGCCCTATCTCTAATGAGTTGTACCCCAATCAGGCTATGATGTTTGCTCAACTGAAGCTATGATACCAACTGTGATGACCCACATTTCCAAGCACTAAGACTGACACTTAACACATCCTTGATGTTCGTGTGCCTTTGCTTAAGCATCCAAAAGATGAGTGTCATAGGGTAAAATAAAATAATAGATCGAAATAGAACAAAAAAGTCTCACATCGGAACAGTTACATATAATATAGCAATAATACAGTACATCAGGTTACTCCTAACATGGAGTTATCAGAGTTTCATAAAAGTACTACAACTATCAGACTAGGTAGTTATACATTCTGGCTTTGCACTTTTCTAATACAAAATACACATAAATCATCATACAGCAGAAATAGATAACTAGATATATAAAGGAGCCTCTTGCTCGTCCATCGATCAAAGAGACCAAAGAACCTACTACTCTCAGACTACTTAAATATAATTGAGTGCCCAAGAGTTTAAATAAATCAAATATTTGGGTCAGACAATAAATCGGGTATGAGTAAATCTCAAAACAAAAGGAGTGGAAATGAATATAATATATGAGACCACGCTGCGAACTGCGGAATGTGTTTCCCTTCACAATAACAATATCATGCCTTTAATTAGCTTTAATTCCGATTAACTACTTCAAAAAACACTATTTAAAATGATTAATTAACTTTAATCATCCTTATTTAATTGATTAATTAACTTTAAAACATTATTATTAAAATGGTCAAGTAATTTCAAAACATTGTTATTAAAATGATTAACTAACTTTAAACCATTATTATTTAAGTTATTAATTAATCTTAAAACATCATTTATAATATGATTAATTAACTTTAACACATCATTATTTAAATAATTAATTAACCTTAATCATCATTAGTTAAAATTATTAATTCATTTTAAACATAGTTAACAAAAAGATTAATTAATACTAAACGCAACCCATGTACAAGATTTATCCAAAATATTTAAAAGGGATAACATTTTTCAAAGTGCCGATATAGCGATAGTCGCTATACGAACACTTTCATAAATACTTTCTATGTGTCACTTATTCAACCAAACATCGCATACATAAATACAAAGTCAAGTAGCAACTAAACAACATCTAGAGAGCATCCTAATATTATGTACTTAAATCTTTTCCGACTAATTTCAACTTACTTTACTACACCAAGATCTTAACTTTTTAAAGTGGTCACTAAGCCAATAAATCCAACACTATTAAGACATAAAAACATAAGGAAATAACATATATTTTCATTATAATGGTAAATGTGAAAACTTTAATCATAAAGGTAAGATTTTTCTTACTAAAATGTAACCAAACCAAGTCGAACTAACTCCATGCTTTGTATTAACATCCGGTCTTTGTCTTTCTTCCTAGAAGTTTGTGTTTTTGGAGCCCAAATAGGCTGGATGAGTTCGACCATGGTAGGTACTTTACCTTAGATGTTTTGAGGGAATATGGGTCTCTTTTGGTTAGCGAGGATGTGTAGAGGAGAAAGAAGTGTATTTTTAGTGCTTTTACTTAAGAAATAGGTGAGAAAAGAATAGATTTTTGAATTTGAAAACTTACGAAGCCATTAAAAGTTTTAAAAAATTAAAGATGAAGGTGGAGTTTGAGAAATGAATTGATAAAATGAAAAGAATAATAAGAGAATTGTTTTTATAAAATGTGAAATAATCATATTACTGAAAAGTTCTTCAGTACACTACCCTCTACTCAAATTGCTCCATATTATCACTTCTCTCCCTTTGTTGTTGCACATGTTACTAGCGAGGTCCCCTCCCCTCTCACATATTCCATCCAAGTACACACATGAGAAAATACATTGGGTAATAGTGTGTTCTTATGTACTTAATTTGATTCTTATACTCATAGAATCTTTTTTTTCAAACTCCGTTTTTACTTAAGTAATACATTTTACTATGTTACTATCTTATCCATACATATGTTATCTAATGTATGAATGTGTAAAGGTATATTAGAGAATTTACAACATTTTTGACAATTTTTAGATGATGGAAAATTTAAATTTTGAAAAACGATTTCCGGTCTTATTTTCTATTTTTCTTTGAACTGATTATTTTTGTAAATAAATTTTGAAAATAATTTTCCTATCACTTGTTATTATTCAAAGGATTTTTATTTTTGTTATGATATTTTTTTAATTAATTATTTAAAAATATATCAAATATTTAGCTTTTAAAGTGATTAAATTATGGGTCATTACACACGAATTAGGAATACATATAAATAAATGATGATTCAAGTATCAATATCAAAACAAAAATGGTTACTTGTGTTCTACTCAAAATATGTCTGGTACATGGACTAATCAAAGTACATCAGTTAAACTTGGCAGACTATGTACGATCCAAAAACTACATACTAGTGCATCCATGTAATGACTCTTCTTGCGGTCCATCATCAAATATGTCCATGGCTTCTTGAATAATCTCATTTCCATTTATCTCTTGATAAACTAAACACTACTGCAGATCTTGGCTTCTCGACAATGGTTACTAAAATCAAACTCGGTAGTTTCCCAACATAATATTCATTTCCTATGAACTACTCAATAAACAAAATAGATCGACGTCCTATAAAAATTTAACATATTTATATACATAATAAACCTCGAGTCAAGCAAGAAATATAGCTGTGAGCATAGTTGTTTATAATAATAACATACAAGCGTGGTATCAGGTGTAAACGCATGACATATGATCAAATATAACGATGTCACCTAAATCATTCAATATCGCACCCACATTCATCAAAAAGGATTTAACATATATATGTCATGACACTAATCATAATGCATAGCAATCCACACTCCAGTGGGCCTGAATTTTAGCTAAATCATAAACCTAAGTCCACTAAAGTATGGATCGTTGATTTGGTATCCTGCAAATAGATAAATAAATGCATATCAAAGCACTATCGATATAACTCATAGTGGAATAGTATAGTATAACAGAACATATAATTACCGACCAAGGATGACACTTCAGATGTCTAGTGTCCTTGCTAGTGCTAAGCATGCATTAAAAAACCTAAGTAACATCCCAAAATTTTTAATTTAAATTTGTAACTTATTTAAATTTTTGTAATTTAATTTGGAAAGTTTCAAAACAAAATAAAATATTATTAATATTAAGTATTTCAAAATATATGAATATAAATAAAATGTTTGATAATTTAAGCTCTAAATAAATAAAGGAAAAGAAAAGTATAATAAACAAGAATTGTGTTAAAACATAGATATATAAGGTAAGTTACAAACTAAATAATAATAATAACTATGACAATCTTACATCAAGCAAGGCAATTAATCAAAACTGTATATATGTTCAAGTTGCATGTACATTATATAAACCAGGAAACAACAAAAGTATATGCAAAAACAAGACAAAATTAGATTACAAAATATCTTTAAATAAAAAAATAGTACTTACAAAGAAATCAAATAGAGTTATATGTTAACAAAGAAGGAAGCATAAGCATTTAATGCTATATTCTCAAGACGAAATCAAAGTTGCTTAGCCACCAAAAAAAGCAAATATTCTGGTCAAAGATTGTAGGCAATGGAAGAAAAATCTGAGAAAATAAAAATAAATAAATAAAAAGGAAAACCAGGTAAGCCTCCCCTGTAAAATCTTCTTTTATATATGCCATACAATCTAGTTTTATTCGTTCAAACCATAATTATGCAAACCTGGAAAAGAAAGAATCATTATCTTATAAAACTCAAATATCATTCAAGATCAAAACAGAAGAAAAAAATTGCAGTTTTATTTCAAAGACAAATTTAAAGTACTCTCTGTTCCAAGAAATCCTTTCAGGTGAGTGAACTTTCCTAAGCTCTAATGTTGATGTGCTATTTGAATGTAAAATTTAAACAAGTTGAAACATTGTTGTATGCATAGAATCCATGAGTATGTACACATGCCTGTGCCTGTTAATTCAAGTCTGAATCATCTTATTTCCAGGTTATAGAAACTTATAAACTTGTATAAAATCCAACTCTCCTACCTCTGATTCTTGTTTAATCTCAGAATTCAAACAAAAGTTGTTTATTTTGACATGTCTTAAATTATAAAATTGAATTTAAGCATAATAAACTAAAGTTTCTCTGGAAAAATTTAAAAATGCAGTCACAATGCAAACCCTGTAGAACTTCAAATGTTATACATCTTAGTTTCAGGTATATCAATTGAATTCCCATACAAAAATATGATTTTTAAAGCTTGAATCGTAATTTTAGATGGAGGATTAAAGAGCAGTTCGGTGTTGACGAAATTCCTTCATTTTAGCAATTCCTAATGATCTATTTAGTCATGGAGGTCGAGAATTTGTTTGGAGGTGGAGGAGTGATCAGGGGTTTTGGAAAAAATAGTGTAACGGGGTGTAGATGATCGTGGTGACGGTGGCGAACTCGAGAAGTTCGTAAACCTAATTTTTTTAAGGCTTGGTGTTTTGTCTCGTTCGTTGCCTTGAACCGATTGAGTGCTACAGGGGATTGGGAGATGGTAGAGGGGATGACGAAGAGTGTTTGGCTGGAGTTGTTGACCTTCTGGTGGTCGAGGTTGCGGAGGCGACGTGTTTCCTGGGTAGGAGGTGATGTTGCTCGTGTTTCCAGGTTTGGGTGGTGAACTCAATTTTGATTGGAGGCTCGTGCAAAGGTTTAGGTGATCGTTTTGAGTTGTTGCGTGGTTAGGCGATGTGTCGGAGTGATCATCGATGACCGAAGGGAGCTCTGGTGATGATACACGTGCACCGTGCATTATCTGGTGATCTGGAAGTTGTTGGGTTTAGTTGCGTGTTGACTCGAGTGTTACTCGAAGTAATCATGGGGAAAAGCGAAGGTTGGCTCGAGTGTTAACCCGAGTAAAGTGATTGAAGCATAAGTGAAAATACTTAGAAAAAAATTTAAATGAAATTTTTGCCACTCGGGTTGATTTTTGAAATGACCCGAAGCAAACACGAAATTTTCTCGCGCGTGACCAGAAGCAGGTCTCGAGACCAATTTATAAACAGTTTTTACTTTAAAAAAAATTCAAATTTTTAAGACACTTCTAAAATATGTTAAATCAATGATCTGATTTGGAATTTTGAGTTAATTTAAGACTTAAGAGAAATGTTTCAAGAAATTAATTTTTTTATATAATATTTTTATAAGGTTATTTATATTAAATGAATAATGTAACTTAAAAGAAAATTTAGATAAATAATCAACTATTTTGGGAAGCGATCAAGAATAATTAATTGATTAACTAAGTAATTAAGGATTTATAATTTGTAATTAAAATTGATTAATAAACCATTAAGTGTCTAAATTATTTATAATTAAGAATCGTAAATTATATAATTTAAGTTAATCAATTTATAATTTGTAGTTAATTAATTTAATTGATTGAGAATAATTTATTAACAAAGTTAATTGAGATTTAATTAATTTATTGTCGTTAAAAATAATTGATTACTGATTAAAATAGCTGTGTGGTTAATTCACTTAAACCCCATTTGAAAATATTTAACTATTGTTCTGCACTGGATTGTTATTGCTGTTGTGATCATAATACTGTGTGATGTGAATTGCTGTGTATTGCACTGTAATTCGTGATTTGTTTCTGTGTGATCATGAAAACCTATTGACCCGTAAAACGGCAATTGAACTTCGATGCGACAGAGAGTCGGATTCCAGTTGGTTATCTGAAACCCACATCGGATATGTGAATCTTTGTGATTAATACATCCATGTATTTTTAAATTGAACGCTCGCTATTCGGTTTAGCCAAGAGAGGACCTTTGTGTCGTACAACCCATTCCGAATATGTGGTAAGACGTTATGGATAGAATTTAAAGACCGGTGGTGAAGACCCGGTATTTACGAGAACGATAGGATGACCTATCGATTGTCTCTGCACTGAGTTGCTCCGTATAGAGATTCCCTAAGTGATGGGAAGTTCGATTGGGATTATGGATGCCCGGATTGCAAGGACTTCTTCGGAAGTGCCTTCGGTTCCGTTCGAACTCGGAACAGACTTGTATGGTTGTATGTCTCACATTACAAATTGAGATATAAAGCTGATTTCTTTCAAATACATATATGTTGATGGTGGAGGATTTATTCTCTTAGCTTAACACCCTTCTCTGAGACGTACGAGCATAGAGGTTATGTAGTTGAAGGTTCTTAGTGATATACTCCCAATTTGGTAGTGTGGCATGCTGAGTGCTGCTGATCATTTGTTAATCGAAGCATGGCTTTGTGAAAAAGCATAGCTTTGTGGATGAGACTTCGTCGAACCTCACAACCCGGTCATGGTCAAAATAGGAATCGTGGCAGCAAGGTTATTTGGGGGTAGCTCCCCCTGAGGGTATGTCCATTTCCTTCTGGATTATGGGTGGTATCATGGTATGGAGCCCAGATACCTACTGTGTGCTTGCTGCAAACTTATTGCTTTATGGTTGTCAGTTGTGAAGCGCTTCGGATAAAGGTTGGTAACGACTGGGAGGTGGCATACTCGTGTCATTTGTTACCTAGTTACAGAGGTATCCCAGCCTTATGTAGCAGAGATCCGGTTAGGTTCTCGGGGGCGTCCCTCCAGATCGTTCCATTTTATATGGGAAGTTCCTTTGCCCGACCATTTGTTGGAAATCCAATCATCCAATACGGGCGCTTTATAGTTTTAGTTGTAGAACCTGCCATCTAATATGGTAGCTATAGTAAGCATACTATAATGGTACGTATGCTGGCTAAGATTAATATTATACTTTCGAAATGTTTTGACACTATGCACTAATAATAATATTTAAAAGTGTTTTCTCGTATCAAGCATTTTTGACTGTCATAAGGAGAAATCTCCTCCAAGTTTGCGCTTGCATTATGTGTTTGGTGGGAGGCCTTATGGCAGTTTCAGTTTCAAAAAAGCATTTGCGGATTTCTTTAAAATTCTTTTGTCTGCTTTTGATGAGAGGATCATTTTGATGGGTTGTCACTGGTCTAGTTTGTTCTAGAGGCATCGGCAAGGGATTGAGCTGATCAGGAAGGATGTAGGCAGCCCAGGATCGTCCGAAGAGTTCTGAGGAATAAGATACGAAGGAATTTGGATTCTGAAATCGGAGATTTGATTTTGGATAAGTTTCTCCGATCTAATGGAGCTATAAGTTTTGGTAAGCCTGGGAAGCTAGCTCCAAGGTGTTTTGAATCTCTTCTGTGTTTTGGGAGGATAAGTGTTTGGTCCTCTGGGTTGAATTGCCAGTTTAGGATAACTGAGATTCAATGTGTTTCACGTATCTCTAAGGGAGTACGTGTATCTCTGGTTGTGGAACCAGCTGTTCAGGAAAGTTTGGTTGTTGAGTCAGACTCGTCTGTAGTCTGATATCCTGTTTAGTTTTGTAGATCTAGATGAGTAGGCCGTAGCTTCGTATTTTTGATTGTTTGGATTCTGTAGAGCAAGTATCCCGGTATATATATACTTGGGGAAACTCGAGAAAATTTTATCCATAATTTTGTCTGGATAATTAAATTTGTTTGATTAGATAAATTGGTTGCTATGGTTGTTGGCATATAATTGATATATGCTTGTGTTTTAAATTAAAATCTTTAATGGAATTATTAAATTACCTTTGCTTTTAAATTTCGGGGACGAAATTCTTTTAAGGGAGGAGGAATGTGATATCTTGGAAATTTTGGCAATATCAATTTAATAATCTGTATTTAAAATTAAATTGATTTGATAAATTTTGTTAATAAAATTTGACTTGATTTAATAATCCAATTAAATAAATGTTTAATTGGTGAATTTTATCTTTTAAAAGCTAATAAAATGTTTTCCTATTTATAATGTATGTATGTATATATATATTGTAGATAGATAAGTTTTGATTTGAAGTTAAATAAACAATTAAAATCTTGTTTTTAAATTCTAATATACATTTTGATAATTTGGAAATTATTATTTTATTTAATATATAACTATTCAAAACTATTTAGTAAGTAACTATATGGTTTTAAGATACCTAAGGAAAATGATTTAAATTGATAAATATGTTATTTTCAAATAATATTAATAAATGTATAAATATAGATAGGTTTTAAAACACAATATTATTGTTATTTTTAAATTTAATATGTTGATATAAATTAGCTATGAAGGTTTAAAATTAATATATGAAACATTTATTCATTTAAATAATAAATAATTTATAATCTCTTTATAAATTTTATTTTAAATTGTCAAGTGTGTTATTTCCAAATAATAAATATATGTATTATTTTTATATATAAGTACAATTGGTTTTATTCTTTAAAATTTATATATATATAAATATATATAACTAAGTATTAAAACTAATTAATTAAGTTAAAAGCTTTTATTAAAACTTAATAATAAATACTAATTACTCTGAGGACAAGTGTAGTTAAAGTATGTAACTAATGTAACATATGTGAACTAATAATCATCTAAAAATGAAAAATGTATAGAGTTTTAACAAGTGTCAAAATTTAATTTAGTTCTTTTTTTTATAAACATTTCAGCCTTTATATTATAAATTGTAACGACCCGCCGTTCTGACCGCCCCCAGTCGGTAATTAAACCAACTTGAAACGTTCAAAATGACGGATTGTTATTCAGTTTATAGAGTTTAAACAGAATCAGCCACAGAATCACAGAGTAATCATAATATTTTTCATAAATGAATTTTTATACATATATCAGAGTTTGTACAATGCATTATATTTATACAGCGGAATATTTCTTTTAAGTACAAAAATTCTTCGAAAAGCTAAAGTGAAGCAATTTCCCCAACTCTCTCTAACTTCGCGGCCTGAAAATCTTCAAGCTGTAAAAATACTCGGTCTGACCCGAGCGTTTATTGCAAAACACAAAAACACTCGAGTCAGGATTAATCTTTATTCAAGTAATTAAATTTGTAATGAACTGAATAAAATGGTAACAGAGATGACGAATCACATGAATCAATTTAAATCTATTATGGATTTTTTTCACATTAACAACTTCAATTTTTAAAATCTGTCAATCCTGTGTGGCTGCAGTACACACGTATATTTACACACATGTGCACTGCCTCGCCAACACGTGTGCACCAACAAGAGAAAGTGTGCAAGTGCAAATCACAAAGACCACAAAGAAATGCTCAAGGCAAAACTAGTGCCAACTTGAACAAAAACATGAAGTAAACAAACATGCAACAGCAAGCATTCAACACAGATTATGTACAAGGGCAGTGAAGCCTGTAGAATTGCAGTGAGACAAGTACAGGGAGCAGCAGACACATGTAGTGTAACAACAGTCAATTGTGACCAAGTACAAGAAGCAAATGCTACCATGACTCGAGTACATACTACAGCAACATACCCAGACCAGGTAATAATGAAGTGGATGTGAAACAGGTCAAACACATATAGATATGCCGTGACAAGTAAGAATTGTAGTGAAGCATGTACAGTGACCCAAAACAAGTGTAAATACAAACATGGTGGGCAACAAAGGATAGTGCAAAGGGGAGACTTGATGAACAAAAGTACAACTGAATCAAGTTCAGTGCGACAGTAACCAGAAACTCAAGACACACATGAACATGGAACCAAACAGCAAAGGAACAAGATTCAACTTCAAAAATGAAACAAGTCAAAGTCTGCAGCTCAACTAAACAGGCAAGCCCAACTCAAGTACACCAGTGACACCCAAAGTACTAACAAACCAATATGCAGACAAAAATGCAAATACCAGTGATAAAAGTGCAACACAGTTGCAAACAACATGGTGAACAACACAGTGAAGATACCAGTGAAACAAAGCAAAGGATCAAATCAAAACAAATGAAACTGGGTTCAAAATTTTCTTAACATTAAAAGCTTCAGATTTAAAATGAACAGATTTTCTTTAAAGATTAAAGCATAACATCAATTTTATAAGGAGGATTTAAATTTCAAAGAAAATAGGTTTAGCCTATACTGTTTAAACAGAGGCATATACACAGATATACAAACATTCAAAAACATGTATGCACTGATACATTCAACATTCAGGCATATTTAACAACATTCCAGATCATCCTTTAAGCATATATATCAAATCAAAGAGTGTAGGCACATGAAAGTGGGTTTGCTCACTTGCAAAACTTGATGAACAGAGATGCTTACATACTTATTCATAGACATGTATACAACAGATTTTATACTTTTCAAATTATTTTAAAGTAGTGTTACTCACAGTGATTTGCAATGGACAGAGCTTTTTAATTAAACAGGCTTTGATTTTTTTTCTTTTAAACTTAGAAATATTTTCAAATTTTGGTTTAAACTTAACAAACATATTTTTGTTTAAGAATCATAGCCAAACAAGGATCAAACCAAAAGAAAATGAATTTTCCTTCTCTACCTGTACTCTGCACATTTTCAAAACAGAGAAACATTTTGATATTTCATTCACATGCAAGCAGATTTTAAACAAGTATACTTAGTTCAACAACATGCAAACATATTTATCATCGAGCTTCAAGTCATGCAACCAGATTCTAGTGAAAACAAGTTAGACTTTACTCACAGTATTATAATTTTTTTCTAGTGAAAACAAGTTAGACTTTACTCATAACAGAGGTGGCATATATATACATATACACGAGCATGCATCCATCACATCCATTCTTATACTCACAGTAAAATTTCAGACTTGTTTTAAATTGATGCAGAGACCTAGTGCAAGTTCAAAGGAACAAATTTTTCAACTTGTTTTCAATTTGTCTCAGAAGGAATAAAGAAGAGCAAGATTGGGATGGATGTGATATGCTTTTAAATCTTGTAAACAAAAACTACATGAAATTTTAGTTCAAAGTTTCCAGATTAAAATTTAAAACTAAATTTAAAAAGAAGTAGCAAAGCATGTTCAGATATGTTCCATTTATATTTGCATATTTAAAACATGTGTGCCAAAATTTCTTACATGCAACCAATTGCCACTGCGCTTATTAAATACATTCAACATCAAACAATATTTCAGAACCAAAGTCAGATTGTTTACTCACTGAGGGATAAAGACAGGAAACAGAGGTATTTCAGATGGAAAACAAACATACAGAAGCAATTTCACAGCCATGCACACATATAATACTTACATCATGTATTTACTTATAATAACATGCAATGCTTATTCATCTCAACATAAAATCATGCAACCAAAATTTTAGATTTAAAAGCTTAAGTTAAGAACATCAATAATTACTGATACTAACAGTGTATACATACTTATATAAGTACATAGTAATTTCCAGAAACTCATATACATACAAACAAATTACTTCAATATTATCTTGCATCTGTTCTTATTAGTTTAAATTCAAAATATCAGAGCAAATGATAAAGAATAACAACCAACAACCAACATGCAGTGACTTATCTTGTTCAAATCAGTTTAAAAAGCAAGGTCTGATTGCATCTGTCCTTATCAGTTCAAAACCAAATAAATAGCATCTGTTTCTCATCAGTTTAAAATAAAATTATAGTATCTGTTCTCATCAGTTTAAATCGAATTATCAGAGCAATTGATAGCAAATATCACCCAAAACATAGCATGCAACCAAGCATTCAATTCAAACAAATATAAAAACTTGAATTAAAACCAATCGTGAGCAAAGAACTCACCTTTATAATCGAAACAGCCGAAGAGAGTACTGAGCACAATTGAACGAAGATCGAAGCTGAAGCCCTAATTGTTGAAGCACGGAATCGAAGAGACGAGGCCGCCATTATCTCGAGAAGGAACGAACGAAGAAACTCGTGGCCGCCATTATTTCTTCGGTTTGATTTTTTTATGAAAAGGAAGGGTTTCGATTGAATGGGGTAAAGGAGTAGGGTATAAAAGAGAAAAGGAAGAACGTGTTTTTAGCGTAGTTGAAGGCGTGGGTTAAGGCAAAATTTTAGGCGTGAGTTAAGGCGTAAATAATGGCGTGTGTAGCTGATGAAAGTATAAGGCAGTGTACTTATATTATATATATTATTATATATTTTTTTTACATTTTTTTTCTTTATAAATTAAATTTTGTTTTGTAAATCATTTTCTTTAGTAAACATATAAACGTTTTGCGGTTCAAATATCCAACTTAAATTTATAAATTTACATAAAAATAATTCGTAAATTCAAATTATTTTCCTAAGTCATTAGTTCGAATTTCAATTACAATTTCAATATTCAATTTCAACATCAAAGTCAAATTCAAATTTTATTCAACTTTGAATAAATTAAATTCTAAAATTTAATCGCCAATTTATACTGAAAATTTGAAATTCAAGTCAATCATCATTCGAATATTTAAAATTAATTAAATATTATCATTTTTAAATTGTTCAAAATTCTGGGTTGTTACATAAATCTTCTTCCCTTCCCTTTCTTTTTCTATTTTTCTAAATCTTAAGCCAAGTTCAAATCTGATCAAAAACCAGAAATCCATCTATAATCCCTAAAACCCTTTCACAAACCAAAATCCAATTCAAAAGATCATAACCCTGTAAATCAAACCCCTGTAATTTTTCAAATCTATAGCCTATACATCTTCAAACATGAAAACCATAAACCATTTTCCCTGTAAACAAATTCCCTGATCAAATCTGTTCAAAGCAACTGCATCTTCAACCAAAGAGCATTTTTAGTTGATAAAGCAACTGCAGTTTTAACTCAAGAAAAAAGGGATTCCAGTTTTTCAAAGCTTTTCAATTTTTAAGGAAATGAAAGCAGTCAAGTTCAAAGCTTCCGTTTTCCCAAGCTCTCTGCATTTTTCTTAGGTGAGTAACTTCACCAATTTAAAAGATTAAGTATGAATCTGTTGCATGTTTTCCATCTGAATTGAGTATGTTTTGTGTGAATGTATATTGATGAATTTCTGTACATCTTGAATATATGATATATTACATGTTTGTGAATGTTAGTAACATCTCTGTTTCCATTTTTTTAAAATATAGAAACTCAAACTTTGATTTTAAATTCTTAATCTAGTCACTGTTAGGATTTGTGTTATAAACAAAAATTGTATGTTTGATCTTAAATCAAAGTTTAAAAATTTATTTGAGTCAAAATCAATTGGATATTGCATAAGAAACCAAAATGAGTAGGGGAATTTAAGTTTTGGCGTAAATTCAAACTCTTGAATTCATTAATTCAGGATTAAAATTTGAATACTTATACAAAATCTTGATTTCTAAAAATCAAATCACAAATTTTAATAGTTGATTGAATGAGCAGTTTTGGTTTTATTGAAAATTGGTATTTGAGGGTTGTTGATGCTCTCGAAGGTCAGGAAGGTCGAAGTTGCTTCTAGTGATAGTGGGGGAATCAGTATGATGGGAAAATTGTCGAGGTGTTGATCAAGGAACGGTGGTGGCGGCGGCGACTGTCTTAAATTTCTAAACCTAGTTTTGGGCAGTGCAGAAATATTTGATCGTCACGGTGTCTCTGAGTGATCGAGTGCTTTGGGATTCCAAGAGATAATAGCTGGAGCATTGACGTAGACGTGGCTGGAGTTGCAGTCGACACAGTGGTCGGAGTTAAGGAAACGAGTAGTTTCCAGATTTGGTGATGATGTTCCAGTATGATTCCAGGTTTTGGGTTTGGCACACTCGAATTTGATCTCGAGTAGATGGTGAGATTTTGATGAACGTGATGTGATTCAGAGTTTATTGTCGACATGCTCGATGTCTTGGTGGTGACCGGAGGTGGTCAGGACCACCGTGTAGTGTTGTGTCAGTGGAAGTTATTGGGTTTGCAGAATTTATTTGGACTCGAGTTTTACTCGAGTAATTCAAATAATTGCCCGAAGTGGTGTAGGGTTTTTCTCGGAGTAAATGGTAGGGGATTCGAGTATATTGATGTTTACAGTTTTCTCTGGAAAAACTGCTGTTTCCATATTCAAGTTAGTTTTAAAATCTGAAACAAGTTTTAAAACAGAATTTAAAACCTAAATTTAAAGTATGGATTTCAAACTGAGTTTGGATCCTAGTTTTAAAATTTAATTTAAATTTTATAAATTAAAATATTTAAACAACTTTAAAGAGTTTAAATAATTTGAATTTAAAGATAAAGCTTTAAAATAAAAAGTAGAATATTTAAACCTAAGTTTAAATCTGGATTCAAATCCAATTTTGAATCATAGTTTTGAAATAAAGGAAGTTTTTAAATTTAAATTGTTTAAAAACAACTTTGAATGTTTAAGGTAATTTAAAATATGATTTGTATTTTAAAATGAATGTGGGTTTAATTTACTTTAAACTTCTTTATAAAATAAGAAATTATTTAGTATAAGTTTTAAAGGGTTTTAAAATGTTTTTAAAACTTTGTTAAAGTTAAGTTTGACTTCATTTTAAATCTAAAATTTAAAATGAAATTTGAAACAAATTTAAAGTAAATTGTTTTAAATTGCTTTGTTAATGATAATGAAATCACTAATAAGAAATGTTTTATTTTAAAGTAAATAAAAGAATTTAATGAATCGTGATTCGTTAAATTAGTAATATAATTAAGTGGATAATTAATTAATTTATTTAAGTAAGTAATTAAGGATTTGAATAAATTAATTAAGTTTAAGTTAAGTAATTAAGATTTATTAAATTTTGTAATCAATAATGATTAATCTAAGTTAATTACTTAAGAAAGGTAATTAAAGAATTTTTGATAAGATAATGAAGGTCATTAACTTGGGATTATTAATTAATTAATGTAATTAATTTTGATAATTAATTGGATTAATTAATGTAGAGAATCATTTATGGAATTTGGTTATGTATGATTACTTTATGAAAGTAATTAAAGGTATTAATTACTCATTGTAATTAATTAATTAATTTGATTAATTTAAATTAATTAATTAACTTTAATTAATTTAGAATAATCATTTGATAGGTTGAAAGTAATCAATGAAGAATAATTACTTAGAGAAGTAATTAAGATGAGTAATTACTGAATGTAACTTATTGAAGTATGGAAGAGTTTTGGGATTTATTGTTTTGTGTAATTAATATGAAGGATAATTACTTTGTGAAAGTAATTAATAATTAATTACTTAGGGTAATTAATTGATTAAGTCATTTGAAAAATAATTTAATGATGTAATTAATTAAGGGTAATTAGTTACTAATGAGATTAATCAAGGATGATTAATAAATACAATTAATTATTAAATGTAATTAATTTCGGAGTAATTAATTTACTCAATGAAGTAATTAGGAATAGTTAATTACTGAAGGTGATTAATCGAAAGTGATTAATAATTATGGTTTAATTAAGGTTAATTCTTAGTGTAGCTAATTAATTTAGATGTAATTAGGGATCACTAATTAATATAATTAATGATGAAATTAAGGATTAATTAAGATTAATTAATCGATAATAATGATTAATGAAGTAATTAATTAATGTAATTAATTAAGGATTAATATAATTAATTATAATTAATTAATTAATGAAGTAACTAAAGGTTAATTACTGTTTTTGGTTAAGGATAATTAATTTGTAAAATTAATTAAAGATAATTACTGGAATGTAATTAAAGGATAATTAATCAAGGGTGATTAATTAAGGTGATAAATTTTAGGATTAGTTAATTAATTGATTAAGTAATTAAAAGTTAAGTTTTTATAAAGGGTTAAGTATAATTAACTTGTGTGTAATTAATTTAAAGGCTAATTACTTATTGTAATTAGGAAAATTGTTAATCAGGAATGATTAATTGAAATGAATAATGAGATGGTAATTAATTAATTGATTTGTAATCAACTAATGGTTAAGTAAGCAAGATTTAAAATGATGAAGTAATTAATTAAATTTATTTTAAATTAATTAAAGGTAAAATAATTAATTTAATTCACTTTAAATTAATTAGTGATGGAAGTAATTAATTTAATTCATTTTAAATTAATTATGGATGGTGTGATTATTAAATCATTGCTTATGTATAGATGATTAATATTGATTGCCTTGAATTGTTTATCTCAGATATGAGATTGGTAATGCTGTGTGATATGGATACTTTGGTTTCATCGTGATGAAGTATGAATTATCTATTGGTGATGATAATGTAGGCTATCAATTTGTGAGGATAATATGGATTATCTGTTTATGATGGTAATGTTGATTATCTATTGTGATGATGTGAATTATCTATCTGTTTGTATATAGATAATTAAATTGAATTGTTTTAAACTTAAAACAACTTGGACCTAAAAGATGGCGTTTTGGATTCGATGAGACCTGGATCGGGTTACCATATTTGGATATCCGAAACCACATCGATCCAAATTTACGATAGGTCGTGAATCTCAAGTGAAGATGAAGATTCAGAGTGCAAGGGTTATCGTCGTTAACTCTGAGGGTGATTCCAAAATGAGTGTAACAAGATATTGCCTTCGGTATCGTTCGAACCCGGAACGAACTTGTATGGATTGAATGATTTCAAAACATCGTCAGGCGGACAATGAGCTTTCTAAGAGATGTGTTCCCTAAAGGTAATCGTAGCCTCAAGCCTCACCAACCGGGAATGGTTAAAACATGGGAGGTGCAGCAAGGCTAAGTGGGTCGTGCCCAAGTAGGACGAGATTTTCCCCTGTCTAGAAGTCCCTTTCTATTCGGTTGTGTGGGCAGTTGGGTCACGGCCAACTGCGGAGTTGTCTTGTTCGGAACTGTCCAGTAAGGGATGGTTCCGACCTTGTGTTGCAGGGGATTGGGAGTGATCCTCGGTACGGTGATCTAGGCCCCGTACTGTGACGGGCAGTACGCCGATAGCCCTGCCATTGTATGGAATCCAAACTCCAATAAGTGCCATACGTATCGATTGTGCCCAACTATGTTGGAACGTGAGATGTAAGATTCCAGCTATTTCTGTATTTTACTTGAAAACCCTAGACACTATTATAATATCACCGGATTTCCTGTCAAATGTTTTGGTTAGCGTAAGGTAAAAACTTTTCCATGTTTATGTGTGGGAAGTCTTACGTGATACCTTTCTTTTCAAAGGTTTTTCAAAAGTTAAGCAACTTTAACCTGTTACTCACACCAGACCCATGTCTGACCTGGAGTTTATCTTTTGTTTTCTTAAACTCTTGGGTACTCAAATTTTTACGAGTAGCCAAGGGATTCTGGTTAGCCTTGACGAATTCTGGAGGAGCAATGGAACAGGAGGCTTCGGCGTTGTAGATATATAAGTGTTCCGCTGTGTTGGTATCTCTGAGTCGTTTGTTTGGGTTGAATAGTACTGTGTTGTAATATCTAGAAAGGTGATTATAACTGTCTAGTATGTGATGTATATGCTGTGTATCTCCGATAATTGTTGTATACTATGTAATACTTATGTTATTAATATAATTTATTCGTTCCGCTATTGAGATTCTGATGTTATTTCTCCTTTCTTCTCTATCTTTTCTCTTTCTATCCCTTTCTTTCTTAATTCATGATGTGTCTTTCTGGGCTAGGGAAGACGGGTTGTGACATTTGATAAGAATAAACTGCTTTTATTTCAAACAACTGTTTTGTTTACTGATACCAGTCCCATGACTGACACGGAGTTTATTGTTCCTCTCCTAAACTATGGGTGCCCATAATTTTCCATACGGGCAGCTTAGAAGCAGGTTATCCGTGTTTTGGAGTTAGCTTGGATTTGAAGTCTTCTGGAAGATTTGGATTTGGAAATCTTTAAAGAGTTGGAGTTTTGAAGACCTTGTCGATGTTGAAGTATGTTGGAAACTTGTTGAAGTTTCTGTTGTCGTATTATTGTAGTATCATATTTGTATCACTCTGATAGCTGAGATAGATATTGTATTGGATATTGTACCATGTTGTATCTGTGTTGATGTATGATATTCATTTTATTTCCGCTGTTTTATGTTCATCTGATGATATTATAAGCTCCATCCGATGGGAGTTCAATGTTTGAATCTTTGGCAGTCGAATACAAGTGAGGTATTTAGTGTCAATTTTTAAACATTGGATTTCGGGTCGTGACACCTAACCTTCCACCATTCTCGCCTTGCACCCGTACATGTTCCTCTAAATCTATCCGATGGTTTATAATGAGGAGGGGGTCAGAACAACGTTACAGTGACTGGAGAATTATACAATTTACTCATAACACTAGTTTATACCGACTGTCTTCCGTTACATGTTACGCCTTTAATTTTTACTTAGTCATCTCAACTCCACGTGCATATACGATACGCTTCATTTATCAGAAGTAAACCAAAACTGCATATGTATATATATATATAGTCTTCCTTTGGACCAAGATACTTTCCCCGCTAGTATCCATAATCCGACACTATGTCAGGATCCATCATCAACATATTATCATGTCTGTATGGAACTAAATCTCATATTACAATTACCTATACAACTATGCATTGGGGAGAGGAACCCAAATTATTAACTCCCCGATGTATCTCATCGTCTTCATCAATGTTAACCTCCCAATGGTAGTTTATGCCTCATCGTGCATCATGTAGTGCCTAATACGGCGTCATAATAGCTTTACCATATTCTATCTTGCCTTGGGGATTTACTACTTGTCTGCTTCCTACTGATTATAGAGGACTCGGCTCCTCAGACTATGCCATTCATTTTTGAAAGAACTCTTTTATGTGTTAACTATCCTTGCCCAAACAAATGAACTAGCAAACAACTACGGTGATGCTTTACCTAATGTGACGTACCCTAGTAGGAGGCATAGTCCATTAGGTCTAACCATGTCCTTCCAATTGGAGGTATAGGACCTATGACGCACACAATCTATGTACAGCTCCTACTATTGATTTACTACCAACACTTACTGACATAACGTCAAACAGCCCACTATCCAATTTAGATTGCCTAACACAATCAAGGAAATACCCACCCTTTAATTCATTAAAGCAGACTCTACTGAGGATATTTCTTCACCTATATGAAAGTGTATATATTTCATGTGTATTGACCTGGGATTTTGGTCATTTGAATATGAAATATTTAATTAAATTTAAATTTTGAAAACTTTATCTTATATGTCAAAACAGCTTAGATTTCAAATATAGGGATTTAATGTGAATAAAAATGATTTTGAAAGCTGATTAAAATTCTATTTAATAAGAATGAAGATACTAAAATTTTAAATTTGAACTAAAAGTGATTTGAATGGTTTTTAATAATAATTCAATTTAATTAATGTGTGAAAATAGCCTTTCAGGACACTGTATCGGATTTTGATAAAACTAGTGACATTAGATCCACAATAATGAATAACTGTATGTCAATGAATTTCATGGCGATCGGACATACTGTTTGGTCGTACGTGCTTGAAACACATAGAAATTAATTAATATATTTTAATTTAAGATAATTTGATTTTGAAAGTTAACTTCTGTATGTGATGGGATTAAGCCCTTATACTAGTTCCATCATGCTCGAAATGTGGATATTTAGTATAGAACGTCAGTCGGCATGCCTCATTTAGAGTTCGAGATTTTGAAGCATGAATAGTGCTTTGAAAATTTTCTATAAAAGGACCCTCACTTTTTTAAATTTGCTAAAATCAAAAAAAATAAAACCAAAGCAGCCAATTTTAAATAGTCGCATCCAAAGGCCATTATCAACTATGACCAGCTGAGGCATTTTTAGGCCTCGACCCTAACTACGAAGTTGAACGTCCCAACAAGATGTAGCAAATGTACGGTTGGTCGTGCTAATTCTGTGTGTGAAATTGAGTTGAATGCGGCGACTGGTGTTCACGTTTTCAAGCTCGTTCTTGTGCTAGAGGGCATCAGGGACGGCGATTCTGGTTAGAGTGGAAGCGGCTTGGCTTGGGGTGTCGGCATCGTAGACGTGGTGATGGCTGGAGGCATAAGGCAGTGGCGGCACGGAGTCGAAGTTGCGACGTGCGGCCTAGGTTGGAGAGAGGAGAAGGCAATTAACATATTAAACTAAATTAATTAATGCTAATTGTAATTTAACTATCTCTAAGTTCTAATGATCATATCTTCCACATAGGAGGTACGATCAAGGCGCCTTTTTGACCATTGCATTTGTATTTGGATTATCATTTGAAGTAGTTGGATTCATCAAATTTGGAGCTTGTAGGAGTTTGTGTTAAAATAGAACATCATTCGAATTTAATTCAAACCGTAACGCTTTGTCAATAATTGGAATTTTGGTGAGTTTAATCACTTTCTGAGCCCGATTATGTTTTATATAAGCGTGGATATTTTTATTTATGCTTGCTGTTGATTTTTTGGATGATTTACTATTTTTTCAGTTGGTTTGGATTTATTCCTCCCATAAGAGCGCATGGCCTTTTATATATACCAGCCTAGTGGCCGATGACCCATATTATATGATATGCCATATGTGATGCATGGGGGCAGGTTGGAGGGATCAAATAGGATTTCTTACCACTGTTGATTTTACCTTTCACACACACACACATATATATTATGATATATGATTCTTGGATGCCTTATTTGATGATATGGACGCGACTTTGCTTATTTAGTGCTATAGTATCACTTGACCGTATTTTTAGTATTTCAAAATACTATAAAGTGAAGCTTTTGATTTAAAGGATTTTAAGTGATTTTGAAATAACATATGTTTTTAATAATTATTCTTGAATTATTAAAAGGAATTTATTTTAAATAAACCAAAAGGTATAATTTTTGGTATTATAAACCGATAGTTTGTGAAATATGTTAAATGGAGATTTTCAAACTATATTATAAAGGTTTTAAAAAAACTAATAAATAAGTCTATCTTTTATTTATAAAGGAAATACAATTTTAAAGAAGATATAAATAGTTTGAAATAAATATTTCTAAAATCGTTTATATAAATTTTTTATAAAAGTAATATTTTATAAATAAAGTAATAGATTTATTAACGGAGTTTTATGAGTATTAGAAATGATTTGTAATTGATATTTTTTAAATGGATTTATAAATAGAACTTTATAAATAAAAGAGATTTTATAAAAAGAAGTTTTATAAAATAGAATGCAGATTTATAAACATAGTTTTATAAATATTGAAATGATTTATATTGAGACTTGGCTATGGATTTTTATTGAGCAAATACATTATGTTTTAAAAGTTAAAATAATCTTTTAGAGGAATGGTTTGAAAGTGATGTTTTTCGATGGAGTTAAATGGATTTAAAAGTGATTTAAAGTGTACTAAGGGACAATACATAGATTTCAACATTTATTGTTGTGATAAATGTTTTCCAGAAATCAAGGAAGGCATAGACTATAACAAACGTTGGTATAGTAAGTGATTTTCAAAAGGAAGTGTTTTATATGGTATACAGGATTTACATAAATATAATTAGTCGAATCCCTATACTATTGTTTTGGATTATCATAACGATATATTTTACGCAACATTTGTTTTGACCCAACAAAATATGTTTTGGAAAATATGAAGCTTTCCTTAAAAGATTTGCAAATATACATGTTATGTATTTAAGTATATAGATGTATCTTTTAAGTGTTGAAAAAGAAATGGTTTGTAAATATGCTTGTACTGTTGATATAAGTATATGGAAATTCTTTCCAAATAACGAAAGATTTAAATGGTTATAAGAACATATCTTCTTAAAGATATTTTGAGATAAATATTTGGAAAGTGATTTAATTAATAAATGATTAATTAAAAAGGCCTAGTGATTGCTTATGTGCTAAATTGTATTTTTGGCCATTTTTGATTCTTTGACTTGATGTGGGAACTTATTAGTCGTGCATTTAGTATGAAACCAATTGAGTGGGTTTGATTATTGTTTGGTGTTAAGAATGATGATTCAAGTAGGGCAGAGTGACTATGGTACTCTAATCTACCGAGCTTCCTTCTTGGCCGAAGGATAGCAAGATGAGAGTTGGAAATGTGATAAGTCTATGAGACTTGGTTTCCATATGCGGTTGGGGGCCTCTTAACTATTGTTGGTCCGGAGAGACCGGGATTAGATTTATCCGAAAACCACTTCAGACCAACATATGCATTCGAAAGTGCATATTTGTTGAAGATGATGATTTTTAAAGATGGAGATCTTCATGATGTAGGGTTGCATGCCACTAGCCCCACGATTTCATACTATATATATAATGCCAGTAGTGCTTCACTCTGAAAATCATCGATGCAAGGATTGCTCGCTACTAGTCTTAGGGTTGATTCCCAACAGGATGTAGTAGGATAGTGCCTTCGGTTTGTCCTAGTCCTAGACAACTTGTATGGACGAATGTCTAACATTGCATTTTTAAGAACCATATACATTGGATTTTACAAACGTACATCTGTATGGTGGTGTAGGAGGTAACCCTTCTTACACATAACACCCTTGTCTGAGACGTACGAGCTCAAAGGTTGTGCATTTATGGAAATCAATTAGTGTGTTGCTGGAAATGGCAATGTAGCATTCAAAGTAGGATTTATTGCTTTGGGAAAGGTTATACTTTACCTTAGGCCACCTTTGGCCACACGCATCAGGAATGACAAAAAAGGGTAGATGCAGCAGGGCTATATGGGTCGCTTCCATTAGGATATGGTCATCACCTTTCTAGATTACCACCTATATATCGGGTATGTTGTGTATGCTTGTGGCCATGGATAGTCGAGAACAGTCGAGATGATGGGATATTTAGTACTATCTATGGTATAGGTAGGCCGGTTCGATGTTGGTAGAGGTTGAAGCCTCAGGTGCCTTTTTTTTACAGATGTACTGTCGAAAGGTAGTTTCTTACCTTGTCATTATATGGAATTCATTCTCCATTTGAGCCTTTATGGTTTTAGTTGTAAACCTATTATGCTGTCAAATTTAACAAATGTGACAATTCCAACTATGATTAATATGTATTTGTATCCAAGACATTATTATAATATCAGAATATTTGATATGAAGTATTATGGTTATTGTAAGGTAAAAACTCATTCGTGTTTATGTATGACATGGTCTTAGAGATACTTTTGTTTTGAAAGGTTTTTATAACTTTAAAATCCAATTGAGATGTGTTTTCTCATGCTGGTTTACCAGACTGATCCGAGCATTATTTCCTTCCAATGTTGGGTTCAAACAGAGTATATTTACAAATTCAGTTTGGATGATTTGGAACTTCTAAAGACGAATCTGAGGTCTTCAAGTCGTATTCATGTTTATGTTTGTTTTGCGCTGCACTAGTTATTTAAATTATCAACATCTGTGCGAATGGATTGTTATGACGGTCTAGGCTGATGATTAGTTATTTTAGTACTCTAATTTGATGTATGTATATTACGGTTTCTCTTTTGTAAAGATCATTGATATTATATTACATGTTGTTCCGCTACGTTGTGAGATTCTATGTTGTTTGGTTTTATCTCTCTCTTCTCTCTTCTCTTCTTTCTTCTTTCTTTCCTCTAACTATTCGTCTTTTCATTCAATTCGAGTTGTACATTTGTGATTTATTGTCGGCTTGAAGTGTGCGGGATTGCGGGTCATTACGCCATGGGTACTACAGTTGGATATGTCCCACATTAGTATGATGTATACACAACTGCTGGTTGTAGTGGGAAAACTTCTTTGTGTAACACTACTGATCTTGCATTCCAACCCATTCTATTGACTATGTCACTTCTAACCATTTAAGTAATTTACATATTTATATAATTCATATCCGTCGTAAATGCACACTTGAGGCTACATGTATGTGCAAGTATGTATGTTTATATATATATATATATGTGTGTGTGTGTGTGTGTGTATCTCTTAATTTGTTCTTGTTTAATTATTCTACCTTTGTTGTTTACTGTTAACAATATTTTTCTACTTATATGCTTATATCCTATTTTGTTTAAAGTCATTTACCGCTTTCTTCTTAAAAAAAAATTAAACACCTTTTATCATTTACTTCCCTTTTTTCCCTACTATTTTATTTTCTATTTTTCCTGATCTGGATTTACAATTTCCTTGGCTTTGGCGATTTGATTTGAACATATTCTCTTCCTCAATCATCTTCTATGATTCTCTCCAATTACACTTATGTGTAATTTATAACGATTTCAAGAATTTAGATTTTGTGGAGAAATAAAATGGAAGAGCCCCAGTGTCGCCTCGAAAATACAAGTTTAGAAGTAAGGGTCTAGGTCTACATATATAAGGCTCAAATCAATGCCAGCCGTTAGATTAAATTGAATTAAATCCAGGACATTTGGCCACATGTTACTATCATTTTGATACAACCAACGGTTGACTGCTAATGGTCAACCTGGATGACGTATGGATCGACCTATAGCTTGTTTAATGCGTTAATTAATCAACATCTTTGATTTTGTTTGATTTTGTTCCTTGTTTGTTCGATCGATATCAGTTCCATCACATTATCATTTTCTTAACATTTAAGCAACTTTAATTGTCCGTTAAATATAATTGGTGGTAATTAACGTTAATTAACTGTTTTTATTTCCTTATGTACATGTATAATTATTTTCGATTCAACGACTCCACACGTTAATAACTAGTTCGTTTGAACTTCGATCGAAAAACTTTATGCATGAAAGTTGATTAGAAAATCGCTATGAACACAATGATGCAAATTTCGTAGCCAAATTTCGACGTTTGTAGAAATGCTATTTTTTGGCGTTATCATTATTGATTAATTTCTTTTTAGTTAATTGTCATAAGATTACAAGTGTTACATTCACCCACTTGAAATAATTTTGTCCCCGAAATTCCTCAAGGAAAGAACAATGTAACATAACACATAACCATTCTAAACTAACCAACCAATTAATGTCTAACCATTTTCACAATCAATCATGTACAAGTGTATGGTGTATCGCAATATATATGATATGTATGCAGAATAATTTTAATCAGCCCTTCTATATGAATGCATTCTTTTAAAACAGTTTGAAACTATGGTGCAAACAACGTAAATATAACGGTAGATCTATATGTATGCAAATTTTGAAAATCAAAACTTGTTTTTGAATCCAAATTTTCCCATAATTCTACTAGTAGAATTATAGTTCAGTCAATTTTGCATCTGAATCCTACCATCCAAAACCCTAGCATACCATCGCTAAAATCCAAATTTAGAAAAATCCAATTTTTTAAACCTATATTCTTATGTCAGAAAAGGGTCCACATGGAAAATTCTATATTTCCATCCTTCTCTTATGTATCCCTTTCAACTGTACCTTGGATTTTTCTTTTTTGCCCCCAATTCTCTTCCAACTTTTCCAAGTATAGTCTACATAAGTAAATTTTATTTTAAATCGTTTTAATTTTTAAAAATCAAAATTATTTTAAAACTAGTTTAGTTTAGCTACCGATTAGGTTTGGAGGAACTGACTCTAAAGCTAAAACATCTTTTCCCTTGTCTCTAACCGTAATTATTTTAATCTCACTTCTGATGAATAGTAAAACCCATACTAGCTAACTTGTCAACTTCTCCCCATGATGGGTATGTGGTATTTCAAAAATATGCAATTCCTTCATTTTTTGTTAAAAAAATCTTTTTATACAGCCTTTTGAAATATCAAAAAATATTTTAAACTTTAAAAAATTTCGTCACAAAAAAAAATCACAAAAGTATTTTATTTTCCGAACCAAGAATTTTGAACAAAATTTTGAAAAGTATACATATTTATTAAAAACAAATTATGCCACATTATATGAAATCGAGGTTTAGTCAATAGTTTAACATTCATAGTAGACTCTATCTAACTACGCTATAAATTTCAAATTTTCAAGAACTTCAATTAATTTCAAAAATAACTTAGTGTCTCCACTTTTAAAACTACAATTTAATTTTAAAAGGTTCATTTCCTTTCCTTTTTAAAAACTCTTTTCAACTTCTTCTTAAAAATTAGGATTTATAACTCAAAACATTTACCAAGTTTTTCTTTGAAAACTCAATTGTTATACCAAAATCATTTCATTTCAAAAATGCACTTTATATTATTTCTAAACATCATTTATAATTTTTAAACATTAAAAACTAGAGTAGATCAGAACAACTCCCACTCTATCAATTTCTTATCACTCATACTATCTTTACTTCCAATCATGGCGGAGTCAATAATATCATGTGAGGGGAACCTTTAAAAGTCACTGGCAATAAATGCACACAATAGCGGAAGATGTTCATTTTTCTTTATTTTACCTTTAGTTTCCTATATTGCTTCTAATTAAATTACTAGCATTATTTTTAATATAACCATCCTAAAGTTATTTCTAATCAGTAACATTATTTTGTATAAATTCCTAATATTTTTTGTTTATATTTTATAATTGTATTACTATTCGATCTTCCTTTACCTAAACCATTCTTATTCCAATTATTTTTCTCTCAACTTACTATCTTCATAGTTTAAACATTACAACGCATTAGCTCACCGTTTTATTTTCTGGTTCTAATCTTCTTTCCCATTCTTTTTACCCCATTTCAATTTTGTACCACTTCCTATTGTCCACTCCTAAAAATAATTTTTCAACTTAAAATTTTTCATCTTAGAAAAATTAACGAGCTACATATGCACTACTATTTTTTTTGAAAGAATTTACTTTTTTATTAAAAAACATTTAATGTTATTTTCGGTCCAACAAATTTTAATTTTTCTACTACAATTTTTGTTTAACTTAACATAGTTATCTATAAAAAAAAATAAATTTAATATTAATATACTTTCAATAATAGGGTTTCTCTGCTTTGAAAATCATTTCAAATATATAATTTATATATTTTCTCTGACTTTTATACTAAAATCATTTCAACTTTTATATTAAATTCTTCTATATGGGGTCGAACTCAGAGTGAAATTATACTTGTCCCTTCTTGTAGACTTTTCTTCTTACTTTCTGACTCATCTCTGTTTTCCAAATATTAAAATCCGGCTATGATCTTAGAGTGACTACTTCATAACTTCCTTGAGGAACTCAATTACTTTCAAATATCTATAGCATATGGACTCTTATTTTCCCCTTGTTTAGACCTTCTACACATCGTCAATCGACGTTCTATGAGGATCTACAATCATTAGGCTTTTAAGGGCCCAACTAGGAAGTCATGTACTATCCAGCTTCAGGAACCTTCTGTATGCTGCAATCATGCTCTTTTAAGTCAATGCCTTCCCATATGACCTATTTCCCCAGGATAATCGAGGTAGTTGTATATCCGCAACTTCATCCATTATTTCGACTCATAATTGACTTATCCATCTTTCGATGGGTTGTTGCAACTACTCTATAGTCGGAATTTATAGGTTTTTTGGCATATAATGTATTTATATTTACAGGAAAAATACAAATACGTTAACTCAATGTTTCCTAATTTTTCAAAATCGACTAACCTAAGCTCTGATGCAAAATGTAACAACCTTTACTCCAATGGATCTGAATTTTCGCTACTGATTTGGTATACTGTAAATAAATAAATAAATCCATAACATAACATTATCGATATAGTTCACAGCGGAATAGTAAAGTATAGTAGAACATACAGTTATCGACTAAGGTTCACACTTCAAATGTCTAGTGTCTTTGTCAGTACCGAGCATGCGTTAGTAAATTTGACCTTTTACGTTTTCGGCCTTGCACCAGTATTTGTCCCTCTAAACCTATCCTGAAGGTTGTAATAAAGAGGGGTCAGAACAAAATTCTGGTGGTTGGAGAATTATACATTTTACTAGTTTATGCTGATTGTCTTCCATTACCTGGTATGTCTTTTAACTTTTACTTAGTCATCCTAACTTCATGTGCGCGTACAATACGCCTTATCTATCCGAAATAGACCACAACAACATAGATATACATATAAATATATAAGTAGCACAGTCCCACTTTGGACCAAGATACTATCGCTGCTAGCAGCCGTAGTCTTTCACCACGTCAAGATTTATCGTTGACACAATATCACATCCGTATGGAACTGCATATCGTATCATGACTACTCGTACAACTACACTTTAGGGAGGGAACCTAAAATATAAACTTGTCAATGTGTCTCATCGTCTCCATCTGTGTTCACCTCTTAATGGTAGTTTACATCTTGTCATGCGTCTTGAAGTGCCTAATATGGCGTCATAATAGTTTAGCTATATTCTATCTTACCTTGGGGATTTACTACTTATCTGCTTTCTATTTATTATAGATGGCTTAGCTCCTCATACTACCCTATTCATTTTTGAAAGAACTCTTTTATGGTTTAACTAGCCTTGCCCTAACAAGCAAACTAGCAAACAACTATGTCAATGTATTACTTAATGCGAAAAACCCTAGTAAGAGGCTTAGTTCGTTGGGTGTAACCTTGTTTTCCCATTGACTACACAGGATCAATGATGCATTCAACCTATGTATAGCTCCTACTCCTAATTTGGTGCCAACACATACTGATATTGCGTTTAGCCGTTCACCATCCAATTTAGATTGCCTAATGCAATCAAGGCAATACCCTTCCCTTAATTCATTGAAGCAGACTTTATTGAGGGCATTTCTTCACATATATGTAAGCGTATATACTCTATATTTCTTACAGTTGGATATGTCCCATACTAGTATAATGTATATGCAACTTCTGATGGTCCCTTCCGGTGAGCAGACTTCTACCGTGTAATACTACTGACCTTGCATTCCATTCTAATAACTATGTCGTTCTTAACCATTTAAGTTATTTACACATTTATATAATTCACACCTGTCATAAATGCATACTTAAGGCAACATATATATGTCTGTGTGTGTATGTATATGTGTGTGTATATCTTAATTCATTCTTTTTTAGTTATTATGCTTCAGTTGTTTACTGTTAACAATATTTCTCTGCTTCTTATATGTTTATATCTAATTTAGTTTAAGTCACTTACTAATTTCTTTTTAAAAGATCTAAATACATTTTCTCATTTACTTCTCCATTTTTCAAATTATTTTATTTTCTATTTTTTAGATTCGAATTTACAATTTACCTCGGCTTTGGCGATTTGATTTGAACTTATTCTCTTCCTCGATCATCTTCTAGGTTCTCTCCAATTGTATATGCATATAATTTATAATTATTTGTAGGAATTTAAAATTTGGAGGAGAAGAGAAAATGGCAGAGCTCCGACGTCGCTTCGAAAATACGAGTTTAAAAGTAAGGGTCTAGATCTATATTTATAGGGGTTCAAATCAGTGCCAGCCGCTAGATTAAACTGTATTAAATCTGGGTCGTTTTGACACAATCGACGGTCGATCGCTTATTGCCTTGGATCAACTGCTACCAGTCAACCTGGATGACTTATGGATCGACATGTAGCTTGTTTAACGCGTTAATTAATCAGCACCTTTGATTTTGTTTGATTTTGTCCCCTATTTGTTCGATCAATATCAGTTCCTTCCCATTATCATGTTCTAAACATTTAAGCAACGTTAATTATCCGTTAAGTATAACTAATGGTAATTAATGTTAATTAATTATTTTTATGACGTTATTTACATATATAATTATTTTCGGTTAGAAAACTTTAAATGTTAATAACTTTTTTCGTTTGAACTCCAATTAGAAAACTTTATATATGTACGTTGATCAAAAAATCATCGCAAACACAGTGGTCTAAGTTTCATAGCCAAATTCTGATGTTTGTAAAATTTCTATTTTTTGGCATCATCATTTATTTGTTAATTTCTTTCTAATTAATTGTCATAAAATTATAGGGTGTTACATAATGACCAACAGTTGCAACTCTAATCAACTGAGACATCACAATCTATCCATATTATGGGTTTCTTTTAGTTTAAATTCAAGTACAATGTTTTCAAATTTTACTAATGTGATTTCACTATTTAGCATAGCATTGCCTTTTTTAACTGCATATCTAAACAATTAACATTTGAACGTATTCACTGTTTACCATTGTGCGATCATTTTCAACCACATATCTAAACAATTAGCAGTTGCACGCATTCATTATTTACCATAGTACGGTCATCTTCAATCGCGTTTAAAAAATTAACAGTTGCACATATTCATTGTTTACCCTAGTTCGATCTTTTACAACTGTATATCAAAACAACGTTCATATGCTTTATGCGTTCGATATATATAAAGAAAAGCCATATCTTAACTCTTTTTATTGAGTTACTAATGGGAATACTTGTTAGTAACCCCTTTTTGATTCACCCTCTACTAGACTAACTACCTCGACAAGCACATGCGGTCTTTTTTGTCCACTACTTATGACTATATGTGAGTACATATCACGGTCCCTTGTCGCACTACCCTTCAGGGTTCTAAACACACATACATTTTATGTGCTGTATTCACCTGCCAAATTCCATCTTGAGGTGTTATCTCTTATGGCATTACATCTCCAATATCTTAATATTCATTACATTTTCTATGCAACAGTTCATTGGACATTAGAATGATGGACAAAGTAGTCATGATTTGGGTTGTAACCCTTGAATCAGTCTGCTGTGATCAATTTTAGCTGTCTACTAGTCAGTACCTCGTAATGTTATTGTTAAATGTTAAATTTTATATTTCAAAAACATTTGGCTATCCAAACATCATTATTCTTAAATTGATGCTATATCCCGTTTTCATCAAGTAAATGTTATGCGCGTTCATATCATAACATCAAGCAATAGTGCATTCAAAGCACTTCAATTCAAACATAACAAATTGCATTTTAAAATAAATACCAACGGAATATTACAAACTTGCATACTATTGCATGGGTAAAACACATTATAATCGTATGGTCAAACATTACTAAAATCAAGTATATATTGATAATAATCCAAATATCAAGGCTACCAAGCCATTAATATCTAATATAAACGGATTTAAGGCAATCCCAAACTAAGAAAAAGCATAGCTTTTCACTGTTTAATTAAAAGTATATTCACTATAAAAAAATTATACTCGCTTCCTATTTGCTTGTTGAAGACTTTGAATATTGAGTCTTCGATGATGAAAATGAAACAAACTACATTATTTTGCTTTCGTATCTGAATGAAGAAAATGAAGTATATGCAAGGGTATATATAAACTTAAAGTTAGAAGCTTAGAATTCAGTAGGAGAATGAGTAAAAATAGCATGATGATTTCCTAGGTTAGGATAAGTTTTAAAATAGGATCAAGTTAAAATAGAATAATTATAACGGCAAGTTTAAAAGGTATGGTCCAATCAGATGGCTGAACATTACAATTTTCTTCTTAAAAGTTAAAATATAATATCGTATGGATAAGGATATATATGTGGTCCACTAAGAGACTACAGTAGTTCAATTTTTCTTCTTATTCTTAAATAAATATGTACCCTTAACCGCCTTATAACTCGAATCATCTTTAAACTAATATTTTACAGCCGTTTAAAAATCCACTTGAGGTGTTTTATCCATATTTTATTTTATTCACGTAATAAAGATTCATTTTGAAAAATATTATTTTTCAATTTTCAATAATTATGGAATAACTTTTTGATTTCCAAAACAATTCCAAAATTATACATATATTATCTGTTTTATCAAACTATATTTCAGGATATCTTTTGGATTTTTAAAACAAAATAAAAATTGCAAATTTGAATTTTCCCTTCAATGCTTTTTTATTATTATCAAATTTAAAAAATATCGAAAATAAATTTTAAATTTATTTGCCATATTAAATATTTTACAACATTTAAACTCGGTTTAAATTTCAGTTCCAAACTTTATATTCAAATATTCAAATAAGTTCCAAAAAATCAATTTTTATATATTTATTTTATTTTAGTTCCAAACAGGGATGTTACGACTACTCTGCCTATCTGGCTACTAGCCTGGCCTGAAAGCTGAAGTAAGTTTAAAGGTTATACCTAATACAAAGGTTGGAATTGATTTTGGCCTTGGCCTAATTTTCAAATTCTCTTTTGAGATTATAAATAATAATTTAAAGTTAAATTTGAAATGTATGAGATATTTTATTAATGTTATAAAATGCTTTTTAATTTTTTTAAAATTAATTAATTTTTTTAAAATTAATTAATTTTTTTAAATTAATTAATTTTTTAGAAAATTATAATAATATTTTATTGGATTAATTAAATAAAAAATTAATTAAAGATTAATTATCTAAAATGAAATACATATATATAATGATATATATAAATTTATCTTAAAATGTTTAGGGTAATTAATAAATAATTTTTAAAATGAATTAATTTTTTAAATTAAAATCAGTTAAATGTTAATTAATAAATAAAATAATGTACATGTATTATGATATATGTGTATTACTATAAATGTTATGGTTTTATAATAACATGAGTGATAATTTATTCAAGAAGTGCACTCTTTTTTATGTTTTAGGGGATTAAACTCATGACCTTTAAACCTTCAATCTAAAGCATCACTACCCTAACCACTTGAGCTAGAGATCCTTTGATTACTATAAATGGTACGGTATATTTAATTTTAAAATATTTAAAATGAATAAAATTAAATTAATGAAAATGTTTATTAATTGATTAATTACTATTTAATTAATAGAATTAATATAATTATACGTAAGAATATTATATAAGTTAGTTAAAATCATAAACTATCATATATGAATTAAACTTATATAATATAAATGTATTGTAAAAGGTGGAACTATAATAAACCAAAGTTTGATTTTATTCCATGTATAACATGATTTTGGATGTGTATGACACTTGAATTATAAGAGTATTTCATAAGAAATAATTAAGGTGATATCACTCAAGTAAATGTATTAAAGATTATGAATCCTTAATATATTTTCCTTTATAATTTATATATTAATATATTACTTTCACACTCTTTAGTTGTCAAGCATTCCTCAAGCTAGAGATGTTATGTGTAGTACTATTAATATATAGACTAAACGAGGTAAGATACATGAATATATTTGTTGAGCTTCCCTCAATGTATGTGCATTATACTTTGGTCATTGTGACATGGTAAGTATGAATAAATAATCCCTCTTTATTATGGATCTTTCCTCCAGGTAAATATAAGATAAGGATACAGACCACGGGTTAAGAGTTGCATATAATATAACTAATAAGGTAATATTCATCACATGTGAGCCTATGATTTGCTGAGCTTTCCTCAAGGTCATAATCCCAAGGCATGTGACTCCTAACACTCACTAGAGAAGTCAAAAGACTTCCATGTTCTCTTAAGATTTTTGAGGAATGTAAATTATAATGGGAACTTATTGGTAAACTTAAATAAAAAATTTAATCCTACTAATATTATAAGAACATTTTCTACGAAATAAATGTCCTAATTTACTAAATTAATTTGCAGAAAAATATCTACACCAAAGTTTTTTTTCTTCTAAAAATGACAAACTCACTAGAAATAACTACATAGACTAACTAAGAGAAATTAAAATAGCACTTACATATGAATGCTTATGGTCATCAATAATTGAACCTCTTAGAGTAAGACCCACTGAAAATGTAGACCTTGAACTAATAATTGCTTATAACAAATTGGTTGTGGACTTAGATATCAACCAAGTTTACATGTTGTGTACATTAGACAAACCATTGCAAAGACAAAATAGAAACAAGAATGTCCATCAAATCTTTGATAACCTCAAAGCCTTATTTAGGGAGAAATCTCATTCCACGAGGGTATAAGATTACTAAGAATTTTTTAGCATGAAAATGTCAAAGGGCATGAAAGTGGATGAGTACGTCTTAATGATTAAAGGCTATATTGCTAGACTTGCTCAATTTAGACATTACAATAAGCAACGAGCTGCAAGTGGACTTGATTTAGGGTCTCTTACTCCATAGTTTGAGCCATTCATATTAAACTATAATATGAACCAATTTACTGTGATCCTTATAGAGCTCCTTAATATGTTGATATCGGCTGGCTTTTAATTCAAGAATTAAGGCATAGTGCTGGCGATAAAAGGGAAAGCGTCATCTTATAATGGTTCAAAGAAGAGGAAATAGGTTAAGAGGAATAATAAGAAGGCCACTCCAAATGACAAAGGTGAATGTCATCACAGTCACAAGAAGGGGCATTGGAAATGGTAGTGTTTGGATACCTAAAGATTGTCAAAGAGAAGAAAATAGAATGGCTCTACCGCTCCTAAATGTATATTTATGATTCAAAATTGTTTTTGTAATTAATAATTATCTTGGGTTTTAGACTTTTGATTTGGAACTCATATCTGTAATATGTTACTAGGACTTAGGAACTGGCATCAGTGGAAAGTGGTGAGATGAGACTTCAAGTTACCAATGGATCTATAGTATATGCACTGCAGTTGGAGACTATCACTTGGCTTTGCTTAATGGATTAGTTTTAACTTTGAATAATCGCTATTATGTAAATAACTTTATTTAGGGAATAATTTTGGTATCTAGATTGTCTAAGACTCGATATATTTTTCATTGTGTTGATAATGTTATGAACATCATATTAGATGGAAATAAAATCTATAATAGTGTTTTAGACAGTGGCAATTATGTTATTAATTTTGATTATATCTACTTTTGTGAATAATTCTTCTAATGTTGACATTAATAATAATTATCTATGGCACTATAGGCTTGGTCACAAAAGTGAGAAACAACTACACAAATTGAAATTCAAAGATTTTCTACCTCATTTGATTTTGAATTATTCGATACATATGAGTCATGTCTTAAAGGAAAAATGACCAATCACCCTTCAGTGGGAGCAATGAAAAAGTTAATAAACTCTTCGGTCTCGTACATACTGATGTATGTATGCTAATGCCATGGTTACCAAAAATTATGCTTCTTATTTTGTAACTTTTACCAATGATTTGTTAAGACTAGGATATGTGAATCTTATGAAAAACAAATTTGTTATTTGTGAGAAATTTAAAGATTATGAATGAGGTCAAAAATCAAATGATCCATAAGATTAAAATACTTCGATCTAATCGAGGAGTTGAGCATGTTGGATAAGAGTTTAACAATACTTAAACGATAATGGGATTCTCTCACTGGTTAATCCACGCTAAACTTCGCAACACAATGACATTTTAGAGAAAATGAATTGAACCTTATTAGATATGGTACATTCTATGGTAAGTAAAGTCAAGTTACCTCATTCCTAATAGGGATATGTGCTAGTAATCGTAATGCATATATTGAATTTTATACCCATGAAATTTATGCCTAAGACACTATACGAGATGTGGCATGGGAAGAAACCTCGCTTAAATTATTTGAAGGAGTGGATTTTGTTACTACCTATGGTATTGATTTTGATGACAATAACAATATAAGTATTGTTACTAATGTTTTCTCGAGTTATACAGTATATTGTGCAGAATATCAAGAATATTTAAAAGGTTTACACAAGTAATGATTGAATAAATGCTTGAACAGCCAATCACCATAAATGAAGAGTTGATTAAGATAAATTTGAAGTTCCATAGTTTTGAAGAATTCAAGAATTAAAGAACGAAAAGCTCAAGATATTTATTTTAGTATTTTATCGAGCCTTTGATTAAAGATTAAAGACCTAAGTAGTATTCATATCTTTGATAATCTTCACATTGAAAATATTTTTAATAATACTTAATTTATTTATAAACTCAATTTTAATAGAGTTTTTATATAGAAATATAGTTTAAAACATTTTCAAAGAGGTTTCAAACATATACAAATAAATTTGCAAATGCTGACATATGAAATATTTATACGTCGACATATAAACTATTGAATTATTTTTTAAATTTCCAAAAAAGCACCTTTGGTGCCATCTTTTCACAAATGGACGCGACTCTTCAATCTCTATTTAAAGGCTTTTGATTTTGAACTTTTAATAATAGTTCCAACTACTTTCTTCATTTCTCACTTCTCTCTCATTGTCTTTAAGATTTCAACAAAGTGTTACCAATTTATACATCAATTCTCCTTCTCTATTAATAAAAAGATCGAAGAAGATTCACTTCTGTTCTACACCATTAACTCTTTGATCTTCACTCAATTTTACTTAAAAAATATTCCACTATCGAAGGTCAATAGGAATTTATATAAACAAACTATTCGGAATTGTGGTCAAAAGATTCGATTTCTTATAGTCCACTAATACTATTTGTAAAAGGGTGATCTTAATCACCCGAGTTAAAGTTAAAGAGAGACTGTAATGGGAGTTGTCTTACCTCCTAAGTCAAAGATATGATAGGTTTTCTAGTTACTTGAGTTAGATTCTAGAGGATGTGTTGGTTACCTACGTCAAATTCCAATATGTGCCCTTGCCACCTGAGTCAAAGCCAAGAGTTGTAAAGGGTGTTCTTGCCACCGATTCAAAGTTAAAATGTGATCAGTGAAATTCTATAATGTGTATAGGACTGTACGTATGATTGGGAATATAAACCAGTATAAAATTCTTGGTGTCTTCTTTATCTTTACTTTTACTTCACTTACTTATTATTATCTAATTTTTCTTTGATTACATTATTGCCTATTATTGAATTTTCTATGATATAGTTTGAAATTTTCAATTATACTGATAAAAAGTTTAATTACACTATTCATCTGCCTCCAGTGTAAAATATCATTAAGATCAATTCCGTTGCAGTATAAATTATGTTATCACACCTATCTTCACCTCATCCACATTTGGTATCAGAGTATACTGTTTTAGAAAACTCGCAATATTATTTTTGAAAATTTTAATAGCTAGTAAGACTAGTAACACAGTTTTTAACACTTTTGTAGAAGGCCAATCAACTACTATATCCAAACTTTTTAATGGTAGTAATTATGCGTACAGGTCATGTAGAATAGAAATTTATCTACAATCCAGTGGCTTTGAAATTTGAAATATTACCCAAAATGAGTATAGGGAACCTGAAACTGCATATACTTAGTGGGAAAACAAGAAAAAGGCACAAGCAATTAGTAACTCAAAAACTAAGAACGTATTGTTCTATTCATTAGATAAAAATGGATCTAATAAAGGTTCTATATGTAAGTCTGCATATAAAATATGGAGAACACTACAAGTTACACATGAAGGCACTAGTAAGGTTAAACAAACCTAGATTTCTTGTTAACCAACCAATTTCAGTTATCTAAAATAAAACTAAATGAGTCGATTTATGACGTGAATTCTAGATTTCAATACATTTTACATGCATTAGTTTCATTAGGAAAATAATATAATAGAAAGTCTGAAAACTTCTTAATTCACTTACAAGTGAATAGGATCAGATGACTTTGTCCATAGAAGAAGCCAATAATATCATTAAAATGAAAGTAGAAGAATTGACAGATAACTTAGTGTCATATGAAATTCAATTATTGTAACGTCCCGGAAATTTCAATTCAGAAACTTCCAGATAGTTAGGAAAAGAAGAAGAGAGAGAAGAAGAAGGAACAGAAAACCAAACCCAAAGTCTCACATTCGCAGCGGATAAAATATAATATCACATAAATAATAGTTATACAAAGGAAACTGTACTTGTCAAATTACACTTTAATATATATTAGAGTTACAACAGCTTTACAATCACAGAACAGATAAATCAATCTATTTCAGTTACTATAATATATCACACCAGAAGCTCTCCATACGTTCCTGTTCTCCAGCTCGCCTCCTGAGCTCCAGAACATCCTTACCTGAAAATCTGTAATACTCGGTCTGACCCGAGCATTACATCAAAGTAACACCCGGGTCAGGCTGGAAACCAGCATGAGTAAACCCATCTAACTTGGAATACAAAAGCATACAATTTATATAAACCCGGGGTAACTTATATCAATTTACACTTCACAAGTTGTTATAGACATCAACCATTTCACACATCAATTTCTAAGTGCCAAAAACTTAGATTTAAATGGTCCAGTTTTACTTAAGTCATTCTACTACAGCCTATTAGTTTCACATATCAAATTATAAGAATCGAAGTGGTTTCGGGTATTTACTAATATCCGACTCCGGTCTCTTCGAAACCGTTGTCAACTTAGCTTAGATTATTCAAGTGAAATACAATTCTTCTTTTAATACAGGATGTCATAGTAATTCATTATCAATAGACAACCACATCTTTCACAGTTTATCAAACATATCTTATCACATAGCATCCCAAACCACATATTAGGAATAACAATTAATCAAAGGCTTCCAACATCATTCTATTCATATTATAATTACATTTACGTAATTAACTCTTGATTAATTTCACAAATTAATTATCCTTAACTCAATACGGTAATTAATCTTCAATTACTTCATTAATTACTAACCCTAATTATTAATCACCCTTGATTAATAACTTCAGTAACTACCTTCCCTTAATTACTTTACCAAATAAATTAATTACTTCTTAATTAAATATCTCTAATTAATCCCTTGATTAATTATAAAGTAATTTAATCAAATTCGAGTTAGATTCACTAAGGTTGGTTTAACCCTTTAAACCAAGTTAACCTTACGCTATCACATTTAATTAATCTAATTAATGATTAAAATAAATCACATTAATTAATTATTAAATAATTCTAAGTTAATAACCTTCATTAACTATTTAACAATTCATTAATCATATTTTAATCATAATTTATTACAAATTAAGTAACCATTAATAGCCCATTAATTAACCCCTAATTATTTAATTAATTAAGTGTTAACTATAACTTAATTAATCCTTTATCACTTGATTAATTAATTACAAATCATTAATTAAAATCTAATCTTATTTAATTAATGATTCATAAATTACAAGATAATTATCATAAGAATAATTAATCTTAAACCTTTAAGTTGAAACCCTTAATCACTATAAGTAATTATCCCTTTTATTAATTTATTAAATAGGTTAATTATCCGTTTAATTACTCTAATAATTAAATGAATTACCATCATTAAATTCCAATTTAACTTTAAGATAAAACCTTTTCTTATCTATAGTTAAATTTTCATTCACAGAGATATTTGAAAACATTCATTTCCATATTTGTTTCAATTTCATTTTAAATTCAAGTTTAAAATGAAATCAATTTATCTTCAACAAAAAAAATTTAAAATCAATTTAAGAACTTAAAATTTACATGATAAAGAATACTTTTCTTATAAAAGAAATTTTACAATAATTTAATACAAATTTCTTTTTCCTTTATTCAATCATTTAAATTTACTTTATTATTCAAAGTTGTTAACACTTAAATTTATAAAACAAAGATTCAAATTTAGATTTGAATCAGATTTAAACTTTGTTTAAAACATTTCTTTATATCTCAAATTCCAATTTAAGTTGAAATATCTTTAAAAACGTTTTAAACACTTAACCCCCTTCAAGTCATTTAAACAAATTTGAATTTAAAAACTTCATTCATTTCCAGCCTAACATTCAAATTAAACTTGAATCCATAATTTAAAATTAGATTTAAAACATATTTTAAATCTTGCTTTATACTTTTTTTTAAATTTAGTCTAAATTTTGAAAACAATACAGGATTCTAACCTGGACAAAGCTAACTCGTGCTACACCTGAGTCACTCGAGCCTGACCTATCCTAACTCGAGCAAACACTAAAATAACTCGAGTACAACTTTGATTGACAATCCATTTGAAAAACATTAAAACTTATATACTGTCAGGTCTTCACAAATCTAAACAACCAAACACACCCGAGACCAAATAATCACTACTTCGAGACAAATAACCTAACGCTTTGAGTAAAACTCGATTCCACTCGAAATAACCCTCATATACCTTCTTCCCCAAATCAACGTCTGACAATCCATGTCCTCCGTGCACATGCACCCACACGGCACCCAATTCCGACCCTTCGCGATGGCACTCACAAATCAACGGTCATCCCCCAAATCGATTCCAACCATTAAACCAATAGCAGAACCCACAAATCAAAATCGAGCATCGAGCTCCAAAACTGGAAAAAATGACGAACAGGAAATCACCAAAATCTCTCGCCTCTGATCACCAGAGTGGCTTCACCTCCGGCCACGAACTCTTCCATACCCTAACTATCACCAACACGAATCTGGGAAAGCTCGATCACTTCTAGAGTTTGCACCGACCAATTTTTCTGATGAACAGAAAACTAGGGTTTAAATCTCCAATCCAAAATCCCCAACGCCACAATGCATAGATCCACCTTCATCTATTTTTCCTTAATTCTCCTAACACCACTCCATCACCAAAGAAAATGCTGGCCACCCCGACCAGCTAGGATGACAGTTACAACCCAAAACATGTTTTCTGGTTAAACTAGAAATACTTAATCATATTCAAACTAGAAATTCTGATTTTAGTCTTAAAATTCAAGTTTTTGTTTAAGTAATCAATTTATATCCCTAATTCAAGAAATCAGGATATTTAAAATTTTACTTATATAAAGTTTCTCTGTTATTTTTTTCAGAGTCAATAACATATTTATTACCCTACATAAAATTTAAGACTTTAATCTATGATATACTAACCCATTTTGATTTAAATTTGAACCTTAACAAGGATGAGTTCAAGATCTTTGAACAGGACATAATCCTGGAATCTAGAACAGGCAAGGATAAATCAACAGCAAGGAGGCATTCAGTCACCCATACATATACAGAGAATTCTATCACATTTATTCTCATGAATCATGACTATATCAGGAATAAATCAGGCCACCATATTTACTTAAATTAATTTAGTTAAAAATGTTACTCACCAGACCATTGATGAGCAGAGCACCTTGTTTATGAAAAGCTTGAACTTGAATGTACTTTGACTTGAGTTGTTGAAGTTTTCATTTGAACTTAAGAATCAGTTGCACATCTGCTTTTTTTTAAATAAAAAAAACTTTAAATCTTGATTTGCTTCTATATTTTGTAAACTCCAAATCCTGTTTTGCTGAAATGCTTGCTTCCTGATTTTACAATTACATGCATGTTTCCAGAAATGGAAAATGCAGGCCTAGTTTATTCAAAACAGAAGTGGAGCGATCTGTAGTTGCATGCAGGCCTGAGTGTTGCAAATTGGTTTCAGGTTAAGGAAATTGAAGAGAGCTTCAGGTAATTGTAGTTTGATTTGGTTAGAGGAAACATTGGTTTTAGATTGGGTTTTGAGGGGAAATTTTCAAGAATTCTTTTGAACAGAAATTTTATGTGTTTGAATGTAGATTGATGAAAGAAATTAAATTCTTGGTTTTTAATTTGAAGAAGATGATTTCAGATCTTGTTTTAAATGTTGACTGAAGATTTCTTAAGTTTTGAAAAGAAGAATAGAAAAAGAAAATAAGAATGAGGGGTAATGTTTATAAAAACACAAAATGCTTTAAATAAAATAAAAGAAAATGAAAAAAATATTAATTAGGACACTTATTTTAATTTCCAACATTTGTCACTTTGTTAAATTTAGGTCTTACCACATGTCATTTAGGTGTGTTAAGAGATTTACACATGTCTCTTAAATATTTTATTTTAATTTAAATTGTTTATAAAAACTTTCAACTTATTTTGTTACTTTTCATGTATATATATAAATAAATTTATCTTTTTTTTTATTTTCTTTTTTAAGCATCCATTCTTTTAAATTTCAAAACATTAAGTTCAAATTTAAATTAAATTATAAAATCCAATTTTAAAAATCAAGTTATACATATATAACTTCTCAAAAGAGAAGATTTAAAAATCTTAATTATGCTCTAATATAATTATTCTTTGAATTCCAAATCTCAAATTCAAATTCAATTTAAATCGACTCCTATACATATTTGAACAAACACACATTACATTTGTTTGAAAATAATGATTTTGCAAATTTTAAAATAATTATACTAGGAGAATATCAAATAAATATTTATCATTATATTTATTTGTTCATTCTATAAATCAATATTCTATTAATTAACCCAATTATTTATCAATTACAGATGCCTAGAATTTCGGAATATCACAATTATAGGGGGAAAAAGATAGTCGGTCTTGAAGAAAACACTGGCACTCGATGCTACTTATGAAGATGAAAGATCAGTTGACAGTGAGAAATTGACGTTTATAACTAGGAATTTTAGAAAATGCTTGAAGTATCGAAAAAGAAACAAATTCAGAAGGACCGATGGAAAACCAAATAAAACCAAGGAGCGTAGATTTTATCAATTGCTTTGGATGCAACAAAACTAGACACTTTAACCGAGACTGTCTGAACTAAAAGAAATCGAAGTTCTCTTCCAATACAGACTCCTTCAACAAAAAGAGGAAATCTTAAGTGCAACATGGGACGATTCAAACGCTACACGAAGTAAAAGTGACCTAGAAAAGGAAAATGCAGATTTGTGCTTCATAATAGAAAATGAACAGACATCTGTTAATCACAAAACAAAAGCCATGGACATTGAAGGAAACCAGGAGTAGCTTAAAAGTTGGTAACTTTTGATTTAGTTTTTTTTATTGCAATAGCATTCATTAGTTAGATAATTGGATTTTCGATAATATATAGTATTTTTTTAGGTTTCATTAGTTCTTTTAGAAACCTTATTTGAAACAGCAAAAAGCTATTTCAAAATTAATAGTCTTTGAGTTTAAAAAAAAATTCATAAATATTTATTTCAAAATATTATATAATATGTAAATAACATATATAATTAAGATACAAATTTACAAATAGTAAAGTTATGAAATATACATATTATATAAATAATTTTATATTTGAAAGAATAAAATGAAGAAAATATCATAACATAGATATTAATCAATAATAAGGTAAAAATATTATGAAAATAAGTACTTTTAAGTTATTTATTAACAATAAATATTCATGAAATACTCTAATTTTCTACATTGCTTCTCAAATATTAAGTCTGTCTTTTATAATTAATTCAAAAACCATAAATAATTGATTCAAATTTATAAAACTTGAAAACTTAACGGATGATATATTAACAAAAACATTAATAAATTTATTAACCTAAGGAGAAAACTAGAAATCTACTTAGTTTATAAAATATATTACATATTTATGTATAGAATTTAAATAAAATAAAAAAAGAATATATCATGAAAATGGATATGTCGACATACAGTAATTTCATTCGTTAACATATGGAACATTAAAATAGATTTCCCTTCTTAGTTCAAATTTTAAAAATAAAAACTTGTATATAACTAAACTATTCTGTCTCCAGACTCATTTTCTCCTATTTCTTTTCCGTAAAAATTAAAAACGCATACAATTAATGGATCCAAACACCCAACTGAAAGAAATTCTCCTTTAGGTGACTTCGCGTTCTCAGAACAGGGAAAATTGAGAGTGAAATGAAGCATTTTATCAACATTCTTGCTGAAATTCAAGTACATCACATTTAAATAAAGAATGAAAAAGAGCGGCATGGAAGAATCCTAAGGGATCTTCAAAATCATATTCTGAACAATCAAATGGACACTACTATAACAGATAGGGAAGAACCTGAAAATTTGATCATTTATAACCGCATTAATGTGAAAAGTGAATCTGAAGAAGAAGAGAAGGAAGTAGGAATGGAAGTTGAGGATGAAAATGAAGTTAGACGTGTTAGAAAAATAACTTTTGATGCTAATGGAAATTTGGTGGAACAAAAAGGGAATTTTTATTTCCATTATTCAAATTGGAGCATTCACAAATGTCCATTCTTTAAGGAACGGCGATAGGATATTTTTTTTTACGTGTATGTATGTTTGTAAATATAATTATTAAAAGTTTGTAATTATATTTTTTTTATGTTATATTTAAATTTTTACCTTGTATAACTAGAACTTTGGATTTGATTATATAAATGTTAAGATTATAAAATATTATTAATAATAGTTGTGGTATATATAGAAAATAAAGAATATTAATGCTAAATTTCTTTATAGAACTAAAAAATATTGTAAAAATCATAAAATAATTAAATACATAATCAAAATAAAATTCAAACTGTTTGAAGAAAAACATGTATGCTGACATACAATAAATCTATATGTCGACATATAACGATTAAATTTCGAAATTTAAATTTTAGTTATTTCGAAGAAGGAAATGTTAATTAACTAAATATTTCTTCTATAAATAATCATTTCAACACAAAGACCATATCTTCTTCTCCAAAAAATTCTATCTTATTTTCGAAGAAAAATTGATTTATGAAAGAGTATTTATAAAGAAAATTTAAGTGACAACATGGAAGAAACATTACAGTCTTTCAAGAAGGTTTCCATGTGATTTTGAGAAATAAAAAACATTTGGAAATGAATCAAAAGTAAATGATTCTTGAATTTGGAATTGTGCAGCATATATTCAGGGAGGGTTAGGGGAAGTCTTTACTTAAATATTATTATATTTTATAATTAGCCCTTTTAAAATGGGTCGACCCAACCCATAACCCATTTAATAAAATTCATAAATGGGTTGACGCTACCCATTTATAAGTAGGGTAAATGGGTTGGATTAATGGGTTGGGTCATATTTTGGCAGGTCTATTTATAATAGAATATTTAATGGTTGTCATCATTAAAAAAGAGGATACCGTTAATATCTAAGGTATTGATTTTGATAAAATAACCATATAAATACTATTGCTAATGTTTTCTTAAGTTATACAGTAAACTATGCAGGATATCTGGAATATTTAATAGGCTTACACAAGTGATGAGTGAATAAAAGCTTGAAGAACTAACCAATATAAATCAAGAGTTGATCGAGATATATTTAAAGACTCATGAGTTTTGAAAAGTTCAAGAATAAAAGCATGAAGAGCTTAAGATATTTTATTAGTATTTTATCATGTCTTAGATTAAATGTTAAAAATCTGAGTAGTATCATATCTTTGATTATCTTCACTTCAAAAATTATTTTCCACTCAAAATATTTTTAACAATATTTAATTTTTATAAAATCAATTTTAATAGAGATTTTATAAATAAATGTAGCTTAAAACATTTCAAAGTGGTTCTAAACATATATAAATAAATTTGCATACGCCAATATATGAAATATATGTATCTCGACATTTAAACCATTGAAATGTTTTTTGAATCTTCAAAAGGAGCAACTTTTGGCACCATCCTTTCGCGAATGGACGCAAATCATCCACCTTTATTTAAAGATATCCAATTTTGAATTTTTAATAATGATTCTAACTACTTTCTTTATCTCTCTTTTCTCTCCCATTCTCTTTAAGATTTCAATGAAGTATTGTCGATTTCTACATCAATTCTATTTCCCTACATTCATAATATGGAGGTGTCCTACACTATTAACTCTTTGACCTTCATTCAGCATTACTTTTAAGCAAAGATATTCTAGTACCAAACGTCTATAGTAAATTATATTAACAAACTACTTGGAATTATTATCAAAAGATTCAATTTCTTATAGTCCACCACTACTACTAGTAATAGGGTGATCTTAACCACATGAGTGAAAGATAAGATTATATAGGGAATTGTCCTACCTCCTAAGTCAAAGATAGAATGGGTGTTTTGTTTACCTGAGTCAAATTCCAATAGGTGTTCATGTGATATCCCGAAAATTTGGGGGAATATCAATTTAATAATCTGCATTAATAATTAAATTAATTTGATAATAATTATTAATAATATTTGAATTGATTTAATAATCTTCCTTTAAACAAATATTTAACTGATAATTTATCTTTTAAAAGCTAATTTAAATTGTTTCTATTTATAATGTATATATGTATATAATTGTATATATTATAAATAGATAAGCTCTGTTTTAAATTAATAAATAAAGTTATGTTTTCTAATTCTACTATTTTTGATAATTTGGAAATTTAATATTGAATAAATAATAATATGATCTTAAAAATACTCAAGATAAATTTAATTTGTTTAAAAATAAATTGTAGCCTAGAGTTTAAATAAAAAGTTTGTTTTGTAGCTTGATAAATAAGTATTTATATTTTAAAGAGATAGTTTCTTTTGAAAATTTATTTCTAATTTAATAATGAGTTATATTTAAACAATATTAATAATGCAATATCTTTACAAATAGATTTTAATATAAAAAGAAATTGTTATTTTAAATTCGTTTATATATATATATATATGTATTTTGGAAAGCTATGGTTTGTAAATTTAAAATAAAGTAAACTTAATAAATATTTAACTTAAGAATAAATCAAATGTATAAGGTAGTTTGTAGAGCAAGCTAATACAAAGCAAAGTATAAACAAAAATATCTAAGCATAAAAATAACTAAGTTGAAACATAAAGTACATTCACATTAAAAACTTTCATCTCAGCATAAAATTAGAGTCAATTCGAAATATTGGAAAAATCTTTCAGCCTCCAAAATAAAGCATTTGCCTGATACAAACAAAAGCATGATTGTTCCTGCAGGTGCAAGCCCAGTTAGCACCTTCCCCTGAACTACTTTATATACATATTATTTTTAGTTCGTTCAAAACATATTAAACCTGAAGCAAAGAAGTAATAACAAACACTTCCATCTATACAAACTAAAGTAATATTACAACTAAAGAAAGGCAAGAAGAATCAAAGGAAAAACAAACAAATCATTCCCAGATTTTAAAGTTAAACCATTTCAGAAAAAAAAAGAAAAAAAGGGAATGCTCTGTCTCTTTCCAAAAGCAAGGTGAGTAACATTTTTTTTAATTACTGAAGTTTTAAAATCTGTTACGTGTTGATATTTGGATGCTTAATATATGGTGTGAATATTTATTCATTCATTTTTCTGGGTGCTTGTGTGATGAAGTTCTGTATATTGCAAACCTGTAAATTCAAAACTTCCTTCATTGAACTTGCTCTATTTTGCATTTGCTATGAGTAACTTAAAACTTAAGTATTTAAACTAGTTGCAAGTTTAAAATCAAAAATAAGTGTGATTTGTATGTATGAAATCTTTTGTGCAAATGGATGTGGTCTGAGACCATATTAAAGTCTTTGTAAACAAACTTATCCATTTTGTTCTCAGGCTTGAGTTGATTCAAATTCTTTTACCACTTGATCAAATAGCTTTTAGGATTTATAATACAAACAGAAATTGTTTGTTTCAACATGATCTAGAGTTTAAGTTATATTTAAGTTGAATAAAAATTGAATATGGTTCTGAAAAATCAAAATAACAGAGAAAAATTTGAATAAGAGAAAAATCAAACACTTTAAATTATTAATCCAGGAACACATATTAAATCTTTGTAACAAATTATGATTTTTAAAATTTATATTATGATTTCCAGTCAAGTGGTTTCGGTATAGTTTAGGTTTGAACGAAAGTTTGTTTTTGGGCGATTACTGGTGATCTATGCATTTGGGGGTGGTCGGGTTGTGAGAGGAGGTGGAGAAGCTGACCGCGGTGATGGGAAAAATGGTGGTAGGTGGTGCAGTTAGGTGTGGTGGCGACGGCGACGATATTCTTTCTGTAAACCTAATTTTGCTATGTTTCGGTTTTGGGTCTTGTACGCTTTGAATTGGGGATCGAGTTCGACGCGCTTATGGGGATTGGAAGAGGGGACATGGTCGGGGTTGTAGCCGGAGTCGCTGGCATTCCGATGATCGTCATTGGGAGGAAGGAGCGTTGACAGGGTCGAGGTGATGTTGCTCGAGTTGTTTCCAGGTGTGGCAATTTAACTCGATTTCGACTCGAGTTGCCGTGACGATTTTCGGTGGCGGTGATGGCATCTGGTGATGGTAGGCGTCATGTTGAAGCTCAGGTGGGAGGCCGGAGGTGGTTGGGGCCACGGTGCACGTGCACCGTGCCATTAAAGGCTGGGTATTTGTTTTCTGTGTGGAGTTTTTTTTACTAGGGGAATACTCGAGTAATTCGAGTACGTGACTCGAAGTAAGGTAGGGGGATGACCCGAAGTCAATGGAGGGTGGGTTCGAGTAGTGTTGTTTCAGGTTTTGTAAAAGCCTGGAAGCAAAGTTTGTTCTAAATTTAATGAAACCTAAAATAAATAATAAATTTAAACATGTTAAAACCCAGTTTGAAGTTTGAATTCAAGTTTACTTTTGAATTCAAATTTAAATAAAAATAAAGTTTTAAAACAATTAAATAATGGGATTCCTGTCAGGTTTACAACCGGACAGTATCAGATTTTAAATTTAATTTAAATCTGAAACAAAAATTTAAACCGTGTTTTGAAATTAAAAGTTCAAAAGTATTGATTCGAATGAACTTTTGAATCGAAGTTTTTTTTTAAAAAAGAAATGAATTTGAATTTTTAATCAAGAATTTAAAACCAAGTTTTTCAAAAGCAAGTTAAAACCAAAGTTTTAAAATTTAAGGTTAAACCAATGAGTTCAAGTTTTCTCATCTGACATTTGAATCGGTTTTTAAATTTAAATATATAAAACCAGTTTAAATAAAATAGTTCTAAAAGGTAAATTTGTTTCAAATAGAATTTAAATTTGGTAAATGTTTAAACAATAATCTTTTTGAATCTTAAATTCAAAATGGAATTTGAATCTAAATTTAAAAAGTGTAATGTTCTAATACACATTTATATTAATTAAGTTATTAAATAAGAAATAAATTATCATAAGAATAATTAAGGTATTAAATGATTTAATTAATAAGATAATAAAGGAATGGTGTATTTATTAAATTTATAAATTAATAATTTAGATTAATTTATAAATAAAGATAAATCAAGAAGTAAATTAAGAGATGATCTTAGTTAATAAAGATAATTAACTAAAGACTACTAATTAATATATGTGATTAATTTTGGTAATTAATTGGATTAATTAGATAAATCTATTGTAAGTGGTTAAGTGTAATTACTTATTGTAATTAATTTTGATAAATGATTAATTTAAGTTAATTAATTTAGTTTAATTAATTTAAGAAAATCATTTGGAAATTGATATGTATAATTACTTAGTGTATTCAATGGAGCATAATTACTTAAGGAAGTAATAAAAGTTAATTACTGAATGTAATTAGTAAAAGATGATGTGTTAATGAAGTAACTTGGATAATTACTTTTGTAATTACTCAGAGGATTAATTAAAGGAGATAATTAATTATGGGATAATTAATTTATTAATATGAGTAATTAAGGGTAGTAATTACTGGAATGTTACTAATCAAAGGTGATTAATAATTGTGTTTAATTAAAGATTAATTACTTAATGTAATTAATTTAATCAAAGTAAAATTAAAGATCATTAATTAATATAATTAATGATGAAATTAAGAATTGGTTAATTAAGAAATAATTAATAATATGGTGATTAAATAAGGATAAATGTAAATAATTATATTTAATTAATATAAATGAAGAAATTAAATGTTAGTTACTATAAATAATTTAGGATAATTAATTTGTAAAATTAATTAAAGACCGATTATTTATTTGAGAATGATTAACTAAAGGCATTTAATCAAGATGCATATCTAGAGAATAATTTATTAATTTGATTTATAGTTGTATAAGCATGATTTATAGATAAAGAATTAATTTAATTTACTTTAAATTAATTAGAGATAGGAATAATTATTTTAATTCATTTTAAATTAATTACAAATGGTATGATTATAAATCATTGCTTATGGACGAATGATATTGATATTCCATTTGATTGATTGTGATCTCAGATATGACATGAGTAATATCTATGTGATATGGATGCATAGCTAAATATGATAATATTTAATTATCTGTTGGGATGATAATATTGATTATCTGTATGTGATGATATATGATTCTCTACGGTGATATTATGAATTATCTATCTGTGTGTATTGATTATATTGAATTAAACTGTTAAGACTAAATAGACAACTTGGCCTTAAAAGACACGTTTTGGATTTCGATGAGACCGGGATCGGTTTTCCTTATTTGGAACATCCGAAAACCACATCGATTCCAAATTAACGATAGGTCGTGAATCTGAAGTGAAGATGAAGATTCAGAATGCAAGGGTTATTGTCGTTAACTCTGAGGGTGATTCCAAAATGAGTGTAACGAGATAATGCCTTCGGTTTCGTTCGAATCCGGAACGAACTTGTATGGATTGAATGCTTTCAACACATCGGCAGGTGGGCGATGAGCATTCTAAGAAAATATGTTCTCTAAAGGTAATCGTAGCCTCAAGCCTCACCAACCGGGAATGGAAAAAACAGGGGAGATGCAGCAAGATTAGGTGGGTCATGCCCAAGCAGGACAAGGATATTCCCCTGTCTAGATGTCCCTTTATTTTCGACTGTGTGGACGGTTGATTGCAACAACTGCCAGGGTTTATCTTGTTCGGGACTGTTCAGTAAGGAACGGCTCCGGCCTTGTGTTGTAGGGGGTCGAGAGTGATCCTCGGTACGTTGATCTAGGCCACGTACTGTGACGGGCGGTACCCCAGTAGCCCTGCCATTGTATGGAATCCACAATCCAATTAGTGCCAACGGTCTTGATTGTATTACCCACTTTTGTGGCTAGTAGCTGGAATTTAATGAATGTAACAATTTCGGCTATTTTCTATTTACTTGAAAACCCTAGACCTATTATAATATCACAGAATTTCCTATCAAATGTTTTGGTTAGTGTGGGGTAAAAACTTTTCCATGTTTATGTGTGGGAAGTCTTACGTGATACCTTTTGTTTTCAAAGGATTTTTAAAAGTTAAGCAACTTTAACCTGTTACTCATACCAGACCCATGTCTGACCCGGAGTTTATATTTGTTTTTTTCACAAACTCTCGGGTACCCAAATTTTTACGGGTAGCCAAGGGATTCAGGTTAGCTTTGACGAGTTCTGGAGGAGCAATAGAGCAGGTGGCTTCAGCGTTGTAGATATACATATAGTTCCGCTGTGTTGGTATCTCTGAGTCGTATTGTTTGAATTGTTTTGTGTATTGTGTTGTATTAACTAGACAGATGTCTATAACTGTCTAGTATGTGATGTATTGTCTGTATAACTCTGATTGATGTTGTATATTATGTAAGTACTTATGTGATTATTATAATTTATTCGTTCCGCTGTGGGGTTCTGACGTTGTTGTTCTTTCTTCTCTATCTTTTCTATTTCTCATCCCTTTCTTTCTTCAAGACGAAACGGTTTTCTGGGCATAGGAAGTCGGGTCGTCACAGTAATAGTGGATTTAAACTAAGTTCAAATTCAGTTTGCAGTAAGAGTTCAAACCTATATTTTGAAATCTAAAATAAAGTTTAAATATTTAAATGAGTTTCAGGTGTACAAACCAGGTAATTTCCAGTTTGTTTTTAAAAATATTTAAATCTGAAATAAAAGCTCTAACCATAGTTTAAATTTGAATTTTTAGGGTATTGATTCAAATGAATATTGAAATCTTAAGATTTTAAAATAGATTTGGATGTGAAAATCGATTTTCTCCAAGAGCTTTGGATTAGGAAGTCTTCTGGCTTAGTAGTTTTTCTTGGGGTAACTTCAGAAGTAGTAGAGTAATTCCATTTCTTCGATGGATTGGCCACATAAGCGTAAGCTGTTCTATTTGGTAAAGAGAGAGCAGTATCTTTGGAATTAGGCTGGACTGATCGCAAAAGTGACTTGCGATAATTTGAGTGTTCTCTTGTGTTTCAGAGACATTTTCTGGATGTCTTCAAGGAGTCAAAGATTTGCTAACATTTGGAGATTGAGTTTGGTATCGACTGGATTTCCAGGAATGGTATTGATGGATCAGATTAGTAATTGGATGGTTATCGAGTTGGATAGCTCAGATTTTGGGGGAAACTTCTGTGTTTTATTTTTGGAAATGTGAACTTTATTTTTGGAATGTGTTGTCCAGTCTGTGTTTGAGTTCATCTGTTCAGTCAGAGTTGCGCAGTGGAAGCATGGTGGCAGCTGTTTTAGTTTGGAAGCAATTGGATGTTGCAGTGTTTGGATTGGAGAGTTCTACAGGAAATTTTTCAGAATCTGAGGCCAGTTTGGGGTGCACCTGTTTTATCTCTTCCGAATAAGAAAAGTGAGTTCTGTTTTCTGTTTTGGAATAGAGTTTGTGTTCTGAGGTTTGGTCGATCTTGGAAAGATCATTTTGTTAGATTTTTTTTGGTCCAGTTTATTTCTAGAAGCATCAACAAGGGTTGAGCTGATCAGGGAAGATGTAAGGAGCATAGGATCGTTCCAAGAGTTTTGTGGATAAGATACAGAGGAATTTGGATTCTGAAATCAGAGGTTTGATTTTGGATAAGTGTTTGGTCTTCATGATTGAATTGTCAGTTTGGATAACTGGAATTCGTTGTGTTTCACGTATCTCTGAGAGAGTACGTGTGAGATCTATCTCTGGTTGTAGAACCAGCAGTTCAGGGAGCTTTGGTTGTTGATTCAGACTTGTCTGTAGTCTGATATCCTGTCCAGTTGTAGATCTAGATGAGTGGAAGCTCTGTAGCTTAGTAGTATTGGTTGCTTGGATTTTATGGAGCGAGTGTCCCGATATTTATACTTGGGGAAACTCGAGAAAATTCTATTCGGAATTTTGTCTGGATAGTTAGATTTGTTTATTTGGATGAATTGGTTGCTATGTTTGTTAGCATATGATTTATATATGCTTGTGTTTTAAAATTTAAATATTTAATTGGATTATTAAATTACCTTTGTTTTAAATTACGGGGACGAAATTCTTTTAAGGGGGAAGGAATGTGACATCCCGGAAATTTGGGGGAATATCAATTTAATAATCTGCATTAAACATTAAATTAATTTGATAATAATTGTTAATAATATTTGAATTGATTTAATAATCTTCCTTTAAACAAATATTTAACTGATAATTTATCTTTTGAAAGCTAATTTAAATTGTTTCTATTTATAATGTATATATGTATATAATTGTATATATTATAAATAGATAAGCTCTGTTTTAAATTAATAAATAAAGTTATGTTTTCTAATTCTACTATTTTTGATAATTTGGAAATTTAATATTGAATAAATAATAATATGATCTTAAAAATACCCAAGATAAATTTAATTTGTTTAAAAATAAATTGAGCCTAGAGTTTAAATAAAAAGTTTGTTTCGTAGCTTGATAAATAAGTATTTATATTTTAAAGAGATAGTTTCTTTTGAAAATTTATTTTTAATTTAATAATGAGTTATATTTAAACAATATTAATAATGCAATATCTTTACAAATAGATTTTAATATAAAAATAAATTGTTATTTTAAATTCATTTTTATATATATGTATTTTGGAAAGCTATGGTTTGTAAATTTAAAATAAAGTAAACTTTATAAATATTTAACTTAAGAATAAATCAAATGTATAAGGTAGTTTGTAGAGCAAGCTAATACAAAGCAAAGTATAAACAAAAATATCTAAGCATAAAAATAACTAAGTTGAAACATAAAGTACATTCACATTAAAAACTTTCATCTCAGCATAAAATTAGAGTCAATTCGAAATATTGGAAAAATCTTTCAGCCTCCAAAATAAAGCATTTGCCTGATACAAACAAAAGCATGATTGTTCCTGCAGGTGCAAGCCCAGTTAGCACCTTCCCCTGAACTTCTTTGTATACATATTATTTTTAGTTCATTCAAAACATATTAAACCTGAAGCAAAGAAGTAATAACAAACACTTCCATCTATACAAAATAAAGTAATATTACAACTGAAGAAAGGCAAGAAGAATCAAAGGAAAAACAAACAAATCATTCCCAGATTTTAAAGTTCAAACCGTTTCAGAAAAAAAAAAAGGAATGCTCTGTCTCTTTCCAAAAGCAAGGTGAGTAACATTTTTTTTAATTACTGAAGTTTTAAAATCTGTTACATGTTGATATTTGGATGCTTAATATATGGTGTGAATATTTATTTATTCATTTTTCTGGGTACTTGTGTGATGAAGTTCTGTATATTGCAAACCAGTAAATTCAAAACTTCCTTCATTGAACTTGCTCTGTTTTGCATTTGCTATGAGTAACTTAAAACTTAAGTATTTAAACTAGTTGCAAGTTTAAAATCAGAAATAAGTGTGGTTTGTATGTATGAAATCTTTTGTGCAAATGGATGTGGTCTGAGACCATATTAAAGTCTCTGTAAACAAACTTATCCATTTTGTTCTCAAGCTTGAGTTGATTCAAATTCTTTTACCACTTGATCAAATAGCTTTTAGGATTTATAATACAAACAGAAATTGTTTGTTTCAACATGATCTAGAGTTTAAGTTATATTTAAGTTGAATAAAAATTGAATATGGTTCTGAAAAATCAAAATAACAGAGAAAAATTTGAATAAGAGAAAAATCAAACACTTTAAATTATTAATCCAGGAACACATATTGAATCTTTGTAACAAATTATGATTTTTAAAATTTATATTATGATTTCCAGTCAAGTGGTTTCGGTATAGTTTAGGTTTGAACGAAAGTTGGTTTTTGGGCGATTACTGGTGATCTATGCATTTGGGGGTGGTGGGGTTGTGAGAGGAGGTGGAGAAGCTGACCGCGGTGATGGGAAAAATGGTGGTAGGTGGTGCAGTTAGGCGTGGTGGCGACGGCGATGATATTCTTTCTATAAACCTATTTTTGCTATGTTTCGGTTTTGGGTCTCGTACGCTTTGAATTGGGGATCGAGTTCGACGCGCTTATGGGGATTGGAAGAGAGGACATGGTCGAGGTTGTAGCCGGAGTCGCTGGCATTCTGATGATCGTCATTGGGGGGAAGGAGCGTTGACAGGGTCGAGGTGATGTTGCTCGAGTTGTTTCCAGGTGTGGCAATTTAACTCGATTTCGACTCGAGTTGCCGTGACGATTTTAGGTGGCCGTAATGGCATCTGGTGATGGTAGGCGTCATGTTGAAGCTCAGATGGGAGGCCGGAGGTGGTTGGGGCCACGGTGCACGTGCACCGTGCCATTGAAGGCTGGGTATTTATTTTCTGTGTGCAGTTTTTTTTTACTAGGGGAATACTCGAGTAATTCGAGTACGTGACTCGAAGTAAGGTAGGGGGATGACCCGAAGTCAATGGAGGGTGGGTCCGAGTAGTGTTGTTTCAGGTTTTGTAAAAGCCTGGAAGCAGAGTTTGTTCTAAATTTAATGAAACCTAAAATAAATAATAAATTTAAACATGTTAAAACCCAGTTTGAAGTTTGAATTCAAGTTTACTTTTGAATTCAAATTTAAATAAAAACAAAGTTTTAAAACAATTAAATAATGGGATTCCTGTCAGGTTTACAACCTGACAGTTTCAGATTTTAAATTTAATTTAAATCTGAAACAAAAATTTAAACCGTGTTTTAAAATTAAAAGTTCAAAAGTATTGATTCGAATGAACTTTTGAATCTAAGTTTTTTTTAAAAAGAAATGAATTTGAATTTTTAATCAAGAATTTAAAACCAAGTTTTTCAAAAGCAAGTTAAAACCAAAGTTTTAAAATTTAAGGTTAAACCAATGAGTTCAAGTTTTCTCATCTGACATTTGAATTGGTTTTTAAATTTAAATATATAAAACCAGTTTAAATAAAATAGTTCTAAAAGGTAAATTTGTTTCAAATAGAATTTAAATTTGGTAAATGTTTAAACAATAAACTTTTTGAATCTTAATTCAAAATGGAATTTGAATCTAAATTGAAAAAGTGTAATGTTCTAATACACATTTATATTAATTAAGTTATTAAATAAGAAATAAATTATCTTAAGAATAATTAAGGTATTAAATGATTTAATTAATAAGATAATAAACGAATGGTGTATTTATTAAATTTATAAATTAATAATTTAGATTAATTTATAAATAAAGATAAATCAAGAAGTAAATTAAGAGATGATCTTAGTTAATAAAGATAATTAACTAAAGATTATTAATTAATATATGTGATTAATTTTGGTAATTAATTGGATTAATTAGATAAATCTATTGTAAATGGTTAAGTGTAATTACTTATTGTAATTAATTTTGATAAATGATTAATTTAAGTTAATTAATTTAGTTTAATTAATTTAAGAAAATCATTTGGAAATTGATAAGTATAATTACTTAGTGTATTCAATGGAGCATAATTACTTAAGGAAGTAATAAAAGTTAATTACTGAATGTAATTAGTAAAAGATGATGTGTTAATGAAGTAATTTGGATAATTACTTTTGTAATTAATCAGAGGATTAATTAAAGCAGATAATTAATTATGGGATAATTAATTTATTAATATGAGTAATTAAGGGTAGTAATTACTGGAATGTTATTAATCAAAGGTGATTAATAATTGTGTTTAATTAAAGATTAATTACTTAATGTAATTAATTTAATCAAAGTAAAATTAAAGATCATTAATTAATATAATTAATGATGAAATTAAGAATTGGTTAACTAAGAAATAATTAATAACATGGTGATTAAATAAGGATAAATGTAAATAATTATATTTAATTAATATAAATGAAGCAATTAAATGTTAATTACTATAAATAATTTAGGATAATTAATTTGTAAAATTAATTAAAGACTAATTATTTATTTGAGAATGATTAACTAAAGGCATTTAATCAAGATGCATATCTAGAGAATAATTGATTAATTTGATTTATAGTTGTATAAGCATGATTTATAGATAAAGAATTAATTTAATTTACTTTAAATTAATCAAAGATAGGAATAGTTAATTTAATTCATTTTAAATTAATTACAAATGGTATGATTATAAATCATTGCTTATGGACGAATGATATTGATATTTCATTTGATTGATTGTGATCTCAGATATGACATGAGTAATATCTATGTGATATGGATGTATAGCTAAATATGATAATATTTAATTATCTGTTGGGATGATAATATTGATTATCTGTATGTGATGATGATATGATTCTCTACGGTGATATTATGAATTATCTATCTGTGTGTATTGATTATATTGAATTAAACTGTTAAAACTAAATAGACAACTTGGCCTTAAAAGACACGTTTTGGATTTCGATGAGACCGGGATCGGTTTTCCTTATTTGGAACATCCGAAAACCACATCGATTCCAAATTAACGATAGGTCGTGAATCTGAAGTGAAGATGAAGATTCAGAATGCAAGGGTTATTGTCGTTAACTCTGAGGGTGATTCCAAAATGAGTGTAACGAGATAATGCCTTCGGTTTCTTTCGAACCCGGAACGAACTTATATGGATTGAATGCTTTCAACACATCGTCAGGTGGGCGATGAGCATTCTAAGAAAATATGTTCTCTAAATATAATCGTAGCCTCAAGCCTCACCAACCGGGAATGGCTAAAACAGGGGAGATGCAGCAAGGTTAGGTGGGTCATGCCCAAGCAGGACAAGGATATTCCCATGTCTAGATGTCCCTTTATTTTCGGCTGTGTGGGCGGTTGATTGCAACAACTGCCGGGGTTTATCTTGTTCGGGACTGTTCAGTAAGGAATGGTTCCGGCCTTGTGTTGCAGGGGTTCAGGAGTGATCCTCGGTACGTTGATCTAGGCCACGTACTGTGACGGGCGATACCCCAGTAGCCCTTCCATTGTATGGAATCCACAATCCAATAAGTGCCAATGGTCTTGATTGTATTACCCACTTTTGTGGCTAGTAGCTGGAATTTAATGAATGTAACAATTTCGGCTATTTTCTATTTACTTGAAAACCCTAGACCTGTTATAATATCACAGAATTTCCTATCAAATGTTTTGGTTAGCGTAGGGTAAAAACTTTTCCATGTTTATGTGTGGGAAGCCTTACGTGATACCTTTTGTTTTCAAAGGATTTTTAAAAGTTAAGCAACTTTAACCTGTTACTCATACCAGACCCATGTCTGACCCGGAGTTTATATTTGTTTTTTCATAAACTCTCGGGTACCCAAATTTTTACAGGTAGCCAAGGGATTCAGGTTAGCTTTGACGAGTTCTGGAGGGGCAATGGAGCAGGTGGCTTCAGCGTTGTAGATATACATATAGTTCCGCTGTGTTGGTATCTCTGAGTCGTATTGTTTGAATTATTTTGTGTATTGTGTTGTATTAACTAGACAGATGTCTATAACTGTCTAGTATGTGATGTATTGTCTGTATAGCTCTAATTGATGTCGTATATTATGTAAATACTTATGTGATTATTATAATTTATTCGTTCCGCTGTGAGGTTCTGACGTTGTTGTTCTTTCTTCTCTATCTTTTCTATTTTCTCATCCCTTTCTTTCTTCAAGACGAAACGGTTTTCTGGGCATAGGAAGTCGGGTCGTCACAGTGTTCATGCCACCTAAGTCAAAATCAAGAGTGTAAAGGGTGTTCTTGTCACCTGATTCAAAATCAAGAAATGATAAGTGAAATTTTGTATGAAGTACAAGACTGGATGTAGGATCGGTAATCTGACCAGTGTAAAATTCTTAGCATCTTCTTTACCATTACTTTTCCTACATTTACCCACTATTATCTAATTGTTCTGTGGTTACATTATTACCTATATTTTCTATGATAAAGTTGGAAATTTACGTGTATATTAATAAAACATTTAAGTATATTATTCACCCCCCTCCTTTTAGTGTAAAATAGTCTTAAGATCGATTCCTCTGTAGTATATATTATCTCATCACATCTATCTTCACCTCATCATAGATTTTTCCAGCCTATTTTAAGAATGTCACCACCAACAAACTTGAGGCAAAACCAGCCCTATGTAAGTTTATAGGACACTCTAAGAACTCCAGTGGATGCCTTCTTTTTTTACAAGGTTAAGGAATAAAAAATTATTGTTTCCATATATGTTGCCTTAGTGGAAAAGGAATTTCTATCAAAAAAATTAACAGCATCGTTGTAGATTTGGATGAAATCCAAGAAACTATCATAGATGCTAAATGAATCAAATTCACTGGTATACAAAAACATGCAACCTATTAGAAAGTCTAGTAGGGAATCTTGTGCACCAGAGTGATACTATAGTTTTCTCATGTAAAGTAAAAAGGAGCACCGTGTCTTAGAAGACAACACTTGTCTTTCATTCCAACAATTCATTCCAACAAGCATTGTATTGTAATGATTCTACACTTTGGCGTAGAGCTATGAAATATAAAGTGGATTCCATGTATGAAAACAAAGTATGGACTTTAGCTGAAAAATTTGAAGAGATAAAACTCATAGGCTACAAATGGATTTTTAAGAAAAAAATTAAATGTAAATAGAAAAGTAGTGACTTATAAACCAAGGCTAGTTGCAAAATAGTATTGTCAAATTCAAGGCGTTGATCATGAATAAAATGTTTTTGTCCATAGCACTGCTTAAGTCCATTCGCATAATGGTAGCTATTGCTGTATTCTGTGACTATGAAATATAGAAAATGAACATGAAAACGGCGTTTCTAAATGATGATTTAGAAGAGATCATTTACATGTCGCATTCCAAGGGTTTCAAGGTCACTGGGATGAGGGCAAGGCCTGCAAGTTGTAATGATCCATTTATGGGTTTAAACAAGATTCAAAAAGTTGGAATAAGTGCTCTAGTAAAGTAATCATACAGTTTAGATTTTATCATAACATAGAGGAAGCATGCGTATATGGGAAAGAACAAGGAAGTGTTACATGTCGATGATTTGTCATTGATTAGCAATAACATTGCATTGTTACAATCGGTAAAAGCTTGATTTTCGAATAACTTCTCCTTGGAGGATTTGAAAGAAATGCCTATATATAAATATCTAAAGAGATGGATCTAAAAGGCTGTTGGGATTGTCCCAATCCCTATACATAGGTACCATACTAAAAGATTTAATATGAAGAATTCCAAGCATGGAAATGTCTCGATGCAATATGGAATAATTCTTTCTAAGAATAATGCTCATCATACTGGTGAAAATAAAGAGCGTATGAAGAGTATACCATAGACATTGGCAATCAGTTCCATATTGTACTCCATGCTATGTACCAGACCGGATATGGCTTATACATTAGGATGCATAAGCTAATACCAATCTAATCCTGTAGAAAAACATTGGACTGCTATAAAATATGTACTTAAGTATTCAAGAAATACTAAGGACTCGTTCCTTATTTATGGAAATGGAGACCTCCTTATGAAGCTGTACACAAACTTCAGTTCCCAAAGTGATATCGATGATAGTAAGTTTGCATCTGATTACTTTTTTATTTAAATATGGGGTTGTTGGTTGAAAAAGTAATAAACAAGATTTGGTAGTTGCTTCCACGACGAAGGCCGAGTACATCATTGTAACACCTTATAGTTTTCCATAATTAAATAATTAAATTAAAATGGCAAAATTGTAGTTTTACTCAAAAAGAAAAATAGTAAATTTTTATAGGATCGGGTATTATACTCTACGACATATCCCATTACATCCGGAATGATGTTTACAGTCATAAAACATCTATAATTTGCTGATTATAGTCATATAGGATAAGAATTAGAAGAAGTCAAACCCGGTAGCATTTTTGTAATATATTGAGTATGAAATTTCATCCCAAATATTATTTTCAGTCTATAAATATATCCTCAACTCAAATTTTTTTTGCTCTAAAAATATTTTCTCCGCTTATAAAATCCTAATTCCTAAATCAAATCCAAATTAAACAAATTCAATTATAAATTCCCCAAATCAAATCCATATTAAATAAATCAATATATGGAGTCCATCACCGTAGAGATCCATGCAAATAAATCAACACTATAGAGAAATTTGGAGTTTTAAAGTCATTGAATTTCTGGATAGCGAAGAAGAAGGATGATTTGGAACAAAGTATGGAGGATGCACAGCTAATCGGTGGGTAAGATTCATCCTTTTGGGTATGTATTGGTAATTCATGTTGTATGGCCATAAATCACATTATACGTGATGCAATTGGAAACTAAAAGGTTATTATATACATATATGACTAGGGTATGGTTTGCTATGGCTAGATTATTAAAATTTGATTTTCTATCGATTGCAGTTAGCCAAAGTTAATCTCTCCTTAATTAGAAATTGTGAAATACAAAAGTGTTTGTAATGACCTAGATATTTCAACGATTTAAATAAGAATTTTAATGAAGATTTTAAAACAAATTTATTGAAATGCATCTATTGAAATGAAGCCAATGGAATTTATTTGCATCGAAATTTGTTCAAAACTCGATCAGTATATTTTTTCGGTAAGAATTATCAAACTTTGAAGTTTAAATATTTTTGCATAGAAATGATCTTAAATTTTTTTTTGATTAAAACACCAAAGTTCGTTCCGTCCAATTTCGACCTTTGTAGCTCCGTTTATCAGAAATTGCCATAGTTGTTCAAATTTGAAGCGATATGCTGGCGACAGATGAAATTTTGTTACGAATGTTACAGCGCAGATTTTTGAACATCATTAGATTCATCTCGTCACGCTGATTCCCGTAGTATATTTATTTTCATATTTTAACATCCATTGTAAAACGTTAAATGTATGAGATAGCAATCCGCGACCGTGCCTTGTTGGATATTTCTCCCATCACTTTTTCTTTTCATTTCTTATCGCCGACTAGGTTGCATGCACTGCCTAAAAAAATTTATTGCATGCATTAATTGTGTTGTTCATTTTCTTCTATTTATACACACTCTCCTTCTTCTGCTTTCCTCATTTCTTCTTCTCTGCATCTCTACACTTATCGCTTGAAAGAAAAAAATAATATAAACATATATATATATAAACTACTCCCCCCATGTAATCTCTCATTTACTATTTGCATTTGTGTCTGATTTTCATTATTTCTGTGTTTGTGAATTATATCCATTTGAATTTAATTTAAAAAGATTTCAAAAAGATACATAAAATGAATTAAACACTATTCACCCCACCCCACCCCACCCCCTCTAGTATTAATTCTGCCTTAAGATCCGTAGTCTGCATTTCCTACATTTGGTATCAAAGCATTGGTTTTCAAAGTTATTATAATCTGAATTTTGAAAAAGTTTTAAATGGAATTTTTTGGAGATTCCGTTAACACTAGTTCAAAACTATCCAAATCATCATTGTCTCATAAGTCTACATATTATTATTATAGGAAATTAAGTTATCTACTGAATTGATGTGTTGTGTAGGAATAGATGTGTTATATGGCTTTTGAAGAATCAACAATCAATGGACAAATGGGGGAAATCAAGAAGAAAAAAATGGATACTGATAGAGGATGTTCAATACACATGAGTGGTAATCCGAAGATACTGAATGACATAATTTATGAAGATGAAGGAATGGTCAACTTTGGAGACAATTCAAAAGGATATGTGATTGGCATCGACAATGTTGGTAACACTAAAAATCCTACTATTTCTAATGTTCTGTTAATTAGGAATCTAAAACACAACTTACTTGGCATAAGTCAACTATGTGACAAGGGCTACAAAATTAAAATAGAAAAGAAAAGTGTCACATCGAAGATATTGTTTGCACCAAAATTGGGCAACCCCTTCGAAAGTTTTTGAAGAGATAATAAATGAAGAAATTAAACTGAAAATGAGGATTATCTAACAAAAACTTCAACTTACAGAAAAGTAAATTGCACGGAAGACAAAAATTTAGAGTGGTTCGGCGTTTGCCTACGTCCACTATGAAGTTTTATCACTTTATTGCTTAATACTTGAAGATTACAAATGTTTTAGAGCGATGTACAGCAGATAATAGGCTTAAATTCGAAATCAGCAACAGTGAAGACGATATGGAGTGATTCTGGCAGCGTCCGGGCGTGATTTTTCTCTAGAAATTCTCCGATCCCTTTTCTGAATGACCAGGGGCTCTATTTATAGGTGTAGGAGGCGGATATTTCACCTAAAATCCGGGGAGAACGCTTCTGGCACGTGAGGGGCCCCATACGGCCGAATTATGGAGATCCGGGCCCACTTTGGGATCGATTCGGCCCTTGGTTTGAATCGATCAAGAAAGTGTCCAATCGTGATGAAACTTGGCGTGGACATTCTTCTATGTATACGCAAGCTCCTGTGAAAATTTCATAGCATTTGGACTTGTAGATCTCAAGTTATGATCGATTCAAGACGATGTTTTTCGTCCTATGGATTCGTTCGAATCGATATGGTTCGAATCCATAGGGTCGAATCCATGCTCCTGCGCGTGAGAATGATGACGTGGTGCGAATTTCCCGGGTTGATCCACTTGTTTCTCCGAGTTTATTGGGTTGAATCTGAGGTTTTAGCCGCTTGGACTTGGTGGATTCGAAGACAACCATGGAACGGAGTCAAAGTCTTTTCACTTGCATGGATTCGACGGATTCTACCTCGATGGATTCGAAGTAGAAGAAGGTTTCATGGATTCGAACTAGGGCATACGAGTATGGATTCGACGCATGGCTATCTGAGGGCTTGCTCGATGGAGTCGAAGTAAAGGTACTCCTCATGGATTCGGAGCAATACATGTCTGATGGATTCGAACTAAAGCATAAGAGGGTGGATTCGACCTATTGCTATCTTGATGGATTCGAGGCACGGCTACATCTCATGGGTTCGAACTAATGCAAGGATGATGGATTCGAACCTAAGGCTTGGTTCCGTTGGGTTCAAACCAAGGCTATTCCTTCCACTTTCCACTGGCGATAACTTGAGCGTACGAACCCGGATTGTCTCAAAATTTGGAACGTTGGTTTCCACAGCTTTGCTTGACTTTCCTTATCAGTTGTAGCCCGATCCGGACTCGGGCAAAATTCATTGATATTTTTAGTTGTCCAACAATCATTCAATGCTGAGGATGTGTGATCCTGTTTTTTCCAGTCAGTTCCTTGGTATCTCGGCCTTGCCAAAAGGCGGGATAACATTTGCCCCCCAAAGTACGTCTTGTGTAAACATGACGTGGTTTGAAAAGCTGCAGTCAAACGCTGGACAATTAGGACATGCTCTGCTGAAAGTTGTATTCTTTATTGCTGTAATTTACCGTCGTATGATTGTGATCGGCTGTTCGTCGTTGAAATCATGACGAGATGAACGTTTGACCCCTGTGAATGTTAAAGATCAAATATTAGTTAGACATGTGTGCATACACGTGTTACCTTGAACTTAGTTATCATTGCGTGATTGCAAGTCGTCGTCAGTTCGGTTTGTTATCGAATTCTGCATCGATCCTCTCCTGAACTGATATGAGATTCGAGTCAAAACATTGTTTTTATGATTGTCTATGATCATCCTCTTGTATTGATCCTCTTCTGAATCGGTATAAAAGGTAGATAAGTAATTTATCAAATCGAAGCGATGCGTTCATTCTCATCGATGGTTCCTGGCAGATTCGAAGCATGTCTGTTCGAATCAGTAGCTTTCGAATCAATGGTTCGATAGAATTAACACTTCGAGTCAATTGGATCTTCGATCCAGCCCTTGTTCAAGTGCTTCTTCGAATCGATGATGCCTCGCATCGATGCTGCCTTGCCGAATTCGAAGTTTACGAAGGAGTCGGAGCCATGATGGATTCGAAGTCTCTGAAGGATTCAACGTTGTGATGGATTCGAAGCTTTGTGGTTTCGAAAGTAGTTGTTCAAATCGATGGGGTTGTGACCTGTGGCAAGCGGTCAATATGACCGGGAGACGAAGCGCCACTGATCCATCCTGGAATCCATACAAATACACGAGGCCGATTTCATTTTCAGTTTTTACCTTTTACTATTGCTTCAGCTGCTTCTTCGAATCGATCTACTAGAGCCAAATCAAACGTGCTTTTCCACGAATCGATCAAATTCCTTCAAGCTTCCATTTGTAATCGAATCAAATCAGGTAACCAAGGGATCGATTCGAGTTGAGAATGATAAAACTGGAATTTTTTGGCATTGATTCAATCCTTTCTTCTGAAAATCTTAAAGAGTGGTGAGATCTGAATGAAGTGGATCGATTCGATGATCCCGAGGAGCGAAACCATTCGGATCATATCGATCCAGAGTGTTGTCTTGGAGAAACATAGCTATTGATGGATGTTGTCCTGCATTGCTTCACATCGATCTAGGAATGAGCGATTCGAATCGATCTCGAGTGCATGGCTTCGAATCGATGAAAGAAAAGGCCTTGTGTCGGTCGATTCGAAGTAATGATACCCCGATCTATTCGAAGGTACTCAATATTAATCGATTCGAAGTTACTCAGCGCTGATGGGTTCGAAGTGCTTCTCCATCCCAAAGTTACATCGAGTCGAACCACATGGATTCGAATCACATCGATTCGATTTGCATCGATTCGACTCGTATCAATTCGAATCGATCAATTCGAACGTCTTCGCTCTGGAGACTGCTACTCTTCTGATTTGTTCCAACATCTGAACTACGACCAATTTCAAGTTGAATTTTGATGAACTTAATGAACTTTAGCATACTTGACTCCGACGAGCTTCAGCCTTGCATAATCGAACTTGAGGGTAAGACTTGACTTCCTTTTTGAAGCTCGTCGATGGAACTGTGACTTAACCAAAACATAACAGATTTATGCTTGAATTGGTCAGCAGTGTCTGGATGGCGTGGAAGTGACGGTCAGCGATGACGGTCATTTCCATTCTCAATTTCCAAAGTTTTTTCGTTCGGATATCTTGTTTCAACCTATAAAATCTGCTTAAGTAATGCGCAGCACTTGTACTGCACGACATATTCATATACTTCACACCGGGGAATACGCGGGCTTCTTTTGTTCTTAACGCTGCTTTCTGGTGAGTTAGTTAATTATGGAGTCTTCAAGTTCTCAACAACAAGAGGTACAAAGCTCGCCTCCTCCAGTGCTTGAGATTCCAGAAATCCCTCCTGAAGTAATAGATCCGGCTCTGTACGAATTGCCGGAGGCTTTATTTATCGAGGACCCCGTTGATTCCGTCCAGTCCAATATCTCAGAAGCATTATTGGGTCGGATATGTTTGAAACATAACATATCTCTGAACGATGTTTTGCTACCGGGTGTTGACGATAGACCTCACAATCCGCCCGAAGGATATACCGCTTTTTATCGTCACGCCTGTGTAGCTCGAACTCTTCCTCCGTTTAACCAGTATATCAGGAAGATGTTATCATTCATTGGAATTGCCCCCTCACAACTTCATCCCAACGGACATGCATTGTTGAACAGTGTTTTTGTCCTATTTATGGACCATATCTTTCGCCCGCCAAGGCCAACCGAGATTAGACACATATTTAACTTCAAAAGCAGGGGCGATAGTCCATCTTTCACCTTTTCGGAAGCAGTTAGAAACTGCCAGATTGTGGAAGGAGCCTGGACCAGACTCGGTTATTTTAAGAATGAATGGTTTTTTTTCGATGCCCCCCAGGGTTCGCTAGGCGATGGCTGTCTAGACGTAAGTGTTGTAAATCGCACAAGCCTTCTTTAAAAGTCGTTATTAACACTTGAACTAATATCGGGCGTTTTTCTTGCAGCTATCATCTCAAGGCCTGACGGTGGACAGTACAAAGGCGTTGTCCGAAGTTTACAAGAGGTCCTGAGTGATTTGCGGCACATCGACTCGGTGTTGACTAATGATAACTTAAGGACGCTGGGTTTAATTGAGATGAACCAGAGTATTGTCATCGAGGGGTTGGCGAAACCGGCTTCGAAGACAAAGAAGAAGACGGTGAAAAGAAAACCCTGCGTAGTGATAAGAGAAATGAGCGATGACGAGAGGACGCCCACTGATACTGAGTTAGCGGCTGATCTTTCCCAAATAGAAGAAAAGCGGAAAGGCAAGGCAGTTGTCCCTAAACTTAAGAGACGGAAGTCTGTAGTCGTAACTCGTTTGATCCCTGGAAATACTACCTCTGACGCTGCTCCTTGTCAATTAGGAAACATTTTTATAGGATTGGATGACATTCCCATCCCGGAATACGTATCTCTCCACCACGAGTCTGGGTTGGATGAACTCCGGGAAGCGTTAGAAATAAGCGAGCCTTTACCTGTTAGTGCAGTCGACACTTCTGGTTGGTCAGGGGTTTTGCACATTTGCATACACTTTCATAACACTACACGACTTCCGCACAAATCGTATTTCTTTCGCCTGGTATTTAACTGAATTGCTTCTCTTTTTCAGGTGCTATGTCTGGCCGTCAATCTACACTAGACAAACTCCGAAGAGTGCATCACCCTTCGTCTTATTATGAATCTCGACGTGGAGACTTTGATCGTGATCATGAACGGAGGCATCATGGCCAGGAATATTATGCAAGGGATCATCATCGTAGTTACTCCAGTCAGGAGCGATCGGACAGAGATCGGAGATACCGCTCCCCTTCTCGTTCTCCTCCGCCACCCCGAAGCCATATTCAGGTGTCTGAGCCTCTGCGACATCAGCCGTCTTTGCAGGTTTCGAGGCTTGAGCCACATCGTTCTAGAACTGAGGTTGTTACGACCATGGCTGTGGAGGAGGCCCCTATTGAACCATCTGGTGAAGGGGCTATCTGACTTGCTCAATTAAAGAGGGACTTCTCGGAAATCTGCTTCGACGCTTGTATTTTTCCTCCTAATCTCAAAAGGATTCCCGAAGATGCTGTGACCACAGCACTTAGCTATACCCGCGATTTCTATGCTCAGTACAAAGAATGGTATAAGGAGGCTGTTAAGGCCTCAAAAGTAGCCTTCGATCGAGCCAAAATTATCGAGAAACTAGAAGCCGACTTGGCTCAGAAGAATCGTATTGCTGATATACTCCAATCTGAGGCGGAATCTTCTCGTAAGGCCGAAGCCGAGTCGCTAAAAAAGGTTGATGAGACATTAGTTGAGACGACGAAGATGCAACAGGCACATTGCACTTTAGTTGAAGATTTGGGCCATCGATACAAAAATGTTGAAGCCGAGCGGGATGCGGCAGTCAAAGAATTAGAGGAATTAAAGGCTAAGTTTGCCTGATATAAATAAAGAAAAAGACGATGCTAATACGGCTGCGCAAGAAGCGTGTGAGCAAGCTGTGTCTCTCCGAGCTGAGCGTGATGCGGCAGTCGCAAGGGTTAAGGAGGTTGAAACGGAGGTGGAGGAGAGAGTCCAGGCAGAGAGGTTCAAGATGGAGGCCGAATTTGACGAACTCTTGGACACATATAATGCCAATGTGTTAGAGCATAGAAATCTCTCCTGGCTAGGAGATTACTCGATGCTTCTCTACAATGCTTGGAAGAAACTATTGGAGAACAAGAGGATGTCTTGCCTGGATGGAGTATTAGATGAGTTTGAGCTTGAGTCACGTCTGCTTAGCGAGGATGAGAGGAGAACTCTTCACGAGGCGATAATCTCTGTTGAGAAAGAAAGACTTGGCATCCATCAAACGGAGATCGGCGAAGGTTTGGGTGTCGCGCATCATAGTGAGAATATCGAAGTCCCTCTCCCAACTTCATCCGAAGCTATCGCCGCGGTTGATCCACAAGTTATTCCTGCTTACAACCCGGACCAACCGGAGTTGTCCTCTGGCAAGACTGTTGTCTCCGAGCCTGTTCAAGCTCCAAGGCAAGGTAAAGAAGGTACTTTGATTATTTCCTTCATATCTTAAAGTTTCGATTTCCGAGAGAATTTTCTGGACTGATTACTTTTGCTCTCCTTTGTTCAGTGACTGAGAGTGTCGCATTTGTTCCCCCAGTTCCTCTGGTTCTATATCCTACGCACGGAGTTATTGTCACTGAGGCAATTTCAACTGCTGCCATGGCCGGTGATATGGGAGAGGGGAGCTCGATGTCGTTCGATGCTCAAATGATTGAAGAGCTACTTGGTCACTTTCTTGACCCTATTCCTGATCCTTCATTCGCGATGAGTGGAGCTGCTCCAGTTTTCAGTTCTGTCGTGACGACCACCAGCGTATCCAACGCAGCTAAGCTGTCTCGAAAGGAAGAGATTTTAGCTGAGATAAGTGCTGAGATGGCCACGATGGTGACAGTTGGTGGTCCTGGTAACGACACTGCTCCTTCAAGCTTATCTTCTTTAATGGTGATCTCTTCCGGTGGCACGGTAACTGTCTCGAGCGTTGCTGAACAAACACCTGTCACCGCTCCCATGCCTTCAGTTCGCCCTCACAAAAGGATCTCTATCCCTTCCAGCTCTGAGGAAGACGTTGATATTATGCCAGATCCGGAGGATGTTCCAAAGAAGGACAAAAAGTCTCGTAGGAAGCCGGGGTAGCGGGTCCAGTGGCTCGACTCCGAAGAAGAAGCCCCGGAAGAAGAAGGAGTGAGCTTCTTGCTTTATCATGTGGTTGTGAATAGCAATTCTTTTATTTCCTCTTTTGTTCTTTTAGAGCCGTGTATATGTGTGGATTCGACCCCCACTTAATTGAAACTTCTTGACTTGCCATGTAATCGAACCGGTTTTTTTGGCTGATGGAATGTGAAGTTGCTCTTTTCTTTTACTTAAGTGTTTTGCAATGTTTTTTTTTTATGCCAAGTATGAAAACATAACTTCGTGTCATGATTTGATGAATGAGTTGAACTCCGGATATAGTATCACTTTGGTTAGTTATTAACACTTAGCTTTTCTACCCCCTAGTCTCGAGGAACAACATTTGTATTTTTGGTGGTTGATCGCATTTATCGCAAATCTTAAGCACATGTCCACATTCTGGGGACTTAGGATAATTTGAGATCAATAATCCGGTTCGCATTCCGAGAATTTGAGAGTTATCGACACTTGTAACACGGTTCACGCTCCAGGAACCTGGAATTGATGTTTATACTTTGCTTCACGCTCCGGGAACTTGGAGTCCGTTCGCGCTCTGGGAACGAGTTGTTGAGTGTTTATACTCCAATTCGCACTCTGGGAAGTTGGAGTCTGTTCGCACTCCGGGAACGAATTGCTGAATGTTTATACTCCAATTCGCACTCTGGGAAGTTGGAGTCCGTTTGCACTCCGGGAACGAATTGCTGAATGTTTATACTCCAATTCACACTCTGGGAAGTTGGAGTCCGTTCACTCCGGGAATGAATTGATGAATGCTTATACTCCAATTCACACCTTGGGAAGTTGGAGTCCGTTCGCACTCCGGGAACGAATTGCTGAATGTTTATACTCCAATTCACGCTTTGGGAAGTTGGAGCCTGTTCGCACTCCGGGGACGAATTGTTGAATGTTTATACTCCAATTCACACTCTGGGAAGTTGGAGTCCGTTCGCACTCCGGGGACGAATTGCTGAATGTTTATACTCCAATTCACACTCTGGGAAGTTGGAGTCCGTTCGCACTCTGGGAACGAATTGCTGAATGTTCATACTCCAATTCACACTTTGGGAAGTTGGAGTTAGTAAAAGGATTGTCGTGTATCAATCTTTGTAAACGCTGCTGTAGTGTTCCGTCCCCGAGCTCGGGTTTCACTTAGTGAGTGACCGGTCATATCACAGTCACTCCCTATTTGAATAAATCCCACCGCGTGATGGAATTTAGCTCTTCGTACATCGTGATATTATGCGTCATTTTCAGTTAATCACAACTTTTGGCTCGAAGAGATGGCATTTTATTGCTGAAATAAAAGAAATATGGCAAAATCAGTTGCCTTATTACAAGTTCAAATTTCAAAATGCAAAAATAAAATGCTAAGGAAGAAATTGACTAAAAATAGATAAGTAAAGCCTGTCATGTATAGTAGCGACGGAGACTTTCGCTATTCCAAGCTCTCGGCAAAGTAAGACCGTCAATGGTTGACAACTTGAGCGTGCCATCTCCGAGCTTTTGTGAAATCACATACGGCCCTTCCCAATTTGGCTTCATGTGCGAAGGGACCGGATAAATTCTCTTGAGTACGAGATCGCCGGGTTCAAAGGTTTGCGGGCAGACCTTGGCATTGTATATTCGAGCGACTCGACCCCGATATGCGGCTGTCCTCAAATCGGCTTCTTCACGCTTCTCATCAAGTAGATCTAGAGATTCAGCAAGTAATATGGCATTCGTTTTCAGATCATAATATGACACACGATGGGAGCGAACTTCCAATTCAACTGGAATAACGGCTTCAGAGCCATAGGATAGAGAAAATGGAGTGTGTCCGGTTGTAGTTTTGTGAGTCGTTCGGTAAGCCCATAGAGCCATAGGCAGTTCATCAACCCACTTGCCCCTGGCTTTTTCCAGTCGTTTCTTCAAAATAGACTTGATAACCTTATTGACGGCTTCAACTTGACCATTTGCTTGAGGGTGTGCTACTGTAGAGAATTTCTTGTGGATGTGAAATCGTTGACAGAAGTTCTTGAATTCAACACTGTCGAACTAGGCTCCATTATCGGTGATAATAGTATGCGGGAGACAAAACCGGCAGATGATGTTGCATACCACGAAGTTGATCGCTTTCTTTGTTGTAATTGTTGCAAGAGGTTCAGCTTCAGCCCATTTGGTGAAGTAATCAACTGCGACGATGGCGTACTTCGCACGACCTTTAGCTAAAGGCAAAGCACCAATTATATCAACTCCCAATATTGCAAATGGCCACGGGCTGACCATTTGGGTTATCTCAGTAGGTGGAGCTCTGGGAATTCGAGCGTGTTTTTGGCATTTATCACACCTTTTGGCGTAGTCCATAGCATCGCGATTTACGGTAGGCCAATAATATCCATATCGAAGTATTTTCTTGGCAAGTGCTTGCCCCCCAGTGTGATCGCCACATTCTTCTTCGTGCACATCGTGTAACACTCGTTTGACTTCGTCGTGTGCGATACACCGGAGAAGAGGAACAGAATATCCCCTTCGATACATAACTCCATTCTGAATGACAAACCGTGAAGCTTTTCGAAGAATTTTTCTTTTCTCACTTCGTCGTTCGGGCAATGTGCCACGCTCAAGGTAGTCTTGGTAGGGGGTCATCCACGATTCCCTGCTGGAAGTAGCTTCAAATGTGAATTCATTCTCTGCTCGATCAATGCTTGGAGAGGATAAAGTCTCGACAGGAACGACTCCCAAGTGTTGAGCTTCGCCTGTACTTGCCAACTTTGCCAACGAATCAGCTTTCTGATTGTGTTCTCGGGGTACGTAGAAAATGGTATAATAATCGAACTGATCAAGTATTTCCCGGACCTGGGCTAGATAAGCGGCTAATCTTCGATCTTTGGCCTGGTATTCACCCCGAACATGGCATACTATCAACTGGGAATCACTGTAGATTTCCACAGCAATAATTCTTAGGTCACGGGCCAACTTCAACCCAGTAAGCAAAGCTTCATATTCGGCTTCATTCTTGGTTGCACGGAAATCAAACTTTAAAGCGTAGCATATGGATCTGCCCTCGGGGGTCTCAAGCACTATCCCTGCGCCCGAGCACCGATCGTTGGATGCACCATCAGTATATAGCTTCCATATGTACTCGGGGGATTTACTAGTTTCAGGTAAGTCATCAGGAGTGGTGAATTCGGCAATGAAATCTGCAAGGACTTGACCGTGTATGGCTCGTCTCGGAGTATAGGTGATGTCGAATTGACTCAGTTCAATGTTCCATTTTAGTAACCTGCCAGACGTCTCAGGTCGTGTGAGGACTTGTCGTAACGGCTGATCGGTGTACACGGTGATGAGATGAGCCTGAAAATATGGACGGAGCTTCGTCGAGGCGATGACGAGACAGTATGCCAATTTTTCTAACCTTGGATAATTTCTTTCGGCTCCGGTTAATCGTTTGCTAACATAATAGACTGGTTTATGCACTCGGTCTTCCTCTCGAACTAACGCAGCACTGATTGCGTTTTCAGATACGGCCAGATAGAGGTATAACTGTTCATGATCTACAGGTTTTGAAAGAATCGGTGGTGTGGAAAGATGCTAAATCAGTGATTGAAATGCGCCCTCACATTCCGTTGTCCATTCGAAGTTTCGTTTCCCTTTTCGGATCAGGTCGAAGAAGGGTATGCATTTGTCAGTTGATTTCGAGATGAACCTGCTCATTGCTGCAGCCTTTCCATTAAGGCTCTGAACCTGTTTTATGGTCCTTGGAGTTTGAAGATTCCTAATCGGCCAAATCTTTTCGGGGTTGGCCTCTATTCCTCGGGCGTTGACGATGAACCCAAGGAATTTTCCGGATGGGACTCCAAAATGACATTTTAGCGGATTAAGCTTTATCCCATATCTTCGGAGGACGTTGAACATTGACTCTTAGTCTTTGACGTGATCAGTGGAGTATCATGATTTTACCAACATATCATCTACATAAACTTCCATAGTTTTCCCGATCTGGTCGGCAAACATTCGATTGACTAAGCGCTGGTAAGTTGCTCCGGCATTCTTTAATCCAAAAGGCATGACCTTGTAGCAGTATAGTCCCAGGTCAGTTACGAAGCTCGTATGTTCTTGATCGGGCACATGCATGGGTATCTGATTGTAACCAGAATAAGCGTCCATGAAAGATAATAATTCATGCACGGCCGTTGAATCCACAAGTTGATCGATTCGGGGAAGTGGAAAGTTGTCTTTCGGACAAGCCTTATTTAAGTCAGAGTAGTCGATGCACGTTCTCCATTTCCCATTCGGTTTTCGGACAAGTACAGGGTTGGATACCCACTCTAGGTATAAAGCATCTCGGATAAACCCATTCGTCTTTAGCTTATCAACTTCCTCTTTGAGGGCGACAGATCTCTCTGGATCCATACCGCATCTCTTTTGCTTGACCGGGATATACCGTGGGTCAATATTTAAGGTGTGACTCGCGATGTCTGGCGAGATTCCACACATATCAGAGTGTGTCCAAGCGAATACGTCTAGATTTGCTCGGAGAAATTCGACCAATTCCCATTGCGCTTGTGGGTTTAGTTGAGACCCAATTTTTAACATTTTTGAATCATCATCATCATCATTAACTGGGATATCAATTGTCAGTTCGGCGGGGGAAGCTTGACTTTCTTTAGACTCATCATTACCTTCAGTGTATTTGGGGTCTAGATCTTTCTGGAATCGGTCGTGGTGCCCGGGCCGAGGCCCAGGCACTAATTGTCAATCATCGGCGAAACGGACGCAAAGAGATTCCTCCACGCCCTTTCCTTTCTCCTTTCTCTGCGCTTCTCGCAGTTCGGCAACATAACAGGCTCTCCTAGCAGCCTGATCTCCTTGAATGACCCCAATCCCATGATCAATGTGGAATTTCAAAGTTAAGCACCATGGGGCAATTGCTGCCCTGAATTCGGCAAGGGTCGGTCGGCCCAAAAAAGCATTGTATGGAGAGTGGATATCTAGGACAACAAATTGTAACATTCGGACTCTTCGCCGTTTTCCAACTCCCAACTCCACTGGCAACTCCACCACTCCAGTGGGTATATTAGCACTTCCATCGAAGCCATGGATTCTAGATTGACAAGGCTTTAAATCTTTGGCTTCCATTTTCATTTGATCATATGCTCTCTTAAACAAGATATTTACTGAACTCCCACTGTCCACCAGGATCCTCTTCATCCAAGCAGTACCAACCTGGGCAGATATGACTAGTGGGTCTATAGTTGGGGCTTCGACCTTATCAGCATCTCAGTTTCTAAATACGATGTCATCTGTCATTGTCCTCTGTTGTTTGGCCGGAGCCCCTTCATCAAGTGTACTGCAACTTTCAAAACTCACATGCCTGATCGAATTGGCATATGATTCCATTTCCCTCCAGCTTCGGTCCGCTGGTTGAGGACCACCACTAACTGTATTTATGACCAACCTCCCTCCTGTACAAGCGGGCTCCTCCTGTCTCTCTTGGTTTTGTGCACGATTTTGGTTTGACGGGCCCACACCACCAGCCTGCGGTGCCCGTACGAATTGATCTAACTTACTTTCCCTGATCAATTTTTCAATAAGGTCTTGCAAATGCCTGCAATCATTGGTATTGTGTCCATAACTTTCGTGGAATCTACAGAACTTCCCCGTTTGAATATGTCTCTCCGATGACGGTTTCGGAGTTGGCTTCTTATACTGCATCGCATTACAAGTTTGTAGATACACGTTTTCCAGTGACGTATTCAGTGGTGTATAGCTTTCAAACATTTGTGCCCTACGCCACGGGCCACGATTCTGATCCTGCTTCTTATTTCTATTATCGTCGTTCCTCGGCTGGGTTTGCTTATTTTGAATATTCAACTGTACTTTTCCTGAGCTCTCCCCTGACTGTTTCACCGCCACATTGCCTTGAACCCCTTCATTGCTGGGTCTCGTATCGTCCTGCTTCCTAGATTGTTTCGCATCCTCACGCCTTAAGAATTGGGCGGCTTTGGAGTAGAAACGATCCAACGATGTGGGAGGTTTCCCAGCCAGCCAATTTCCAAATTCAGAGTCGGGGTCAATCCCCTTAGTCAAGGCCATTAAGATTGAATTATCGTTGGGGGTTAGTGATCTCTGCACAAGCGGCATTGAATCTTTCCAAATATCGCCTGAGTGTCTCTCCTGGGGCTTGAGTGACACTAGATAAAGTATTTACGTCTTTAGGCCTGGTAATGTGCATACGGAACTGTTCAACAAATTTAGTGGCCAATTGGTCAAATGAAGAAATAGATCGTGGTGGTAATCGTGTAAACTACATTGTTGCAATTCCCCCCAGAGAAATGGAAAAACTACGGCATTTTACTGCATCATCAGCTCTTGCAGCAGTCATCGACCATTCGTATTTCAAAATATGTTGGTTAAGGTCGGAATTTCCTTCATACATGGGAAGAGTCGGCATCCTAAATCGCCGAGGAGGTTCAGCGTATAATATGTCGTCGGTGAACGGAGTATGACTTCGGGAGATTCCCCATTCGTCATTTGTTAAGCCCTGACTTTCGCGGATCATTTGGCATACCATAGATGAGAGGTCAGGTGTTGCTATATTCGGAGGGTGGTGAGCCAATGTGAGGTCGGGTTCCACAGTGTGAGGTAGGATCGGGCGCTGTCGACGATCTGTATCTCGCCTCCTTGGCTCAGTGTCTTCTGGGACATATGGCCCCGGAGTATGTTCCTGCTAGTGGTAATTTTGATTGGAGTGATTTCGGGTATCAACTCCTATGTCAACTGCAGTGGCGATGGCTTGGTTGTCCATAGTATGTTGTGGAATAGTGCCTCCTCGTGAGAAGGGTCCTATGTGAAAACTAGCAGAAGGGCCAACTCTTATCTGCCCAACAGTTAATGCTTGTTGGTGACCAGCGGTATGCGCATGGTTTCCGTCTAGCCTGGGACGGGTAGATCTGCCGCTGTAATCAGATGAGGAAGAGCTTTCAGTGGAGGAATGAGAGGCGTGGTCCCTTTTGGATTTTCTACGCCTTTGGCGGTTTAGTTCATTAGTCAACTCAGCATTGGCACATAGTTGTTCAGTCAGCTGTTGTCGATTTTGGGTTAGTTCCTGGAGTAATGCCTGGAACTCTTGTCGAGTGACCGGACCTGATGGATCTGAGTGCCCGGTATCATCTTGATTGGGTGGAGGGAGTTGCGGGGGATTTTGTCTATCGCGGCCTTCTTGGCCGGCGGCAGTAGAAGTGGTTCTCGTGCTAACCATCTTGAGGTGTAGAATCCTTTCCTAGATTTTGGTAAATCTGAATAGTATGGAAGGAGTCTGAAATTGAAGTATGGATCTCTCTCTTAGATTTACACAATCCGATATTGATGACAGATCCAATGAGCAGGAGAAAACCTGGGTTTTCTCAGTGAAAGCACCAAAGTGTTTGCACCAAAATTGGGCAACGCCCTTCGGAAGTTTTTGAAGAGATAATAAATGAAGAAATTAAATTGAAAATGAGGATTATCTAACAAAAACTTCAACTTATAGAAAAGTAAATTGCACGGAAGACAAAAATTTAGAGTGGTTCGACGTTTGCCTACGTCCACTATGAAGTTTTATCACTTTATTGCTTAATACTTGAAGATTACAAATGTTTTAGAGCGATGTACAGCAGATAATAGGCTTAAATTCGAAATCAGCAACAGTGAAGACGATATGGAGTGATTCTGGCAGCGTCCGGGCGTGCTTTTTCTCTAGAAATTCTCCGATCCCCTTTCTGAATGACTAGGGGATCTATTTATAGGTGTAGGAGGTGGATACTTCGCCTAAAATCCGGGGAGAACGCTTCTGGCACGTGAGGGGGCCCATACGGCCGAATTCTGGAGATCCGGGCCCACTTTGGGATCGATTCGACCCTTGGTTTGAATCGATCAAGAAAGTGTCCAATCGTGATGAAACTTGGCGTGGACATTCTTCTATGTATATGCAAGCTCCTATGAAAATTTCATAGCATTTGGACTTGTAGATCTCAAGTTATGATCGATTCAAGACGGTGTTTTTCGTCCTATGGATTCGTTCGAATCAATATGGTTCGAATTCATAGCGTCGAATCCATGCTCCTGCGCGTGAGAATGATGACGTGGTGTGAATTTCCCGGGTTGATCCACTTGTTTCTCCGAGTTTATTGGGTTGAATCCGAGGTTTTAGCCGCTTAGACTTGGTGGATTCGAAGACAACCATGGAACGGAGTCGAAGCCTCTTCACTTGCATGGATTCGACGGATTCTACCTCGATGGATTCGAAGTAGAAGAAGGTTTCATGGATTCGAACTAGGGCATACGAGTATGGATTCGACGCATGGCTATCTGAGGGCTTGCTCGATGGAGTCGAAGTAAAGGTACTCCTCATGGATTCGGAGCAATACATGTCTGATGGATTCGAACTAAAGCATACGAGGGTGGATTTGAACTATTGCTATCTTGATGGATTTGAGGCACGGCTACATCTCATGGGTTCAAACTAATGCAAGGATGATGGATTCGAACCTAAGGCTTGGTTCTGTTGGGTTCGAACCAAGGCTATTCCTTCCACTTTCCACTGGCGATAACTTGAGCGTACGAACCCGGATTGTCTCGAAATTTGAAACGTTGGTTTCCACAGCTTTGCTTGACTTGCCTTATCAGTTGTAGCCCGATCCGGACTCGGGAAAAATTCATTGATATTTTTAGTTGTCCAACAATCATTCAATGTTGAGGATGTGTGATCCTGTTTTTTCCAGTCAGATCCTTGGTATCTCGGCCTTGCCAAAAGGCGGGATAACAGATAATAATCAAATATTGTCTTTGAAGGAATTAGGAAGAAAAATATTTATATTCTCAGTATGAAAATCTCAAATGATAACCTATGTCTTTTGGCTAATACAAATGACCGTTAGATTTGGCATAAAAAATTTGGGCATTTGAATTTCGAACTCTTATCTAGACTTTCAAAACTTGATCTAGTAAGAGGTCTCCCCAAAATGGATTTTGAAGTAGATAGTAAATGTGATGCTTGTCAATTAGGAAAACTTAGAAACAATTCATTTAAATTGAAAGATATGATTTCAAATTCAAGACCTCTTGAGTTACTTCATTTAGATCTGCTTGGTCCATCTCAAATTCAGTCAATAAATCACAGTAAGTTTTTGTAACTGTAGATAATTATTCTATATATACTTGGAAAAGTTTTCTTAAATTTAAAAGTGATGCTTTTGATTTATATAAAACTTTTGCAAAAAGAATTCAAAATCAACGTTCTTTAAAAATCAAAACTATTCATAATGATCACGGTGGAGAATTTAAAAATCAAAATTTTGAGAATTTATGTAATCAAAAAGGAATAACTCATAATTTTTCTTTTCAAAGAACTCCACAACAAAACAGAGTGGTGGAGCATAAATGTAGGATGATTCAAAAGTGTGCAAGAACTATGCTTTCAGATAGTAAATTACCAAGAAATTTTTGGGCTGAAGCAGTCGCAACAGCTTGTTACATTTTGAATAGGATTTTAATTAGACCTCTAATCAATAAAACACAATATGAACTTCTTTTCAATAAAAAACCAAAGGTATCTTAGTTTAAATTTTTTGAAAGTAAATGATGTATTCTAAATACAAAGGACAATTTGGATAAATTTGATCCTAAATCCGACAAAGGAATTTTAGCGGATATTCTAACAGAAGTAAAGCATATAGAGTTTTCAATTTAAAAACTAACACCATTGAAGAAACAGTGCATGTATCTTTTGACGAAAATTTCAAAGATTTGTTCAAATGAATGATGAAGATGATTTTATGACTTTAAATAATGAATCTAATGAAACAAATTGTGAAACTGTTCATCCTAGTAAAAGGATCAAGCTTTTAAAAGGTCATCTTATAGAAAATATACTAGGAAATATTAAATCTGTTGTTAGAACTAGAAATCGACTAAACAAGATGAGTAATGTAGTTTTTATATCAACTATTGAACCCAAAAATTCAAAGAAAGCATCATCTGATAATTTGTGGATTCTTGCTATGCGAGAAGAACTGAATCAGCTCACCAAAAATGGTGTATGGGAACTTGTTCCTAGACCTAAGGACAAAACTATAATAGGAACTAAATGGGTTTATAAAAATAAAATGAATGAACAAGGCGAGGTCGTTAGAAATAAAGCTTGGTTAGTCGCGCAAGGTTATTGTCAAGAAGAAGCAATAGACTTTGATGAAACCTTTGCACCGTAGTAAGATTAGAAGCCATTAGAATTCTACATGCTTTCGCAAATCACAACAATTTTAAATTATTTCAAATGAATGTCAAAAGTGCCCTTTTAAATAGTTTTGTTAAAGAGGATGTTTATGTTGAACAACCTCCACTTCTTGAAGAAGAAAAGTTTACAAATCATGTTAACAAATTAAAGAAAGCTTTATATGGTCAGAAATAAACTCCTAGAGTCTGGTATGATAGTCCATGATCTTACCTATAATAATCAAATTTGAAATTGGTAAAGTAGATAATACTCTTTTTATTTAAAGAAACAAAAATGATATCTAATTAGTACAGATTTATGTATATGATATAATTTTTGGATCAACAAACAATGAAATGAACAAAGAGTTTTCTGAAATAATGAGAAAAGAGTTTGAGATGAGTCATATAGGTGAACTTACTTTCTTTTAGGATTGCAAATAAAACAATTAGATAGTGGTATTTTCATTACTCAAGAAAATATGTTAGGGATTGACGCAGCGGATTAATCAAAATAAACTTCAATCGGTGAAAGTAGCAATCGGTGGGTTGATGAATACCAAAATGCCCAAATTCGTTGATCCGAAGATACCGAATTCTAGCTATCTCAAACACGTTGATAGCGCACTATACCGTGTTCAAAGATCTACGATTCTTCGCACGTTGATCTAGCGCACTAGATTCCGTGAATCGGCTTCTACGATCGTTGAATCGAGCGCACTCGATTAACCGAAAGAGGAGATAGGAGATTACACTCAACTACCAATTTTAGAAGAAAGCACACAGCAATCAACAAGAAATTTTTATTCAAAAATCAACTTCTACAAATGTACAACACACCCCCCTATTTATAGTTTTCACAACCGGCTGGCTCTTAAGTCGTATGCGACTCACGACTCAGCTTGAGTCGGCAACGACTCAACAACTCATCACTCTTATTACAATACAGGTAAGTCGGCAGCGACTCAACCCCTTTACAACAGATCACAAGGCAAACGACTTAGGCAAGGTCGTTACCGACCTAACAATATTCACGACTCATAGCAACTACATCACACAGCTACTTCCCCGACTCAACTACATACCGACTTAAGAAAACCCATGACATACGACTTAACAGAATACACGACTCACGACTCAAAATATAAACAGACAGTACACGACACAACATACAATGCGACTCATTACAACACGACTCAACCAACTCAATCACCCAGCTGACTTAACTCCTTGCCGCCTCAACTTCCTCCGACTCAAGGCCTTCAATAGACGGAGCTTTCCCTTGCTTCATGGTAAGTCGTAGACGACTTATGGTAGTGTCGTTAGGTCGGAACATTTTCCCCCGAGCTTTGTTAAGTCGCAAACGACTCAAGTCCTCTTCATTAACTCGTATACGACTCAAATCTGCTTCCTTTATACAGCTTAAAGTGTTGTTAACTCGTGACTTGTTATCACGTGATTCATTAAGTCGGAAACGACTTAATTCTACCCTCCTAAGTCGTGAACGACTTAACCTCTCCATGAGTCGTATACGACTCATCTATGGTAGAGTTTTTGGTTGCGTTTCTTCTCTGTTCTGAGCTGCATCATCCTCCCCTGGTTGAGAAAAATTCGTCCTCGAATTTGTGCATTCTTCTTCATCTGATTGTTTACCTCCATAATATGGAACAAGATGTTTAACATTGAACACGTCAGACGTGTAAACATCTTCTGGCAGCTTCAACTTATAAGCATTTTCATTAATTTTCTTCACAATTTCAATTGGACCAATTTTCCGCGCCTTCAACTTGTTATAAGCACCCACCGGAAAACGATCCTTCGTCAATACAGCATAAACCAAATCACCTTCCTTAAATTCAACACTCCGTCGTTTCAAATCAGCAGCCCGCTTATACTTCTCATTTGACTTTTCTAATCGTTCTTGAACGATCTTATGACATTCCGTCAACCCGTCAACAAAGTCTACAGCTCGTTTAACTGTCCCCTTCAGTTGTGGTACTACTGCTAAATCCAACGGTCCCCTGGGTAAATTTGAATATACAATCTGGAATGGACTGAATCCTGTGCTACGATTCACTGCATGATTATGAGCAAACTCTGCCTGGCATAATTTCATGTCCCAACTTTTCAGATTATCTTTCACCAAACATCGCAACAAATTTCCCAATGATCTGTTCACAACTTCGGTTTGACCATCTGTCTGCGGATGATACGCGCTGCTAAAGTTCAACTTCGTTCCCATCATCTTCCACAAACTTAACCAAAAGTGACTCAGAAAACGAGTATCTTTATCCGACACAATAGACTCTGGCAATCCATGAAGTCGATAGATCTCCTTGAAAAATAACTGAGCAACACGAACAGCATCCGTCGTCTTCTTGCAAGCAATAAAATGTGCCATTTTAGAAAATCTGTCAACCACTACATATATAGAATCATTACCACGCTGCGTTCTCGGCAATCCCAATACAAAGTCCATACTCACATCAACCCATGGTTTAGCCGGTACAGGCAACGACATATACAACCCAGCATTGGTCACGGTTCCTTTCGAAACATGGCAAATATGACATCGCTCCACAAACCTTCCCACTTCTTTCCTCATCGACGTCCAAAAGTAAGACTGTGAAATTAATTGCAAAGTACGATCACGGCCCACATGCCCTTCCTCGTGTAACTCCTTGATAATTTTCAATCTCAAGCTACAATCTGGTATGCATAAACGGTTTCCTTTAAACAGAAAACCATCCACCAATATGAATTCATCAGCATTCCCTTCCTTAACTTGTTCAACAAATTTCACAAAATAAGGATCTTCTTCAATCAGCTCTGGCAATAGCTCAAAACCTGTCACTTCCACTTTCATTGTTGTCAACAAATGACTCCTCCGACTTAAAGCATCAGCCACACGATTCGTCACCCCTGACTTATGTTTGACAACAAAAGTAAACTGTTGTAAATAAGCGATCCATGATGCATGTCTTGCTGAAATTTTATCCTGCCCCTGCAAATGCTTCAACGCTTCATGATCAGTGTAAAGAACAAACTCTTTCTGAAATAGATAATGCCTCCAATGTTTAACGGCTTGCACAACAGCATAAAACTCAACATCGTATGTACTATATCTCATCTTGGCCCCTGACAACTTCTCACTAAAATATGCGATAGGCCTTCCACACTGACTCAACACTCCTCCAATCCCAACCTTTGATGCATCAGTATGTAGTTCAAACAACAACTGAAAATCAGGTAAAACAAGAATCGGTGCTGTCGTCAATAGTTCCTTGATCTTCTCAAAAGCAACTCCCGCTTCCTCTGACCATACAAACTGTTTCCCCTTCATGCAATCAGTAACTGGAGCCATCACGCTACTGAAGTGTAGGATAAACCTTCGGTAGAATGATGCCAATCCATGGAAACTTCTAACTTCAGTGATAGTTTTCGGCTGTGGCCAATTTCTAATAGCTTCAACTTTATTCTGATCAACTTGAATACCTTCTCCTGAAACAACATAACCCAGAAATAAACACTTCTTGTCATAAACACACATTTCTTCATAGCAGCATAAAATTGTTCTTCACGAAGAATAATCAACACTTCCCTCAAATGTAGAACATGCTCCTCCATACTCCTGCTGTATATCAGAATATCATCGAAATAAACCACCACGAACTTCCCAATGAATGGTCTAAAGATTTGATTCATCACCCGCATGAATGTACTAGGTGCATTTGATAAACCAAATGGCATAACCAACCATTCGTATAACCCCTCTCTTGTCTTGAAAGCTGTCTTCCATTCGTCTCCCGGTCTAATTCGAATCTGGTGATAACCACTCTTCAAATCAATCTTCGAAAATATAGTTGCCCCACTCAACTGGTCTAACAAATCATCCAACCTCGGCATAGGAAATCTATAGCGGACAGTAATCTTGTTCAAAGCTCTACTATCTGTACACATTCTCCATGTTCCATCCTTCTTCGGCACCAACAAAGCTGGTACAACACAAGGACTCAAGCTTTCCTGAACACGTCCCTGTTCTAACAACTCTTCCACCTGCCTTCGTAACTCTTCATGTTCCTTCGGACTCATTCGATAATGTGGTCTATGTGGTAATACTGCTCCCGGAACAAGATCAATTTGATGTTGAATGTCTCTCAATGGTGGTAACTCCTTAGGCAACTCCTCTGGAAATACATCTTCAAACTCTTTCAAAACTGGCTTTGCTTCTTCTGGAATTTCAGCTTCTTCACTGCTCTCTCGCCCAATCAACAAATAGACTTCAGGCTCCTCTTCAACCTCCTTAACAAACTCCTTCAAAGATAATAAAGTTTTCAATTCCTCAATCTCCTCCAGCTTGCTCTCCTTCTGTTGTTGCTTCTTGGGAACCAAAGTGATTTTAGTACCCTCGAACATGAAACTATAGCTATTGGCTCGACCATCATGTTGAACTGATCTATCAAACTGCCATGGTCTGCCCAACAACAGATGACATACATCCATGTCCACTACATCGCACCAGATTTCATCTTTGTATTTCTTCCCAATAGAAAATTTCACGCAAGCTCTTCTCCCAACTTTCACTTCACCACCCTTCCTTAACCAAGCTAACTTGTATGGTTTAGGATGCTTCTCGGTTTTCAACTCCAATTTCCTCACTGCTTCTGTAGAGATAATATTATCGCAACTCCCAGCATCAATGACAAATTTACAAACTTTCCCAAGAATAGTGCAAGTAGATTGAAATATGTTATTCCTCAACCAATTATCTTCCTCCTCTTGTTTTGGCGTCAAACAAGACCTCCTCATCATCAGATTACAACCTTCATCTCCAGATAATTCTTCTTCCTCCTCAACATAAGGTGCATTTGAACATTCTGCCTCCTCACCATCATCCTCAACCTCAACAACCATTGCTCTCTTTTTCGGCTTCGGACATTCATTGCTTTTGTGACCCAACTCCTGACAATTATAACATTTGAAACCACTGTTAACCTTCGCCTTCTCAGCCTCCTTCACCACTGGCTTATTGACAGGTTTAGGAACATTAGAATTTCCACTAACACCCCTCGCTTGATTATTGAAATTAGTAAACACACCACCTCCACGTCTTCCTTGCTTCTCCCAAGCCAACGCTTTCTGATGTGCCTCTGCCACTGATCTAGGATCAAACATATTAACCATATCCTGGATCTGCATTCTCAATCCCCCAATGAATCTAGCAGTTAGCTGTTCTTCCATTTCCATAATATCATTCCTGGCAATGAGTTGGTAAAATTCATCAGCATAATCACTAACAGACTTCGTCCCTTGCCTCAGATTCTGCAACCTCTGGTACATAAGTGATTGATAGTTGTATGGTAAGAAGGTAGCTCGCATCAATTTCTTCATCTTCTCCCAAGATTCTATCTTTGACTTCCCCATTCTCTCCCTGGTAAGTTTAGTTTGCTGCCACCACGCCAAAGCTCTCCCCCTCAACCTAGTAGCAACCAACTTCACTCTTCGATTTTCCGGAACCTCCTTAAAGTCAAAAATTTCCTCCACATTATATAACCAATCCAAGAATTCTTCAGCTACCATCCCTCCTTTAAATTCTGGAATTTTCATCTTCATACCCGATTCCCAACGTCGATCATCATCAATAACCCGATACTGACGTTGTCCCTGATCTCGGTCTCTGAAATGAATACTTCCCCTCTCACCATCAAACTCCTCATCAAAGTCTGATGCATATCGTTGTCTTTCACGCCTTCCAGCATCTCTACCACCACTCCTACTACCAACATCCCGTCTATCATGACCATCAACATTCCTCCTACTACAATTATCAACACTCCTAGGCTCTTGACTTTCTCTCCTCTCCCGTTCTGAATGTGAAGACACTCTACTACCCCCACGGTTGGATTTAGGTGAATTTATTCTTCTACTTTGATTCAGATCAATCATAAGCTTCTACAACCTACCAATGCCTTCATCAATCTTCTCATGCATACGTTGTTCCATTTGATCGGCTTCTTCTCTTCGATACAAAGCTTCAACATTTTGATGGCGGTTAGCTCTCCTTGGCGGCATGATTGAATCAACACAACACTTCAACAAAACAACAATAAGTCATGGCTCAACCTTCAAAACAACTTCACAAGGCTCGGCCTAACTCCTTAGCTCGAAACAAGCTTCCAATGGTCCTTCCTAGGCTCGGCTACTTCACAAGTATACACGGCCTACTTCAAATTCAAACACTTTCAACACTTTGATCCAAAATGGAATGGATCGAAAGTTCTCCCTCTTGTTGCAACTTCAATATGAACACGATGAACAACTTCAAACTTCAACACTTGGCTCCAAGACCCGATTTAGCTATGATTGGCTAAAACAAGCTCTGATACCAAAAACTGACGCAGCGGATTAATCAAAATAAACTACAATCGGTGAAAGTAGCAATCGGTGGGTTGATGAATACCAAAATGCCCAAATTCGTTGATCCGAAGATACCGAATTCTAGCTATCTCAAACACGTTGATAGCGCACTATACCGTGTTCAAAGATCTACGATTCTTCGCACGTTGATCTAGCGCACTAGATTCCGTGAATCGGCTTCTACGATCGTTGAATCGAGCGCACTCGATTAACCGAAAGAGGAGATAGGAGATTACACTCAACTACCAATTTTAGAAGAAAGCACACAGCAATCAACAAGAAATTTTTATTCAAAAATCAACTTCTACAAATGTACAACACACCCCCCTATTTATAGTTTTCACAACCGGCTGGCTCTTAAGTCGTATGCGACTCACGACTCAGCTTGAGTCGGCAACGACTCAACAACTCATCACTCTTATTACAATACAGGTAAGTCGGCAGCGACTCAACCCCTTTACAACAGATCACAAGGCAAACGACTTAGGCAAGGTCGTTACCGACCTAACAATATTCACGACTCATAACAACTACATCACACAGCTACTTCCCCGACTCAACTACATACCGACTTAAGAAAACCCACGACATACGACTTAACAGAATACACGACTCACGACTCAAAATATAAACAGACAGTACACGACACAACATACAATGCGACTCATTACAACACGACTCAACCAACTCAATCACCCAGCTGACTTAACTCCTTGCCGCCTCAACTTCCTCCGACTCAAGGCCTTCAATAGACAGAGCTTTCCCTTGCTTCATGGTAAGTCGTAGACGACTTATGGTAGTGTCGTTAGGTCGGAACATTTTCCCCCGAGCTTTGTTAAGTCGCAAACGACTCAAGTCCTCTTCATTAACTCGTATATGACTCAAATCTGCTTCCTTTATACAGCTTAAAGTGTTGTTAACTCGTGACTTGTTATCACGTGATTCATTAAGTCGGAAACGACTTAATTCTACCCTCCTAAGTCGTGAACGACTTAACCTCTCCATGAGTCGTGTACGACTCATCTCTGGTAGAGTTTTTGGTTGCGTTTCTTCTCTGTTCTGAGCTGCATCAGGGATCTAGTTAGTAAGTTTGGTATGACCACTGCAAGTGGAAAACCCACCCCTATGGCAACCAATTAAGCCTTAAATAAAGAAGACATGTCGAAAGAAGTTGATAAAAACTATAAATGGGAATGATTAGATCGCTACTCTATATAACTGCGAGTAGGCCAAGATATCATGCATAGTGTTTGTCTCTGTGCAAGGTACCAATCTCAACCCAAAGAAACCCATTTAAAAGTTGTTAAACATATCCTAAGATATATTAAACATACTTTAGACTGTGACCTATTTTACCCTAAAAATGATTCATTTGATTTAATCTTATCTTGTGATGCTGATTGTGCAGGTTGTAAATCAGACCGAAAAAGTACAAGTGGAATTTGTCACTTTTTAGGACATTATCTGGTTTCCTGGTTTAGTAAAAAGCAAAATACTATCCCAATATCAACAACTGAAGCAGAATATATCTCTGCTGCTTTGGCTTGTTCTCAAGTTATCTATATGCAACAGACCCTAAAGGATTTTGGATTAAATATTTTAAAACCGCTAATTTATTGTGACAATACAAGTGCAATAAATTTATCCAAAAATCCTACTTATCTTGTCAAAAAAAAACATATTGATATCAGACATCATTTTCTCAGAGATATTATAAGTAAAGAGATTATGTCTCTTGAATTTATCAACACCGAGAATCAAATAGTTGATATTCTGACCAAACCCTTGGATCAATCAACCTTTAATAAATTAAGAAGAGAACTAGGTATTTGTTCTATAACTGAGATAAAGAATATAGATATAGTAACATATATATTTAAATAAAGAAAGAAAAAGAAAATTGTCAAAATTTTCAAAGGGATGTCGACATGCCCTACCCCCCATGTCGACATATAACGGTAAAATTTGAAATTTTGATTTTCTCTCTAAAATCAGCTTGGTGATTATATAAACATTTCAAATTTTTCTATCTTCTTACTTCATTTTCTCTGTAATAAACTTCTGAAAATATAAGATAATGGCCTCCTCTTCTAAATCAAAACAAAATGCAACATTTTCCTTTCCTTCTCCTAATTATGGACCATTTCAACGAACTACATTAGCTCGAGTAATGAAGATCGAGGAAATTATAAAGGATTCACTACAAACGCTGAATGGATTATAAGTCATACAAATAAGAATGGAAAAGGAACAAGAGAAACAAGACAAGATTCTTAGAAATTTGCAAAAATTTCTAGTGGATAATCATATAGACCCTATTATGATTGAAGATGATTCTTTTAACATACTTATTCATGGTCCATTAAAGGATGATGATGAAGAAGAAGAGGAGGAGGAGGAGGAAGCACAAATGGACGGAGTTGATAAAGTTATTTGTGTTGGAGAAGTCTGTCTTGACAAAAATAGTAATTTGATCGAACAACGTGGAAATTTTTGTCTCCATTACCTTAATTATTCGATTCACAAGTCATCAATTGTCAAGGACTCTCGTTATATTGTTATTATATTAATGTCTTAATATTTTGTGTACTTGTATATATTTATGTCTATGTTTCGTATGTGTAATGTAACATCATATATAATAAAATTAGATTTATGTTTCGCTTATTATACTTCATTATTAGCATTTAGTTCCATAGTATTAGTTTAAGGGGGAGTTATGTAGTTTAGTCTTAGTTTTTTCGTTGATGACAAAGAGGGAGAATTATAAAATAGGTTAGATAAGCTTAGATTAAGGGGGAGTTGTCGGAATAAGGGGGAGTCGGAGTGCAATCAAAGTTTGTCGGAGTAGATTTTATAAACATAGGTTGTCGTCATCAAAAAGGAGGAGATTGTTAGTTCCTGAGATGATGGTTTTGATGGCGACAACCTTAGAACTTGTTATAAAATATAAATACTAATATTCTTTTCAATATATATATATATATATATATATATATATATATATATATATATATGCAGGATATATATATATGCAGGTACTGAAAATGAAGACTGTACAGTATAATGATTCAAGAATGAGTATAGAGATTCAAGAATGACGAATTCAAGATTGAAGAAATCAAGACTGAAGACTCATGAGTATCAAGAGTTCAAGATATCAAGATATCAAGATAAGTAATAGAGTCTAAATTTATGTTAAAACTTCATAATATCACTTAAATCTTTGTTCAGATTTTATTTGTGGAATGGAATCCACCTTCCCGCTTTAACAGTGGGATGAAACCCACGACCTCTTTAGTGCGATGGAACCCAAAACCTTCTCTAATGGAATGGAATCCAAGGAATTTTCAAAATGACTTATTTTTATATTTTCTTTTAAAACTATCTTTTAAAAAGATATCTCTCTCTATTCAAATATTTTAGCCTTAATTCAAAAACTATTTTTAATCGTATTAATTTAAAAACCATTTCTTGTTTTAAAACTATCTCCTGGATTTATTGTTTTTGCTTTAATCTCAAAATATTTATATATTTAGTTTTTATTACTTTTATATTTCATAAGATCGCTTTCCAAAGGTTTTTAAAATCATAAAGTATATTCGAAATAGTTTACAAAATTCTAAGATAGTTTCAACAGACTTTAGAAAGAAAATTTCTTTTAAGATAAAAATCAATTTTCAAAATATACTGGGGGAGGTCGACATGCCCCTATCCCCATGTCCATATGATAGCGTAGACTTTTCAAAAGAAGTGTCTATTTGTCATAACCTTTCACAAATGAACATGACCGTTATTCTCTTATATATACCAGTAGTTTTCAATGAATTTTTACACAAGTTTTCTTTGTTTTCTCTCATCTTTCTCTTCCATTCTTATTTTCAAACATTCTTAACAAAACTCTGCTGAAATCTTAAGTGAATCAAACTTGATCGTCTCTAGTTTGATTCTTTGCCACTCTCTTTTAAAGATCTCAGTGTTATTCAGAGTTATAAGATCATTTGTAATCAAATAAGTGTATTGAGTCTCTCTCTATCAAGTGTGATTGGAAACGGTGTGATTGTGGCCCGCAAATCAATTGGGTGTGATTGTAGCCTGTAAATCAATTAGGTGATCTTGTAGCCAGGTTAAATCAAGAGAGTTTGCCACGGACTCGAAGATTGGTAGGTGTATATCGTGGCCTTGAAATCGAGGTTGTAATATCGACAATATATTTGAAAAGAAATCTGCACAAGAAATTATGTAGGACTGGATGTAGGATAACTCCGAACCAGTATAAAATTCCGGCATGTTCTTTCCTTTACTACTTTTATTTACTATTTGCATATGTGTCTGATTCTTTGATTGTTTTTGCGTTTGTGAATTGCATCTTTTGGATTTAATTCAAAATGATTTCAAAAAGATTCATAAAATGAATTAAACACTAGCCACCCCCCCTCTCTCTAGTGTTAATTCTTCCTTAAGATCCGTAATCCGCATTTCCTACATGTATTATGTCGACTTTTGAGGATCGAAAAGGTGAGTTGTTACAGGTAGATTCAGAGGAGTTGGATCCTTGGTGTACATTCGAAAATAGCGGACTGAGACATATAGTTTCTCAGTAGCAACTCGCTTGCGATATGGCGATAGTGGGATGAGACAAATAGTTCATCGGTAGTGAGTCGCATATGTTTTCGACGATAGCAAGTTGAGATATTTGGCCCAATCGTTTATTACATGGTTTTAGCTTGTGAGTTGGGAATTTAGGCTTAATCATGTGCGTAGGTTTTGGCAATGAAAAGATAGGAATTTGGACTCAGTTGCGTTGCGGTCGGTTTTCAACATGCGAGTTGGACTCTAGCCCAATTATGTGCATGTGATTATGTATAGGGTAGATTTTAGTAAGAACATATCATATGATGCCATTACAATATTGTATAGTGTTTAGCAGACTTGACGGGTGCTGGTGATTTGGGTTAAGATATGCTTTTCGAGCATATGATGAGTATCACTCACCAGATGTCTAGCCCCTTCTATTTCTTTTTACTTTTTGTTTAATCTGATAGGTAGGTATAGAGATTGGTGATGATTTCAAAGATATGGTGATATGATGGAGGCGTGCATTTATTTATTAACTATCTACTAGATATTTGATATATTTTTTCCAAACATTAATTATTATTTTTCTTAGCTTTGTTTATTTTGTAACTGACGGCTATTAGCTACAATTTTTTTATATTATCTAGGATTATGATATTTGTTAGTATTAAATTTATTCCTTCCGCTCTGAGTTTGAGACGGTGTAGATTTTTATAGATATCTCTCTAATTTTTTATATATTACTTCAAAATGATCCGCCAACCACAACATCTGCGATTTCAGTGTCATTTTTAGTGTGGGTCGGGACGTTATAGATGGTCGGTTGTTACATGTGGTATTTAGGTAGGCGACTCCTACTAAATTAGGGTATATTTATAATTTTCTATTATATATATGCCGCCCCTATGTATTTGACTCGTAGAAATAGCTATTGGATTATACCTTGCAGAAATAAACAACTATGGGTTAAATAAATGTTAAGATTAAAATAGTTTTTGGATGAAAAGTATTATTTATTTTACTCCCTAAAGAATTGCAAATAGAGTTTCTTTGTACCAATTAGCATTAGAGTAAATAGTGGCACTAATGACGATTAAGAAAAAGAGTAATGGATGCACTTGAAGCACTATTAGATTGCATGATCTAGTTGGGCATGTGTAAGTTATGTTGTTTTACCTACCCAAATTAAAGTATTTAAAAATAATTGAAATATTTTCCCTACATCGATAGAAATAATAGTTATTGATATTTTTGGAAAAAACATAGAAGTTGAGTTTTTTTTAAAGAATTAAAATAATAACCCCTTATTTTAAATTTTAAAGGTAAGGAAAATTCATTAAGAAGTAATTTACCATAAACATTTTAAAGCTTCTATTTTAGAAAAATAATAATTATGTAAGACACATTGTTGCCCTCGTATTTTGTTATGTGCTTTTCCTTTAACAGAGAAATTTTTAAAGTAAAATGACAAGTAAAAACTGTTAGTCCTTGAGAAAGATGGTTTTGATGACAAAACCTTAGGACTTATTATAAAATATAAATACTAACATTATAGTTTAGATATATATATGTATATATATATATATACACAGGATTTAACCATGCAGGTACCAAGAATGAAGACTGTACAATATAGAGATTCAAGATATCAAGATTGAAGACTCATGTGTATCAAGATTATCACACTACGCCATAGAAGGCCTTCTGCAACATTTTTGCAAGGTGTTGCCAGGTAAAATGTTGCGATAGCTATACAGTTTTGGTCCTACTGCAACGTTGAATTTTGGTGTTGCCTTAGCCATAAAAATTTGTTGCTCTAGCTAAACAAGTGTAATTGATGCAATATTTTTTATAATGTTGCTATAGCAGACCTTTGCATATCTTTCGCACCGATCCGTGCCAATCTACCAAGGCAAATCCTACGTTAGAGAACGTGACACCTCATCAATCCGAACACCACTCCTTGATCTTTTAGAGCCACGAAGAAAAAAGTCCCTGCAAATAACTTTTTATTTTCATTCTTCTCTGCCTTCTTACAAAGGTTCAAGCGAACATTCTTAATTTGGGGTTCAGCGATTTCGGTTCGATTAGGGCTTCGATTTGGGGGTTCAAGCATTGTTCAGCGATTTCGCTTCGATTTGGGGGTTCAAGCGTTGTTCACATCACTTTAGGGCTTCAATTTTGATTTTGAGGTATAACACTCTCTCCCATCACTTTAGGGTTTCGATTTAAACTACTTATGAATTCTTAATTCATCCTGAATTAACAATTCGACTTGTCTAGGTTTCCTCTTGTTGGACGCACACACAAATTTTATCTTTTTATGTTAAAATACTCATATTAATAATTGTAGTGATGGACAGCGAAAACATTTGGATATAACTTCCAAAGTTTAGTGAAGGATATATTAGCGGGATAAGAGCCTTTATACAAAACGGTTTTTCTAAATTGGCCGTAGGCGATGAAATGACGTGCCCATGCAAGAATTGTAAAAATAGCAAGTGGCATCGTCCAAATATAATTTATGATCATCTCATCTGTAATGGTCCATATCCATTGTATGTGAAATGGATTTGTGAGGTTTCTCACCCAAATTTTGGAAGGAGTGATGAAGATATAGACTGTGATGCTGGTGATTTTGGAGATAACCTAGGTGAAATGTTGCACCGTACTCGTGGAAATATGCAGAACTGTGAAGATGAGAATTCTGATGCACCAAATGTCGATGCTAAAATATTTTATCGCCTTGTCGAAGATGGAAAGCAGCCATTATATCCTGGCTGTTCAAAATTTTCGAGATTAAGTTTTATCATCAGGCCTTATTCTTTAAAATGTGTACATGGAATTACAGAGTTTGCAGTTGGGGATATACTAGAGTTGATGAGAGGAGCTTTTCCACAGGCCCACATACCTTTATCTTTTAGAGCCGCGAAGAAAATCATTAAAGATTTAGGTCTTGATTACAAAAAAATACACGCATGTCCAAATGATTGCATGCTCTATTGGGAAGAAAATGAAGATAAAGATGTCTGTAACTCTTGTGGTATTTCGAGGTGGGAAGAGGAAAAGAAAGGCACCCGTGACAATGATCCAGAGAAGTTGATTCACAAAGTCCCGGCAAAAGTAATGCGTTACTTTCCGCTAAAACCAAGCCTGCAAAGGCTGTTTATATGCAAGGAGTATTCACAACTTATGAGATGGCATTCTGTGGCCTAAAAAAGACGGAAAACTTAGACATCCAGCTGATAGCGGGACTTGGAAGGCGATGGATGCTATGCATCCTGATTTTTCATCAGAAAATAGAAATATCAGATTGGGTGTAGCCTCTGATGGATTCAATCTTTTCGTACAATGAGTACAACTTACAGTACATGGCCAATTGTATTTGTTAACTACAACCTTCCACCTTAGTTGTGCATGAAGCCCGAAAATATATTTCTTTCAACACTCATCTCCAGTCCAGAGTCTCCAAAGAATAAAATTGATGTATATATGCAGCCTCTAATCGAAGAGTTGAAAGAATTATGGGATCTAGGCATAGAAACTTATGATGCCTTTACTGATCAAAAATTCATGTTACATGCAAGTGTGCTGTGGACCATTAGCGATTTTCCAAGGTATGCAATGTTATCCGGTTGGAGCACAAAGGGTAAATTGAGTTGTCATGTATGCCATTATGAGACTTCTTCAATGTACTTGAAACATAGTAAAAAAAATGTGCTACGTGAATCATAGAAAATTTCTGGATCCGAAACACAAGTGGAGGTTTAATAAGAGGAGGTTCAATGGTGAAGTTGAAATAGGACATATTCCGAGAAATTTATCAGGAACAGACATTGAAAAACTGTTGCGTGACTTTGAAAATAATTTTGGGAAGAAAAAGGATTCCCCTTTCAAAAAGAAGTCAATATTTTTCAATTTACCGTATTGGAGCCACAATTTATTGCGACATAACCTTGATGTTATGCATATAGAGAAAAATATATGCGACAACATACTCGGTACTTTGCTAAATATTAGTGGCAAGTCAAAAGACCATTTGAATGCTCGTTTTGATTTACAGGAAATGGGCATCAGGAAGGTCCTGCATCCCATTTTATCAAATGACGGCGAACACTTTGAGATTAGGGCTGCCATATTTGACATGACGAATAAAGAAAAAGAAATATTTTTCTCAGTACTGAAGAATTTTAAATTGCCATACGGTTGTGCAGCCAATATCAGTCGGTATGTTCACACGAAGGGAAGGAAAATCTCAGGGTACAAGACCCATGATGCTCATTTTGTACTTCACTACTTGTTGCAATTTGCTGTGAAAAAAACACTGAAGCCTGAGGTTGCATTGCCTATGATAAGATTTGGTGCATTCTTAAGCGGTCTTTGGGGCAAAGTAATTGATTTGGAAGATGTGAAGAGGCAACAACAAGAAATTGTCGAAATTCTTTACCAATTTGAGATGATATTTCCACCGGCTTTCTTTGACATAATGGTTCACTTGACGGTTCACTTGTGCAAGGAAGTTGAATACGGTGGACCTGTGCATGTTCGATGTATGTTTCCGATTGAGTGTTATCAAGCTAAACTCAAATCTTATGTGTGCAACAGATCTAAACCGGAGGGTTCCATCGCCGAAGGATACTTGGCAGAGGAATGCTTGACATTCTGCTCAAGATTCTTAAGCGGTGGTGATGCAGTACCTAAATTTGAAATTTGTCCACAAAATATGGAATATGCTATTGGTACAAGAAGAAATAAAGTCGAAAAAGCTATTCATCTAAAAGAATCTGAGTTGATGGCATGTCATCGATACATTCTATTTAATTGTGGTAACGAAGAAATAGATAATTTAAAAGAGTAAGTTATTATGTTCTAATTTTATTCTAGAAAGTACTAAAGGATTAGAATATTTCTTTATTGATATTAATACCATCATAATTATTATAGGGAACATCGAGCTTTAATTGATGGTCATGCAATATCGAGAAGATATAAAAGAGAGAGAGCACATACTGAAGAATTCTGGAAATGGCTGAAGGATGAGGTTGGGAAAAAAGAGGACATTTCGAAATAGCTAGAAGTGCTTGCAATGGGCCCTAATCGGACATCTAGGAAATTTAGTGGATATGTTATTAATGGATACAGATTCCATACAAAATATAGAGATGTTAAGTGTAAAACACAGAATAGTGGTGTATTCTTGACTGCCTTGACCACTAGCTTTGCAAGTTCAAAAGATCAAAATCCATTGGTTTGTAATGTTAGTTACTACGGAGCAATTGAAGGAATACTAGAAATTGATTATTGGGGAGAAATTTCAGTGGTTTTATTTAAGTGTTGCTGGTACCAAGAAGAGAAAGATTTGTATGGGATGACTCAAGTTAATTTTAATAGATTGTGCCAGAAATCTGATCCGTATGTTATGGCTTCACAAGTACAACAAGTATTTTATGTACAAGATCCAACTGATACGGCACTTTATAATGTTGTCAAGAAATTGCCGAGGGACTGGTGTGAAGTTGAAAATGAAAATGGAAATGAAGATGATCCAGTTTTAAATGATATTCAATGTGGTAATGGAATAGGAAATCAAGTTAGTGATGTTAGGTGGTATAGAGATGACGTCCCGGCAACACAAATCCTCATTCCGCCTAGCATAGAGAAAACTTTCTCTAGATTTCTATGTAGCAATATCAAGTGACTTCTATTTATGTATTGGTTCTTAATTAAGGGACGACTTCTGTATCTGTTGATTTTCATAATTAATTTGCTACTTTTTAATTACTTGACTGCTTGTAAGTTATTCTGATTTTATATGTTCCCTTGTTGTTTCTAGTGCTTTATATACCTGCATACACATATGTACTTAATATGCCTGCCCATTTTATTATTTCATATCTTGCTTCCAATTTAAACTCACCATTCTGTATCCATTTTGTATAGGATGGGGGAACTCATGCAGCTCACATTTCATCACAAGGGTGCATTTCAGAAGGCACAATATGTTGGTGGAACCGTGGTAAAGAGGGTTGATCCTGACTACTTCTCGTACACAGTGCTCATGGAGTTTGTGAAGGATGACCTTCAGTACACCGAAATAGGAGGAATTTATATGAGAAATGGTGAGAAGGGTGGGTGGAAGTTAGTGACGAATGATGCGAACCTCTCCGAATTAGTCAAAGGAGTTAACAGTGGTGGCAACTTGGATTTTTATATCGACAACGTTGTCGATACTGCAATTGAGCCACTGAAGCAAATTCAGCCGCATGTAATCATGCGGCCAAGGCAGAATCTGGTTACAGGTATATATAAATGGATAGTTAATATCATTTACAGATCGTGATATTTTGATATAGCAAAAAAAATTGTGATATTTTGATTATAACATTTAAAGATTATGATTATAATATCATTGTATTGTTGCAGCTACAAAACCAGTGAAACGACAGTACGTGACGGCTCATCAACTAGAACAGAACCAAAAAAACAAGAAGTTAGCTGAAGTCAACAGTCCTCGGAAGTCAGCATGGCTGAATAGCAATGCAACTGTGAATCTAAAGTTAGGTGAGGTGAACAGTCCTCGGCAGTCGACATGGCTGAATAATCCAGAACCCAACGATGCAACCGTGAATCTAAAGTTAGATGAGGTGAAAAGTACTCGGTAGTCGGCACGGTTGAATATTTCAGAACCCAGCAATGCAACCGAGAATCTAAAGTTAGCTAAGGTGAGGAGTCCTTGGAAGTCGACACAGCTGAATAATCCAGAACCCAACAATGCAACCGTGAATCTAAAGTTAGCCGATTAGGTAAATCCTCAGAAGATGACACAGAAAAAAAACCAAAAATCAGCAATTCAACAGTGAATCTGAACTCATCAAGTAATTAAGAGGAAGTTGGAATCACGTTTACCAACATCGGAAGAAGAAGATATGGATGAAAATGGCATGCAGGTTTGAAGAATTCTTATTATGATGATCTTATTGTAATTTGAATATTTTGTACCACTCTTGCCGCATACTTATTATGATGTTCCTGTTTATTATATACTTGCAGGATGTTCTTCTACCACCTCCACCACCTCCAAATTAGTATTCTACACCTCCACTATCTCTAAAAGATTATGAAGTACAGAGAGCTGCTAAGTTGATGATGAACCTAAAAGATTGTGAAGTACATAAAGCTGTTAATGTGATGAGGAACAACGAAGTTCTTGCTTCTCTAGGTGTGCCTGCAATTTCAGCTGAACCGAGAAATGCAAACCAAAAAAAAGATAAGGTAAAGAAAAGATGCAAGAGGATGTGGATAGTGATCAGGAATATAATCCGGACCATGAGGAGCATAGTGAAGATGATACTTCACAAAGTCCAAGAAAGGTGTGTGATAGCTACATATCTTATTTTTTCTGCTTATGAAGATAATAACTATAAAATCCAATCTTATTTCCTACTTATATATACAATTTAGAGAACTAAAAAAGTTGAGAAGCCCAAGCCTGTTAGTGGACCACAAACTCGTTCAGCTAGTGGTATCGCAAAGGAAAAGTAAAAGTTGAGAAGCATAAGCCCAAGCCCAAGCCCAAGCCCAAGCCTGGTAGTAAGTTCAACTGAGAAGGATGTTGAAGGAAAAGGAACAATGGCTGATTATTTGGCTCTACGGGAAAGACAAAAGAAAAATGTTGCAAAAGCTAGTGCAAATGGTATGGCAAATAAGTATGTTGTGGAGAATGTCTTGCCAGACATTGAAAATGAAGAAGTTAAAGCATGTACTGAATTGATGTGATAATAATATTTAATATTACAGTAGGATTAATATTTAAGTACCGAATTTACATTATGATTTATGTTATTATTTGACGGGACTTTTCATTTTAATTAAAGGTGAAGTTCCTAAAAGACTCAGAGGTCACACAAAGATGTTTAACGTTCATACAAGGGCGAATGACAAAAGAGTTGTAATTATGATGAACTAGTGGTTCCAACCTATTTCAGATGATGAAAAAGTAATATATGAACTGAGCAACATTTTAGGAACAATGAAAAGGTTTGTGCCACTTACGTATAAATCTTGGTCGGATGTTCCTGAAAAGTTGAAGAAATCTCCATGGAATTATGTTAAGGTAATCTATTATTAACTATAATGTTGCTGAATTTTACTTTAATAAGTAATATTGATCTATTAACTATGATGCAGCTGAATTTTGATTTATTTATTCTTTTTTATCTTTGATTTATATTTAAGCAACGGTATATTATTCTGGATGAATGTGAAAACTGGGTGTTGAAGTCTATTCGTGACTGTTGGAGGGGGTACAAGAGTCGCATAAAACAGCTCATTATAAAGCTTATAAGACCGATGAGGAGAGGCTAGATAACAAGCCGGACAACATCCCAGTGGAGGATTTTAAAGTGCTCTTGAGGTATTGGACAGATGATGAGATTCAGGTATACGTACATATTATTTATTTCGCAAGATAAATGAGTACTTTTTTTGGTGAGATAAACGAGTACTTTGTTTTTTGTGTATTTTTTAGCAAAAAGCCCTGAAAAATTCTGATAGTCGTAAGTCGTATCAAGACATACACACCGCCGGTCCAAAGTCATTCGCCCAGCTTTGTCATAAGATGGTATGTGATACTTTACATTTTTGACTGAAGAGAGTGTATGCTAAACTATCTATTGAACTTGTATCAGGAGACACCATCCGATGCAGCACTTTTTCTTAAAATTCGTAAGAGAAAAGATGGACGTGAGTACGTGTCTAATCCTCAAGTAATGAATTACAAACTTGTAAATAATAATTCTGTTTTGTAATAATTTTGTTCTGTTTTGCACATGCTGCACATTGTTCATGTATGCTCATGTCCTTGAAACTGTCCTTGAAATACTTGTTGAACTTGAGTTTCGCAAACGTACTAATGGCATAGATGTTTTCTTTGGAAATTGTAATTGAGTATATTGTGAGATTAGGAATTGATCCCTCAGCCATTTTTTCCCTTTTCTAGTCGAATGAAGAGGACTTGCTTTTGCGTTTGGCTAGAAATGACACAAAAGCTGGAAACGAAGAAATGAATTTGGTTAAAGGGATTACTGACTTGGTTTATATAAAAATATATGTCTATAGTAATACACATATGTGCATAAATAAAATAAATGGCCGTTTGAAGCCTCAGAATCCAGATGACGAAGCCGTAGCTGGCTGTCGACGGAATTGTTTTTAAGTTTTTACTAGTATATATGTTACAAATTGTTTTCTAATTACATGCACATAAACAAATTGTTTTCCAAAATGTGGCTTTCTCTGCATTTGCTGTACACAATCATATGTAAGCATTTGCTGCACTCTCTGCATTTACTGTAGGGTAATTTTGATGTGGCTTTATTTTATAGGACTTAGTTCAAAAGGCAATGGCCGGTGGAGAAGGAGGAAATACTGTTGAAACAGTAATTTCGAATGGAAAATCACAAGGTCGTCCTTTGCTTATAGGGAGGCGTGCAAAGTGTGCAAAACAATCAACCGAGGCTCTAACAAATGCTTACGTACATGATTTAAGGCAAAGTCTTGTCGAAGAAACGGAAGCACAGCTAGAATCCAAGGTAAATCAGAAGGTACAAGAGAATTTGGCTAGGGTGCTTAAGAAATTAGGTGATGCCAACCCGGAGATGAATATCAATGTAGAGGATCTAACGTCCACAATCATGTCCAATGAGACTGATAATCTGACTGGAGGCACAAGCTCTTAAGTCTCATTTATGAATTGTTATGTGTACCGAATATTTTGGGGTAGCTTTGTAGTATTTTGGGGTAACTGGATATTTTGGGGTAACTGACATGAATTGTGATGTGTATTGTTGTATGAATTGTTATATGTACTGTGTATTATGCTGTGTATTATGCAAGTGTTTTATGTGATATTGTACTGTGTATTATGCAAGTGTTCTATGTGATATTGTACTGTTCTATGTGCTCTTAGTGTCTCTTCAGTATAGTGTTGTAGTAGCTTCAGTATAGTGTTGCAGTAGCTTCAAAATAGTGTTGCAGTAGCTTCATAATAGTGTTGCCACCGGGTTATAAATGTTGCTTAAAATAATGTTGCAATAGTCATTCAAGGTGTTGCCATAGGGATGGACCCAGTTGGGTCGTGGGCCCCACATTATGGGCCCCACAACTTCAGAAAGTTAATATCTATAGCAACATTTTTGGAGTGTTGCTACAGATACCTATGGGTGTTGCAATAGACCCAAATAGGGTTCTATTGCAACAATATTACTTATGTTGCCTTAGATAGTCAAAATGTCGCCTTTGAGGTCTAAGGCAACGACAAAAATTGCATCACCCTAAAAGTGTTGCCATGGACCTATGGCAACATTTTTCGGACCTGAGCCAACATTTTTTTTGTGTTGCAGAAGGCCATTTATGGCGTAGTGTCAAGAGTTCAAGATTGTAATTTAGTTAGAAATTTTGTTAAAACTCCTAGAAAAACACTGGCATCTTAAAATCCAATTTATTCGTGGAATGTAATCCACTTCGAGCCTGTTAAAGGGATGGAACCCTAAGTAGGATGAAACCTACGAAAAATGTAGTGAAACATTGTTTTGTACCCACTAACTTTTATTCAAAATGTTTTTACAAAATTATATCTTGTTTTCAAAATGATTTCAAAACCTTCCTTTTAAAAGAATCAAAAACATCTATCCTGGTTTTAAAATACTTTTAGCCTCAAAATAATCTTTATCTTCAAATTCTTATCCTTGGTTTAAACTATTTTTACAAAATAAAAATAATATATTTAACTTTTAATATTTATTCTTAGATTTAAATATAAAATTAAAGTAAAATTTTATATATATCTCAAAATATTATTCTCTGTATTTATTTATGTATTTTAACTATAGTTAAGTATATTTATAAAGTTTAAAAATAGTTTTAATACAATATACAAGTTATATTCAAAGAAAAAAATTACCAAAATTTCCTTTGGCATGTCGACAACCTCAAGTACCCATTGTCGACAAGGTGGTAGTTGAATTCAAAATTTTGAATTTGAAAAGAAGTGTCTATTCGTCATATCCTTTCACGAATGGACATGGTTGTTACTCTACTATAAACAGAGGCAGTTTTAAACGAATTTTCATTCATATTTTCTCTGATTTCACTCCTCTTCTTCTTCCACATTTCTTTATATATATTTTTACCATTAATTTGCCAAAATCACCATTGAATCTAACTAGATCATCTCTGGTTTGATTCTCTATCACTATCTCAACACGATCTCAGTGCTATTCAGAGTTATAGGCTTCTTTGTAATAAACTAAGCAAGAAAAGGTGTGATTATAGCCTGTGAAATCAATCAAGTGAGAAAAGGTGTGATTGTAGCCTAGGAAATGAATTGGGTGAACTTGTTTCCCGTAAAATCAAGTATCTCTACCCAGAGGATTGTGAATCTGGAGCGGTGTACCTCGTGGCCTTGAAATCGATGGTGTAATTGTACAATTGCTTTTGAAAGGAAATCCTTACTTGTATGTGGGACTAGATGTAGGGTAACTTCGAACCAGTATAAAATCCGATGTGTTCTTTCCTTCATTGCTTTTACTTTATTTTTGCATCTGTGTTTGATTCTATGATTATATCTGTGTCTAAATATTGCATATTTTTGTGTTCAAATTAACATAAACTCAAAAAAAATTAGTAATTCCTTAAAACATTATTCACCCCCCCCCCCCCCTCTAGTGTTTATTTTAGCCTTAAGATCCGTAATCCGCATTTCTCATAAGAACATATCTTTTTGAATGTTTTTTATTTTATAAATGTTTTAGTCGTATCTAAAACAAATACTAAAACATTACATTTTCTTTCCAGTTTTGTGAAAATTCCTTATATATAAAAGTAAAATTTAAAAGATATGTTTCACATGCCTACTTTTCTAAGTTAAATTGAACCATTTTGGAAAAAACTTAAATTGAATAAAAAGGGATATAAAATTATTATTCTAAATTTATGTAATTTTTCTATTTTAATATGTATGTATTTTTAAATGAAAATTGAAGGGTTTGTGATATAAACATTTGAAACTATGCATTAACAAATGATTAAAATTTTAGAAACTATTTCTTGATTCAATATGAAAATAGTTATTAACCAAAACCTAATTTTAAAAATATATTTCATATATATACATAATGCATTATTTAAAGATGGTGAAATTTAGCTAATTATAAAACAAAATGATACACTTATATGTATGATATAATGGTTATGAATTATATGACATAATATTTCAGAAAATGATAAAAAGTTATTTAAGATCTAATTATGTTTTTAGTAATTAATATTCAGTTTGTAAAGCTATAACGAATTGAGTTTTAGAAGTTAAATACTTCTAAGAATGGATATACATTTAAGAAATATTGAAAAAAAATTAGCTTTGGAAACTGAAATTATAATAATTGTTTATTGAGGACTTACGAATAGATATGAAATGATTAAATGAAAATAAATTTAGTTTATGATTTTCTATGAAGTGATTTGATGTAAAATATCTAAAGTAAAACTTTTTGAAATTCTATTTAAGTTTTAAAGAATTTAATTTGGAAATAGGGTTAAGATTTTATTAAACATTTATTAAAATTAGCAAAGAACCTTACAGTTTGCTAGTTTGGTAGAAAAAAGAAAGTTAAAAATCAAAGGGTTTTGATTTAAAAATTAAAATGAAAATGTCATTTTGATTTCAACATAAACTACAAAAATTGGAGTGGAGTTGGAAAAGAATTACATAGTTTATTAAGTTTGAATTAGTTATGGTGAACTAGCTAGAGTTGTCAATATATCAGTGTGTTAAGGAATGCTAGTATTGGATGCTATAGATTTTTGAAGTGTTATAAGATGTAGATGAAGAGAAAATTAGTATAGAAATTTGGTGGTCTTTTCAATCAACGTTCGAGTTGGAAAGGTAGAGTACCAAATTGAATTTTTTCAAATAATAAGGGGTATATACCATTTCATGTCATCTTTCAACAATATGGTTTAAGTTATTAGAGCTTCGCATAAGATGGCTTCGGAGATGAAATTTAGCTAAAACTTATTAAATTTAAAGAATGAAAAGAGCGAGCCAAAATATTTTGTCGTGGAGTCAAAGAGAAGAGACATCAAATTAAATAATAGTATGCTAATATGAAGGGTTGGGATACATCCATATAATACATTGTGAAACAGGAGAGTGCAGTTGAGTGCGCAGTTTCCCTAAAAGGTTGAATAATATAAGATGGTTGCATGAGACGGTCGATGATATAGGACAACTATACTTGCTTATAGAGAGTTTCATTATACAGGAGTATCGATTAGTGTCATGACACATGTGTTTATTTTGGTTTATGGTACACCCGCTTATTGGTTGTTATTTCATAGTAGATGTTGTTGGGATATTGTTGTGCTATGTTATACCTACGAATATTTCCCTTGAGTTATGATTATGTTATAGAGCCCAAAAAGAGAAAACCGCTTCTGTATGGGTCATGGTTTAACATTTAGTGTTTACAAGAAGCGTGTGATCTTGATATCATGTATGAGTAGTTGAATGTGAATGATAGTCGTCGTCATGTTATCTATTTTATGATATCGATCCATTCTCCGATGTTCCCATATGAAGTTTATGGAGTTTAAGGAGCAATGCTATTTGGTGGCTAAGAGTTCTAGTCTTAAGTTAATAGGACGAGATATTGTACGATATTGGGTTGCATCATTTATTATGCTCTAGAAGTGAGTGAATAAGGGCTCTATGTTAAAGAAATTACCATTAATAAATTATATGTAAAGTGTTTTTGGAGCATAGTAGTGTATATAAAGGTACTCTAGTTGTATGTTGGTTTACGTAACGTTACAAGCATTTAGAGTTGGTGTTGTTTTTTAAGTATCAAGTATGGTATGATTTCAAGACATGAAGTAAATATCTTGATTTGCACGTACTAAGGTACAAAGGCAATTGTTTAAGGAATGCGAGATTTGGTGATTTGAAAGAAAACTGATGAACATGTGAGCTTGGTTATTTTTAATAATCATTTGGACTGAAAGAACTATCTTACTAAGCTAATTTTTCAAAATAGTTTGTGCATAACTTATTTTTAGTTCCCGATGTACATGAAAAATAAGTGAAGCATACACGGCTTCGTATATGAGTTTGTCATAGCAAATACTAGGTTGAATTTAAGATAATATACCTTGGATTCTTTTTCCTATTTAGAACTTATTAGGTTCATCGTTTGTTAAGTTTAGTTTTTTTCATTTAGTTGCTTAATCGAAGTAATATTGTATTCAACGAAATTTAGGTATCACTCATTTATGATGTATGTAAATTAAATGGTGATAGAATTAAGGGTTTAGTTAAGAATCGTAAATGTTAGTCCATTTAAAGGGGAGACATCGTCCATTATTGTGTTGTCATCCATATGGACATAAAGAAGGAGCTTAGCGGGGTATGCCAAAGGATGCAGAGTTGGTTAGTATTTTCAATTATTAAAGAAAGACAAGCAATCTTGTGATGACCCAGATTTTTAACGTGGGTTAATTTGGTAATTAACCGGTTTAAATTATCGGTGTATTAATTTTATAAGTTATCAAACCCATTTATTTACGTTTCCATTATAACATTTAATCTGACAATCTCAAGAATATTTATAAAACTCTACCCTATTAACACCCAATGTAAATATATATATATATAGAAGAATATAAATTAAGTAATTAAGCCTTGGCTAAGAATAAAAAAATAAAAATAAAATATATTTTTAAATAGGAATAAAAGTTTATAAGTAACTTATATGGTTGTACCAAACATAAGGTAAAAACATATAAAATAACTATGGTAAAATATATATAAATATTTGCATGTAAGGCAATAAGACAAAATATGATATGTATACATATGTATAGGATATGTAAATACATGTGACTTGATATGTATGTAAACATTCTATGAGACATTAGCATGACAAGAATTAAATGCAAGCATACAAAAATTTCAACTCAAGCACACAAAATGTCAAATCCACCTCCAATGAATCACAGCAGCACATATTATATCAAATAATTGAAAGCAAATGAAAAAAAAAAGAGAAATGTGAAAAGCCTGGAAACAAAACTCAGCCTAGCTTCTACCACACACCTCCACCCTATATATATATATATGTGTGTGTGTGTGTGTGTGTGTGTGTGTGTGTGTGTGTGTGTGTGTGTACAAATACATGCCACTACCTGGTAAATACATCCTCACTAACAAAAGAAACAAATCTGTAAAGAAAACAAACCACAAGAAAAAAACAAAAAAAAAGAAGCAAATTTGGAAAACCAGAAACAATGGAATCTGATTCAAGAAGCTAGTAGAAAAATCAAACTCAAAACAAACATCACAAGACAAGTTTCAACCTGTAATCGAAGCCCAGATCATCTTAGTTTTCAAGCAATTAAGTTTCAAATTTCAAAAGCCTATGATGCTAGCAACTTTTAAAACCTAGGAATTTGTTCTCTGTTCAACATCATAACAGGTGAGTAACTTTTAAAACTTGATTAAATTTGGTTGCATGATAGTGTCTTGAAATGAATAAGTATTGCATGTATATATAAGTGAAATCTGATGTGATTATTGATAGTGTGCATGCTGTGTATATGCACTCTGTTCATGTTTTGTTCCCAGCCTTAAAATTTTATTTAAAATATCTTACCACTTAATCTAGTTTCTGATAGGATTTGATTTACAAACAAATATTGTTCGATTTAACATAGATTAAGGTTTAAAATTTTAATCAAGTCAAAATAAAGCTTGAGTATCTCTGTAAACTAAAAACAACTGTGCATGTCAATATAAGTGAAAATTCAAACTGTGTAATTTATGAATTCAGGATTATAAACTGAATACATAAACAAAAAACATGATTTTTAACACAAGAATCATAATTTTAGTTTAGGATCAAGGGTGCAGTTCTGGGTTGAACAAAATAGGAGGAATTGGGATTTTCTGGTGATCCAAGGGTTTGGAGGCGTCGGGGTTCTTCCTAATGATGGAGGAGTGATCGTAGTTGATAGGAAATATAGCTGATGGTGATGCAATTCATCGAGGAAGTTGCAGCAGTGGATTCTTTTCTGGAACCCTAGTTTAACAAGGTTAGCTAGTTCGATCAACCACGTTCTATACAATTGATCGAGTGCTACTAGATTTTGGGTGACGATAGCTTGGTCGTTGACAAAGCCATGGCCGAAGTAGCAGATTTTTTGGTGGCCGGAGTTTTGTGGTCGAGGCATTGCCAAGTTTGGGTGCAGTGGCTTCTGTTTGTTCCAGGTTTGAGATGAAGACCTCGAATTCGATTTCAAGTCTAGATGCACGATCTGATGATCGTGGAGTGGTGTTTGGGTGGTTGGTGATGTGAGAAGATCATCGGCAATGATCTGAGATGGTCGAAGGCACTGTGCACATGCACGGTGCACTTCTTTGATCTGTGGTGTTTGGTCTGAGCAAGGGTGTTGTGGTCTCGTTTTAATTGATGATTGACTCGAAGTGAAATGGTTTTGGACTCGAAGCAATATAGGGTTGTCTCGGGTTAAAATTTGGTTACAGGTTTTAAAGGGAAAACCTGTTCTGTTTTTTTTATTTTTAGAATAAAATTTAAACTAAAGTTTAAATGAAAAGCAAAGTTTTAAAACAAGTTTTAAATCTAAGTTTTAAATCTGGTACAAGTTAGTTTGGATATCAGTTTAAAATAATTTAAGTTTTTAAATTTAAAATTGTTTTAACTACTTTAAAATAGTTAAAAGGTTTGAATTTTAAGATGAAGATTTAAATGTAAGTATGTTATAAAATCTGAAGTTTAATTTGGAATCAAAGTTTAATCTGCATTCCATTTTTGAAATAAAAGAAAGTTTTTAAATTTGAATTGTTTTAAAGAACTTGAATGTTAAAGTGTATTTTAAAATATGTCAGGTGAGTGGTTTGAGAATGTTACGGGTAAGACTCGGGGGAAACATGTGGGAAGGCTCGGGTTAGGTTTAGTTCGAGCCAGTTTTTAAATTTAAAACCAGAACCATGATTACATAATAAAAGTAATTAAAGAAAATTACTTAATATCATTAAATAAGAAGAGTAATTGATGGGGGATTACTAAATGTGATTTATTTAAATGATAATTACTTAAGAAATGTAATTAAAGAATTGTTAGTAGTTAATAAAGGTCATTAACTTGAGATTATTTAACAGTTAATTAATGTGATTAATTTAATAATTAATTGTATTAATTAATTAGAGAAAATCATTTATGGAATTGTTTAAATTATAATTACTTAATAGAAGTAATTAAAGGATCAATTACTTTATGTAATTAATTAATATGATTAATTTAAGTTAACTAATTGGTTTAATTAATTTAAATAATCACTTGATGATGAGATTGAGTATAATTTCTTAATGAGGTTTATAAAGTGTAATTACTTAGTGAAGTAATTAGTAATGGTAATTACAGGGTGTAATAAATTGAAGATTGAAAGTAGTTTTGGGTTAATTACCTAGTGTAATTAATATGAGGAATAATTACTTAGTGTAAGTAATTTAAGAATTGACTAATAAAAGTTATGGCAAGTTAATTAAGTGATGTAATTAATTAAGAATAATTAATTACAGAATGAGATTAATCAAGGGAAATTAATAAATATAATTAATTAAAGATTAAGTATAATTACTTAAGGCAATTAATAAGGCGTAATTCCTTAGTGAAGTAATGAGTGGATAATTACTGGATGTAATTAATTAAAAGGAAATTACTTGATGAGAAGTAATTGAAGGATAATTACTTGGTGGAAGGAATTAAGTGATAATTATTCAGTATAATTAAAGGATTAATTAATATAATAAATCAAGGAGTGGGTTTAATTGATCGAGTAATTTAGGAAAGTTAATTTCTAATTGTGATTAATCAAGGTTGATTAATGAATGTAATTAAGTTAAAGGTTAATTATTAAATGAAATTTAAAAATAATTAACCAATGAAAGTAATTAAAGGATCATTAATTAATGCAATTAATGGAAGTGATAAATCTTGCTTATTGATGATTGAATGATGATTATTGCTTTGAATTGGTTGATATCTCGAATATGAATTGCTTTGTGATATGATATGTTGGATGGATGGTGATAAGGTGATTATCTATAAATTATGAATTGTTGTGTAAAAGTGTTATCCGGTAATTAAATTTGAATTGTATTTAATTAGATAACTTGGGTTTAGATGACATTGGATTCGAAGAGATCGGAGTCGGGTATTAGTAAACACCCGAAACCACTTCGATTCATTATAGATTGATATGTGAAATCAATAAGCTGGAATGAAATGATTTAAGTGAATCAATAATCTAAGTTTTAGTACCTAGAAATTGATGAGTGGAATAAGTATTGTCTATAACAATTTGTGAACTTGTAATTGATACAAGTTACCCGGGTTATATATATATAAGTTGTATGTTTTTGTCATTCATGTTAGATGGGTTTACTCACGCTAGTTTCCAGCCTGACCCGAGTGTTACATTGATGTAATGCTCGGGTCAGACCGAGTATTACAGATTTTCAGGTAAGGACGTTCGGGAGGCGAGCTGGATGGAAGAAATGTACGGAGCGTATCTGTTGTGATATACTCTTATATATTTGGGACAAGTTATTCATACCTGTCCAATGTGTTATGTAAATGTTGTAACTCTGATGTATTAAAACGTAAATTTACTAATTCAGTTGCTTTGTATAAAGAACATTATTTGATATTATATTTTATCCGATGCGAATGTGAAATTCTATGTTTTGTTTTCTGTTTCTTCTTCTTTCTCTTTTCTTCTTTTCCTAACTATCTAGAATTTTCTGGATCGAAATTTCTAGGTCGTTTGATTTGGTATCAAAGCTGAAGGTTAAGCGAGAACCTTGGCTCTGGTGGGCGTACTCATTAAGGATAGGGTCAATGGTTCCCTATGATGAGTTGAGTGTACATATATATGAGAGCGTACTTGTTATTTTCTTATATGAACATTTTAAATGATTTTATATAAGCTTATGTTTTAATATATAAAGCAATAATTTTTCTAATATTAAGGTAATTGGTTGTTAAATTATTGGAATTAAATTAAGTGGTAATAGAAATACAACCAAATTGAAATTAAATAAAGATAAGTTTGAAAGGGATTCAAACTGAAATTAAAATCTTGAATTTAGGGAAGGATTTTAATATAAGATAATAATGAATTGGTTTCCAGATATGATAATATTGGTTATTATCATAAATGATTGTTTTGTTTAATAATAAACTGTGTATTAATGAGTAAACAAAATGAAATGTTTTAGGGAAGTAAAACATTTAGGCAAGTATCACTTATAAATTGAAATTGAAGATGATCTGAATTGTGAAGATTTAAATCTAGGTCCAGAAATTTGAAAATTATTTCAAAGTGATAAAGAAATAATAAATAATGTTCCTGTTTCAAACAAGAGTTGTTTGAAAATTTAAAGGGATTTTTTTTGAATTAGAAACCAAAGGTGGTTTAAAAAAAAGTGTAACTTGGTGTGTAAAGTAAATTAATATGTATAAATGAGGGATATACATAATATCAAAGATGATTTGGGATAAACTCTAAATGTTGGGTTGTAAATTTTTATTTTGAATGAGATGTCAAAACCCAAAGTGATATACGTTTTGAACTTATAAGTGGGATTAAGTAAATTGAATTAAAATTTGAGTAAGGTTGGCTGGATTAAGTAAATTGAATTTAATTTTGGGAAAGTTAAATAATTCAACAAGCAACCTGAATTGGAAATTTCAAGGTGAAATTGGAATTTAACTTGGAAAGTTAAATGGTTAATTTGAATTGGGAGTTTGTGTGATCTCAAAATAGGTTTGAGATCGGAAAATTGGAAATGGATGGATATTTTTAAAAAAATGAATGATACCATCCCATTATTATTGATAATTTTTAAGCTGAAATTGGATTTGTTTAAATGAATGAAGAAATGGGGTGTGGTAATATATCCATTATTAAGATAAAATGGAATCATTTTGGACTTAAGATTTGAGTGTTTAAGATAAAACTTCAAAGGTTTGGTTTCAAAATTGAAATTTGGAGATAAATAGAATTTCAAAGATTTAGTTGTTTAAAAAGGGTTTGAATTATTATTTGAACTTTGAAATAGGTTAAAAAATGAAATTTGGACTCAAAGTTTAATTGTTTAAAGATTTAGATTGTTGGTTTAAAAATAAGGGTGAATTTGGTTTAAGGGATTAAATCAATATTTAAAAATTTAACTCGAACTTATATAATTCAAGATGGTTTAAAATTGAGATTTAAATTGAATTAGTTCAAACTGGATTTGATTTGAATTAATAGGAATTGTGATTTGAGATGGATAAGTTTAAAATTAAAATAGGAAATTTGAATTAGTTTAAATTTGAAAGGAAATCGAAGTTAAATAGTTTCAAATTCAAATGGAATTTGATTTAAATTTGGAAAGAAATTGAGGTTAACTCAACTTGAATTGGGAATAAATCAAGTTCAAGGGAAATTGAAATTATTCAAATTAGAATTGAATCAATTTAAATGGAAGTGGAAATTTAAATCAAATTGATGGGAAATTGAATAGTTTGGCTCTGGACTATTTCAAATAAATCATTTTGATATAAACTGTTTTAAATCTACTTTCCCAACTATTTACTATACAACTTTTCTCTTTAAATTCCAAGACTATCTTATATTTATTTAACAACTATTTTTGGAACTGTTTAACTATTTTACAACTATTTTATAAACTAATTACTATTTTTCCAACTACTTTATAACTAATTACTATTTTACTACTATTTTGCAATTATTTTACTATTTTTCAACTATTTACAATTACTTAACTATTTTACAGCTATTTTACAAACTAATAATTATTTTTCAACTATTTATCTATTTGTTTTCTAAATATAAGCTGGTCAGAGTACAATTGTTTATAATTAAATACCCAATTGAGATAAGAATTGAGGCTATAATCCAAAGGGGATTGAAGCAACTATGAATAAGTGATTAGAAATCAAAAGTAAATGTGAACAGGAAAGGAAATTGATTTGGTTAATAATCAATGGAGATAAATACGTAGGATGTACGTATATTATTCTATTCGCATAGCGATTTGATCTAGATTCGAGCACAGAATTTCGAGATAGTTATATCGATCTGAGTTGGGAACCTTTGGATTTGGAAAGGCTTTTGATTTTTGGGTAAATTCAATATTGGAATTTGGAAATCCTAGTTTGAGAATTATTGATTTTGGGATAATCGATTTTGTGTAAAGGAGCTTTGTATGAGATCATACTAGGTGTATGATTTGGAAGATACTATGTGTATAGTATAAAGTGTTTTGAAAATGGCTCAGGAGAAAAAGGCGCTCCCTTGAAATGAACTTCTCAGGAGTACCAAAAGTTGGTACTGCCTTGAGCCTCAAAGGGGGAGGTTCTAAAGTTGATCCTGTGAGGAGTCTGGACAAAACTAGTTCCTGAGGATTTTGTGTAGTGTGTAGCGGAAGTCGAGGGCGCTGATGCCTACAGAGGCATTTGGGTTATGTTGTGACGAGAGTATAACTCGATGTCACTACGATCTACTGCAGACCATAGCGAAAGTCGTGTGTGCTACTGAGAGCCAACAGTCTGCGTTTGATTTTATATCGGTAGACTGCGACCTATGGTAACATAGCGAAAGTCGTGTGTGCCGCTGAGAGCCAACGGTCTACGTTTGATTTTACATCGGTAGACTGCTACCTATGTGGGAGTGGAGAAGATTCATTTTGGCAGCGAAAATCGAGGACGTTGATGCCTACAGTTACATGAACTTTTGCTGTGATGGCAACGTAACCCTGGAATGTAACTGCGATCTGTTGTGGATTCCATGGCGTAATCGAGGGGCGCGGAGTGCCTACAGTTACATGGACTTTTGATGCGATAGCAACATAACCCAGGATGTAACTGCGACCTTGGATGGGGGTGATGATTTCCAAAGCATTCTCACCAAAGATATTTCCTCTATTTTCAAAATGTTTTCGATATTTTCAATAAAATTATTTTTCAAAGTATTTTCACTAGATGTTGAAAATGGGTCTGCCAAGCACTTATAGATTTTCAATCGTACACCTGATCAACATATGACCGAATTTCTGTGAGAACAAGGATGGACTTGTCGAAACAACGAGTTATAAAAGTATTTTTCTAAAAACTATTTTAGTAATATTATATAGATTTTTAAAGTATTTTAAAAATGATCAAGGAAAATTTATCTGATTTTAAGCATTTTCATAAATTCTGGTTTCGTTCCTTTTTGAGGACGAAAAGATTAAAAAGGGGAAGGAATGTGACGACCCAGATTTTTAACGTGGCTAATTGGGTAATGAACCGGTTTAAATTATCGAAATGTTAATTTTATAAATTATCAAACCCATTTATTTACGTTTCCATTATAACATTTAATCTAACAATCTCAAGAATATTTAAATATAAAACTCTACCTTATTAACACCCAATGTAAATATATATAGAGAAGAATATAAATTAAGTAATTAAGCCTTAGCTAAGAATCAAAAAAATAAAAATAAAATATATGTTTAAATAGGAATAAAAGTTTATAAGTAACTTATATGGTTGTATGAAACATAAGGTAAAAACATATAAAATAAATATGGTAAAATATATGTGAATATTTGTATGTAAGGCAATAAGACAAAATATGATACGTATACATATGTATAGGATACATGTGATTTGATATGTATGTAAACTTTTGACGTGAAGCATGAGTTTGTATCCGTAGGTTAAAAGAAGGGGTATGGCCGATTGGGATCTAGTCTTTGGTCCTATGGGCCCATAGTACCAAAGACAATTCCCCCATCCACTTCCCATTTGGCTTCTACGGTCTTTTATTAAGCTTCTTGATTGTTTTGTTTGCTGCTTTGACTTGTCCATTAGCTTGTGGGCGCACGACAGAGGAAAAACTTCTAATTATGTCATTCTTTTCGTAGAGCTATATAAAATTCCTGCTTTCAAACTTGGTCCTATTATCAAAAATTATTTTGTCGGGATCCTGAACCTAGTGATTATGCTTCTTACAATAAAAGTGACTATCTTCTTCGCGATGATCGTGGCTGAGGGTTCCGTCTCATCCATTTTGCGAAGTAGGCCATTGCTACTATAGCGCACTTTGCTTAAGCTGGTAAACGAACACTTTCGAATACGAATAGTGTCATCTACATCCGCATTTGAAATAATTTTCGAATATCGAACATCCACATCCGAAGATACGGACGATATCGAATAATTATCATATCCATTAATGATCGATAAATCACGAAATATAAATAGAAAATTTTGATTTATTATAATATTTTTTCAATGTCATTGATTATAAAAGTATGAAAAATAAACGAATATAATGATAATAAATAGTTTCGAACAATTAATATAAATTAAATGCATATAATACAAGCTGCTAACTATAACAATGAACACATATCTTTCATTGTACTAAAATACATAAAACATAAACTATAATCTTGATAAAAACTGAACAGATAATTTTCAGATGTGTATACCTTCGTATCTGCATCCATATCCGTTTTTCTGAATATCAGATATTTATCCACTTTTTAGATACGGAATCCACCTCCAATGATCACAGCAGCATATATTATATCAAATCATTGAAAGCAAATGAAAAAAAAAAAGAAATGTGAAAAGCCTGGAAACAAACATCCGCATAGCTTCTACCACACACCTCCACCCTATATATATATATATATATATATATATATATATATGTACAAATACATGCCACTACCTGGTAAATACATCCTCACTAACAAAAGAAACAAATATGTAAAGAAAACAAACCGCAAGAAAAAAAAGGAAGCAAATTTGGAAAACCAGAAACAACGGAATCTGATTCAAGAAGCTAGCAGAAAAATCAAACTCAAAACAAACATCACAAGATAAGTTTCAACCTGTAATCGAAGCCTAGATCATCTCAGTTTTCAAGCAATTCAAATTTCAAATTTCAAAAGCCTATAGCAGAGGGATGCTAGCAACTTTTAAAATCTAGGAATTTGTTCTCTGTTCAACATCATAACAGGTGAGTAACTTTTAAAACTTAAGTAAATTTGGTTGCATGCTAGTGTGTTGAAATGAATAAGTATTACATGTATATATAAGTGAAATCTGATGTGATTACTGATAATATGCATGCTGTGTATATGCACTCTGTTCATGTTTTGTTCTCAGGCTCAAAATTTTATTTAAAATCCCTTACCACTTAATCTAGTTTCTGGTAGGATTTGATTTACAAACAAATATTGTTCGATTTAACATGGATTAAGGTTTAAAATTTTAATCAAGTCAGAATATGTAACGACGCGGATTTTGCCCGCTCGAAAATCAACATCCATACTTCAAATCGTATTCGAATGTCATAGATTCGACCGTTCAAATCCGATTCGCCGGAGCTTATAACAACATTAAGTAAATAACATAGCGGAATAAAAGAATAATACATTGATATATAGCTTTGATACAATATCTGATACAACAGATGATCCAATAGATATCAATATACATCAGAGATATGATACAACAAATAGCAGCGGAAAAGAAAATAGATGATAACGTCTAGCAGCGGAACAATATAACTCTAAGATAGTCTTCAAAAGAGAACTCCAAGAACTGCAACTCCATTTCCAAGAATCAATCCAGCAATAGCTCGAACCCCCAATAACGATGCACCTAGCATAAGCAAGTCTGGTCCGGTCCAAAGACTGAACTAACTCTAGATAATCCACTACATCTGACTATCTGAAAAACCCAACTCTAGACTGCTCGTGTAGAAAATAATGAGCACCCAGAGTTTAGGAAAGAAACAATAAACTCCGGATCAGTCGTGGGACTGGTGTGAGCAACAAAAACAGTTTATCTTTTAAAACATTCGACAAAAGATTTTCAAAGTCAATTCGCAATGCTTTTTAAAAATGAGACTACCATAAGGCCTCCCGCACGCACACACAATGCAAACGCAGAATCGGAGGAGATTTCTCCTTATGATAGTCAAAGATGCATGATACGCATTAAAAAGAAACATTTGATATTATTACTAGTGCATAGTGTAGTAAAAATCATTTCGAAAGTAAAGATATAAATCTTAGCCAGCATAGACATTTCGCACTTATGCCTACTATAGCTACCATGTTCAATAGCAGGTTGCCGCCACATTCCATGGCAGGTTATACAACTAAAACCGTACAAGATCGTATTGTTTCTTTGGATTTCCAACGAATGGTCAGGCCAAGGAACTTCCCAGAACGCCTTTGGAAGGACGTCCCCGAGAACCAAACCGGATCTCTGCCAACACAAGGCCGGGTTACCCCTAACTGGGTAACTACTGACACGAGTATGCCACCTCCCGGTCGTAACCAACCTTTAACCGGGGCCCCAGCAACAAATCACAAAATCATATATATATATCTGCGATATCAACATAAGTTAAGTATCTGGGCTCCATACCATGATACCACTTCTATCCAGAAGGAAATGCACATACCCTAAGGGGTGCTACCCCCAATAACCTTGCCGCATCCTTCCTGTTTCGACCATTTCGGGGTGTGAGGTCCGACGAAGTCTCGTCCACAAAGTCACGCTTTATACAAAAGCTGTGCTTTGGGTCAACAAATGATCATAGAAATGATCACAAAGATAAACGATCAAACAAATGATCCTATCACAAATGATCAACACAATGATCATTTCACAGCAACACTCAGCATGTCACATTACCAAATTGGGAATATATTGCTGATAACCTTCAACTATATAACCTCTGAGCTCGTACGTCTCAGAGAAGGGTGTTAAGCTAAGAGAATAAATTCTCCGCCACCAACAGAAATATATTTGAAAGAAATCGGCTTTATATCTCAATTTGTAATGTCAGGCATAACAATCCATAAAAGTCTGTTATGGGTTCGAACAGAACCGAAGGCACTTCCAAAGAAGTCCTTGCAATCCGGATATTCACAATCCCGATCGGATTTCCCATCACTTAGGGAGTCTCTATACCGGCGCGACTCGGTGCAGAAACAATCGATAGGTCATCCTATCGCTTTCGCAAATACCCTATCTTCATCACCGGTCTTCAAATGTTATCCATAATGTCGAATCACATATTCGGAATGGGTTATACGACACAAAGGTCCTTTCCCGGCTAAACCGAATAGTGAGCGAAAACATTTAAAACATATGGATATGGGATTTCAATTAAGTCACAACTTAATAATTCAAAACTTTCTTTCAAATGGTTTAATCCAATTACCATTTCAAATCTTTTAAACAAAAGATTTATTTCATAAAGTTCACCTACTTTCACAAGTATTCTTTTCCGGATTTCAAAACAATTCTGTTTCAAAAAGATTATTTCATCAAATCTTTAAATCAAAGATTTGTCTCATAGTTTTCAAATTATTCTCAAATATTAGTTTTCAAAATTCGTTCCCGAATATTTATCTATAACTTGGAAAACTATTTTAGTTTAAACTTGAAATCCCTTTCAATAAGATTTGAAACCAAAGCTTTTTATCATTTAGAAACAATAGCTTTATTTTGGAAAAACCCAATTTCATTTATACAAGTTACGATTTTTGACTCAATTCAAATTCCCAAAAACAATACTTAAAAGTGGTTTAACCCATATATAACTAATATAACATCTTTTAATCCCTAATTTCAAATCATAGAATTCAATTCCCAATTTTGAATTCAAATTTAAATCAAATTATTTAAATTTCAAAACTTAATTAGAATAATTTTTTTTTAACTTGAAATTCCATTTTAAAAGCTTTTCACTTTTATTTCCAAAACATTTGAATTTAAAAGCTCAAATTCAAAACTATTTCAAAAATCTGCGACTTAACTGATTTCCTCGTGAAATCCATAATGGTGTGTGTATAAGTGTGGTCAAGGGGTTTAACACAATAGTGCAACATCATTCAATCATCACAGATTAAACACAGAAATATAGTTGATAAGCGATATAAACATAACGCTTATCGCTCATTCACAGATTCACAGATAATATACAAATGTATCATCAATAAATGAATAAATACACAGCTCAATTCAATTTATTTCCAAGTAAATTTATTACTTATGAATTAATTATCCAATCCTAATTTATTAATTACAAATCATTTGATATTAATAAATTAATCAATCACCTTAATTAATTAAATTATTCTTGATATATCAATTAAATCAACCTTTTAAACCAATTTCATAATTAATTATCTTTAATAAATCAAAATATCCAACTTTAATTTCAATAAGTGATAAATCCTTAAAATCATTTCTTAATTAATCATTATATCTTAATTACTTTATTATTTTATTTCATGCTATTTTAATTAATTACTTCTTAATCAAGTTATTTAACTTTAATTACTTAATTGATTATCCTCAATCATTAATTAATAACCTTACTTATTAATTAATAAAACTTAATTACCCATTTAAAAATCACACATTTCTAAATTAATCAATTATTAATTCTTATTACTTAATTATTCAACTTGATTAATCATTTAAAAGTTTTCTTTTAAATTTGAAATTCGATTCATTATTAAGTACAAAAACTAAATTGTTAATTACTTTATACTTAATCTTAGATTAATTTCTTAGTTAAAATAATTAAGAGTTTGAAAATATTATTAAGTTTGACTAAAATAATTAAAACTTGAATAAAATCTTAACTATTAAACATTTTCTAAGTGCAGTGTTTAACGAATTTGTTTAACCATCTTAAAAAAAAGACTGCAATTTGAAAACAACCCGAGATTCGTCCTATTAACACTCGAGTTACACTTCGGGTTTCACCACTTCCCAGTTGCTTCGAGCAAACGCAAATGCTACTTCGATTCGAGCCCGAGAAAACTACGTCTCCCCTGAAACAATTTCTCCTTCCCCAAACTGCTTCAAACCCAGATACGTAAGCACGAGCGTGCACGTGCACATCGTCATTGGCCAACTTCTGGCATCACCGTGACGTCGAGCATATCGACGATCCTCCCCAGAACATACTCTGGTCACTCGAATTTCACCATCGCCTCAAAATCGAAATAGAGACAAAAATCCCCAAAAAAAATTATTTTTAAAACAAAACATTTAACTTTTGAAACTTGTTTAAAAATCTCGTTTAATAATTCTATTTTGGAAACTTGACTGATTTTTTTTTCTTTGAAGACTTATTTTTATATATATATACTTTAAAACTTTGAATAAAAATTGCTTGAAAACTTTGCACATTCCTATTGCTTTTAAAACTGAACAAAATTTACTTTGCAACTTTACAACCTGTTGAATTTTTAAATCTGAAACCTGTTCTCTTTTTTTTTATATAAGACTTTATTTTGTTCAGAACCAAGATACCAAATTAAATCTGAAACCAACTTAAAAACTTGTATTTAAACTTTGTTTAAATTTGGCTTTCAAATTTTTATTTCTGTTTAAAATTTAAAAAAAAACACTATCAGGTTTAAAAACTAAAACCTGTAGAAAAACAATGCAACGCCCAAACTTCCCTGTGAAAAACATTGAACAAAACTTCTTCTTCCTCAATGATCTTAACCACCCAGATACCCAAGAATTCACGTACACGTGCACAAGGCGACGGAGCCTCTCCGATCAACGATGATGATCTCTTCAAGTCGGCTATCACCCTACAACTCAATCACAAACTTCAAATCATTGATTCAAACGCAAATACGAATTCGAGCTTTTCACTTGAACCTGGAAAACAAAAACTGGAAACCCCATCAACCTGTCAACGCCTCGTAAGCGAGTCTCTGACCACCCGATGACAAGAAACTCCGGTCATGTCATTGCCGACACCTCCTCCACCAACTCCCAAAAGCACGCAGCACTCGATGCTCGTATGAGGCCGTGGCGCACAAATTTCTCGACCATCAGAATTTTAGGTTTAGAAACCCAAAATCCACGCCGTCGTCACCACACTGATCGAGAGGAACCCCGGCTATTTTTCCTTGAACCGCCGATTACTCCTCTACCTCCACGCACGATCTCGACCTCCCCAGTCACAAAGTTCATCAGAGAAACCCATTTTGTCCTATTTTGTGAAACCCAAAAATGCTCGTTCAACCCTTAACTAAAAAATGTGATTTTAATTTTAAAATTCATGTTTTGGTTCAAGGATTCCACTTATGTTCCTGAATTTTTTTAGTTTAGAAGTTTGAATTTTCCACTTATACTAAAAAAAAATTTATCTTGCTCTGTTATTTTATTTTCAGGCAATACAAAAATTATTTAACTTATATAAAGTTTAAACTCTAAGCTATTAAGTAACATCAACTTTTTTTTTCTTTGTTCGTATCCTAAATTTTAAAAGTTATCAGGAAATAATAATAATAATAAACTTTGAATCAAATTCAAACTTGAAACTGAAACAGTTTGTTCCAGAGATTACAACAAGTATATAAACATCCATCCATATATACAGAGAAACATACATATATACCACAAAAATATTTATCACAGAAAAATGTAACCATATTCATTATTTTAGATTTGAAAGGTGATGTTACTCACAGTTATGAAGAAGAAAGAACAGAGTTGAAACAAGCTTGTTAAAACTGCAAACTGAAACTTCTTCTTTAATCTCTGGCTTGTTGAATTATTGTTTTTAAACTTGAAGTTTTGTTTTAAATTGAGATGGTATCATTTCAGATGCTACCTAGTTTAAATGAACGAACTGAAAATGTGAAGCTTGATATTGATATATAGAGGAAAGAATGTACAGGTGATGGAATTTGTACAATAGTTATGGGCTGGGATGATCTTGCTTTGATATGTTATTGTACTTGGTTATGCATGTTAATGTATTTTTTTACTTCAGCCATACTTCGGCTGAGATGATGTTATCAATTGCATTGTCTCTATTCTTTGTTTACATACAAAGTCATTTGATTTGTTTAACTTTATGCAGGCCGATGATATGGTATGTACAAAGAAGATCTTTGTGGTGGCTTGTTTAATAATATTTTACTCTTTCACTTCTTTTTTTTCTTTCTTGCCTTGCCTTATTTTACTCGGCTGATATAAAAATGAGTCTACCTATACTTCAATTTGTACATAGATATTTGAAAATTTTGTTTCTTGTTTTGTTGCATAGTTTATTGTTGTCTTGTTCCTTTGTACTGACTTGTTAACATGATGTTATATTTTTGTACAAAGTAATAATATTTTATATAACTCAAATTATCATCATTTATAAATTTTTAAATCAATTTATTTATTTATTTTTATACTTGCGTCCAAAGTATATTATTTATTCTTCAAAATCATTTATTTAAGAATTTATTTAAAATCCAATATATACATATATATTCACATATATACACATATATGCAAATTTTCAAATCAATTTGAATTAATATATTTTCTATTTGAATCGGGGAAACTCACAGCTTTTAAAATCAATTTTACAATTTTTAATTCAAAAATTCATTTAATTTATCAATTTAAATTAAATTAAAATCTATGGTCGTTACAAACTTCCCCCCTTAAAAGAATTTCGTCCTCGAAATTCGCAGGCACGAAAATAATACAGAGATAGACAGATTCGATCTCCTATAATTCCTCAAACTTAAGATATGAATTCCAAACTCAAGTCGGAATATCTCATAATATAAATTCTGGTCCCTCTTCGGACTTCGATCTACCCAAGAAATTTCAACAGAATTTCAACTTTGGTCTTAAATGATATCATTTTATTGATACAATTTAACTTATCCTTATATTTCTTTAACTCAATTTAAAATTTCCAATTGATTTAAAATTTCAATTCTAAATTTCAAATTCATTATAGTTTAAAACAAAAAAAACTGATAAGAAACTGATGAAATACGAAGAAAGAATTTCTACAATGATTCATAGGGTCCTCATCACACCGAATCTTCTTCTTGTAATTGTCATAAAGAAATCAAAAGAATTTGGAAACGAATCAAAGAATATCGAGAAGAAAATTATTTCCACAGTTCTTACAGAGTATCGACCATTTATAGTCGTATCCCCCTGTCCCCTATCTCGTTCTCTTCTTACACTCATACTTACTATCACTGGATAGCAAGAGAATTTACTGAGACATTCAAACGGATATCTTAGGGATTACTCATTCTAGGGTATACTTCACCCTATCTTTAATGAGTTACTTAATGTGTTATACTCCTGAGCTAAAGTTTCACCTTAGCTCTGATACCAAATGTAACGACGCGGATTTTGCCCGCTCGAAAATCAACATCCATACTTCAAATCGTATTCGAATGCCATAGATTCGACCGTTCAAATCCGATTCGCCGGAGCTTATAACAACATTAAGTAAATAACACAGCAGAATAAAAGAATAATACATTGATATATAGCTTTGATACAATATCTGATACAACAGATGATCCAATAGATATCAATATACATCAGAGATATGATACAACAAATAGCAGCGGAAAAGAAAATAGATGATAACGTCTAGCAGCGGAATAATATAACTCTAAGATAGTCTTCAAAAGAGAACTCCAAGAACTGCAACTCCATTTCCAAGAATCAATCCAGCAATAGCTCGAACCCCCAATAACGATGCACCTAGCATAAGCAAGTCTGGTCCGGTCCAAAGACTGAACTAACTCTAGATAATCCACTACATCTGACTATCTGAAAAACCCAACTCTAGACTGCTCGTGTAGAAAATAATGAGCACCCAGAGTTTAGGAAAGAAACAATAAACTCCGGATCAGTCGTGGGACTGGTGTGAGCAACAAAAACAGTTTATCTTTTAAAACATTCGACAAAAGATTTTCAAAGTCAATTCGCAATGCTTTTTAAAAATGAGACTACCATAAGGCCTCCCGCACGCACACACAATGCAAACGCAGAATCGGAGGAGATTTCTCCTTATGATAGTCAAAGATGCATGATACGCATTAAAAAGAAACATTTGATATTATTACTAGTGCATAGTGTAGTAAAAATCATTTCGAAAGTAAAGATATAAATCTTAGCCAGCATAGACATTTCGCACTTATGCCTACTATAGCTACCATGTTCAATAGCAGGTTACCGCCACATTCCATGGCAGGTTATACAACTAAAACCGTACAAGATCGTATTGTTTCTTTGGATTTTCAACGAATGGTCAGGCCAAGGAACTTCCCAGAACGCCTCTGGAAGGATGTCCCCGAGAACCAAACCGGATCTCTGCCAACACAAGGCCGGGTTACCCCTAACTGGGTAACTACTGACACGAGTATGCCACCTCCCGATCGTAACCAACCTTTAACCGGGGCCCCAGCAACAAATCACAAAATCATATATATATATATATATATATATATCTGCGATATCAACATAAGTTAAGTATCTGGGCTCCATACCATGATACCACTTCTATCCAGAAGGAAATGCACATACCCTAAGGGGTGCTACCCCCAATAACCTTGCCGCATCCTTCCTGTTTCGACCATTTCGGGGTGTGAGGTCCGACGAAGTCTTGTCCACAAAGTCACGCTTTATACAAAAGCTGTGCTTTGGGTCAACAAATGATCATAGAAATGATCACAAAGATAAACGATCAAACAAATGATCCTATCACAAATGATCAACACAATGATCATTTCACAGCAACACTCAGCATGTCACATTACCAAATTGGGAATATATTGCTGATAACCTTCAACTATATAACCTCTGAGCTCGTACGTCTCAGAGAAGGGTGTTAAGCTAAGAGAATAAATTCTCCGCCACCAACAGAAATATATTTGAAAGAAATCGGCTTTATATCTCAATTTGTAATGTCAGGCATAACAATCCATACAAGTCTGTTCTGGGTTCGAACAGAACCGAAGGCACTTCCAAAGAAGTCCTTGCAATCCGGATATTCACAATCCCGATCGGATTTCCCATCACTTAGGGAGTCTCTATACCGGCGCGACTCGGTGCAGAAACAATCGATAGGTCATCCTATCGCTTTCGCAAATACCCGGTCTTCATCACCGGTCTTCAAATGTTATCCATAACGTCGAATCACATATTCGGAATGGGTTATACGACACAAAGGTCCTTTCCCGGCTAAACCGAATAGTGAGCGAAAACATTTAAAACATATGGATATGGGATTTCAATTAAGTCACAACTTAATAACTCAAAACTTTCTTTCAAATGGTTTAATCCAATTACCATTTCAAATCTTTTAAACATAAGATTTATTTCATAAAGTTCACCTACTTTCACAAGTATTCTTTTCCGGATTTCAAAACAATTCTGTTTCAAAAAGATTATTTCATCAAATCTTTAAATCAAAGATTTGTCTCATAGTTTTCAAATTATTCTCAAATATTAGTTTTCAAAATTCGTTCCCGAATATTTATCTATAACTTGGAAAACTATTTTAGTTTAAACTTGAAATCCCTTTCAATAAAATTTGAAACCAAAGCTTTTTATCATTTAGAAACAATAGCTTTATTTTGGAAAAACCCAATTTCATTTATACAAATTACGATTTTTGACTCAATTCAAATTCCCAAAAACAATACTTAAAAGTGGTTTAACCCATATATAACTAATATAACATCTTTTAATCCCTAATTTCAAATCATAGAATTCAATTCCCAATTTTGAATTCAAATTTAAATCAAATTATTTAAATTTCAAAACTTAATTAGAATAAAAAAAAAATTAACTTGAAATTCCATTTTAAAAGCTTTTCACTTTTATTTCCAAAACATTTGAATTTAAAAGCTCAAATTCAAAACTATTTCAAAAATCTGCGACTTAACTGATTTCCTCGTGAAATCCATAATGGTGTGTGTATAAGTGTGGTCAAGGGGTTTAACACAATAGTGCAACATCATTCAATCATCACAGATTAAACACAGAAATATAGTTGATAAGCGATATAAACATAACGCTTATCGCTCATTCACAGATTCACAGATAATATACAAATGTATCATCAATAAATGAATAAATACACAGCTCAATTCAATTTATTTCCAAGTAAATTTATTACTTATGAATTAATTATCCAATCCTAATTTATTAATTACAAATCATTTGATATTAATAAATTAATCAATCACCTTAATTAATTAAATTATTCTTGATATATCAATTAAATCAACCTTTTAAACCAATTTCATAATTAATTATCTTTAATAAATCAAAATATCCAACTTTAATTTCAATAAGTGATAAATCCTTAAAATCATTTCTTAATTAATCATTATATCTTAATTACTTTATTATTTTGTTTCATGCTATTTTAATTAATTACTTCTTAATCAAGTTATTTAACTTTAATTACTTAATTGATTATCCTCAATCATTAATTAATAACCTTACTTATTAATTAATAAAACTTAATTACCCATTTAAAAATCACACATTTCTAAATTAATCAATTATTAATTCTTATTACTTAATTATTCAACTTGATTAATCATTTAAAAGTTTTCTTTTAAATTTGAAATTCGATTCATTATTAACTACAAAAACTAAATTGTTAATTACTTTATACTTAATCTTAGATTAATTTCTTAGTTAAAATAATTAAGAGTTTGAAAATATTATTAAGTTTGACTAAAATAATTAAAACTTGAATAAAATCTTAACTATTAAACATTTTCTAAGTGCAGTGTTTAACGAATTTGTTTAACCATCTTAAAAAAAAGACTGCAATTTGAAAACAACCCGAGATTCGTCCTATTAACACTCGAGTTACACTTCGGGTTTCACCACTTCCCAGTTGCTTCGAGCAAACGCAAATGCTACTTTGATTCGAGCCCGAGAAAACTACATCTCCCCTGAAACAATTTCTCCTTCCCCAAACTGCTTCAAACCCAGATACGTAAGCACGAGCGTGCACGTGCACATCGCCATTGGCCAACTTCTGGCATCACCGCGACGTCGAGCATATCGACGATCCTCCCCAGAACATACTCCGGTCACTCGAATTTCACCATCGCCTCAAAATCGAAATAGAGACAAAAATCCCCAAAAAAAATTATTTTTAAAACAAAACATTTAACTTTTGAAACTTGTTTAAAAATCTCGTTTAATAATTCTATTTTGGAAACTTGACTGATTTTTTTTTCTTTGAAGACTTATTTATATATATATATATACTATAAAACTTTGAATAAAAATTGCTTGAAAACTTTGCACATTCCTATTGCTTTTAAAACTGAACAAAATTTACTTTGCAACTTTACAACCTGTTGAATTTTTAAATCTGAAACCTGTTCTCTTTTTTTTTATATAAGACTTTATTTTGTTCAGAACCAAGATACCAAATTAAATCTGAAACCAACTTAAAAACTTGTATTTAAACTTTGTTTAAATTTGGCTTTCAAATTTTTATTTCTGTTTAAAATTTAAAAAAAACACTATCAGGTTTAAAAACTAAAACCTGTAGAAAAACAATGCAACGCCCAAACTACCCTGTGAAAAACATTGAACAAAACTTCTTCTTCCTCAATGATCTTAACCACCCAGATACCCAAGAATTCACGTACACGTGCACAAGGCGACGGAGCCTCTCCGATCAACGATGATGATCTCTTCAAGTCGGCTATCACCCTACAACTCAATCACAAACTTCAAATCATTGATTCAAACGCAAATACGAATTCGAGCTTTTCACTTGAACCTGGAAAACAAAAACTGGAAACCCCATCAACCTGTCAACGCCTCGTACGCGAGTCTCTGACCACCCGATGACAAGAAACTCCGGTCATGTCATTGCCGACACCTCCTCCACCAACTCCCAAAAGCACGCAGCACTCGATGCTCGTATGAGGCCGTGGCGCACAAATTTCTCGACCATCAGAATTTTAGGTTTAGAAACCCAAAATCCACGCCGTCGTCACCACACTGATCGAGAGGAACCCCGGCTATTTTTCCTTGAACCGCCGATTACTCCTCTACCTCCACGCACGATCTCGACCTCCCCAGTCACAAAGTTCATCAGAGAAACCCATTTTGTCCTATTTTGTGAAACCCAAAAATGCTCGTTCAACCCTTAACTAAAAAATGTGATTTTAGTTTTAAAATTCATGTTTTGGTTCAAGGATTCCACTTATGTTCCTGAATTTTTTTAGTTTAGAAGTTTGAATTTTCCACTTATACTAAAAAAAAAATTATCTTGCTCTGTTATTTTATTTTCAGGCAATACAAAAATTATTTAACTTATATAAAGTTTAAACTCTAAGCTATTAAGTAACATCAACTTTTTTTTTCTTTGTTCGTATCCTAAATTTTAAAAGTTATCAGGAAATAATAATAATAATAAACTTTGAATCAAATTCAAACTTGAAACTGAAACAGTTTGTTCCAGAGATTTTGTTCCAGAGATTACAACAAGTATATAAACATCCATCCATATATACAGAGAAACATACATATATACCACAAAAATATTTATCACAGAAAAATGTAACCATATTCATTATTTTAGATTTGAAAGGTGATGTTACTCACAGTTATGAAGAAGAAAGAACAGAGTTGAAACAAGCTTGTTAAAACTGCAAACTGAAACTTCTTCTTTAATCTCTGGCTTGTTGAATTGTTGTTTTTAAACTTGAAGTTTTGTTTTAAATTGAGATGGTATCATTTCAGATGCTACCTAGTTTAAATGAACGAACTGAAAATGTGAAGCTTGATATTGATATATAGAGGAAAGAATGTACAGGTGATGGAATTTGTACAATAGTTATGGGCCGGGATGATCTTGCTTTGATATGCTATTGTACTTGGTTATGCATGTTAATGTATTTTTTTACTTCAGCCATACTTCGGCTGAGATGATGTTATCAATTGCATTGTCTCTATTCTTTGTTTACATACAAAGTCATTTGATTTGTTTAACTTTATGCAGGCCGATGATATGGTATGTACAAAGAAGATCTTTGTGGTGGCTTGTTTAATAATATTTTACTCTTTCACTTCTTTTTTTTCTTTCTTGCCTTGCCTTATTTTACTCGGCTGATATAAAAATGAGTCTACCTATACTTCAATTTGTACATGGATATTTGAAAATTTTGTTTCTTGTTTTGTTGCATAGTTTATTGTTGTCTTGTTCCTTTGTACTGACTTGTTAACATGATGTTATATTTTTGTACAAAGTAATAATATTTTATATAACTCAAATTATCATCATTTATAAATTTTTAAATCAATTTATTTATTTATTTTTATACTTGTGTCCAAAGTATATTATTTATTCTTCAAAATCATTTATTTAAGAATTTATTTAAAATCCAATATATACATATATATTCACATATATACACATATATGCAAATTTTCAAATCAATTTGACTTAATATATTTTCTATTTGAATCGGGGAAACTCACAGCTTTTAAAATCAATTTTACAATTTTTAATTCAAAAATTCATTTAATTTATCAATTTAAATTAAATTAAAATCTAGGGTCGTTACAGAATAAAGCCTGAGTACCTTTGTAAACTAAAAACAATTGTGCATGTCAATATAAGTGAAAACTCAAACTGTGCAATTTATAAATTCAGGATTATAAAATGAATACATAAACAAAAAACATGATTTTTAACACAAGAATCGTAATTTTTAGTTTGGGATAAAGGGTGCAGTTCTGGGTTGAGCAAAATAGGGGGAATTGGGGTTTTCTGGTGATCCAAGGGTTTGGAGGCGTCGGGGTTCTTCCTGATGATGGAGGAGTGATCGTCGTTGATGGGAAAAATGGCTAATGGTGATGCAATTCATGGAGGAAGTTGCAGCAGTGGATTCTTTTCTAGAACCCTAGTTTAACTAGGTTAGGTAGTTCGATCAACCACGGCCAATACAATTGATCGACTGCTACTAGATTTTGGGAGATGATAGCTTGGTCGTTGACAAAGTCGTGGCCGGAGTAGCAGATTTTTTGGTAGCCGGAGTTTTGTGGTTGAGGCGTTGCCAGGTTTGGGTGCAGTGGCTTCTATTTGTTCCAGGTTTGAGATGAAGACCTCGAATTCGATTTCGAGTCTAGATGCATGATCTGATGATCGTGGAGCGGTGTTTGGGTGGTTGGTGATGTGAGAAGATCATCGGCGATGATCTGAGATGGTCGGCGGCACTGTGCACATGCATGATGCACTTCTTTGATCTGTGGTGTTTGGTCTAAGCAAGGGTATTGTGGTCTCGAATTAATTGATGATTGACTCGAAGTGAATGGTTTTGGACTCGAAGCAATATAGGGTTGTCTCGGGTTAAAATTTGGTTACAGGTTTTTAAAGGGAAAACTTGTTCTGTTTTTTATTTATTTTTAGAATAAAATTTAAACTGAAGTTTAAATGAAAAGTAAAGTTTTAAAACAAGTTTTAAATCTAAGTTTTAAATCTGGTACAAGTTAGTTTGAATATCATTTTAAAATAATTTAAAGCTTTTAAATTTAAAATTGTTTTAACTACTTTAAAATAGTTAAAAGGTTTGAATTTTAAGATGAAGATTTAAAATGTAGGTAGGTTATAAAATCTAAAGTTTAATCTGGAATCAAAGTTTAATCTGCATTCCAGTTTTGAAATAAAAGAAATTTTTTAAATTTGAATTGTTTTAAACAACTTGAATGTTAAAGTGTATTTTAAAATATGGCAGGTGAGTGGTTTGAGAATGTCACGGGTAAGACTCGAGGGAAACATGTGGTTAAGGCTCGGGTTAGGTTTAGTTCGAGCCAGTTTTTAAATTTAAAACCAGAACCATGATTACATAATAAAAGTAATGAAAGAAAATTACTTAATATCATTAATTAAGAAGAGTAATTAATGGGAGATTACTAAATGTGATTTATTTAAATGATAATTACTTAAGAAAAGTAATTAAAGAATTGTTAGTGGTTAATGAAGGTCATTAACTTGAGATTATTTAACAGTTAATTAATGTGATTAATTTAATAATTAATTATATTAATTAATTAGAGAAAATCATTTATGGAATTGTTTAAAGTATAATTACTTAATAGAAGTAATTAAAGGATCAATTACTTTATGTAATTAATTAATATGATTAGTTTAAGTTAACTAATTGGTTTAATTAATATAAATAATCACTTGATGATGAGATTGAGTATAATTTCTTAATGAGGTTTATAAAGTGTAATTACTTAGTGAAGTAATTAGTAATGGTAATTACAGGGTGTAATAAATTGAAGATTGAAAGTAGTTTTGGGTTAATTACCTGGTGTAATTAATATGAGGAATAATTACTTAGTGTAATTAATTTAAGAATTGACTAATAAAAGTTATGCGAAGTTAATTAAGTGATGTAATTAATTAAGAATAATTAATTACAGAATGAGATTAATCAAGGAAAATTAATAAATATAATTAATTAAAGATTAAGTTATTACTTAAGGCAATTAATGAGGCGTAATTCCTTAGTGAAGTAATGAGTGGATAATTACTGGATGTAATTAATTAAAAGGAAATTACTTGATGAGAAGTAATTAAAGGATAATTACTTGGTGGAAGGAATTAAGTGACAATTATTCGGTATAATTAAAGGATTAATTAATATAGTAAATCAAGGAGTGGGTTTAATTGATCGAGTAATTTAGAAAAGTTAATTTCTGATTGTGATTAATCGAGGTTGATTAATGAATGTAATTTAGTTAAAGGTTAATTATTAAATGAAATTTAAAAATAATTAACCAATGAAAGTAATTAAAGGGTCATTAATTAATGTAATTAATGGAAGTGATAAATCTTGCTTATTAATGATTGAATGATGATTAGTGCTTTGAATTGTTTGATATCTCGAATATGAATTGCTTTGTGATATGATATGTCGGATGAACGGTGATAAGGTGATTATCTATAAATTATGAATTGCTGTGTAAAAGTGTTATCCGGTAATTAAAGTTGAATTGTATTTAATTGGATAACTTGGGTTTAGATGACATTGGATTCGAAGAGACCGGAGTCGGGTATTAGTAAACACCCGAAACCACTTCGATTCATTATAGATTGATATGTGAAATCAATAAGCTGGAATGAAATGATTTAAGTGAATTGAACTATTTAATCTAAGTTTTAGTACTTAGAAATTGGCGAGTGGAATAAGTAATGTCTATAACAATTTGTGAACTTGTAATTGATACAACTTACCCGGGTTATATATATAAGTTGTATGTTTTTGTCATTCATGTTAGATGGGTTTACTCACGCTAGTTTCCAGCCTGACCCGGGTGTTACTTTGATGTAATGCTCGGGTCAGACCGAGTATTACAGATTTTCAGGTAAGGATGTTCTGGAGCTCGGGAGGCGAGCTGGATGGTAGAAACGTACGGGTGAAGAATGTTGCAAGATATTTGACAATGGATATATTCCAGTACTGATACGCAAAGGAAAGGGAACCACATAGGGTAGACATGCATCGAGTATTCATAACGGGTGGTATGGTGTGGGTAAAGGGCCCACTTTTGAGATGTATAGGAAAACTAGAGGCCACCCATTGTTGGGTCTTTCCTAATATTTCAGGGAGTAACGGAATTAAGATGCTTGAGTGAGGCTTCCTAAAAAGTTGTCGAGTGTTCGCATGCATTCTGTTTATCCCATTTACAAAACGTACGTTAATGATTTAATGGTCCTGGTAGAGCCTAGTCAACTTGATGAGGTGAATGTATGTGCGGTCTAGAATACTCTATGGGTGTATTTGGATCTTAGTGTTTGAGGTGGTATGACATAAGAATGAAGAAATGAAATTAGTCTAAGTATGGCGAGGAAAAGGTTAGGATGGCAGTATGTGGCTCGTCAAGAGCTCTTTTTCAAAAACTTCCCATTTTAGTTAGTTTGTAGGTTAGTTTTTCCCGTATGGTCATTTGTATGTTGCATGGTTGCTTTAACTAGCTAGTTAACATGGACATGCATGTATGGATGCTAGGATTGGTTGTATGCACGTCCTTATGATGTATTTTGGTTGCTATGGTTGCCTTGTGTGGATAATACTGGCTGAGTTTTTACTACGTTTGATACTTATATTTGTGTTTTTTCTAAGTTAGGTTGGAAAGGTTATACACACACTCTATTTATTCTCTCTTTATTTTGTGTTTACTTACTGTTTGTTTCTAGACGCGGTTATTTACTTGCTCTTTGATATTGATGTATGGTTGTGCGTGCATGCATGCATTCATACATAGTACATACGTATAAGGCATATCATTCTATTTTTATCCGTGATATATATTATTTACTCTTGCTTGTGTTGTACAATGGATGCTAGATAGATGTAGATATATTTGTTTTGTATGTTTGTACGCTATAAAGAGAGTCACATTGTCTTCCAATTGGAATTTAAGGGGCAAATTTTTTTAAGAGTGAGAGAATGTAGCATCCGTAATTTTATGTAATTAAATAATTAAAGTCAAAAGGTAAAATTGTAATTTTACATAAATGAAAAAATAGTAGATTTTCTATATGAGCCAGAATTAGCTTGAAGACCTATTCCATTGCATCTCGAATGTCGTTTAGAGTTAAAAAAAATATATAACTTGTTGAATTTGACAAAATATGTAGAAAAATATAAAAGGTCAACCTTGGTGGTATTTTATAACATATTGATTACGAAATTTCAGCCTAAATATTATTATTTTTAGCCTATAAATAGATCCGTAACTCTATTTCTTATTTCTTTTGCTCTAAAATCTTTCCTCCGCTTATAAATCATAATCCCTAAATCAATTACAAAATCTCCAAATTAAATCCAAATTAAACAAATTAATAAATGAAAATGATCAACGCAAAGAAAGTTGCGCAAATAAATCAAAGTTATCCTGATGGTTGGAGTTTTGAAGGCATGTAATTTTTGTACAGTGAAGAAGGAGGGTTCACATCAGATTGGAGAGGATGCACTACTAATCGATGAGCGTGACTCTTCCTATTTGTGTATATATTAATAAGACGTGGTAATTCACCCCTTATGGTATTGAATCAAATTATATATGATGAAATTAATAATTAAAAAATGGTTTTTTTATATACACACATGATTAGGATGTTGTATATCATGGTTAGATAATTAAAAATATGATTTTTCTAATTGTAATTAGATAAAGTTTTATCTCTCCCTAATTAAACGCATAAGTGTTCCAAATTTTCATCAAAACTATAGGTCTCGACGACATGAATCTACTTGTTATTCGTTCATTGATTGGGTGTAAGGATTGATCAGAAAACACGTAGGAAGTTCGATGAACATGGACCATTTGTTCCAATCCAATGGTGAAAATGAAGATCAGAATGTATGAGTCTGTGTAGACAGTTGAGTAGGTGACCATTGTGGACCCAGCTCATCCCATATTGTCGGTGGAGGCCAGAAAACACCAAAGAGTATCCGGCCACAAGGTTCAGATATAGTAGCGGGAATTGGAGTCGTCGATGGCGATTGGTAGCGCGGAGGCTGAACGTGCAGTAGTGATGTGCGATCTGGTGGCTGCAAACTACAGGTGACGCAGTGGAGGTTTTCTATGGCGGCTGGAACAAAGTATGGAGGAGCTTCCCTATAGAAAATGACGCATATGGAGAGAATACGCGTATAAATAAAATTATATAATATACATTTTAATTACCAAAATACCCCTCGGCTTCAAACGCTTATAACTCTCACATACGACTTCCATTTTATGCACGATTCATGGAGTTGAGATCATGACAAGACGAGGAACGTTTTCTTATTTTGTTTGTTGTATTTTGATATCCTTCGAAAAGTGCCTTAGCTTGATAAGTTTACCATACTTTGTTCGAAGTTTGGCGATATGGTTTACAAAGGAGCTAAGTTCCTGGTGTACGATTTGACCATAGTGGGTTGAGGCATATAGTTTCTCAATAGCGAGAGCGATGGAGAGTTAAGAAATATAGTTCCTTAGTAGCAAGTTGTGTATGATTTAGAGATACTGGGCAAAGACGTATAGTTCCTCAGTAGTGGTCACTTACAATTTGGTGATAGCAGATTGAGACATGTAGTTCCTTAGTAGCGAATCGTTTAACATTCGACAATAGCGGGTTGAGACATGAGGAATATATAGTTTATCAGTAGTGAATCGCTTATGATTTGACAATACGGTGCGTTCATAGGAGTTGAGTTCTTGGTGTACAATTTGACGATAGCGAGCTGAGACATGTAGTTCCTCGGTAGCGAATCCCTTACGATGTGGTCGGTAGTGATTTAAATACGTTTTCAACAATAGCGATTTAAGAATTTTGTCCCAATCAAGTCGTAATTGGTTTCGGCATGCGAGTCAAGACTTCTTGCTCAATCATGTATATATGTTACGGCGATAGCAAGTTTGGACTTTGAGCTCAATCGCGTCGTAGTCGGTTTCCGGCATGCGAGTTAGTACTCTGGGCTTAATCGTGTGCATATTTTTAGGCATAAAATATATTTTAGTGAGACCTTAACATATGACGTCACTACAATATTATATTGTTCTTAGCTGATTTGTTGGGTGCAGGTGACAACGGTTAAAGTATGGTTTTTGGAGCAAGTGTTATTTTACTAGCTTATTAATTCTATGCACCTGTATGATGTGTATCACTTGCTAGATATGTGTCTGAACCTTTCTTTTCCTTTCTCATTTTTGTCCACTCTAATAGGTAGGTAGAGAGAGATGATGATGATTGCAAGACGTGATGATACAATAGAGACACGTTTACTTTTTAGTCATCTACTGGTTATTTGATATTTTTCCCAAAAAAATAGATTTTTATTCCTTGTTTTATTTATATTTTTTAATTGAGGGTTATTAGATACAGTTTAGTTATATTTATCTAGGATTATGGTATTTATTAGTATTCTATTTATTCTTTCCACTGTGAGGTTGAGAAAGTGTAGATTTTTGAAGATAGTTATATGATTTGTTTTACATATTGCTTCAAAGTGATCCATCGTCAACGTCATTTGTGATGTCAATGCCACTTTTAGAGGTTGGTCAGGATTTTGTGGATGGCGGTTGTTACAATTATTATGGATAATACATGATTCTCAATTTACTATGCATTGACATCTCTTTTCGTTATATATGAATATAATGAATTTCACTGATGTGTATGATATATAATACACATGTTATGTGTGTGGCTTAAGAGATATCGATGGGGTGTTGAGGGATGAGATAAGGAATGATTTGATGTATGTTATACATGCAAAATAGAACAATTCAACTATCTACCTCACTTGTCACGGAGTAATATATAATATCACAAATTATATAATGGAAAATCACTAATAATGGCGCTCACAAAACCAAGCACAATACATCAACGAAAATGTTCGCTGCACGTCATTTACTACATAACGCCATCGTTACTTAGATCTCAACATGAAAAAGATATTGTTGAATCATATGAGTTACGTAATGAGTAAAATTGAAAATTTTCAAAAATGCTTTATTATAATTCGCACAATGTCTTTATTTGATGTTATTTCAATATTAAGTTCAAATTTTACTTTCTTTATGTTGGGACGAATAATGAACTCAGTTTCCTTTTAAATATTAATAAGTTAATTAATAGCAAAATTGTTTGAAGGACAAACTTAGGTACTTTTTTTATCACAAGGACAACCCACTTATTTCGTTGTCTAAAAGGCAAAGTTTTTATCAAAATATAACAGAAGTACAAAATTCTGGCTAAAGGACATAACAAAATCAGGACGCATAAAAAAATGGTTGAAGGGCGTAGTGGTTATTTTATGAATTGTAGTAACATTTTTTAGTGAATCGTAATAGTATTTTAGATGAAGTATGTATATTTTAACATATAGTGCTATTTTGTAATATTATTCTATGAATTGTAACAATTTAAAATGAGGTATTAGCTTGTAAAGCTATTTTGTAGCAATATTTTATGCTAAGTAATTTTTTATAATTCAACATTCTGCTGGTATTTTATTACTTTATAAAGGTTATCCCTAACATTTTATTTTACAACGTTACTTTGTAGTATCATATCTTGTTTTGATGTTAGTTGAAATAACATTATATGAATATAAGATTCAGTGTTAAAATGCAATATCGCAGTAACATTTTATATTGTAGGATTATTTATGATAGTGTTATGTGTTTTAGAATTGTATAGAGCAATATATGTGTGTGTGTTATAATGCTATTTTGTAGTACCATTTTCATCTTTATTACATTTTTCTTTGAGTTAATGCTACATTTTGGTACTACTTAGTTTCATTTAATTTTTTCACACATTTAATGCATTATCCTTAAGTTGCAGTTCTATCAAGCATTTAATATCATTTTTTAAATTTTTTTTGAATTTTTTTTTCATAATGCTATTGTATAGTATCATTTTTTGATTGTTACTTATATTTAAAAAACTAATAATTTTTTTTATTGAAACATTCTTATATAATATTGTATGGTATCATTAGTATCAACTATTTCCTTTTTTAAATAAAATAGAATTATTAAGTTAATGATATTTTTATAGCTGTGTAATTAATGCATCACTATTACCCCGCTATAACCTCGCAATATCTCATAGCGGATTTCTACCGCAACGATTTTTCCATATAGCCCCAAAATATAGCATTTCCGCTTTAATCCCCGTTATTTCCGCTATATCCCGTTATTTCCGCTATATTTTGCTATTTCCGTTATATCTTCTTTGATAAAATGAATTAAAAATTGCATTTATACATTATAAAAATTATGAAACTAATTTATTTGATTTAATTTTTAATATATTTTTAAAAATGAAAAAACTCTAATATTCTACTTAATTCAATTATGTTATATAACGGTTTTACGTTTATTTAAAGTATATTCGCACATGTTTTTTTGTTTGAAATCGTTTATGTATTAATTATAATTCAATTGAATGATAATTTTTCATTTAATTACCATTTATGTATTTGTAAAAACATTGAGCACGAGTTTTATATGCCATTTTAGAGCTATCCGCTATATCCCGCTATATCCTCGCTGTATCCCCGCTATGACTTTTTGCACCTCTACCGCTTTAAATCTGCCGAGCGCTTTAACTGCAGTGTTATAGTACCATTTTCGTACTTGATATTACATTTTTACTAATGGTGGTTATTGCCGATAAAACAGGGAAAGATGAGAGAAATATTGTCACGATGAGGTGCAAATGATGTGGCGGGTTTCAGGGTTTAACTGACGCTTTGAGGTGGCAGGTAAACGATGATGAAGTGTTATTGGATGGATGATGCAGCTTGAAATTGAAACGCGTCTTCGTGATTAAAATTCGAAGATAATGTTCCAAGAACTAAAAATAAACGCAAGTTTGCTTTTTAAACAAAATCCACCAAAATTTGAAGGTAATGTCCTATGAACTAAAGATAAATATGAGTTCAAAATTCACAGTAGGTTAGTTTGATTGTTAAAACTCTACATCAACCAAATTGACAAAAAAGAACATGTGCCAAGTGCCATCCATATAAAAGAATTACTAGTTGAGGTATGTTGCTAACTTGCTATCCTGTATGGCTGTACCAACTCAGTTGAGCTGAGCATACTTCTAGCAACAAAATTAACTTGACACTTAGAACTGCACTACTATGAATGGCAAGCAGCACTAGACTAAATTAAAACAATGATTTTTCCAAAACTTTGCTCATATTTGAAAATTGTTCCCTTTAATAATAAAAAAAGCAGTTGAAATTCGAACAATTTTGGTAAACTGTCAATTTCTATCATGCCAAACCAATGTAAAAAACGATGGCATGAATGCAATACAAAATTTTAGAACAATCGTCATCGAGAGTTCCCTCTAATTTCTTCTTCGAGGAGACAAATTATATCATTTTTACAGTTTGAATAGTCTCCTTTAAGTAATTTATGCAAAGTTTCTAATTCCTCGGGACTAGCTTTTTTAAATAAGCCTCTGATTGTATCACTGCCACTGAGCGATTCCTGACCTCTTATAGCTGACTTAATCGTTGTAGATGGTTGCGATCGATTTTTCCAATACTCTACTGAATAGCGATGCCGATCGATTTCCTCAATAGCCTGAATATTAGTTATTAATTTTATGAGATTTATTTTAAGAAAATATGACAAAAATAAATAACTTGCGACTAAAAATTGTAAAATTCAGGCAACAAACAAAATTATTTGGAGAAATGAACATTCGCTCATTGGGCACATGTTAGGAATTCAAATTTAATCAACTACCGTTGTTGAATATAAACAATAAATATCAACAGAAAGAGCAAAGTCGTATTTAACATTAATGATATTTGTTTATCTTTAATAATAGTTGTAACACCTTTGGTGTTACGCTTTTTGTGTCGGCGTAAACTACAAAAAATGCCCTCTAGAGATATTAACAAATCTTAATATCACTTAACAATAGTATCTAGCAATTAAACTTCCTTTATAGGTGTCCTATAAATATTACTAAATCTTAATATCACTTAAAAATATGATCTAACAAATAATCTCTTTACAAAATCGGTCTCTATTAATAGTATAAATAAAAATTCAAACTACCAAAATAAAACATAGATGTTGCAACTTTGAAATAAAAAATTAAACTAACCACACAAAATTTTGAAATAAAAATATGACTAAAAATTTGTGTAAATCATTTTCGCTTTAATTATTAAACATATACAATTTATAAAAAAATGTGCAAAACACATTTCATCTTCGTACGCGCCGTAATGCTCGTTTAAATAAATCTAGTCTCCCCATGCAATTAATAAACCTTAATATGTACCGACGCACACACGTTAACAAAACACAATTATAATATTAAGATTCAAGATTGATTTCAGAAAATACCTCAAGCATCAAACAGATTTTGTCTACAAACTGAAAACTTCAGGCAAAAGATACTAAAACCTAATGCAAAAAAGATACGAGCTTTTTATGTTCACCCAATGGGCTTTTTTTAATTTATTATCATTTTAGCTCTCTTTTCAGAATTTACAACAAAATCAGCCATATTCCAAAAGTTATTACAAATATAGACGTGTGTCTGGTAACTAGCATTAAGTGAAGACTTTACGACATAACAACAATCGTGCAACAGTAATTAGGCCCATGTAAAAATATATATTAAAATTTGTGTTTACACGATTGAAATCGAACCAATAAAAAATGCTGATGCTGATTCAAGCCTAAGTTTGTAATATTTTCTCTATGTAACATAATTTTTAAAAGGTCTATTTCAGAAGAAGAAGAAAAACCTCCGAAATGTGAAATGTTACCTTAATTATTGTTGGTGAAGTTAACCCAAACATTTCAAGACCATCAAGCATTCCAGGAGGTTGCAATGTAGGGACATTTGCTTTTCCCAAGCTGTGGTGCCGCCTTATTTCATTATTAAGCTTCTCTCTTACCATATCCCAACATTTTGTTGCAGATGTATTAATGAATACTTCGCTTGGGCAACTTTCCACCTTTACCTACATAATCACAGCTTGTAAATTTTCTTCTTATAAAACAGAAGAATCACTTGGTCTGGTCCATTTCCAAGGAATATTCAGTAAGGATTCTTTAATGAACCAGGTTTCCAAACCGGGTTACAAATTGTAATGTTTAAATTTTAAATCAAAAATGCATTTAGATGGTGAATTGTAGCTTCAAACGATTAATTTTAATGACTTTATATGCTTGTATGTTAATTTTTTGGCTCTCTCTAGGTTATCAAAAAAACGTTTTCATATATAGGGTTGTTATGGTAATTGTCAATCTAATTTCCGTCACCATCCATCACAAATCCATTGGTTACCCTTTTTAAGTCTCGTCAGTATATCACTATAGTGGCAAATTAAACATTTTAATGTAAAACAACATAAATATTTTTTCAAAAACAATGGTCTCAGCAATTCACAATCCATTTATATATTCTATTTTATTACTTTTATTAATACATTTTTAAGAAGGAAGCAAAGCAATTGCCCAACTGTAGTTTTGAAATTCAATTTATAAACGATGATAATTACTATTTTTTCCTCTTTCGTTGAAGTCTTTTACTAAATGACAAGATGAAGGGTATAAAGAAGTACCATCATCATATTACAAAATATATCATACATTTTGGTTTTCCAATTAAAATGTTAATGTACCATTACTAATGTTACCATTACATGTTTATTGATATACCAATCTTCTTCGGTATACCAACAAAATATGACAACGGTGCGTGTCTTAGACTTGCCTATAAGAACGATACAGTAACAGTTTTTCTAAAATGGTAGTTGTAATCGTTCTCATAACAACCCTATGTAAAAGCATTGATTTTTCTTTCCATTGTAGTATTTTGTTTATTTCAAGTATGATTAAAATGCTTGAGCTTCTATATCTAAACCTAGAAACTAAGGCCCCGTTTGGTTTACTATTTTTAGTTTTGTGTTTTTATCTAAACAAAAATTCGCATTTATTATGTATGATTGAAAAACACACAATTTTGAAAAATGAAACTAACATAGAAAATAGAAAACAAGTTTACTTGATTTTTCGTGTTTTGAGACATAACAAAAGGATGAAAAATAATTCATCTCCTCCATTTCCCGTCCATCGTCCTGATGGCTAAGAATTGTAAAAAAAAATCCACAATTTCTTGTATTTTGTAGTGTGTGTTGAAAACACAAAACACAAAACTCAAAACGAAACCAAACGAGGCCTAAAGTAGTGTTTTGTTTAAAATAAAGTTCCGTGTTTTGCGTCTACAATATTTATGTCATATGGCATGGGAGAGAAGTAGGATTTGAAATATCCTAGTCATTTAAACAAAGGGAAAGGGGGAAGGGAGGAGATAATTTTGATGTATCCCAAAAGGCAGAAAACAAGAGAAAAAAAATCATTTTCAATTTTATAAGTTTAAAACCATTTTTCAAATCGACCATTTTCCCACCCCTACCCCTCTTCCGTGCATTTCAAAAGTACATGTTGAAAATGCAAAACACAAAACTCATTTTCAAACCAAACGATATCTAACTCTTTCTGATTTTCTCTTTATTATTCATAAAAACAATAATATATGAAGTGCAAATTCAAATAAGTGTTTTGACATCAGTTATTTCAACATGGATTTAATGATTTCTCTCAACTGAGATTTTAATTGAGATCTCGATTAAGATTTGAGAACTGAATTGTAACGGGAGAGACCTAATTCAAAATGGGATTAAAACAATAAATTTTTTGATAACAATATAACAATGAACATAAAATATATATATTACCATAAATAAAGGTCCAGGAAGTCCAGCATCCAAAATTTCTGACAAATAATAGCACATTTGTGTTGGATCAAGTATACTAAAGTACCTAACTCTACTTCTGTATCCTGCAACCAAATTTTCCAATACAGTTATTAAGCTTTTGGGGGGGGAAATATCAAAAAATTATAAATCATCCCATAAGAAAAGGAAGTTGTACCTTTGGGGAAAATAGCCTGACTAGTAGACCATAGGTTTCCTGGTGAGATAACACCATATTCCAAAGGCTCGACGACACAATTAATCCTCCTGACCACTTTAGCCATTCGTGGTCCCCTCTGTGTAGGAATGTTTCTATCTATAGCTGGAGCACATGAAGGATTTAGTGTGACTGATTCTTCAATTTTTACCTCTATAGATTCTGCATTTGTGCTTATCTTGCTGCGACTATCTGTGACAGTACAATCACTTTCCTGCTTGAGCACCAATGGTTTATTGGCAATGGCCCCATTACTATCATCTTTAACAGTGCACAAATTAGATTCAATTTCACAAATAGTAGATATTGCAGTTTCTGGCTTCAGGAGAACATGTTGCGGATTACAAACTGTAACAGTGTCCACATTCTGCACAAAAGGCTCCTCTTTTACCTCTTCTGAAACTGTGGTTTTGCTGTTCACTAAATGCTCCCCCACTTTTTCAGATACTGCATGGCTGGCTTGTTTATCAACATCAAATAGTACAGTGCCCTTGTGATTTGATATGCCTTCTTTTCTATTTTGTATGCTATTTAACGATACAGTAGTATCATGGTGTAAACTTGAGGTAACTACCTGATTAGCAGACATAATTTTCTCTGAGCTCGCCGCTTGTTTTGCCTCCAGTTTATCAACATCGAATACCACAATATTTTTGTTATTTGCTATTATATTCTGCCTATTATGCATGGTATTTTCTGAAGTACTACTGTAGTGAGATAACCCCATACGTGTTTTTCGAATGTCTTCGAAAATTCTAGGCCTTGAATAAACATTGGGTCTTCCCGTCCGAAATGAAGTATTATTGTTATAACCTCTTGTTTCATTACTAAAACCTGGTGGGCCCCGATTAGCCTGATTTAAAGATTGCTTTGAATCAGTTGTCTCATGGGATGATTTCAACTCCGGTGTTTTCTCCCTAGATATAGCAGAACTCAATTTGAGCTTCAAATCAGAAAGACCCCATCTATGAACTGCACTTAATTTGCCGCCTACTGCATCAACTAAAGTGTTCAACTCACTGATCTCGTATCGAAAAAGAAAGTTTCTTGTACTCAAGTCACAAGAACACAGCTCCTTCACATGCATTAAACAAGTGTATCTATCAGGAGAGCAGGAGCAACCAACAGCAGAGAGGTGCAGATCATAATGGCACACAGCACACTCTCTTTCACAGTTACTATCAAAGCTGGGGTCCATTTTTTTAGGCTGTGAGGACCCAATAATTTCCCTTCTTGCCTTTTCAAGTTCAACGCGACCCTGTAAAAAAGAAGTTAGTTTAATCACATCATTATGAAGCCATGTATCTAACTCAACCTTATTATTTCAGGTCAGTTGCTCATATGCAGCACAGATCAGTCACACATCACTATGGAGCCATATAATTAAATCTACTTTTATTATAGACACCAATGAAGAATACAGTTACAAAGAAAAGCAATATATGGGCAAATATAAAATATTTTCAAGAGCACATTAACTTCACCTTCAGTGACTTAGCAAGGATCCCACCCACTTTACAGGCGTCTTTCCATCTTAAATAATCATCACTTTTGCTCCCAAGAAATGAAATATTCCATTGTGCTCTAACTGCTTCTCTGGCAGCACCTAACAATAGCTTATCATGAGAAATTGATATCTTTCTGACTTGTTCACGGTAAAGCTCTACAGCATTCTGTCCATGTGGCAACCACTCTAATGGAGCTACATTTACAGCTTCAGCGCAATTGAATCCGCAATTGAAACCTGAATGATATGCTCTTGGGAATGTCAAAACAAACTCGCCTTCATGCTGCACACAGCGATAGACAGGCACACCTTCCTTTTTCAGCAATGAAGGAGAAAACTGTGTGACCTGTAAAGGGATTTGGAAACAGATAATGGGTACACTTAAAAAAAAGCAATCAGAGGCACACAGAGATCGGATGACATGATATCTTGCGTCGAGATCAAATAACTGAGTTTTTGAAATTGAACTTGAACTATAACCAACAGTAGGATCACCTTTAGAATATACTAGTTGGAATTTATTCACAAGTACTTGCATATACGCAAAAGGCTAAATAATATAATGAATTCAGATGCAGAATAAATTCAGATCAAACTACTGAGTTCTCGGAATTGAACTCGAACTATAACCAACAGTAGGATCACTTGGAATTTACCAGTTGGAATTCATTTGTAGGTACTTACATATATGCAAAAAATTAAGTACTATGATGAATTCAGATCCAGAATAAATTCAGACATATTACACTTTTAGTTATGAATGCAGAAGATGAAAATATATGCAACTTCCCTAATAAAGTAACACCAAAATAGTGCAGAAGAAAGGTGGCAACATCGAAAAATGTCGTTGTAACTAATAAGTTAATTGCAACTTGCATACATAGATAGATGTAATTATGAGTACAAAATTACATTCCAATACTGTACAAATTAAAGCACTTGAAATGGCTCGGTTGTAAACGAAAAACATGCTTGAGATTTAAATTCCTAGAGCTCAAAATAGAATTAGGGTGCGTACTTGACGAAACGGAAGGGACTGAGGAAAGGGGTATTTGAAAGGAGCTGAAAAAGAGAAAGTTCAGTGGAAAGAACATGTGTTTTGTGTTTTAAAAGGAGAATTGGAAAGAGATTTGTGTTGTAATAATTATTGTTATTAGTGATTACTTTTTAATTAATTAGTATAAAGGAGATGGGGTGTGGTGTTTAGAGGGATAAATGGAAATCTGATGGTTAGTGTCTGACAAATCCAAAGTGTCTGATGGTAACGGACCAATTTTCTGCTAATCATTTCTAATCAGAAAAATTCATGAAAGCAAGTGCGAGCATGCAAAATCACTTACAAGATTATGAAGTAAGTCCGGTTGTTCTTCAAATAAATGTGGTAAATGTTTCTTCATAGCTCCCTCCAACTTTAAGGCATCTTTTCCAGGAACTCCATACCATACCTTTTGATCTCCCCAGTGCAAATAATTTAGTGAAAAAAGATGGTGGTCTTCAACGTGCTGATTACATAACTACACGTAAGTTCACAGATTCAATAATTTTAGCAGAAAAGAAATCACAGTTTACTTACCCAACAAAATGACGAGAAACACATTCCTACGTACAACCAAGGAACTACTACTCCAGATATGTCTCCACTTTCAAAGGAGAGAATGGAACCTGGAAGCCGAGGAAAGTTATTTAGATTCCATCCTGACTTGACATATGGATCTTCCTCTGATTCAGATGATGTTTTGGGAAATCCACTTCCAAATTCTCCGGTCTCCAAATCAGCACCATAGAGAACCTATAAAATTAATAACTCATTCACTATAAATTCCAAAACTGAGCCCATGTAAGCTAGGTAGCTCATCGCTGTCGGTAACATGTAAAATTTAGGGATTATATTGATGCCCGCATAAAACTATAAAAGTGAAGCAACTTTATTCTCTGTTTTCCAAATTAATGAGCCTAGACAACAAACTCATGTTTATGGCCATACAAGAAATGTATGGTATGTGTGTGCGCGGACGATGTGTTATACTTAAGACAGAAGAAAGTTGACCAAATCCAAAGCTATAAAATAAACGAAACTAAACATGCATAAAAATCATACTTCACACAAAAACACAGATTATATATCAGATTGAACTACAAAATTACAAATTAACATCCGCCTAAACAGAACAAACTAAACAGCTTTCAGATACAAACTCAGAACAATACCTCAATTTCTTCAGTTGGATTCTCGACAATCCTCCAATATTCACCTTCAATTTTATCCGGCGGTGGTGCACCGTCATTTGATTGAAAATATTGCTTCTTGAAATCATTAGCATAATTCTGAAATGATTCTAAAGTGAAGTCTGGACCAGGTTCAAAACCAAATCTAAGTTCATTTGCATTCATGTTATCTTCATTATTATTTCCATATTCAGTTTCAGTTTTTGAAATCTTTCTCCTTTTTCTTTTCATCATGTTGCATAATCTCTTTGCAGAATAACGATTTTGAAGCTTGTGCACTTTCTGGATGCGAGTTGCAAATGTTGAATTTTCCCAAACATCCTTTCCTTTTAGAGGGCATGGCGGCTTCCAGGAAGCTGGTGGAACAATTCTGCATATTCCATAAGGTTCCGCCATTGGCCGAATCTGTGCAATATATTTAAGAGTATCTTTGAACTCCTGCAGACGATGTAATTTATAATTAGTGAGAACTTTTCAGAAGCATGACAAAGTAGCATATTGCATAACACAGAAAACAAAGGCAAATTTAAAGACCTCTTCAGTAGGATAGAATACTGGCGCTTCATCAAGAACAGGTCTGCAGGCATCCCCCGGACGCCATTTTGCTGTGACCTGTTATAACATGCACGAACATTAAATTGGGTTTACAAAATATACAACATTGCTTTTATATCACAGATCAATGCTGCATAGGTTTCTACCTCAAAATTTACACTTCATTACATTAAGTTGTTCAATACAACTGAAGACTTGTCAACTGAAAAAAATGATATTCTAATGTCCTAAACACACTAGTCAATAAGAAAGTTTATGATTAACTGAAGCTACATGGGTGAATGATCATTCAGATGCTTTTACTAAATTGCATAAATGAAATATATAAATGAATAAAAATAGTAACATAAACATATCATCAAACTAGCATTATGAAGATTCTCACATTCCAAAAAACAAGGTAGAAATAACCAAAATATGACATCCAAAATGCCTTCAAGCATGCTTAAGGTCCAACTCATGAAAACAAATAGGTGGTTTATCGCAAGTTGCACAGTGAATGACTAGTCAGTTATAAAATTAAGATGACCCAAAAAGCAAATGAAACATATTCATATAAATCATCAAGCCAACCTTCTGACAATTGTCGCATTCCAAACAACCACGTATCACACCTTTTGGTAAGTTTTTTCTTACTGGTCTAACCTAAAAAACACACAAATTTGTCAAGCAAAATTGAATATAAATATAAATAACATATGTAAAAAGAGAATGGATTAGCACTAACTACTGGCTCGTTCAACTCGGTTTCTAAATCTTCATCTGAATAGTCATCGTCTTTATAATTCACCCATGTTCTATGCCTAAGTGACTTCTTTATTCTTCCCACATCGCTTGTGCTCACCTCAGCATCAACTGAAGTTTGTATTGAATTAAAAGTACTAGTAGATGTAACTGTGGATGTAGATGTTGGGGTATTTTCTTCAACTCTTTGTAAAGTGAATGTAGTGAGCGGGCCAAAGCCAGGTGGAACTGAAAGAATAACCTCAGATTCATCTAGCATAGCCTCAATGCATTCTGTCCCCATTATAACTAAGAAAAACATTGACGAAAACAAAGCATAATGTTAGTTACTGTCAAGTCAAGTCTGTATAAATATTTATCGTTCAACTATATATAGCCCAGTTCCCACTCGTATAACAACCATCTTGTATTTGCAATGGCATTTTCCGCTCTGATTTACTAATTTTTTCAACCCTGTCCATATAATCTCCATAAACAATTCATGAAGAAAACATGCTGGTAGTGGCTTTTATGCTTTAAAGTAAGACAGAATCAAACATAACCAAAATGTGAAGAAAGCACCACATTATAATTACATAACATTTTGCTGTAATCTAGTCAACTTTTATTTGATAAAAAATGAAGATTTTTTCTTTCTATTTGAAAAGAGAATTTGATGAACAAGCAAGACATAACTCCAATCATAAACCGTGCAAGCTCCTTTCTTGTTGTCTGTTCAACACAGTATATCTATACGTTATATTGCATTCTACCCAAGACGGATGCATGTATTTGAAATTATTATTATTATCTTCTTCTTTACAACAAGAACAACAGTAATAATAATAAAATAAGTATAATAATTGATAATAACAATAATAATATAAAAGAATGATTAATGACTTATTAAAGCACTCAAAATAACAGATTTAAAAGAAAGAACAATTTCAATCTTCATCTTAGTCTCAGCTCCATTACACAAAACTTAGAACCCATAAAATGGTACTAACGACATATGATATCATTACTCGTAATTTGTATGAGCAATTATTAACAGATTAAATTATTTTCAATAGCTATGGGAGAAGCAGCCTATCAAATTCTTGCTCTAAGAATTGTTGATAAACATTGTAAACCTTATAACAATATAGTATAGCGGAATTATATGCTAAGATTACACATATTGATGCTCTGTGGCTCAAGCTCATAGTACACCAATCTACAGTAAGCATATGTTAAGAAAATACGTAAAGGGGAACTTTACTCATGCATATAGAGATAATAATATCAATATTACTCAAGATACACAAATACATTTCATACTTTAGTAGGGGATAGATGTTTATCACAAAGATACATTTCATCATGTTAGAACAAGAAGTTTATACTGCCTGTACATTTCAGTTATTCGTAATGATCTTAGTCGTCGTTTTAATATCCAATTTCATCAATAGACAATTTATTGTCAAACATCATCCTCACCAGAATCTAAACATTTTCTCAATTAGATTTCATTTACTTCTAAACCAAACATAGAATCAATTCTGATTTCACTAACATCACCTGAACGTAAAATAGCACATCAAACAGAAAATGCATAACTAAAATGGGAAATAATCTTTTAAATCAAAATACAAAACAATCTGCAATTAATTCTTGGATTCATAAGATTATAAAGGAATAAATATTATTCTAAAACCTAACTGTATAAACTTAGCTACAAGTCTCTGACATCTATAGCCATAGTTAATTAATCATACTGCAAAATCAGATCTAGAATATAACCATCTCTACTAAACCTAAAATTTATTTTCAAGGTATCTATTATTTGATATTCAATCCATTAGTGATTCCAAAAGAAAATCTGACCACAGTAAATCATAGATCAGCAACCAATATTCAATATACATAAATGAATCTTAATCTGATTATGTTCATGTATGACTTACAAATTGGTTTTTCTTTCTGTTGAGATCCAAAGTCCACAAATCCAAGAAATGGGCAGAAAATGTAAGTTATCACAAAATATATCTGAATCTCAAATCCCTAATTTCAATTTCAGAGGTGATGACCACAGATCCAGACATTAACCGAAAATGGTTTCCTAAAACCAGGAGTGGTTTTGTTGAGACCGGTATTGTTACGTAACTTGTCTTACCTTTACCTCTATATATTGAAATATGGACCTTGTCTTTAATTTTAATTTATCAATTAAATATTTGCTTTAATTCAATTAAAATATTGATGAAGGAAAATAGAGGCAAAAGAGAACAAAGAAATCTGCAACATCCAACTGGCTTCAATGGTTCTGTACGTATAATATAAAGAGAAAGTGAGGGTAAATGCGGAATATGAAGAAAAAATTGGAATTAAAGTATTACCTTTACCTAATCCCAATAATTTAGTGGTATGTATTCTCGCAGACCATAGATTAGTTGATCTTATCTTTTGGCGTTGCTATTTGCAGAGGTGGGCTAGAATCCACATTAATGGATTTTCATGCATGACTCATAATAACAACTCACAAGCTAATTGCTTTTGAAGTTATGCATGCCAAAATAATTTCTAAATGGAAAAATTCTACTTGAATTAACTCGCAACACCAAAGAATGTACTAGACAATACCCGATTGGAAATCTCACCTTTTATTTTTATTTTGCAATTAAAAATGCCATCATTGTTTGTTATAAAATATATCATCGCTACCGGTTGGTCATAACCAAATGCTACATGTCAAAGACGGTTTTATAAAATCGAGTAATAAATGATGACAGCGGGTTTGTACAACCGCATACTAAATTAAAAACTCGACTGCGTAAAATTAAAGTATCATAGTTCAATGTTAAGTACACAGCCAGTTTTCAACATCTAAAAGTACTACATAGTAGGCAGGATTCTATAACTAATTATCTAAGTAAAACATCAAATTTAGATGTTAGACTAAGGAAGGAGATCGAAAAAAATATTAAAGAACGCTCTAAAGCAGATATCATAATTTACCACTGTTTGGTCAAGAACAATTGGACATAACCTAGCAATTAAGATTGAAAACAGAAACTAAATTCGAAGTTACTTACTTTCATAGCTTGTGACTGAAATATTAAAATGATTAATCTACTAGTTGTGGTGTATTTTGAGTATTAGTAAGTAGAGATTCAAATTTTTATAGTATTTTTTAGAGTGGGTATTATCTAGTGTGTTTTATGGTGTATTTAGCAACCTCTTTTATCAATTATAGAAATTTCTTTCCCTTCTTAATTCACTCCAGATATTTCATTTTTTAATTCCTGCAGTTTATCATTATTATAGTTATTACAAAGTACTACCAATTCTCTCCATTGTCATTTAAATTGCAACATATAAGTATTTTTACAATTATTTACAAAATACTCCTAGGTTTTATCGTATTAAGTTACGTTCAAGTTCGTATATTTTGTTGGAAATGTTTATGTTTATGAAGTGAATTTATTAAAAAATTAAATAAAAAACAGATTAATGGCAATTTATTTATGAACCATTATTATAATTGAGCCGTTGCAAGTTTATAACGGTAATATATTTATGAATCAACTGAGTCGTTGCAAATTTATAACGGTAATATATTTATGAATCATTATTATAATTGAGCTGTTACGCTTGCACAACGGTAATATATTTATGTGACATTATTATTGAGCCGTTACAAAAGCTATGGTATTACAATATTGTTTTAAATGAGAATAAATTAAAATCCATTAACATTCCATCACTTTAGTAACGTATACGATTTTCATTATGCCTATCTAAATGATAGATAGACAGAAGAGTAATAGTAAGAATAATAGACATTTTTCTTTTTCTTCTTTCTTCAACAAAACTAAACACCTTTGCTTCAGAGTGCAAATCAGAATCGACTTTGTGCAAACAGATTGATATTTTTTCAGATTAGAGAGGCTGTTTTATCTTAGAGGCGGCAGCGTCTGTTTTTCAGAACTACTTTTCACCTTTGAGCAGAACGTCGAACGTCTTCAAGAGAGTGACAACATACACGACTCAATCGAAGTTCATTGTTCACAACAATTTGAAGACGTTCCAAACAACAATGACGTAACAACGCGGATTTTGGAGATTACCGTTAATATTAAATTATAATGCAAATAATAATTTAATATTGTGATTATAAATGAATTGGAGGATGAAATGTGAGTTAATATTTTTATTTTATATAAACAATGTTTTGATGAATAAAACTTTGGTTTTTAATTTATATGAGTTAATTTATCTCATAAGATGTTATTTCAATATATTGATGGCTGGAATAAATATAAATAAGTGAAAATAAGCTTAGAATATTTTATTTGTGAAATTGGGTTGAAAATAAATGACATTAGTTATTTATTGAGTCAAAATGGGAAGTATTGGAATTTTATTCCAATAATTGCTTTTTATAGTAAATAAAAGGGAAAATGAGAAGAAAATGAATTTTCGAAGTGTATTAATGATTGAAAATAGTATTGTAATATTTTAAAAAAGTGTTAAAACATTTAATACACTTATTTGAGTAAGAAATAATTTTTATTTGACTCAGATTGTTTAAAATTGTGGCTTTTTGGTTTAAAAATAACAATATTGTCAAATATTATGTGAATTAATAGTTTATTGGAAAAATAATATTTTTAAGTGTGAAAAAAAAATATTGTGTTAATCATGTTCACCTTGTTAAAATATGAAGAATGCATTTTGTCTCATGTAAAAAGAAGTTAATATGAGAAAGTTATGTTAAAAATAGTTTAAAACCTATGTATATTAGCCTAAATAATTTTCTAAGTATGAGAATGGACTAATTGGGTATAGTAAACATCCAATAACCCAAATTCTAGAGTTTTCTGATGAAGTACGTTCATTTTCTCCCAAAATTCATTACAGTAAAACCTAAATCAGAAAAGAAAAAGCTTTAAAGTACAAAACAATGGCTACTCTCTTCAAAATTTAATCTTCTAAGCTCAATCTTTGCAAATTTAAGAGCCCAATTCAAGTTAGAATCATAAAAGAAAGTAATCTCCACGCTGTTCTATCTTAGAATCCATCTAAAACCCTTCTCTTCATCAAAAATCTATTTTCGTAGTGATAATTGTTAATTTGCTTCTCTCCTTGTTTACATGTACCTGTTCTTAGTTTGACTAGTTTGGATGCTCTGTTCTTGGCTAAAAGCATCAATCTTTGGCATCTAAATCATAATTCAATCTTCATGAAGGCAAGGTGAGTGTAAAACTCACAAACTCTAGCTCTTTATATGATCAAAATGTTATAATCAGTGAATTATTGAAGCTGAAACAAATTTAGGCATAATTTCTCGTTTTTGATCTAATTTTGATAATTTTGGATGATCCGGAAAGCTTAATTCATGAGATACAACTTTTATGTTTTGAGTTTTCTTTGATTTTGATATTAGTTATGTCAAAATCTAATTTTTCTACAGTAAACCCGAGAGCAAAACCAATATTTGCTCTATCGTTGAAGCTGAAACGAATTTGACTATAACTTCTTCGTTTCTTAACCGATTTTGATATTTTTGGATGTTGAGGAAAGCTTAATTTATGTTCTACAATTTTTATGTTTTGAGTTTTCTGTGATTTTGATGTTAGCTATGTCAAAATCTAATTTTTCTACTGCAAACCCGAGAGCAAAACCAATATTTGTTTTATCGTTGAAACTGAAACGAATTTGATCATAACTTCTTCTTTTCTTAACCGATTTTGATAATATTGGATGTTCCAAAAATATTAATTCATGTGCTACAACTTTCAAGTTTTGAGTTTTCTGTGATTTTGACGTTAGCTAGGTCAAAATCTAATTTTTCTACTGCTGGCCCGAGAGCAAAACCAATATTTGCTCTGCCCTTGAAGCTGAAACGAAATTGGGCATAACCTTTTCGTTTCTTAACCGATTTTAATAATATTAGATGTTTCGAAAAGAATAAATAATGCATTAAAACTTTCGTGCTTTGAGTTTTCTATAATTTTCAGGTTAGCTATGTCAAAATCTAATTTTTCTACTGCTAACCCGAGAGCAAAATCAATATTTGCTCTGTGTATGAAACCAAAACGAATTTGACCATAACTTCTTCGTTTCTTAACCAAATTTGATAATTTTGGATGTTTCAGAAAGTTTAGGTCATGTGCTACATGTTTTATTCATTGTTTTTCTAGAATTTTGAAGTTTGCTTGGTCATAATTATGGTTGCATGTTGTTGTCTGAGAGCAAAATGGCAGCAACAACAATCGTTGACCTTAGATTGTATTAGCTCGTTTTTGCTCTCATTCTCTTTGGTTTTGATGATATTTTTGAGATATTTTGAGAGCTATGATGCCTACCAGTAGGCTAGCTATATTTAGAGAATTTGAAATTCAAATTTAAATGGAATTTGAATTGATTTTGGGTTAAATTTGAATTGAATTCGTATTGAATTTAAGTTATCGGTTTTGAGATACCGCTCTTAGTTTTCATTGCTTTCGAGAACGATTTTCACTAAAACATTTTTGAAATACATGGTCATTTCAAATTATTATTACATAGTATTTTTTTTAATTATTTTTCTAAATAAATGTTGATTTATTTCCTATAATAAAGGAATTTCAAACTGGTTTTAACAATCGTTTTCGGGAAATTGTTTTAAATTTCTATTTGTATAATAAAATTACTTATTGTTATGAATTTCGGATGTATAAGAAGGACAATTAAACGGTAAAGTATAACATGTGGTATGGGACACATGGATTTGCTTTATCGCTTAATATCGGACTTACACGATCGAAAACCTTTCGATGGACTATTTGAGATGATTTAAGATGTTATTAAATTTTGGGTAGATTATATGATCCGACAACTCCAATTTAGGAGTATATTCGATGAAAGACCATTTTAAGATGTGTTTCTTAATCGTCGATGAAATGAGATGAATTAAGAGCTAGAAATTCCTATTTGGAATTATGATTATAAATAACCATCTAGATGTTATTTTTACTTTCCAGTGAGATAAGGTAAGCTTCTTTATGATGATTTTATGATGTTGAGATGTATTATGCTAGTTTTTACTTGTCGATGAGAGGAGACAAGTCACGATGCCCCTAGTACTTGTCAATGAGATGAGACGAGCATAGTATTGTGTTTAATCGCCAATGAGACGAGGTCAAGTATATTTTCTTGATGTTTATGATGTTTTACTAGTGTGGTGCCAACTAACGGCTAGTAAACCATTAGGGGTGAATGTATGGTATGGGACGTACGTTAACACCTATTGGGTTCCTATCCGAGAAGTTGACACATTCATGATGTTTACTAGTACTACAGACCACGAGTACTCGATTGGAGTTATCACGATGTAGTTGCTACTCTGATCATCACGATGTTATTAACTCAAGTCTTTGTGACTGGGAGTCATTATGATGTTATAGACTATAGTCATTCACGATGTTAAGATGTCATTTGACTCCAGTCATCATGATGTTTATGGTACCAAATAGTAGTACTAGTCACGATGAAGCGCGCATAGCATTGCTTCGGCATGCAATCGAGGATTTGGCCAATCCGGGATTTCTTTGAGTTTTGATGTTTTAGATTTCACCGTCTTTAGATGATTATTATATTGATAGCCTAGTGCTAGATGAGATGTGTACATATATGGTGAAATCATTTATGATGTTACTCTTTGATTGAGTTATTTGCATTATGGATCATGATTTGATGATTTTATAGACTACTTGATGTTAAGATAGAGTTGAGATGTATTTATAAATTTGTACCAATGAGATGAGGTATAAATGATTATGAAGAATTTTTTATGATGAGTTTTAGTGATGGATTTGAGATGTATCTATATTCATACCGATGAGATGAGGTATGAATAAGTATAATGTTTCTTTTATGATTGGGTTTTATATTTCCTTGAATGATCATTGGGATGTGCCAATGAGATGAGGCACATCCATATGCGTTTTATTCTATGTATGAAGGATATGTACCTTTGATGTATTTTTATATTGACAACCACTTCTAAGAAGATAGTTGAATCATCTGAAGTCATTATCCATATTTCTTTATACCGTTGATGATATGTGGAGAAAGTGATGTTTATTGAATATTATCTTTAAAACTTTGCTCGTCTGTGTTCCATTTGCTTAAGTGTCAGTTATGCCATTCAATATGACTTTATCATCATTATCTCTTCTACTTGCCAAGAAGAGATGTTGTCCTTTCTTATGATGTTGAAACCCTGTTTAGGGCATGGCATCCTTTAAGAAAAAGGATACCATAGCTTTCACCTACTTATCCTTATCGATTATTCTGTTTAACTGATGATTTTAGCTAGCCTGACCCGTGTGTTTTCACTCGGGTCAGACCGAGTTGTTTCAGGTATCATCTATTGAGCTTAGTTTGAAGTTGATGTTGGATATCAGTTTCTTTCTCTTGAGTAGTTTATGTTCTTTCGCATACTCTGATGTAGTTATATTTTATTCGATGTATATAGTGTGGTCGAGTACTACCTTTATTGTATTCATATTGTATTGTACTAAATATGTATCAGTGTATACATATATATATGATGTTGATTACTGTTCTGTGATGTGCTTTACATTTAGTTATTGTATTTTGTTCTGATAGATCCATTAGCCATCTATAATTTTGGATTAAGCATTTATTGGGTATGTCGATCCACTTTAGTTGAAAAGAAAATTATATTGCATTTATCGACGTATTCGGTAGATGTTTAAGATAAAGTTATAGATGGTTGCCCTTAGACAGCCCTATTCTCCGCTTTAGTAGACGGAATCGCCTGTTAATTCTCTTTGCTAAGGTGGGTCTCGGGGTGGGGCGTTACAAATGACTTCTGCTGCAACTGATGGGATGTTTAAACTGAATGGCGAATGTAATAAAATGTTTGCTTCTGCTTATATGTTATGTGATTTAAATATCTGGCACTCTAGATTATGTCATGTGAATAAATGTATAATTCATAACATGAGCACCGTAGATCTCCTCCCTAAATGTCACAAACTGATTTTTATAAATATGAATTCTGTACTCAAGCAAAAAATCACTAAGAAACCATATAAATCAGTTGATAGCATTTCTGAACCCTTAGATTTTGTAACGATCTCGGTTTAAAGACGGATTTAAATTTGTAATTAAATTAAATTTTTGGGTTAAATTGTGGATTTATTTGAATTTTTCAAATTTAATAAGATATATATATATTAAAATTTTGGATTTGAAACTCAAAATAAATATTTTCAATTGAAATGGATTATAAATAAATTTTTGATTTGGAATATTCAAAATGAATATTTTAAATGAATGTAATATAGATACTAAGGTTTAAAATAAAATTTATCCTATCAATATTAAATATAAGTGTAAAATATAAGTACAGAATATATGTTATAAATTAAATGTTTGGAAATCAAACTATAAATAGAAATAAAACTAAGAATGGTTAATAATAAATATACAGGGTAACTCATATGGATACATAAGATTATTTTAGTAAAAAAAACATAAATACTTAAGTGAACATATGGAGATTCATGTGTGAATGCAAGAAGATAAATGCAAGACAAGAAGATAGGAAAAAAAATCTATGTACAAAGTAAATATTTGTATTGCAGATAATAAAATAAAGTGTTTATGTATAGAAGAAACAAAAAAATATCAACAAAACAAAGAAGTACAAATCAAATGGATTTGCTGTAGACAAAATGGGGACATAAGAATTAAATGCTTTCTTCTCAAGCACAAATGAAAATCATCTCAGCCGAAATATGTAAGAGTCATTTCAGTAAACAAAGAAAAAAATCTGGTTTAGTCAATGAAAACAAAAATCTGACCAATGATAAACTTATACTAGATAATACCTACCCTGTACAAAGTCTTTCCTTTATTTATACATCCATACTCGTCCCTGTTCGTTCATAATTTAGCATTCCAGGAAAAAAAAGCAAACATCATTGTTGTTTTTCAAACTTAAATGCAATTCAACAACAAAGCAAGTTTAAAAAAGATCAAAACTGCAGTTTCAAAACACAGAGCTACTCTCTGTTCTTCAATTTGATGTGAGTAAACATACTACTTCAAAAAATTTAAATTTGTATGTTTGATCAGGAATGACCTTATGCTTGGTTGTATATATTTTTTTAATAATTAGTTTTGTATAAGTATATGTGGTACCGTGTACTTTGATGTTGTTGTTCTTCCTGTTTCTGGTTACAGAGTGAACATAAACAAGAAAAATCTAATAAATTTTCATACAAACATCTTTAACTTAGGGTTTTTAAACAAAATAAGTTTGTTTAAACTTAAATCATGGTCCAAAAAATTTTTTAGCTTGAAAATGAAGAACTTGACACTGTAAACTCAGTTTTACAGTTAAATAAGAAATCATATGATTTATTGGAGTAGTTTAAATTATCGATTTGATTATATAACTTGAATAAGCATACAAAGATAGGATTTTTAAAATTAATATGATGATTTTTAATTAAGTATCCCAAGTGCAATTCATATTTGAAAAAATATGCATTTTGATCAATTTTTAATGATCGAACAAATTTTGAATGATGAGATCTTGCTTGAAGCAAGTTTGAACATTGAGGAGTTCAGAAAAATTGTTGAATTTTTTTTCCAATGCTCGAATTGGTTAAACGAATCCAATTTAGGGTTTAAGGTTCGATTGTGATATGGTCAGAAAATGAGGCGTGTTCGTCTTCTATGCTTGATCGAGTTTCTCATAACTCCGGAGAATGGTAGCTTAAGGTGTTGACGTGGCGTGGACGAAGTTGGGACAGTTCCGGTGGCCTGAGCGATGGCGGCGAGGCAGTTTTTTTGTTTGGGTTGAGCTTCAGGTTTTGAGCGAAATGCCTAAATTTCATTTTGAAATTCTTGGTGACGAATTGTGTTTCGATTTCAAGAGTAGGTGAGATTTGCGACTTGCCTAAGGTGGTGGTGTTCACCGGAGCCGTGGCGCGATGTCGTGCACGTGTACGGCGTAGATGGTGGTGTCAGTGTTGATGGGTGGTGAGCAACTCGAGTTGTCACTCGAGTAAAATGGTGATTGCTTCGGGTTCGTATTCGAATACGTGAGCTTGGTTGCCTGTTATTATAATTTAACTTAAATTTTAACCAAAAAAAAGGGAAGAAGAAGAAATGAATGTGACAGGGAGAGGTCTCGGGAAAGTTAGTGAAAGGACTCGAGTGTTTACTCGAGTAAACTAAAATCTTGCTCGGGTTGATTCCCAAACCTGCAAACTAATAATAGTAAGTTAGGTAAACTATTTAAACAAATTTAAGTGGTGATGGCTAATTAATGTATGACAATTGTAAGTCAAGGCTTTATTACAAGTTAATGAATTAAGTAAATACTTAACAAAGTTTTAAAATCCAATTAATACTTTAATTAAGTACTTAATGTAAAACAAGTGTTGAAATTTAATTACCACTAAAGTTTTTAAGTTAGTAATAATTTGTTTTCAAAGTTTAAGGAAGCTTTTTTTTAAATGTTAATTAAGACAAATAATTATTATTAATTGTATAAAAAGGGTAATTAAGAATGGTTAATTAATTTAAAATTGTAATTAACTAAGGATTAGAGATTGATTAATTTGAAATTAAAGATTTGGTTAAGTAACAATAAAGCGTTTAATTTATTTTTAATTAAGGATTGTTAATTAGATAATTAAAGTTAATTAATTTATGATTAGTAGTCAATTAAGATAATTGATTAAGGAATAATTAATTAAAATTTAATTAATTTATCATTAAGAATAGTTAATCATTGATTTAAATAGATCAATAAAAATAGTTATGTGGTTTATTCTTTTAAATCACCTTCACCTTAAATTGAAGATGATTGACTCTCATCAAATGTTGTGTACTGGATTGATATTCCTGTTTGTGATTGTGATACTGTGTGATGTGAATTGGTTTATGCTAAGTTTCTGTATGTATATGAAAACCCCTTTGCCCGTAAAATGGCATTTGAATTTCGATGCGACAAGGAGTCAGATCCCAGTTGGTTATCCGAAACCCACATCGAATCGTAATGATGAATCTTTATGATTGATAAATTTACTTTATCTGTGAATCTGTGAATGAAGATAAGCGTTATGGATTATATCGCTTATCGAGATTGATATGATTAAATCTGTTCTGACTGATGCTGTGCACTATTGTGTGAAACCCCCTGGACCACTCTTATACACACACAAATATGGATTGCACGTGGGAATCGGTTAAGTCACAGATTTTTGAATTTAATTCAAAATAGTTTTAAAAGTTGAATTTTAAATCCAAATGGTTTGGAAATGGATTGGGTTTAAAATGAAAAGCTTTTAAAAAGGTGTTTTAAAAATGAAAGTTATTTTGAATAACTTAATAAAAGATTTGAAATTTGAATAATTTGGTTTAAATTGGAATTCAATATCTAAAATTGAATTCTATATTTGGTATTTATGATTTAAAAACGGTATACAAGTTTATATGGGTTTTAAACCATTTTTAAAATGTTGTTTTAGGAATTTGAATTAACCCAAAGATTTTAACTTGTATAAATGAGATTGGATTTTTCCAAAATAAAATTGTTTGTTTTCAAATGATAAAAGCTTTCATATAAGAATGAATTTCCAATTTGTATTAAAGGAATTTCAAGTTTGAATTGAAAATGGTCCTACAAGTTATGAATAAATCTTTGGAAACGGGTTTTGAAAGCTATAAGCTAAATCTTGATTTAAAGAGTTAATGAGTTAATCCAATTGAAACGGAAATTGTTTTGAAATCCGTGAATGGATCTTTGTGAAACTGGGTGAACTTTGTGAAATGAATCTTTTTATTTAAAAGATTTGAAATGGTACTTTGTTTAAACCATTTGAAAGAAAGATTTGAATTTTTAAAGTTGCGACTTAAATAAAATCCCATATCCATGTATCTTTTAAATATTACACTCATTATTCGGTTTAGCCGGGAGAGGACCTTGTGTCATATAACCCATTCCGAATAATGATACATCGTCATGGATAGCATTTGAAGACCGATGGTGAAGACCGGGTATTTGCGAGAATGATAGGATGACCTATCGATTGTCTCTGCACTAAGTAGCTACGGTATAGACATTCCTTAAGCGATGGAAAGTCCGGTCGGGATTGTGAATACCCGGATTGCAAGGGCTTCTTCGGAAGTGCCTTCGGTTCTGTTTGAACTCGGAACTGACTTGTATGGTTGTATGTATGACATTACACTTTGAGATATAAAACAGATTTCTTTCAAATACATATCTGTTGGTGGCGGAGAATTTATTCTCTTAGCTTAACACCCTTTTCTGAGACGTACGAGCTTAGAGGTTATGTAGTTGAAGGCTATCAGCGATATACTCCCAATTTGGTAGTGTGGCATGCTAAGTGCTGCTGTGTGTTGATGATCATTTGTTGATCAAAGCATGACTTTGTGAAAAAGTGTAGCTTTGTGGACGAGACCTCATCGAGCCTCACAAACCAGTAATGGTCGAAACAGGAAAGATGTGGTAAGGTTTCAGGGGTAGCTCCCCTAGGGTATGTCCATTCCTTCTGGAAAAGGGTGGTATCATAGTATGGAGCCCAGATACTTACTCATGTTGGACACTGTATATATATTACTGTGTGATGTTGTTGGTGTTGTGAGCTCTCGGATAAAGGTCGCAAATGACCGGGGGTGGCATATCTTAGGTTCTACTTCCTGGGAAGGGGGTAACCGGCCTTGTGTTGGCAGAGAGTTGGGTAGGTTCTCGGGGAGTCCCTCCAGAGGCGTTCTCATGTGGCAATAGGAAGTTCCTTAGCCTGACCATTTGTTGGAAAATCCAATCTCTAATACGCGCCCGGTATGGTTTTAGTTGTATAACCTGTCATTTACTTATGGTGGTCACCACTGTTTAGATGGTAGCTATAATAGGCATAGTTCGGAATGTCTATGCTGGCTAAGATTAATATTATACTTTTGAAATGTTTTCAACAACGCACTAATGATAATATTAAAAAAAATGGGTTTTTGCATATTAAGCATGTTTGACTATCATAAGGAGAAATCTTCTCCAATTCCGCGTTTGCATGGTGTGTGTGGCGGGAGGCCTTATGGTAGTTTCATTTTCCAAAAAGCATTACGGATTTCAAATTTTAATTCTTTTGTTTGTTTTAAAGACCAAATGCTTTTGTTTGCTCACACTAGTCCTATGACTGACTCGGAGTTTATTATTCCGTTCCTAAACTCTAGATGCCCACAATTTTCCACACGGGCAGTCTAGAGTTTGGTTTTTCAGATAATCAGATAGTAGATATTGTTTGGTAGCTTCAGCTTTCTGTTGATACATTTTGGAGTCTTTGGAATCCACAACTGCACTTGCTTATCTTGCACTTGCTTATCTTTGTGCAACCTTGATGGTGGGTCGAGCTTAAAGTGTTGCAGCTCTATCTTTGGAGTTTTGGATTGGAGTTGCAGTATTGGATTCTGTTGAAGACTTATCTCATATTTTGTCGTGTTCCGCTGTATTTTGTGTTGTATATTCTTTGATGTTGATGATTATCATTGTATCAAATTGACGTACTGGATATTGTATTCATGTTGTATCAATGATATCATCTTTTATTTTCGCTGTGTTATTTATCATCTAATGTTGTTACAAGCTCCGGCGATACGAATTGGATGTTATTTGTCGGACATCGAGTTCGGGTCGTCACAGATTTGATCCGTTCTGATATATGTGAGCTTGATGGAACTTTGACTAGACACGGACACTGTTACTTTATCACTTTTATTGATGACTGTTCTGATTTTACTTATGTATACCTTGTGAAAAATAAAAGTGATGCATTTGATATGTTTAAATCATTTAAAACTAAAATTGAGAATCAATCTAATAAGAAAATTAAGAGACTTCGTAGTGATAGAGGAACATAATATGAATCTAGTTTATTTCTTGGTTTCTATAAATGGTATGGTATAATTCATGAGAGAATTGCACCTTATTCACCTGAAAATGAACGGTAAAGCTGAAAGAAAAAATAAAACCTTTACCGAATTAGTTGTATCTATCTTATTGAATTCGGGTGCAGCAAAACATTGGTGGGGGTATTTTATTGACTATATGCTATGTATTGAATAGAATCCCTAAATCAAAAAGTAAAATCTCACCATTTGAAATTTTAAGAAATTATAAACCAAATGTGTCTTATTTTAATACTTGGGGATGTTTGGCATATGTTTGTATACCAAACTCTAAGAGAATAAAATTAGCAAGTAAAGCATATGAATGTGTATTTATTGTCTATGCTGTTAATAGTAAAGCATATAAATTTTATGACCTGAATACACATAATATAATAGAATCTAACGATGTTGATTTTTATGAATCTACATTTCCTTTTAAATTGAGGAATAATAGAGGCGCATCAAGTAACACCATGCCTATTAGAAAAGAACTTAATGAGTCTTCTGAAAATGAACCTAGAAGAAGTAAAAGAGCAAGAACCGTAAAAGATTTTGGTTTAGATTTTTGTACTTTTACTATAGAGGAGGATCCCTTAAACCTCTAAGTGGCCTTATCTTCCTTAGATGTTATTTTTGGAAAAAGGCTATAAATGATGAAATGGATTCTTTAGAATCCAATAAGACTTGGCACTTAGTAGATCTACCACCTGGTAGTAATTCTATAGACTGTAAATGGGTACTTAAAAAAAAATTAAAACCCGATGGCATAATTGATAATTATAAAGCCCGTTTAGTAGCTAAAGGATTTAAGAAAAGTGATACTGCAGACTTTTTTGACCCTTTTCACCTGTAACTAGGATTAAATCAATTCGAATACTAATTTCACTTGCATCTATTCATAATTTAATAACACACCAAATAGATGTTAAAACTGCCTTTTCAAATGGTGAATTAGAAGAGGAAATTTATATATACCAACCTGAAGGATTTGTATTTCATAATCAAGAATATAAAGTTTACAAGTTAGATAAATCATTATATGGCCTAAAACAAGCACCTAAATAATGGCATGAAAAATTTGATAACTTAATAATCTCACACGGTTTAAAAGTTAATAAAAGTGACAAATGCATTTACTATAAATCTGAGATTGACATTTGTACTATCATATGTTTGTATGTAGATGACCTACTTATTTTTGGGTCAAACATTCATGTCATAAACTCTGCTAAATCTTTGTTAAGTGCCAATTTCGATATGAAAGATCTAGGTGAAGCAAGTGTAATCTTTGGTATTAAGATTACTAGGTCCGAAAATGAATTTTTTTTGTATCAAACTCATTATATTGAGAAGATTCTAAAGAAATGTAATTACTTTGACTGTAAACCTACATGTACATCATATGATCCTACTGTGAAGCATTTAAGAACACTGGTGAAGGTATAAGACATTCTGATTATGCGAGTATCATCGGCAGTCTTTGGTATGCCACTGATTGTACTAGACCCAACATTGCCTATGTCGTGGGATTATTATGCAGGTTTACTAGTAGACCTAGTGTAGAGCATTGGTACGCAATTGAGAGGGTTATGAGATACTTAAAATGAATCATGAACCTTGGGTTACATTATGAAAAATTTTCGGCTGTCCTTGAAGGTTACACCGGTGCAGAATAGAATATTTTATCTGATGATTCAAAAGTAACCAGTGGCTATACCTTTAGCATTTGTTGGAGGAGTTGTTATGAGAAACGCGGATTACGGATCTTAAGGATAGAATTAACACTAGAGGGGGTGAATAGTGTTTAAGGAATTACTAATTCTTTTTGAATTTATATTAATTTGAACACAAATGTATGCAATATTCAGACACAGATATGATCACAGAAATAAACACAGATACATAAATAAAGTAAAAACAATAAAGGAAAGAACACACCGGATTTTATACTAGTTCGGAGTTACCCTACATCCAGTCCCGCACACAAGTACGGATTTCCTTTCAAAATCAATTCTTACAATTACATCCTCGATTTCAAGGCCACGAGGTACACCACTCCAGATTCACAATCCTCTGGGTAGAGATACTTGATTTTACGAGCAACAAGTTCACCCAATTGATTTCACATGCTATAATCACACCTTTTCTCGCTTGTTTGATTTCACAGGCTACAATCACACCTTTTCTCGCTTGATTTGATTTCACAAGCTACAATCGCATCTTTTCTCACTTGATTTGATTTCACAGGCTACAATCACACCTTTTCTCACTCAATTAATTACAAAGAAGCCTGTAACTCTGAATAGCACTGGGATCTTGTTAAGATAGTGATAGAGAATCAAACTAAAAATGATCTAGTTAGATTCAACGGTGATTTCGGCAGAGTAATAGTAAAAATGTATGTAAAGAAATGTGGAAGAAGAAGAGGAGTGAAATCAAAGAAAATATGTATACAAATTCGTTTAAAACTGCCCCTATTTATAGTAGAACAAAAGCCATGTCCATTCGTGAAAGGATATGACGAATAGATACTTCCTTTGAAATTCAAATTTTTGAAATAAACTGCCAACTTGTCGAAAAAGGTATATTGGGGTTGTCGACATGCCTATGGTATTTTTGGTTATTTGTTTTTCTTTGAAAATAACTTCTATCTTGTATTAAAACTATTTTAAACTTTATAAATATACTTAACTATAGTTAAAATACATAAATAAGTATAGAGAATAATATATATATAATTTTACTATAATTTTATATTCAAATCTAAGTATAAATATTAAAAGTTAAATATATTATAATTAAAAGATAGTTTAAAACCAAGGATAATTTGATTTTGAAGATAAAGATTATTTTGAGGCCAAAAGTATTTTAAAACCAGGATAGATGTTTTTGATCTTTTTAAAAGGAAGATTTTAAAATCATTTTGAAAACAAGATATAATTTTGTAAAAACATTTGAATAAAAGTTTGTGGATACAAAACAATGTTCCACTAGATTTTTCGTTGGTTCCATCCTACTTAGGGTTCCCTCCCTTTAACGAGCTCGAAGTGGATTCCATTCCACGAATAAATTGGATTTTAAGATGCCAGTGCTTTTCAATGAGTTTTAATAAAATTCCTAACTAAATTACTTATATTGAAATCTTGAACTCTTGATAATCTTGATACTCATGAGTCTTCAATCTTGATATTTTCAGTCTTGCATCTTTATACTGTTTTCATTCTTGTTACATGCATGGTTGAATCCTGTATATACATATATATATATATATATCTAAACTATAATGTTGGTATTTATATTTTATAATCTTATTCTAAGGTTGTTGTCATCAAAACCATATTCTCAGGGACTAACAGTCTCCCCTTTTTGATGATGAAAACCTTTGTTTATAAAATATTACTTTTATCCTAATAACTCCCCCTAAAACTAATAACCCCCCCTTAATCTATGCCTAACTTCCTATTTTATACTTCTCCCCCTTTGTCATCAACAAAAACTAACTCCAAACTATATAACTCACCCTTAATCTAATACTATATGACGTGAGATTATAATGATAGTGTTATCATAAATAATCATCACTTAATTCTAAAACTAAAACTTAGTCCTTAATAACTAACTATCCTAACTAAGAATCCATATATGATAATACTTATAATAGTGATAATGTGAGAATTCAAATAGAAGAACAAAAAATCATTTATTAATTATATATTATTATATTTACATTTGCGTAGAAAACATAAGTAAGATCATATAATGATAAGAAAGAGAAAAAAGAAACTAATGTGTATTTATACATATTATGTTCTGCACACCAATTATCAATCCACACCAAACCAAACCAAATCAAATCAATCCAAGTAATCAATTCAAATCAAACAAAGCAATCAAATCAAACATTATAAGGAACTTCCACCCATCCTTCTTCTCCAAATATAGGGTCTACTTTAATGGCATCCCAATTTTCATTTTCATTGGAGAGAGAGACTGGAGGATGCGCTTCATTATCATCTTTGTGCAGGGAGGAAATCATCCATCGTATCGTATCGAAATGCTTTTCTTGCTCCTTGATCATCTACATTTGACTCAACTCTAAGTGTCGCTGATTACGAAGAATGAAAGAGAAAATATTTTTGAAAGAGTTAAGGGTTTCTTCAAGATTCTCGGTCAAACTATGAATTGGATTGGCCATTTTGAGTCTGTGAGAAGAAATAGAGATAAAGTAGATAAGAAATAATTTGAGTGATGAATTCTAGAAGAAATATGTATTTATAGGTGTAGAAATTCGTTTGAAATGAATAGACGCAAGGTAGTTATTCAAATTTAAAACGAAAAGTCATTTCTAACCAGTACTTGTCGACAGGGTCTAGGGGGTTGTCGACAGGTGTCAATTAATTTTGATGACTCATTTTGATTTTGTGAATAATTCTGTGTGTGTATGTGTATATATATTTATATAATATACTAACATTTATTCTGGAGATAGGATAAGCTAGATAACGAAAAAGTAGTTCAATTTCATTTCATAATAGAACGATACAATGATTAAACATTAAGAACAAAACGAACATTCAAATCAAAACAAACCAAAACCAATACAGCATGACATGGAAAGGTAGAACTAGTTAGAGGATGACGAAGATGATGATAATCCAAGCTTCTTGCTGACTTTGGAGAAAAACTTGTTCATCTTGGATGCCATTTTGTCCAGTTTCTTATAACGGATCGTTTACGTTTCCGTTGATTCTCAACGATGATCTTTTGATTTTTGAGTAAGGTTTTGTTGGTTGGATTAGAGGGATAGTCAATAATTTCCAAGGATATTTCACTTTCTACTTCTTCTTTTATTTCCATTTCATTCCCTTCTTCTTCTTTCTCTTCCATCTCCTCACGAGCCAAACGCTCTTCCTTTTCGGCAAGAGTTTCATATGGTTGAAAAAACATATGGAATTTTCATGAGAGAAATGTTTGAGTGATTAAAAACTTTTCTTGAAACAAATTCTTCTCCTTTGAAATCTACTCCAAAATAATTAAAAATTCAAGTGAGATAGATTCCATGATACAAAGTGTTTTCACCCATTTCAAGATTTTTGGGACGAAATTCATCCAAAATAATTTGCGCCCAATTAATATCATAATTTCGAAAAATAGTAAAAAGTGCTTTGCAAACTTTGAAGTTGGATTGTTAAAACTCCCCGATCTTGGGGTCAAAGTATGTTGTATAAGAAGAATAACAATTCTAGATTTTGGTCGAAAGTTTCGATTTATGAATTCAAAGTTATCTCCTTTGAAAATGTGATAAAATGTCTCACGATCTTTTTCATTGATATTAAAACTAGAAAGATCCATTCCCGTGCTCTTGCAATTGAGAATGGTACCCAAAAGATCACAATTTAAAATGATTCTAATGCCTTTGACACTACTCCAAATTTCATCATCATTTCCATTATAAAATCCACGGTTGAGATTTGCATAGAAAATTTTAACAAGATTTGGATAACAAACAAAATCATTTTGTGAAGCATTAACAAGACTAAGAACATGGTTGTTTGCAAAAAGAGAATCAATTTCATAAGTAGAGAAATCTTGAAATAAAGCAAACATCTCGGGATGAACTTTTCCATAGTTAGCATAGTTGATATATGCTTTTATAGCCTCCGGGTCATTGAAAAGTTGCTCTTTTATCTTTCTAGAAATTCTCATTGTGGAAGGGTTGCTTGAAGAATCCATTAGAGTAGAGAGTAGAGAGCTTAATATTTTGAAATAAGAGTTTGAATTTGAAAATGAAAGTGAAAAGTTGTGATAAGAGATAGTAAATAAATAGATTCTCAAAGGACGTGTTCTCTGGTCAAAAGGTGACTTTTCAAAGTCTTGAATGAAGTGAAAAGATGGAGGGAAATTCAACATTTGAATTCAAATTTTGAATTTTAAATTTCTGTACCCTTGTCAACAACACGGTGGGGACCTTGTTGACAGGTGTCTCTTAATTTTCATGATTTATTTCTCTTAAGTATTATAATATATATATATATATATATATATTATTTTTAATGTCTATATATATCTGGAATATTACTAGAATTATAGTATATTCCATAAAGTATTATGATACTATTAAATAATAGTAATAGTAATAGTAAAAAATAATAAAAATAAAATTTTTAAAATTCAAACAACACAGCAACTCAAAATCAACCAATCAAGCATCCAATTCTAAGCATGCAATTTCAACCAATGTATTGTAAACATGTACCTTTTTCTTAGTCCGTTTCTCTGAATTCGTCGGGGTCGTGAACTGTCGTGAAACACAAATTTGAAATATATCTGTCTTCTGATCATCATCGCTTGAGGACGAGTCTGAGTCATCTAAAGTAGCAGTAAATGCACGTTTTCGTTTCTTCGTGAAATCATTGTTTATAGAAAGATTTTGCATATCTGGATGCAAACAGTCTCTTTTGATATGGCCTGGCTCATTACAGTGGAAACATTTGATATAGTTTGACACTACATTCTGATTACCAGATTTCTTATAGTTGGTTCTCTTGAGATCATTCATCTTTCTATATTTCAGGAATTTCCGCAAGTTCTTGGTCATAAAGGCTATCTCTTCATCATTATCGCTGTTTGAGTCTGATCCATCGGTCAATGCATTAAATGCCAGTGATTTCTTTTCAGATACTTTGCTTTCTCTTCTTTCAATCATTTGGACTTCAAACGACATTAGATTTACAATTAAATCTTCTATCTTTAAAGTAATGATGTCATTTGCCTCTTCGATCGCAAGTGTCTTTTGATCCCATTCTGGAGTAAGAGAATTTAAGATTTTTCTAACTTGATCTTCTTCCGAGAATTCCTTTCCCAAGGATATTAGAAAATGCATAATATTCTGAAATCTACTATACATATCTGAAATAGACTCATTAGAATTCATTTTAAATAATTGAAACGGATTTGCGAGCATCGAAATTTTGGTCTGTTTAACTTTGTTTGTTCCTTCATGAGTAACTTGCAAAGTTTTCCAGATTTCATATGCAGACTCACAAATTGACACTCTATTAAATTCATTCCTATCAAGTGAACAATGCAAAATATTCATAGCTTTAGAGTTGTTTTGTGCAATAGTTTTTTGCTCAGCAGTCCATTGTGCGAAATCAGTTGTGGGTTCAAAATATTCAGTCTGTGTGATATTCCAAGTGTCTAATCCTACAGATTGTAAATATATTTTCATCCTACATGCCCAATATGCATAGTTACTACCATTAAAAAGTGGCGGTCTGATAGTAGACTGGCCTTCTACAAATGAACTAGTGACAGGGATAATAGAACCAGTGTTGGTAGCATTAACAGTATCAGTGTTGGTAGCCATTTTGAAAAATTTTCAAAATTCAAATTATGAAACTTTGAAAACCTAGCTCCGATACCAAATGTGGGAAATGCGGATTACAGATTTTAAGGCTAGAATTAACACCAGAGGGGGGTGAATAGTGTTTTAAGGAATTACTAATTTTTTTGTTGAATTTATATTAATTTGAACACAAATGTATGCAATATTCGGACACAGATATGATCACAAAAACAAACACAGATGCAGAAATAAAGTAAAAGCAATAAAGGAAAGAACACACCGAATTTTATACCGGTTCGGAGTTACCCTACATCCAGTCCCGCACACAAGTAAGGATTTCCTTTCAAAATCAATTCTTACAATTACACCCTCGATTTCAAGGCCATGAGGTACACCATTCTAGATTCACAATCCTCTGGTTAGAGATACTTGATTTTATAGGCAACAAGTTCACCCAATTGATTTCACATGCTACAATCACACATTTTCTTGCTTGATTGATTTCACAAGCTGGCTACAATCACACATTTTCTCGCTTGATTGATTTCACAGGCTAAAATCACACCTTTTCTCACTCAATTAATTACAAAAAACATATAACTCTGAATAGCATTGGGATCTTGTTGAGATAGTGGTAGAGAATCAAACCAAAAATGATCTAGTTAGATTCAATGGTGATTTCGACAGAGTAATGGTAAAAATGTATATAAAGAAATGTGGAAGAAGAAGAGGAGTGAAATCAGAGAAAATATGTATACAAATTTGTTTAAAACTGCCCTTATTTATAGTAGAACAACAGCCATGTCCATTCGTGAAAGGATATGACGAATAGACACTTCCTTTGAAATTCAAAATTTTGAAATAAACTACCACCTTGTCGACAAGGGTATAATGGGGTTGTCGACAAGCCTATGATGTTTTTGGTGATTTGTTTTTCTTTGAAAATAACTTCTTTCTTGTATTAAAACTATTTTAAACTTTATAAATATAGTTAACTATAGTTAAAATACATAAATAAGTATAGAGAATAATATATATAAAATTTTGCTATAACTTTATATTTAAATCATAGTATAAATATTAAAAGTTAAATATATTATAATTGAAAGATAGTTTAAAACCAAGGATAATTTGATTTTGAAGATAAAGAATATTTTGAGGCTAAAAGTATTTTAAAACCAAGATAGATGCTTTTGATCTTCTTAAAAGGAAGATTTTGAAATAATTTTGAAAACAAGATATAATTTTGTAAAAACATTTGAACAAAAGTTAGTGGATACAAAACAATGTTCCACTAGATTTTTCGTAGGTTCCATCCTACTTAGGGTTCCATCCCTTTAACGAGCTCGAAGTGGATTCCATTTCATGAATAAATTGGATTTTAAGATGCCAATGCTTTTCTAGGAGTTTTAACAAAATTCCTTATATTGAAATCTTTAACTCTTGATAATCTTGATACTCATGAGTCTTCAATCTTGATATTTTCAGTCTTGCATCTCTATGCTGTACAGTCTTCATTCTTGTTACCTGCATGGTTAAATCCTGTATATATATATATATATATCTAAATATAATGTTAGTATTTATATTTTATAATCCTATTCTAAGGTTGTTGTCATCAAAACCATCTTCTCAGGGACTAACAGTTGTCTCTTGGAAATCCAAGAAACAGGCTATTTTGGCTCAGTCTACTATGGAGTCTGAGATGATAGCACTACCACAGCTAGTGAGGAAGTAGAGTACTTAAGAAATCTGCTAGCTATGATTCCTTTATGGGAAAAACCGATACTAGATGTGTTGATCCATTGCGATAGTACCGCGGTTATTGTAAAAGTACAAAATTGTTATTACAATGGTAAGAAACGACAGATACATCTTAAGCACAGTACTATTAGAGAGCTACTCGAGATCTCAAGAACTAGGTTCAATGAGTAAGAACAAGTTGTGAACTGATATTAGTTGAACGTGTTATTTTTATATTAAGAAGCATGTATTCCTGAAGTGATTAGAGGATGAGTTAATAGAAACTCTTAATGCGATCTATACTTTATTTGAAGTGGAGTACCTACCTTCAGGAGTACTCTTAATAGATTCGCCTGTGTAAATGTGGAAATGTGGCTGTTTCCTATGGAGTTTTGGGCAACATTCCTAGAGAATTCACTGAACTAGGATAGACGTGCATGGCTATAAATACATGGACTTATTTGATTGCACTCTAGAAAGATTGTGTGTGGTCTGATGTCGGAAATAGAGTTCAAGACTACATGTCACTCTAGTAAAAACTGAATCCAATCCACTATGCAAATGTTCAAGTCGAAATTGTTTATGAACAATCTTATGTTTTCAGAAACTATTCAAATAAATTTTTTAAAATTCTAGTGGGGGATTGTTGGAAATGTTTTTGTTTATGAAGTGAATTTATTAAAAAAATTAAATAAAAAACAAGTTAATGGTAATTTATTTATGAACCATTATTATAATTGAGCCGTTGCAAGTTTATAACGGTAATATATTTATGAATCGTCATTATAATTGAGCCGTTACAAGTTTATAACGGTAATATATTTATGAATCAGTATTATAACTGAGCCGTTACATTTGCACAACGGTAATATATTTATATGACATTATTATTGAGTTGTTACAAGAGCTAATGGTATTAAATATTATTTTAAATGAGAATAAATTAAAATTCATTAACATTCCATCACTTTAGTAACATATACAATTTCCATTCTACCTATTTAAATGATAGATAGGCAGAAGAGAAATGGTAAGAATAATAGACATTTTTATTTTTCTTCTTCCTTCGACAAAACTAAACACCTTGAGCAGTATTTCAAAATGCAAATCAGAATCGACTTTGTCGGTGCAAACAAATTGATATTTTTTCAAATTAAAGAGGCTGTTTTATCCTAGAGCGGACGACGTTTGTTTTTCAAAACTACTTTGCACCTTCGAGCAGAATGTCGAAATGTCTTCAAGAGAGTGACAACGTACATGACTCAGCCGAAGTTCATTATTCACAACATAATAAAATTAACTAGTACGTAACACATGCGTTGTACATGGTGATATTGTAAAATATGGTGTTTATACTTTTAATGTCAAAATGAGAACTTTGTTATTATAATGTACGAAAAATTCAATAAAATAAATGAACTATAGATTAAAATTGTTATCATTTCTTATGAGTAACTTATGTCATGTAGCTTACACATATATATGCGTGCGTGCGTGTATGTATATGTATATATTTGTGTGTGTGTGTGTATGTGTGAATATATTTTTGTGTGTATGTATGAGTATGTGTCTGTATATTTGTGTGTATGTATATATGTATGTATGTATATATTTTGTGTGTATATGTACGCACAAAAAAAAATACAAATACACACACACTTGCACACATATAAACACACACACACACACACACATATATATATATATATATGAGAAATAAAATAATTTTATAATTTTTGTTAGTATGAAATATAGTATACTTGTTGAAAATAACATATGTTAGTGATTTATTAGTGAATTAACAAATATTATTTAACAAAATTTGTTTAAATAAATTAAATTTAAAATTATGTAATTATTTTAAATATATGGACTTGAAGGTAAAATGTATATAGAATTGAGAATGATTTTGTAAACAATATTATAAATTTGATGTGGAGTTATTGAAGTTAAATATAAAATTTTGTAATATAATGTGTGATAAATTTTTGATGTAAACGAATATAACCGATATACAAATTATCCTTGTTATTATTGTTTATTTATGTGATTTATATATCCTTATAGCTGAGTGGAAAAAATATGTTAAAAGAATAGAATAAATATTCATTGAGATTAGTTAAATAATTTAAATTTGAGATTTCGTAAGTATTTTAAATCTATGGATTTAAACATAAAATATCAGGAAAGAATTGAAATGGTTTTAGTAAACAATCGTAGAAATGTTAAAATGTATGTTTTTTATTCTAAAAAATAGAAATTTTCAACGTATAATATGATAAAATTATCGAGGTAGATGAATAATATATTAAATTTGTTACTATGGTTTATGCATACTATTTATGTTATGTGATTTACATATCTTTACATTTGAATGAAAACTATATCACCTTTATTGTTATAAATATTATATATATATATACTGTTATATTTTAGCATTTATTAGATGGATTACCGAATATTTATTAATATAATTTATTTAAATAATTTAAATTCAAGATCACATAATTAATTTGAGTATATTGACTTAAATGTACAATGTTAGGTGATCTTGAGGAGTGTTTTTAAATAACTGTACAATGTTAGAATCAATAAAAGAGCTAGAATTGTATTATGCGATGTATGATAAATTTAGTTAAATAAATTATAGTATAAAATTGTTATATTTTTTTATGTATAATTTATGTGATATATCTTATATTCCTTTATATTTGAGTAAAAAATTACTTTATCATTTTTGTTATTTTGAATATGACATACATATTGAAACTGATATATTTTAATGATTTATTAAATGAATTAACAAATAATATGCCATCGATTTTTAAGTATGTTAAATTAAAAATTAAATAATTAGTTTATATATATGGACTTAAAAGTAGATAGTAGCAAGATCAAGAAGGGTTTTGTAAAAACTGCATAAATAATAGTGCTTAGTTATTTGAAGTTAAAATCGGAACTTTTTGATGTTGTGTATGATAAATTTCTAAGATAAATGAATTATAGCTGATTTGAAAATTAAGTTTATCATTATTGTTTATGTACATGATTTATGTTTTGTGATCTAAGAATCTTTGAAGTTGAATAAGTGATTTCAATAATTTTGTTAATATGAATATATATATATATATATATATATATGTTGAAATTGAAATATATTTTTAGGGATATGTTAGAAGAATAAATTAAATATTTAGAAAGATTATTTAAATAATTTAAATTTGTTATTTTGAAAGTAGTTTAAGTATATGGATTTAAATATAAAATTTTAGGAAAATTTTTTAGGGAGTGTCAATAATTGTAGAAATGTTATAAGTATGTAAAGCTAAAAATAGAATTTTGTGATGCAATGCATGAAAAAAATTATCAAGATAAACGAGTAATAAATTATATTTGAATTTATTACTTATGTTATTTATGTATAATACTTATGTTATGTGATTTATATATCTTTATATTTGACTTTATTTTTACCACTTTGGTTTATATAAGTACGATATATACATATTGAAACTGTCGTATTTGAATACATTTACTGAATTAATGAATATTTGTTAATTGAATTTATTCGAATAGTTTAAATTTAAGATTGCATAATTAATTTAAATATATTGACTTAAATGTACAATATTAGGTGATATCGAGGAAGCTTTCTAAATAAACGTAGAAATTTCAAAATGTAGGTACTTGACTTTAAAAAGGAATTTTATGGTGCAAGTCATGGTAAATATATTGATATAAATGAATTACAAATTAAATTTTTGATTATTATTTATGTTATGTGATTGATGTATCTACAAATGTAAATGAATTTTTTTATCCTTTTTGTTAATATAAGTTTGGTATAAATATTGAAATTTTCATATTTTTATAATTTATTAGACGAGTCGACAGATAATAATTTACTAAATTTATCTAAATAAATTTAAGATTATGTGTTATATCTATTATATGAACGTAACTGTGAAATATTATAAGGGAATTGAGGGTGTTTTGTAGATGATTATAGAAAATTTGAAATGTAGGTATATAGAATTAAAAAAACATAATTTTGTAATACATCATACGTATATTTGTTGAGATAAAATGTAAACAGAATTTGTTATATTATTTATATGTACACTTTAAGTTTGTGACTTATGTGTCTTTAAATTAATTAATGAAAAAATCATTCTATCAATTTTGGTAATATGAATATGATGTACATATTGAAATTTTCATATTTTCATAATAATTAACTAATATTGGTTAATGGATTTATCTAATCAGTTTAAATTTATGATCGCTTAACTAAATTGAAAAATATAGAATAAAACGTAAAAATCAAGAGAAAAGTGAGGTAAATTTTGTAAATAATTATGGTAATTTTAAATGTTGGTTTCTGAAATTAAAAGTAAATTTACAATGAAATATATAATAAATTTATTGAGATAAATGACCTACAAATTATTATTTTATTTTATGTGATTTATATAATTAAATGAAAATTTTATTTTACCATTTTTGGTAGTTGCCAAAGTGGTATACATATTTAAATTATTGTTCTTTAGTATTTGTAAGAAATATTAATAAATATTAGTTAACTGAATTTATATAAATAGCTACATTTTTGGATTATGCAATTAACCTAAATGTATGGACTTAAATATAAAATATTAGAAGGTAATTGATAAATTATATGTAAATAATTGTATATACTTTAGAATGTCCGTATAAAAATGCAGAATGATGGGAGAGAATTAGTAAAACAAGTGTAAAGTGATAAATTAAAGAAATTAAAAATAAAATATCTATAGGGAGAATTAATGAAAAGAGGGAAAACTCATAAAATAAACGAGAGAGACAGAAATTTTTCTGCTTTAATATTATCTAATCGATTAAGTGATCCAAAATTTGAACTTGTAAAATAAATGCAGCTAACTAATAACTAGTATTTGGTCATACAAGTCTTAAAAGATGACAATTCAATGTATTGTACATCACACTTAACTGACAAAAATTATAAAATTAATATTTCATTTAAGTCCATATAACTTAAAATTTTCATAATTATACATGAATTATCTTTGGTTCTCTTACAATTATTCTATATTCAAGTTTACATGATTTGTTTCTTTTCAAAATTAGTACTTTAATACAAAGAACATTACATAAAATATCTTTCTAAAATTTGTGTTTCATTACAAACAAACATAAAAGCAATTTTTTCTTTCTAAAAAGGGTATTATTATGAACGTATAAGACGTTTTTCCTTATTGAAATTGGTAAATCAATTCAAATGTTTATCATTAATAAAATTTATTTTTGTTAAGAATGATATTAGATTGATAATAAGAGATGCATACTTCAGTTCGTAGTTTTGAAAATTAACGATTATATTCAGTTGATACGTTTTATGAAAATATTAAATTTTAATTATGTGTATTCTAAATTTACTTTAACTAATGAATAAATATATGTAATATTTTGATTAGAAAATTTTCCATTTATGTTTTGTTGTCTTTTTTAGGATGATGTTAATTATTTTTTGTGAAGTTTATGTTGGAAAATTCCAACATGTGGGCCATATATGTAAAATAAAATGTGTTATGCTATTTTGGTGTAAAGCCTAATTAAAGTGATCGAATTATGAATTAAAGTTAAAAAGCTTAAGAATATAATTATCATGGTATTAATGTGTAGTACCAGAGCAATTCTAATTTGTTGAAGGGCCAAATTAAAAAATGGCAACATTATAAATAAGGGGGTTATGGTCCCAAAATTACATAAGCTTAGTTATTCTCCTAATCTGTTCTAAGAAAATAATTCAGATCTAGTGTTTATGCCAATTTAGAAGGCTTATTTTAGTGTATATATACCGGGGCAATTCTAATTTTTTAAAGGGCAAAAATAAAAAATTCCAACATTATAAATAAGGGATTATGGATTATGGTCCACAAGTTACACAATCTCTAGTTATTCTCCTAATCTCTTCTAAGAAAATAATTCAGATCTAGGGTTTATCCCAATTTGAAAGATCAGATCCAACTCTTATCGTTTAGATCTGTCTCTTTCTCTCAGTCAGTTTATAAAAGCAGCAACTATGTATTCAGATCTAATATAAGATCTAGGGCTGGTGTTAATATGGAAAATCAAACCAAATTTACTTTACTAATCAACAACTATGGATTCAGGTATGACTTCCCCTAAGCCATTTACTTTCCTCTAATTTCTTCTCAATCAAATCAATATAGTCACCTATTTAGATTTAGGATTTCATGATTAATATATCCTAAAGTATATTGAAATCCTAAAAAGTGGTATCAGAGCCACCTATGATTGATTTCATTGGAAAAAAATTATGCATTTTTTTACAAGTAAGTTCTAAATTATACTTCACTAGAAGTCATTAAATTCCACTTAAGTTTCAGATCTGTTTGATCTATGTATTAAAGATGTTTTTTATGATGATTTTGGATATGATTTAGTATCAATTTTTTTCTATGTATTGTAACTTGAAAGGCAGTTTTGTGAAGTTGTTTTGGTATAGAAATATAGATCTAAATGATATGTAAGTTACTTATGAAGTAAGTTAGAATTTTGAAATCGTTAAATTATGGGAAATAATCTAAATTCCTCTAAATTTCGAAAACAACTTATGTTGGATAAAGCATCCACATGTTTATTATTTTATATTTTGTAAACAAGTTGTGAATTTTAATGTGAGGAATATATTATCATCGCTCATTTTCTTTAATATTTATAAATTGTATGTGTATATATATAATTAGAACCATTTATGCAAGTGATATAAATCCGGATCTATGATTATTTTACATTAATAACTTTTGATTAAGTGATTTAGATAAATATGAGGTATTTTGGTTATTTCAGAAATTTTGATTAATTAAAAATAAAGTATGCTTCTTTAAAGTGTTTGTGTTTATTTTATTATTGAAATAAATTTTAATATGACACTAATTTACATTTTGGAACACATAATGGTCAGTTGCATTTATTTTTATCATAAATGCATTAAATGTGGTCGTTATGGTAATAAATGAATTAATTTGTTATCATAAATGCACTAAATGCGTCGATTACAATTGTTTAATGATGCAGCATATTTCTATTTGGAATAAGGAAAGACATATGGTATATTATTTGATGCGTGTATGTTTGATAGTTATAGATATTTTATATGTTTGATCCATGCTCATTAAAACAAGTTTCGCTCTTATGCTTTAGTTATCATAAAATAAAATGAGCAACATTTTTCATATTTTACCAAAATGCATGGTTACTGACCTTAATTAAGTATTCAAACAATAAACTAAAGAAAAAGTGATACAGTAGCATTCTGTATAGATGTATTATGGTTCATATATATACCATAGCTACTACATTCATTTATGCAATTTAGTATGACATTTACTATATCTTTTATGCATAATTTTATATGACATTTACTTATGGCGCTCATCCATGATATTTGTTATGTGATTTATTTACGATACCTTATATCATACTTATTTAGGGAATGTCATGAATGTAACAACATACTAAAAACAAAAGATTATAACAACTATGTTAAAATATGTTGTGTCACGGTTATAATTTTGAGATTTTCAAGGGTCATATAGACCTTAAGCATTTTAGGAATGTTTTATAACACTCAAGATATATTGTATGTACACTAAGAAATAAATTCTAATATTTTTTTGCACCTCTTTGCAAACTAATTGCAAGTACCCTACATTCCAAGTGAACTAATTGAAATAACATGTCACCAAACCGACCTCTCTTGTTTTAATTGTTCATGAAAATGTTTGATATTTGTGTGTATTTATTCATGCGGATGTTCGCCGGCCCAAAGGAAGACGAATACTTGGCTGAATAACTTACACATATTTGGTGATAAATATATGACAATTATAAGATTTAACAAGTGAATAACTAATCGGCCCAAAGGAAGATTGTTATTGTAACGACTTGTATTTTCGATAATTAATTAAATTTAATAAGATTTTCGAAATTTAAAATTGGGAGAATTGAAATTATGATTTATAAATGGAAAATTTATCGGGATATAATTTAATAATGTTGATTGAATGAAACTGACAGCTGTTTAGTGTAATTCCAATTAGTGATAATATTGAAAGCTAATGAGGAATAAATTATATGTTGTATTAAAAATATAAATCAATGTTATTCCGTTGGAATTGGTTTTAATATAGAATTGGAAATCAACTATTTGGCACATAGATTTATACTCCTTGTGGTGAATACTAAATTAATAGATATGAATTACTAAGTTGTAACAATTGGTTCATTCCTCATCTTATTAATTGAACCGTTTGAATATAAATTAGTAATTAATGGAATTTAATGTAATCGAAATATTGCAATTAATATGTTAAATGATGTTAACTGTAGAGTTGAGTGAAATAAGATAGAGACTTATGTTAATAAAATTCATAAGGTATTTGTTGATTTGATAATAAGAACCTATAAATCATAATAATATAATTTATTTAAATTTAGAGTATAATTAGTTGAGATTTTAATACAACTGTAATTGAACGCTAAAATTTGTGTAATATTTAATTGGATTTTTACATGGAAAATTTAATTTTAAAAAGATCATTAAATTTGTGTGTAACCATGAATGATGAAATGGTTAACTTTTAAATTTGAATTCAAAAGTGATTAAATTGATTTTTAAATTAATAATTCAATTAATTAACGTGTAAAACTAGACTTTTTGGACAATGTCTCGAATTTCAATAAAACTAGTTTTATCGAATTTGTAATAGTGAATTATTATATGATTTCAAATTTCATGGCTATTGGACTTATCATTTGATCGTGCAAGCTCGAAACACACATAAATCAATTAAAGGAATTTAAATAAATATAATTTGATTTTAAAAGCTAACTTATGTATACAATAGAATTAGGGTTTGAAATTAGTTTCATTGAGTTTAAAAATATTGGAAACCTATATTTCAATATATTGGATGACCTATTTTCGTTTCGGAAATGAAACGGGCTTTTCGGGTCTTTGTTATCAATTTGACCCCATTCGATCTGCTCCATCCATTCTTATCCATCTCTGCTTATATTAGGCTGTTATAAACCCTAGCTGCTTTCTATTTTCATTTTCTTTACGTACAATTTTTATCTCTTCTGTTCCATTATATGTTCCTTCTCAATGACAAACATCTCAAACCCTAATTACAATTCCAGATCAAACTGCTCAAACCCTATCATATAATTTATCATCGTGAAGCTCTCGACAAACGTAATCTGCATCTGCAATTCGTTTTTCGATTGGTGGCTCCGTTTTTTCAGAATTGAGCGAAATAGTCATGGCCATTCGTTCTAGGGTTGTTGATTCGACGGTGGATCGTCGACTATACGATGATCGGAAGGTGCAGGCTTGTAGAGGAGGAGGAGCAGTCATGATCTGTGGTGGCCAATCTTTGTATAGGTGCTTGGATTCACCATGAATTGGCTTTTAGCACGTACGACGGCGGAGCATAGGGAGAAGACCTGGAGGTTGCGCGCGTGGCGTGGATGTGCGGCCGGAGGAGGGCATCACCGCAGTGGTGGCTGATCTGGGTGGACGCGCGCCTAGGTGTGGTGGCAGGCGAAGGAATGATGACGGCTGTGGGTGGAACGTATATTCTAACGCTTATAAATTTTGCATAGAACTTAGATTGACACATGGTTTCTTCTGTTGGGACCGTATCGAAATTCCAAAAAACATGAAACTGATTTGGTTGAATACGGAGACTGTTCAAATTTTGAGCTTTTATTGGATTTTTAATCGACTATAAATCAGAGGTGAGTGTTTAACTCACTCACGCAATACTAAATCTTATTATGTTAGTTGAATTAAATTTATGAAGTGGTAGGAATTTTATTGGTTGCTGCTTGGTAGTTTAATTTGATATTTTAATTGAAATTGAGTTTTATTGAATTAAACTGACATTTAAATTAATATTGAATTTAATTTCTACTTAAGTACCTGATATTGATAACTAGTTAATCGTTGTGATTTATTGGCTGATTTGGATGTTGACTGTGATGGATGTCTATTTGTTGGCATTGGATGATTGGATGTTTATTTATTCATATATATCCCTACTATCGCCCTGTATATTAATTGAAAGCATATAAACTGTTATTTGAATTGTTTCGAATAAATTAAGAAATAGGTTGAAATGATATATACCTATGACACTTTGATTTGGATTAAAACGATATATATCCATCCCTATAATTAAAATTGAAATAATTGATCGCTTGGCCATAGGGTAGAAAATTATATACGGACACCGGATTGGTTAAATTCAATGTTTTTAAAATCCGATTTTTGAATTTTGATTAAATGGTGTTGTTTTAAAGGAAATTAATTGTGGTTTATATGAATTAAATTATTTTCTAATTCAAGCTTTGAAATGTTGAAACTGAAATTGGTTAAAAGAAATAGTTTTAAAGAATTGAATTGGAAATGTGAAGTATAATCAAGGTATGACTTTAATTTTGGAAATTGAATTATTTTAAGGTTTGCACCTTAAAATTGAACAGTGAGGTTTAATTTGATTTAAATCAGTAAATTGAAATTGGACTTGAAATTGTTATAAATTTAAATAGTTTAAAATAAGAATTGAAGTAGAATTTTAAATCATTGAATTGAATTGTTAAATCCAATTTGAAGCTAAAAATGGAAGGTTCAAAATTAAAGTTAGTTCGAACTGAAATCGAAAGCAAATTGATTTGAAACTAAATCGAAATTGGGTTAATTGAATTGAAAGATTGGAATTTGAGTTGTTGATTTGAAATTGGACATGGGTCCAGATTTGTTGAAATGGAAAGAAAGAGTTTGATTTGATATTATTTTCAAAATGAATTATTTTTATATAAATTTTTTAAAATATATTCTTTTTAATATTCAAATTATTTAGATTCTCCAGACTCTTTTACTATATAGGCCATTTTCTATACTCAAACCATTTTATATTAAACTGTTTTAAATCTCTAAACTATTTAAACTATTTTAAGCTATTCATAACCATTCACACTATTTTCTAAAATATTAAACTATGCAAAGGTGGGATGTTTATATTTAAACCTTTGATTTAAATGTGAATGTGGTTAAATGAGGTTATAACCTAAGTTGAAATTTGAAATGATACTTCAAAGTTAAAATGACATATTTTGAGTAAATACGATGATTTTGATATTTTGAAGTGAATATGATATTTTGATATCGATTATGAATCGGTTTTGAAATGTAAAAGAACCAACCGGTGTGAAAAACGACGTTTGGTTGTTAAAGAGACCGAGACCTCTTATTAGCATACTCTTTGCCAATATTGGAACCACTTTAACAACTATGTACATGGTGGATGATCCGGAATGAAGTGGTTGAATTGGAGGCATTTTCTAGATTTTAAGAAAGAGAGCGATGATGGATGGCCCTAGTACTTGTGCCAATTTGAAAAGACTAAAACACGACGGTTTGTCAAGGCTAAGAGGGTTAGCTATCCCTTGGGACATACCTCTTTGTATTACAATATTAATGTTGGCTTGATTGGTGCATCTTGATTTGATTTGATTTTTTGGGTGTGCTGGACGCGGTGGACGGTCGTGGCTACAATGTGTTACCACCAGCCCTACGAACCAAACTACTAGTATCCTACCTTGGGCATTGCCTCACGTGCCTTGTCATACTTTTATCATTATTCGCACCCACTATGATTTTGTTTTAGTGTTGTCTTATCACGGCGCCTCCCTGACTACCGACGTTACTGGTGATGCTACTAAGGAAAACTGTTGGGTAATGCTTAAAAATGTGTTAAGAGGGATCAATGTAAAGCCTTAATGCTATTTTAATATTTTAGTTTACTGATAGACACTATTTATATAGTGTTTCTTACTACGTATAGATAGTTTAATGGATCCTTAAGAGATGGAAATTCCTGTAACATCTCTTAAGTTGTTGCACTCACGTTGTACACTTGATAGGAGATGTAAAATCTGGTAAACATCTCTGAAGCTATTACACTTATATTTACTTGTTGATTTAACTTACATAAGAACTTTTAGTTCCGACTCAAGTGTTTGTCTTTTCATTTTGCTGGGATCGACCTGGGTATTTCAGTATCGAAGACATTATTTCTAGAGGACAAAGATGGAGTTTGGTATATTATATTATTAGTATTATTCCGCTGCATCATTATTGGTATGTTGTTTGTATTCTGATTATGTTGTAAAAAAAATGGTATAATCAAATGTATATTGTAAAACAGCTTCATGAACTATTTATTTGATCATTATATTTTGTCATTCTGTTGTGAGATTCTATATTTTTGTTCTCTTTTTCCTCTTATTTTCTTATTAAACCCCATTGACAATCTTCCCTTTTGAATGGTTTGAGTTGGACATGTGTGGTTTGTTGTCGATTTAAACCGTCCAAAAAGGTAGGTCATCATAGTTTATTTGACTTGAATTTATTGTCAGTGTTTGATCATTGCAATAAGAGTACCATTTACAGTTAATATTACTGTCCAAAGACTTGATATTAATATCGTGCTAGGTATCTTGAGAAGGGACTTACCAATAATTTTAATTGACTATGAATGATATTTGTATATGAGCATATACTGTCAATCCTTAATTTTTGTTCAATTTTCAACTAATTCGACTAAAGTGTCTGACAATTTTAATATTCCCATATTGTTTGGGACTAACTCTAAGGATTTTTAAGAGAACGTTTTGTTTGTTCTTAACTTCATGGATCTGGCTCTTGCAATTAGGAGGATCACAACCACCCCTATTATAGTTCAATGTTCTTATAATGTTATGAAGAACATTGAGACGTGGGATAATTCAAACTACAAGAGCTGTCATAAGGTATAATATTTCAAAATGGTTTCAAGGGTGAGATATTCGTAGGGATAATCAATTTTAAGGGTTTTCTTACAAATTGAAACGCATTTTGCTAAAAAAAGGATTTTGGAAAACAGACACACTTTATATTTGTTGATTTCGATAAAATAAATGTAAGGGAAACTTGAACAAGTAATACAAAGAAAAATATTGCTTCAAAAGTTAATGCACCTAAGTTATTTTTTGGTACTCTCTTTATTCACAGTAAATTCAAATAATTAGTAAGTCTCTTCTTAAGATACCTAGCACAACATTAATATCAAGTCTTTAGACAGTAATATTAACTTTAAGTGGTACTCTTGTTGTAGTAATCAAACACTGACAATATATTCAAGTCAAGTAACAATCTTCCTTGGGCCGATCAGTTATTCACTTGTAAAATCTTATAATTGTCATATATCTATTATCATATATGTGAAAGCAATTCAACCAAATATTAGTCTTTCTTTGGACCGGCTAACATCCACATGAATAAATGCACACAAATATCAAACATTTTCATGAACAACTAAAATAAGAGAGGTCAGTTTGATGACATGTTATTTCAATTAACTCACTTGGAATGTAGGATATTTACCATTAGTTTGCAAAGAGACACCAAAAATATATTTAAATTTATTTCTTAGTGTACGTACAATATATTTCGAATGCTATAAAACACCCAAAAATTATTTAGGTCTGTATGACACTTGAAAATCTCAAAATTATCAGCATGGCACAACATGTTTTAATCATAGCTTTTACAATCTTTTGCTTTAAGTATGTGGTTACATTCATGACATTCTCTAAGTAAATATGATACTGGGCATCATAAATAAATCACATAACAAATGTCATAGATGAATGCCAGAATTAAATGCCACATAAAATTATACATAAATGACATAGTAAATGTCATACCAAATAACATGAAAGAATGTAGTGGCTATGATGTATATCTGAACCGTAATATAGCTATACAAAATGCCACCGTGTCACTATATCTTTAGTTTATTATTTGAATACTTAATTAATTAAGATTAACAACTATGCATTTTGGCAGAATATAAAAATTGTTGCTCCTTTGAAGCATGAAAGTGAAACAAACATAAATGATAATGTATAGGATTTATTTCCTTCCATTGACAAGAGCTAGGCAAATAAGAGCTAGGCATATAAGAGCTTAAAAAGGTTTGGTATGAAAATTATGAAACAGTTGATTCTCTTTTACCAAAAGAAACAATGTTGTCTTATATAGTAATACAAGAACATCCTTGAAACTAAAGAAATGCAAAAGATTTTTCATGCATTTGCGTTGTGGAGTTAAATGCGTGCTAAGACATATACACATATGGATATTGCTTGTATTATTTGGCAGATATCTTACTGAAATTGAATGTGGATCGATGATTAGTAACCAAAATGGTTATGAGATATCTTTAAGGAACAAAATATTATATGCTCATAGATAAAAGATCAAATTGATTATAGATCATAAAGCATTACGTTTAATATTTTGGATTCCAAGAGTATAAAAGATCCACTTTAGGTAATAATGATAATTTTTTTTGGCGGAGCTATATAAAGAAAGTTGTCTACAGACACTTATAACATCCTCTATTTTGCAATTATTTTCCATTGTTGGATGTCCAATAATAGAAAATAAATACTGGTTTCAAAATAGAGGATGCTATAAGTGTAACATTTATAGTTGTTTCTTTAATGAGATATATATACATATAAAGTAAAGTTTACTATATATTTTTAAGATATTATTGAAATTTCATTTATATTGTTTAGATTTATTTGATATTTTTTTATGTTGTCATTTAGACCGATTTGGTTTTCTATTTCTAATATGAACAAATTGGTTATTATTGTTAATTTAGAAATTGTAACGATCCACTTTTCGTACAGTTCAAGTTGACAATAAACCACACATGTCCAACCCAAAATGAACGGGAAAGGCGGATAGTTGGGGAAAAGAAAGAAGACAAGAAGAAACTAAACAACACAGAATCTCACAGAGGAATGAATAATCTATAATATACAATCAACCTTTGGACAAAAACAAAATTGTAATATATGAATATACAAACATCAATCAAAGTATACTAATAAATTCACACGGACAGTTATAGCAACATGTCCTTACAATTGCTGATAAATACAATCATAAATGAAAAGGAAAAATAACCATGTACGTGAATACTTATCTGGGCCTCCAACCATCTCTTGAAGCTCCAAATATCCAAGTAAAACCTGGAAATATACTCGGTTTGATCTGAGCATTATAGGAAAACAACGTCCGGATCAGTCTGGTAAAACCAGCGTGAGAATTTAAATCACAAGGAATTTTATTTATTATAACTTTTAAAATACTTTAACATCAAAGACATCTCGTAAGACCACATCGCACATAAACAAGGACGGGTTTTCACCATACGATAACCAAAATCTTTATATCAGAAAATCCAATGGTATCATAATAATGTCTGTAACAACCCGCATATTTTTTTTTTTTTGAAAAGCAAGAGTAAAACTCATTTTATTGACTTATATCAAATTACAAGATCAAAAACAGATCACAAATCACTCAGAAATCACTCAATTACAATCACAAGACAATAACCCCTCAGTGCCAATACCTATCAAGACAGAACCACTCATTAACAACCTCACAAGACATTACATTGATTAAAAACAAAACATATACACATAGAAAAATAATACAAACTAACTGAAAGATGAAGAAACCCACTACTGCAGTTCAATCCAGAAATAAGCCCTCTACCAGTTATGAATTACCAAGAACATCAAATAAGATTTGCTTTCAAGTCTCTGAGAATTTTGCCATGTATCTGATTATAAAGTTGTGCCACATTCTTGCATCCCACACCAAAAATTCTATCATTCCTTTCTGACCAAACAGCATGTATCAGTTTCTTAAGCAATTTAAGCAACAGTCTTGTCTTCTGAGTTTTCCACCTTGTAGCTTTAAATATATTGAACCATTCCACTGAGCTAACAGGTGATGGTTTATAATAATCTCCATTAGCAAGTAACCTATACCATATCTGAAATACAAAAGTACAATCAAAAAACAAATGCGTGTTACTTTCTGACTCTGATTTACAAAGAACACATAAGTCATCTGATATGATACCCATTCTACAAAGTTTGTCTTTAGTATTTAATGCATTAGCCATCACCTTCCATAACAGTAAATTATCCTTTGCACTACTACCAGTATTCCATATTCTTGAATGCCAAGGGAATTGCAGACCATTTTGACAGAGAGTATTATACACCAGTTTAATGGAATGTTGTTTACCTTTGTCTGACCAAATTAAAGCATTGCCATTATTGATGAAAGTCTGATCAGTGATAGCATTCCATAAGTTCCTAAGTTGGAAGGAACTAGAATATGGTAAAACAATACTACCATCATGCATAAACTCCTCTACCTTAGCTTGTTCAGAAATTCCAGAACTTCTTCTCAAGTCATAATTCACCACTAAACTTAAAATCATACCTTGTTTAGCCCATGGTGAGTGCCAGAATGATAAATCTTTAATCAAAACATAGTTACACTGAATAAGAGGAATGAAAGTCTCTCTAAGTTTGAGAATACATCTCCAACTCCAACTGCAACTTAGTGGAATAGGCATAATCCAGAAATGTTTTTTACCAATAAGATTATTATTGACCCATTGAGACCATAAGTTCCCATCAGATTCAAAGATTTTGTTGAAATATACTGATATGGCTGCCTTATTCCAAAGAAAAATATTAGTAATACCAAGACCACCTTTCCTTTTGGATTCAAATAATTTGTAGAAAGAGATAGGAATCAACTTTCTAGAAAAAGGGTCACCATGCCAAAGAAACTTATTAAATGCACTAGAGATCATATTAATAAGCTTGACAGGAAGAATGTAATGTCTAGTCCAATATGTTGTGATAGCCATTGCAATTGATTGAATGATTGTTAATCTTCCAGCTTGAGACAGTTTATCTCTTGGCCATAATTGAAGCCTTTCAATTATCTTCTCAAAAAGTGGTAAGCAATTTTGTTTAGTAACTCTAGAGAGAAAAATAGGCAAGCCCAAATAGAAAGAATTTTTGGGTAATTCCTTAAGGCCAGAATAGTTAATAATGTCATTCTTCTTACCAGAATCTAACCCAGCAACTAATATATTGGACTTTTGAAGATTAATCAGAAGGCCAGTAATAGAGTAGAAAAGCTCAAGAGCTGACAGTATACACTGAATATTGTGGTAAGATGGTTTAGTAAAAATGATAAGGTCATCAGCAAAGAGAAAGTGGGTAATAATAGGTCTTTTACATTTAGGATGAAGTTGAAAGTTTCCATTAGCAACCAGATTCATCAAAATGGGATTGAGAAGCTCCATGACAATTATGAACAAGTATGGAGAAATTGGATCACCTTGCCTAACACCTTGTTTATTTTTAAAATAACCAAATAGACCTCCCTCTCTAGAAATTGAAAACATAGGTGATGATATACAAGTGTAAATCCATGCTAAAAATGGCTTAGGGAAGTTCATTCTGGACATGATTGCTATAATTGAATTCCAAGCAATGGAATCAAATGCCTTTTTAATATCAAGCTTTAACATGCACCTTGGAGAAATATTTTTCCTTTCATACCCATACAAAAGTTCTTGGGTTAAGAGAATATTGTCACTTATTGATCTGCCCTTAACATATGCAGCCTGATTGTTTGAGATGATAGATGGCAAAACTTGTTGTAATCTATTAGCTAAAACCTTTGAAATTATTTTATAAATGATATTACAACATGAAATTGGTCTAAAATCACTAACAGAGGATGGATTAACTGTCTTAGGAATAAGTGAAATAGCAGTGGCAACAAGTCCATTAGGTAATCTATTATTTAGAAAAAAATATTGAATAGCCTTGATAATATCATATCCAATTATCTTCCAACTATGCTGAATAAAATGAGCATTATAACCATCTGGACCTCCACAACTATCACTGTCTAAACTAAAAACTGCAACTTCAATTTCATTATTTGAAATAGCACTTATCAGAAAGTTAGATTGAAGAGTACTTAATGTTGGAAGAGAGATATCAAAGATTGGTTTAATGTCAGGAATGAATTGATTATCTGGAGCTAAAATGGATGTAAAATACTTCACAAAGGCTTCATTAATACCATCAAAATTATCTACCAAATTTCCACTCATGTCCTTTATCAGAAAAATGCTTTCTCTATTCCTTTTAACTTTCAAGTAATCATGAAAATATTTAGTGTTCCTATCAGCCTCTTTATCCAATCTCAAGTGAATTTTTTGCCTGAGAGCTGATACTTCTTTTTGGATAATTTGCTCCAGAGCATTCTTTAATTGCATTTCAGATTGAAGTAAAATATTATCATAAGGTCTAGCACTGAGTTTTTCTTGTACCATAATCAACTGATTCCTAATTTGAGATGATAGTTTAGAATCCTTACCAAATCTTGCTGAAGACCAATTTCTCAGTTGAAATTTCAAAGCTTTCATCTTAAGTATAATGTTTGTGAGAGGATCCTTTCCAAATTGCATACTCCAGACCTGCTTTAAGATATCATAATATTCCACCTGCTTAGTCCAAAAATTAAAAAATTTAAAAGAGTGTTTCCCTCCACAAAAATCATCAAGACCCCAAAGAAAAATTAATGGTCTATGATCAGATAAAGAAGGTTGACAAATGTTATAGAAAGATTTTGACCAATGCTGAATAAAAGATAGATTAATGAAAATATGATCAATCTTGCATAATGTAGGATTACCACTCCTATTACAATTAGACCAAGTGAAATCAGGACCAAAATGTTTAGCAGGAAAAAGATTGGATTGAATTAAAGCACTATTAAGAGGAGATATATCCTTAAGAGATAATGGACAGCCACCACTCTTTTGATTACTAGCAAACATACAATTAAAATCCCCACCAATAATCCAAGGAACAGTTGAAGATAAGGATGGAAGGTAATCTAAGAAAACCTGTCTCAGAGCTGGGGAATTTTGAGCATACACAGAAGTAAGATGAAAATTGATGTTGGAAGGTAAATGAATACAGTTATAATGGATAAACTGGTCAGAGGCACTAATTCTGGAAAGTTTAAAGAAAAGTGGATTCCACATAGTGAGCAACCTGCCATAATTGGATTCAATGAAATTGTTATCATGCAGCCAAGATGGGGCAATCAAACGAACAGCCTTAATTGTAGAAGTAATGTCAAGTTTAGATTCAGAAATGCACATTAGATGAATGTTATTACTCTCAATAAAATACTTAATCTCTAATTGTTTAGAGGGTAGATTGGCCCCTCTAATATTCCAAAAAGCAATTTTATTCATTTATTATGAAGGGGAGGGAACAATGAGGAAGGATTCTTCCTAGTGTGTCTTTGATGTGAATTATTCTTTGAAGAAGATAAAGGTTGAACATCAGAAGGCTTGTATTCCTTACCTTTATTAAGATCAACAGAATCCAAATTACTTACTCCACTAGACTTCTTCATTACCACTGCATTATCAGAAGAACTAGAAGGAGGTGGAAGTAAAACATTGCTAGGAGGAGATAGATGCAAATATGGAGAAGGATTTATGATATTCATGGAAGGAGATTTAGAACTGAATTGAGAACAACATGAAGTTGATACAGAGTTAGAGGGAACAGTAGAAACAACCCTTGTGACAGAATTAGACAGAATATTGGATGGATTTTCAAGTGATATAGATGAAGAAGAAAGATTAGCATCACAAATTGAATCAGATACAACCCCAACCAAATCACCAGAGTTTGAAACAACAGTTGAGTCACCCTTTGGAACCGAATCAGATAAAGCATTAAAAGGATTTTCAATTGATAAAGATGAAGAAAGAAGATTTACATCACATGGTGATTCAGATACACTAACTTTAGTCAAGGAAGGATTGGAAAAAATTGAAGATGTCTCACACCTCAAGTCATTTGCATCTGAGCAAGAACTAATGTGAATTACTTCTGTAGGAGCTTCCTTACTTCTCTTATCATCAACATTTAACTGAATATTTTCATTGTTCAAAGTGACTTTTTTCCTCCAAATCCCTTTATTTTTTTTATTCACAACCTTCCAACTTTGATCAATAGAATTAGCAGTATTAGTCCTAACTTCATTCTTCTCCAAAGAATGTATATTATTATCTTTATCATCACTGGCAGAATTAACAAATTCACATGTTGCAGTATCATGTCCAAAAATTCTACAGTGAGTACAAATTTTAGGCTTCCAAACATAGGATAATTGAACATCTGGACAATTATTACCAAGTTGAGGAATATGGATAGATTCAGGTAATTCTTGATCAGGCGAAATTTCCACCAAAGCTTTAGCATACTTAAACCTTTGTAACTTTTCAGTGCTACTGTCAAAGCATATTAATCTCCCAATGTGACATGCCAACCAATTAATACCAACCAAAGTCCACAAGATGATTGGAATCCTATGAAAATGAATCCAAATCGGTACTTTCTTTACTTGAGCCTGAGATAATCCAACTGAAGGATCCCATTTTGTAATGATGAACATCCTACCTCTAATAAAGATAGGGTCCGAATTCAGGATATTATCTTTATCTTCTTGATTGGAAAAGTTGAAGTAAAAATTATACCCATCCGATTTAAAATCAACCTCACCCTTAAGTTTCCAAAACCTTTTAAGAAAATTCACAACAGTCAGAAAAGAAAGCGTACCATCAAGAAAGAAACCGACTAAATGATTGTTCCAGTAATTCAGTCCTTCTACTTTAACAAGATCTGGCAGATCCAAAGATGGCTTATCTCGCGAAATATCAAAATGAATAGGCTTATATGACCCAGCATTACGAGGCAAAGATTTGAAAAGATTCGACCAATTTGATTTCGGAATACAAGAATCATTGATAGAGGAAGAAACCACAGAATTTGGACCAGCAGAAGCAAGAAGAGAAGAAGAAGAAAGAACAGAAGAAGAGGAGGAAGAAAGGGTTGCCGAAGAAGATGATAAAGATGAAGAAAGATGAGGAAAAGAAACGGAGTCAAAAGAGAACGAAGAAGAAGAAAAAGAAGAAGACGCCATTAAAAATTCAAAAGCGGGAAGATAACAACCCGCATATTTTAACGATTGAGTTTTTAAATATTTTATTTAAATATTTCATCGTTAGTCGGATTAAAGTCCAAAAAGCTATTTTTTGCAAACAGCCAAATTAGGACTTGAGACCACCCCCATTGAGTTCAAAATGATGTTTGCGATTTTTTTAAGTATAAACATTGATATGTTTGGAGCTAGCCAAAAATTTGACCATTTTCACTTTGGGTTTGGGTTTGGGTTCAACCCAATGTTCTAACTTAATACCCCAAAACTGAAAACCCTCTTCATTCACTCTCTCTTCCTCTACTTTTCAGTTCTAAAGAGATTAATGGTGAGTGGAATGAGAAATTAAAACTCCAAACCCTAGTTTTCTTTTGCAAATCAAGCTCTAGCTCCAAACTAATAGAAGAAACTTTGGTAAGCCTCTCTTCTTCTTCTTCTTCTTCTTCTCCAACTCATTCTTTTATCAATTTCATAAATTCCTAAACCTAACTTTGGGAACGTTCTTCTTTTTTGAGCATAGATTCTAGCTCATTTGGGTTGTGTTGAAGAGTGGTTGATTCTCCCTTTGCTTTCAAGCTTCTTCTTCATTGTTTTTTTTGAAAATGTGAGATTTTTATCTCACATCTATGACTATAATTATCTTTGGTTGTTAGGTATGAATTCCTAACACTTCTTCATGTGAATTTGCTTTTGATTTGGATTGGTTTTGTGAATATTCCAATTTTTTGGGTTTTAAGTCAAAATTGTGTGAAAATCCTTTTATGGATGTTTGATCATGCTTTTGGTGATGCATCGAGGAGCATATAGGGTCGGGTTGCCGATTGGAATAAACCCTTAGAGCCAATATTCGTCCGGTTGCATTTTGGAAGAGTTTGCTCTTCATTTGGATAGGCTGAAAAACAGCCCAGGCAAGATTCAGTCGACTGAATCCTCTGTTCAGTCGACTGAATCCTCTGTTCAGTCGACTGAACCTGAAACCGAAAAGTTTCCAGGCATGATTCAGTCGACTGAACCTGGAAACAGAAAGTTTCCTGAACCTGGAAAATTTCCAGGTACAGGGTCAGTCGACTGAAAACTCTGTTCAGTCGACTGAACCTGCTGTTTCAGTCCACTTTGCCTTTTGGGATTGAATTTCCAATTTGAATCGATTCGTGATGATCCTATTTGTTGTTATCATTTATTACGACTTTGATGACTCCTTTTTGGGGATTTTTGAATATCCATTTCGATGGATTCTTTATCGGTTTCTTTGGATTTGATTCACGTCTTTGTATGTGGATTTTTATGATTGGTTGTTTCTACAATCATTTTTATGGTTTGTCACTTTAAAATACAAAAGTTTCTATACTAGTAGTAAATATTCTAACTCTTCAAAGATTATTTAAACTCTATTTTCAATACCAAACTTGTTTATAAAACTGTTTTCTAATCTACTAGTATATACAAACCTTTACCTCACTCGTATGAGAAATCTAATTAAACGGCTTAGTAAAACAAGTGGTATGAAACGCCTGCGTTTACTTCGTCGGTTAATTCTTGGACTTGTTCGATTGAATCTCTTGTGACAATTTTCTAGTGGAGATCTACAATTTGTTCGTAATATTTAAGTTAAGCTAGTGGTTATGGGACATGAGGCTAAGCTTTTATATTTACTAGCTTAGTGTAATTGACACTTCTCGTTGATCATGACGATCATTTTATGATTTAGACTAGCAATTGTGCGATGTCTCTTTGTTTGCAAGGTTAGACTAGACCTCATCGGTGTGATTCCGACTCACACATATCTCTTTGTCCGCAAGGTTAGTCTAGACACCATTTGTGTGATTCCACTCACACATACCTTTTTGTTGCGAGGTTAGGCTAGACACCATTTGTGTGATTCCACTCGCACATAACTTTTTGCTTTTTGGTTAGCCTAGACCTTATCTGAGTGATTCCGACTCACCCATATGGGGTAGCTCCCCATGGTCTTCGGACCGTCATGTGATAGGCCTCTTTCCCTTTTTCTGTGATTTCTGGATTTCTTGTGTTGATTTCTGGAATTTATGTCATTGACTTGTTATGAGTACAAGTTTAGGGTATGATGCCCTCTTTGGATCTTTGAGAAGATTCTTGTGATATTGATTTATCTCTTATTGATTGATCTTCTGTTGATCATCATTTGCATACTTATAGTAGTATGTCAGTATGGATATTTTATGTTTATGCTATATCTTTTATTTATACCATGTCATCTGATATTTCTAGCTAGACTGATCCGTTTATTATTTTCTTAAATAATACTCGGGTCAGACCGAGATGTTACAGGTGCTTCTGCTTGACTTCTTCCCGGGATTTGCTACTCTGACTTTTGGCTAACTATTTAGATTAGCAGTTTTTGTTGTGTACACTTGAGATATAAACTCATAGTTGTATTCTTTTGTATAGCACGTGTTGCTACTTTTTTATTATTGTGGATCTTTTTGACCACTACTCTGATGTACACTTTCATGTGTTAGTTATATATTCATATCTTCTTCCGCCTTTGTGATATGGATGTCTGTGACTGATTTGTGTTACGCTTATTTCTATGTTTGTTTCCAAAGATTATTTATAGCCACCGTGTGATAAGCAATCACATGGATGGTTGCTCCTCAACAGCCTTATTCTCCGTGCTAGTTGACAGCACTACGCCGCAGTGTTCTTGGCTAGCGTGGGTATAGAGGTGGGGCGTCACAGCTTGGTATCAGAGCCAAACTTCGGAACAATGTAGAATAACTTAACAAGGATCATCATCCTAAGTTTAGCTTAGGAGTCATACCTTAGGATTAATTCGAGTCTTCGTACCGATTCATCCTATTTTTATTATGATTCCTTGTTTCACTTATCAAGATTGCTTGATATATCTTTTAGTGAATAACCTTTTTCTTCTCTTTCTTTCTTAAGGAAGAAAAATGGTTAGACCTGGACGTCCCCATGCCGGTCAATCTACTGCAACTCCCCAAGATGGAGTTTTTATGACTACCCAGCAACTTCTTGACCTTGTCACGAATGCTCAAGCAGCTGGTTCTAATCCGGAACCTATCACCCTAAATCTGGGTTTGCACGTTTGTGCAATGATTACACCAACCTGGGTGGGAAGCCATTTAAAGGTTCTGAAACTATTATCGAGGTCCAGGCTTGGTTGAGGACCTGCGATCGAATCTTCATTCGCATGAATCTCGTCGATCTTCACCGTGTTCAGGTGGCTTCCAGTATGCTCCAAAAGAGAGCATTGGACTGGTATGAACTTCTTATTTCTGAAGTCAACGAAGCGGACCTTACCTGGGAGCAATTCCGGACACGCTTCGAGTTAAAATTTGTACCAGAAGCAGAGAAGGTAACTCTGGCTCGACGCTTTATAGACCTTGTTCAAGGTGAGTCCTCTGTGACTGATTACGTCGCAGCCTTTGAGTCGCTTTCTAAATATGGGGTTGAATACATCAACACTCCATTAAAGAAGAACCAGAGGTTCGTTTATGGCTTAAATAAAAGCCTCAAGAAGCCATTACTTCTAAAGTTAGAAGTTCCTTTCGACCAACTTATAGATATCGCTCTTCGTTTGGAAGAGGCTGATAAAGAAAGTGATGTTGAAGTAGTAGCTTCCAAACCCAACTTCAACAACAAAAGGAGGCCGAGTAAATTCAAAGGCCCTTATCCCAACAAAAAGGGTAAGCAAGCAACCCTTGCGGCAAAGTCTCCTTCTCCTAGTGGTGCGAGATGCTTCAACTGTGGATCTGGGGATCATTTTGCGAATAAATGCTCTAAGCCCAAATCTTGTCGCTATTGTAAGAGCCCGGATCATTACATATATCAATGCCTCAAACGTGAAGACAAGAAGGAAGGAAAGTTAAACATGGCTCAAGCCCCTGGCAACACATCTCGTGGCCAAGGTATTTCTCGTTCCATTCTTGATGGTATTATTTTGTTTCATGATCAACCTATTAGATTTCTCTTTGATACGGGTGCATCCCATTCTTTTATATCAAAAGAACTTGTTGATACCTTTTCTTTGGAAGTTATGTGTTTAATGACTTCTTCGAGAATTACGAATCCGGTTGGTGGATCCGCAACAATCAGTTTATTGTGTAATGATGTCGAGATTATTTTATGTGATTTTTCTTTCCGAGCCGATTTGCATGTCATGCGCTACTTAGGCTTTGGAATGATTTTGGGAATGGATTGGCTTATCCGTTATGAATCCCAAATCCTATGTCCTGAGCGGACTATTCATCTTCGACATCCTCAATCTGTTAAGTAGATTTCTATTAATCTTAAAGATTCGGATTCCAGTTTGGTTTCATCTTTATACTCTTTAAATCCTCATGATGACGATAATGATGATGAGGAAGATATTATTTCTCTTATTCACGTTGTTCGTGAATTTTCCGACATATTTGAGCCCTTTTTAGGATTACCACCTAAGCGAGCAATTGAGTTCAGAATTAATCTCATTCCTGGAGCTCAACCTATCACTCGTCCTCCTAATCGTATGTCCAATAAAGAAAATGAGGAGATGCGTAAACAATTATCCGAATTGGAGACGAAGTAATTTATTCGCTCTAGTTCCTCGCCTTGGGGAGCTTCAGCTATTTTTGTGAAGAAATCCGATGGTACACTTAGGCTTTGCGTTGACTACCGCAAGCTTAATGATCTTACTATCAAAAATAAATATTATTTACCTCGGATTGATGATTTATTTGACCAACTTAATGGTGCTAGAGTCTTTTCACAATTGGACTTGGCTACCGGTTTTCATTAGCTTCGTATTGCAAAGGATAGCATTCCTTTGACATCATTCCATACTCGGTATGGATCTTATGAATGGCTTGTTATGCCATTTGGGTTAACGAATGCCCCGGCTTATTTCGTTGACTTAACGAATCGAGTTTTCAAAGACTTCCTCGATCGATTTGTTCTCATCTTTATTGATGATATTCTTGTGTATTCAAAAACCGAGGAGGAGCATGAAAAGCATCTTCGGACTGTATTGGAAACTCTTAGGAATAATCAATTAAAGGAGAAATTTTCTAAATGCCACTTTTGGCAATCTCGTGTGAAGTTTCTCGGTCATATTATTTCCGAATCCGGAATTTCTGTGGATCCTTCAAAGATTGAAGCGATTCAAGATTGGAAGAGACCGGAGAGTGTGACAGAGATTCATAGTTTTCTCGGATTAGCGGGTTATTACTGTCGTTTCATTAAAGAATTTTCTAAGATTGCCATGCCTCTTACTGGCTTGACTAAGAAGGGAGTTAAATACATTTGGTCGGACAAATGTGAAGCCTCTTTTCAGAAATTGAAAGAACTCCTTTCCGATGCTCCTATTCTTGTTATTCCCGAAGGGAATCAATATTTTGTTGTTTATACTGATGCTAGTCACGTTGGTTTGGGTGCCGTTCTTATGCAAAAAGAACGTGTTATTGCTTATGCTTCTAAACAATTAAAGCCGGCCAAACTAGATATGCCACACATGATTTAGAACTCGCGGCTATTGTTTTCGCCCTACGAATTTGGCGTCATTATCTATTGGGAGAGAAATTTATTCTTTACACGGATCATAAGTCTTTGAAATATTTATTTTCTCAAAAGGAACTTAATTTGCGTCAACAGCGTTGGCTCGAGTTCCTTGCACCTTATGATCTTGATATTCTTTATACCCCCGGCAAGGGTAATCGTGTCGCCGATGCTCTTAGCCGTAAACAACAAGCAGTTGTTTCTATAATGATATCTGAATGGAACGATCTCGAGATTTTATCCACTTGTGAGATTCGAGAGCGCGTATCCGATTTATGCTCATCACTTGTTTTATGTAGCCTTAAGGCTCATCCTTCTCTTTTAGACCGCATTCTTGAAGCTCAAGGGCTAGATCCTGAATTGGCTCTTCTTGGCCAAAATGTTAAGGATAAAATTGATATTGAAGGTTTGAAAGACTTTGATATTGATTCTCGTGGCGGCATTCGAAAATTTGGTAGACTTATCGTACCAAATATTGGTGATCTTCGTAAAGATATTTTAGAAGATTTCCATCATTCTAAATTTACCATTGATCCCGGTAGTAGTAAAATGTATGATGATATGAAGTGACTTTATTATTGGGAGGCGATGAAATCTGGTATTGCTAACTTTGTTAAGTGTTGCATGACTTGTCAACTAGTCAAGGCCGAACATCAAAGGCCTGGTGGGTTATTGCAACCTTTAGAAATTCCAATTTGGAAGTGGGACCAAATTTCCATGGATTTTATAGATGGCCTTCCCCGTTCTCATTCGGGTCATGATAGCTTATGGGTGATCATTGATAGACTTACTAAATCCGCCCATTTTATTCCTGTTCAGTCTAACCGAACCGTTCCTCTTTTGGCCAAACTCTTTATCAAAGAAATTGTTAAATTGCATGGAGTTCCTACTTCTATTGTTAGCGATCAAGATCCATTGTTTACTAGTGGATTTTGGAAGAGTCTTCAAAAAGCTTTAGGAACGAAGCTTAATTTTAGCACTGCTTATCACCCCCAGTCCGATGGACAAACCGAGCGTGTAAATCAAACTCTTGAAGATCTTCTTCGTGCTTGTGTGCTCGATTTTGGTGGAAGTTGGGAAGATCAAATTTCACTTGTTGAATTTTCCTATAATAATAGCTTCCAATCTAGTATTGGTATGGCACCTTTTGAGGCTCTCTACGGAAGGCCATGTCGATCTCCTTCTTGTTGGCTTAAGGCCGGTAAGAAGCTGGTTTTTGGTCCAGATTTTATTCGTGATTCCACAGATAAGATTGATCTTATTCGTCGTAGGATGAAAGAAGCCCAGAGTAGACAAAAATCCTATGCCGACAACCGGAGAAGGAAATTAGAATTTTCTGTAGGAGATCTTGTGTTCATTCGTGTTTCACCTATGAAAGGTGTTGTACGTTTCAGTCGATCGGGAAAATTAGGGCCTCGATATATTAGGCCATTTCCTATCACCGAACATATTGGTTCCATGGCTTATCGTCTTTTATTACCGGCTCAGTTTTCTTCTATTCATGACGTGTTTCACGTTTCTCAACTAAGGAAGTGCTTTCGAGATTCCGATTCTATTCTTGAGCCCGGTGTTGTGGAAGAAATTGAAGTTTCACCTAATTTAACTTATGAGCAACATCCTATTTGTATTATTGCTTCGGAGGTCAAGCGCCTTCGAAATAAAGATGTTCCGCTTGTTAAAGTCCAATGGTCTTCAAATCCTAAGGATTTTTCTTGGGAATCTAGAGAGTTCATCGAGCGAACACATCCGGACTTACTTTCTCATGCTCTTTGAGGTGAACTTCTTGTTTCAGACTTCTTTTGTGTTGAATATGTTTTTATGGTTGTTACTATATATCTTCTTCTTAAGGATTGCGGGGACGCAATTTCTTTAAGGAGGGGAGTCTGTAACAACCCGCATATTTTACGATTGAGTATTTAAATATTTTATTTAAATATTTCATCGTTAGTCGGATTAAAGTCCAAAAGCTACTTTTTGCAAACAGCCAAATTAGGACTCGAGACCACCCCCATTGAGTTCAAAATGACGTTTGCGATCTTTTTAAGTATAAACATTGATATGTTTGGAGCTAGCCAAAAATTTGACCATTTTCACTTTGGGTTTGGGTTTGGGTTCAGCCCAATGTTCTAACTTAATACCCCAAAACTGAGACCCTTCTTCATTCACTCCCTCTTCCTCTACTTTTCAGTTCTAAAGAGATTAATGGTGAGTGGAATGGGAAATTAAAACTCCAAACCCTAGTTTTCTTTTGCAAATCAAGCTCTAGCTCCAAACTAATAGAAGAAACTTTGTTAAGCCTCTCTTCTTCTTCTCCAACTCATTCTTTTATCAATTTCAGAAATTCCTAAACCTAACTTTGGGAATGTTATTCTTTTTTGAGCATAGATTCTAGCTCATTTGGGTTGTGTTGAAGAGTGGTTGATTCTCCCTTTGCTTTCAAGCTTCATCTTCATTGTTTTTGTGAAAAGGTGAGATTTTTATCTCACGTCTATGACTATAATTATCTTTGGTTGTTAGGTATGAATTCCTAACACTTCTTCATGTGAATTTGCTTTTGATTTGGATTGGTTTTGTGAATATTCCAATTTTTTGGGTTTTTAAGTCAAATTTGTGTGAATATCCTTTTATGGATGTTTGATCATGCTTTTGGTGATGCATCGAGGAGCATATAGGGCCGAGTTGCCGATTGGCATAAACCCTTAGAGCCAATGTTCGTCCGGTTGCATTTTGGAAGAGTTTGCTTTTTATTTGGATAGGCAGAAAAACAGCCCAGGCAAGATTCAGTCGACTGAATCCTCTGTTCAGTCGACTGAACCTGGAAACAGAAAGTTTCCTAAACCTGGAAAATTTCCAGGTACAGGGTCAGTCGACTGAAACAGCAGGTTCAGTCGACTGAACCTGCTGTTTCAGTCCACTTTGCCTTTTGGGATTGAATTTCCAATTTGAATCGATTCGTGATGATCCTATTTGTTGTTATCATTTATTACGACTTTGATGACTCCTTTTTGGGGATTTTTTAATATCCATTTCGATGGATTCTTTATCGGTTTCTTTGGATTTGATTCACGTCTTCATATGTGGATTTTTATGATTGATTGTTTCTACAATCATTTTTATGGTTTGTCACTTTAAAATACAAAGGTTTCTATAATAGTAGTAAATATTCTAACTCTTTATCAAAGATTATTCAAACTCTATTTTCAATACCAAACTTGTTTATAAAACCGTTTTCTAATCTACTAGTATATACAAACCTTTACCTCACTCGTATGAGAAATCTAATTAAACGGCTTAGTAAAACAAGTGGTATGAAACGCTTGCGTTTACTTCATCGGTTAATTCTTGGACTTGTTCGATTGAATCTCTTATGACAATTTTCTAGTGGAGATCTACAATTTGTTCATAAATATTTAAGTTAAGATAGTGGTTATGGGACATGAGGCTAAGCTTTTATATTTACTAGCTTAGTGTAATTGACACTTCTCGTTGATCATGACGATCATTTTATGATTTAGACTAGCAATTGTGCGATGTCTCTTTGTTTGCAAGGTTAGACTAGACCTCATGGGTGTGATTCCGACTCACACATATCTCTTTGTCCGCAAGGTTAGTCTAGACACCATATGTGTGATTCCACTCACACATACCTTTTTGTTGCGAGGTTAGGCTAGACACCATTTGTGTGATTCCACTCACACATACCTTTTTTCTTTTTGGTTAGCCTAGACCTCATCTGGGTGATTCCGACTCACCCATATGGGGTAGCTCCCCTTGGTCTTCGGACCGTCATGTGATAGGCCTCTTTCCCTTTTTCTGTGATTTCTGGATTTCTTGTGTTGATTTCTGGAATTTATGTCATTGACTTGTTATGAGTACAAGTTTAGGGTATGATGCCCTCTTTGGATCTTTGAGAAGATTCTTGTGATATTGATTTATCTCTTATTGATTGATCTTCTGTTGATCATCATTTGCATACTTATAGTAGTATGTCAGTATGGATATTTTATGTTTATGCTATATCTTTTATTTATACCATGTCATCTGATATTTCTAGCTAGACTGATCTGTTTATTATTTCTTAAATAATACTCGGGTCAGACCGAGATGTTACAGGTGCTTCTGCTTGACTTCTTCCCGGGATTTGCTACTCTAACTTTTGGCTAACTATTTAGATTAGCAGTTTTTGTTGTGTACACTTGAGATATAGACTCATAGTTGTATTCTTTTGTATAGCACGTGTTGCTACTCATTTTATTATCGTGGATCTTTTTGACCACTACTCTGATGTACACTTTCATGTGTTAGTTATATATTCATATCTTCTTCCGCCTTTGTGATATTGATGTCTGTGACTGATTTGTGTTATGCTTATTTCTATGTTTGTTTCCGAAGATTATTTATAGCCACCGTGTGATAAGCAATCACATGGATGGTCGCTCCTCAACAGCCTTTTTCTCCGTGCTAGTTGACAGCACTACACCGTAGTGTTCTTGGCTAGCGTGGGTATAGAGGTGGGGCGTCGCAATGTCTAAGGGCTAAAATAATAATAATCAAGTAGCTGTAATGCTCAGGAGTTTACATCACAACAATACTAGGTATGTGATCGAAAATCGATAAGGCTTGTTCGCTAATTGTATAGGATTTCCATGGAGGTGCTCTCAGTACTTCGAGGAATGGTCCTCCTGCACATGAATCAGGGGTATCCTTCCAAAGCCGCATACATCCGTAGTGATGTACCATAGGAAAAACATAGCTGGTCTCGCTAAGACCGAGTGCATCACCTCATGCATGCATAACAACTATAGTAACATCTAGGACGAGTCGACTACACCGTATGGGTTTGCCAACTCTACTGGCCATGCCTCCTACCTCTGGTTTTAGTCATTTCCACTGATGAGGCTACGTCCAGCATTCCAGCTTATGCACCGCCACCAAATAGATCATGGAATCCCATATGGATTCCAATACCCAACGGGTCTCAGAATCACACATAGATTCCCACATCTTAATTAGATATTGGAATACCCCATGGATTCCCATATCCCAATAGGTCTTGGAATCATACATGGATCCCAACATCTCAAAATATCACAAATCTCCTCCATAGAACTGTATATGGTTTTCGGAATGGTTACAGTTTCAAGTCATCTCTTACGAGTACACCTTTCTGTTTCTCAGGTGCTCCATAAAACCAAACGTCGATTTCTGGAATGCTCAATACCGGTTCTTTAGAAAATAATCAGACAATACATAAGAGCGGGGTTACCCCCTAACCGTTTAAGTGGATGGATCTTCTTATCATTTGTCCTAGAAGAACAAACGAGTTTATACGTACAGTATAGCACCACCGACGGTAATTATACCATATAATTCCCATTTTACTCCTAGATATTTTTAGAGTAAAAATCCTTCGGTGTTAAGTAGGGAATATTTCCCTAGCACCAAAATTAAGGAGGATTACATATTCAGGCCAAGATTTGATAGTTGGTTATTTAATTATCAAATAAACAAACATTCAAAACAAAGATTACATTTCCTACGGAAATCATTAAACCTCGTAAATTAATCTTTCATTAATTTAAAATCACATTTCAAAATCTTTGGAAATTACTTCTATATACTTATCTCAACAGGATAAGTATATTCACAAACCACTCTATATTTTTTATGCTTAGAAAATATAACCATATACTTATCTCACCGGTATAAGTATATTTAACCATCTCGCTTTCAAACTTGGAAGGTATATTTACCAACACTTGGATAGATTTTCTATTTTGAAATCATATTTTAAATGATCAAACCCAAATATCACTTAAACGGAGAAACCCAAAATGCCAATCCCTTTATAAAACATTCTTAATAAATTTAAAATTTTATTTATAAAACTTCTCCTTCTCAGATTCTTTAAACTCGTTTATAAATTCCTTTATATTTATCGAAAGCCATTTATAAATCTCTTCCCATATTTAATCTAACTCATTAATAGACTCTTTAAGTCAATAACGTCCTCTTGATAAACCATAAGTTATTTAAAATAGCTTTAAATAACAAATTACTTTTTAAACATCCTTCTATTTTCATTTTTGTCAAATATTATTTAAAATAATACTTAAGAATATATTAAATTAATTTCAGACACTATTATTGTATTAACAAGTTAATTTCAAAAACAATATTAATATAATAATTAATAAAATTTAAAAAGTTAATAAAATAATAATTAATTAACCTTAAACTAATATCAGTATAAAAATTAATTACCATTTAAATATAATTAAATAACTTCAATCAATATAATTAATTAACTTTAATCAAAAGTTAAAATATAGATAATCTTTTAAATAATTAATTAAAATATAATTAAAACATTTCTAAACCATAACTAAATAACTTTAAAATTTTAAACTAAAACATTTCAAAACAATAATTAAATAACTTTAAAATATCTTTTAAGAATCATATTGATAAAATAATTAACTTTAAATCATCATTAAAAACGATTATTAATTACCTTTAAAATATTATTACAAATAAGCTATTACCTTTTAAAACTTATTACTAAATAATAGTTATCTTCAAATCTTATAATAATAACTATTCTTAAAATAACTATCAAAACAATAATTAGTTTTCGAATTCGAAGAAGGCTTAACGATCACCATAGTACTTAAATAAGCTACCATATTATTTAATTTAGCCATTCAAGTTAATAATAGATATTTACATAATCCACGACCACGTAAATAAATCCAACATTTAACCATCATTAATTAATATATCACATATTCACAGCGGAATATCAATTAACGATATATAATCAAATGTCCAAATCTATGAAATAATAGAACGAGGATTTATTCTGCTAATTAATTGCCAAATTTATTTAATTAGCAGGACAGTGTTTTATTCCGCTAAACCAATGTCCAATTATCATATTCAATCCAATTTAACTCAACAGTAATTTATTTGGCCAAATAAACATCAATATTTAAGGTATTATAAATTTAAACGTCGTTACTATTTAAGATAACGTAATTTAAATACTATCCGTTTTCATATGTCATAATTTTTAAATATCCCAAACCTATCAACAAATTACACTATAGCGTCGTATTAGTCAATACGAATACAACGCTAAAATTCATGTATTAATAGGATCACACGTGTGCAAGTTATCACATTTTATATCTAATACACATTAAGTATAATAATTAAATCCATAAATCAAAACCAAATTCTCATCCCCAAATTCAATTTAGCCCAACCCCTACCACTTGAAGTCTCTGTTGCTGCCATCAACGCCCTGCACGCCACCCTTCCATGAATACAACAACCCAACCTATACGCCTCCACCCCATCGTATTCACACACGTGAATACACACACCTTAGCACTTGCAATCTCCACACTCACACACACGAACCTTCACGTACACACACAAATGCATACCACACAGTACACACTCATACACACACGCACATGCACACTCCACACTGCTACAAAAACACGCACTCTATTTTACTAAAGACAGTTCATGAGAAGTAAGCAGAGAAAGCAAGGTAAAAGGAAGGAAGAAGAAAAGAAAAAGGAACTATTTTGGGAGAAGAAGCAAATATTTGTTTTATATGTGCATTTCATGGTTGTTGTGTAATATATAGACGAGTAGTTGTCTAGTGTGATATAAAATGATGATATAAAATGAAACGTCCCATCCATTTAATATAAGTCATCATATTCCTTAACAAAACTACACATAAGAGTATGCAGAGGAAAAGAATTGAAAATATATGAGATTTGTTTTAAAAGTTATTTAAGTTTTGGGGTACAATGATGCACCTTATAATGTTTGCATATAGACCATGAATTAACCGAAATAAAAATATGATCACGTAAAACAATGTTACGTGATCACAAAACAACAATAAAATAGGCCGGTTATTAAATTTTGTAAAGTTTCAAAAGAACCGACATTTGGCACAGAACGCGTCAAATGAAAATATTATTTTTATATTTCGAATTAAAAATTATGGAAATTTTTTAGAAATTAAACTAAAAATACGTGATCAAAAATCAAATCTAAATTTGAAACACAGATTTTATTATAATTTAATTAAAATATGAATATTTAAACGGATTAAATATTCCAATTCAAAGACCCAAAAATACGGGTCGTTACACTCTTCCCCCCTAAAATGTATTTCGTCCCCGAAATTCTAGCACATGAACATTTAATACAGTTCATAAGCCCGCATGATATCCATAGATCATCCATATACAAAATCTGATTCAATCACTACTCGAATACATGAATCCACTTCCAAACCAGTATCGTTCACCCAATTTACTAGTGCGGATCCTGATCAAGCTCCTTGATTTGGAACCCCTGCTCTCCTTGCATGGCTGTAGTTATGATAGAAAACCTTGTTTTCGTATCAAGAACCCTCTCGAATGTTCGCCGTCAAAATCGAGTGATATATCCTTTTTTGGAACGGTGTAAAACACCTCAAAGTCTTGTACTCAAATATTAGATAAAAACTATATGGAAAGAGAAATGATCAATGTCCATTCTACGCACTTATTTAATTGGTTATTCCAATACAGATTCTATCCCCATTAAAACATTATATATAACTCCATTGGATTTGTAAACCTTATAAAACACTTTACCACGTTACAAGAGTATACACATCTATTAAATTCAAGCTTTCATTTTTAATTCACTTAACAATTTTTAAATACCAGAGTTGTCATTCAAAACACTTTTTGAAACCACACTATATACTTTGGAAACCTAAGTGTCAAACACTTGGATGTTTATTTCAAAAACTTTTAAAATGAAATTATATATATATATTAATCCATAACAAACATATATAGATAGCCCGAGTAACCCCAAAATTATACCAAGGAATTGAGTACTACCAAGCAGTACATTGCATTTCCTTATTAGAAGGATAATACTCAAGAGAAATTTTTACCATCCGAACGCATCTCTTACCCATTTTGTTGGTTATTCCGAGCCACTTGAACTAGTTAACTAAAAATCACTTCTTTCTTTTTAAATCCATTTTGAAACAATAAATATATTTCCTAATAAGTAGTTTTGATCAAGCTATCAATTTCCAACTTACTTTGGATTCGTCCGAATTCAAACTCGTCCTAACCGTACAATGAAAAAGAGAATAATTTTCTAAGTGCACAATACTATTCACCTAAGCAAACATCTGATCATCACTTAGAAGATTATTCTGATCATCACAAAACAAATCGCAACTTATTTCCTGAACCAAATCCAAGGAATACCCATCTTTCTATAAAGTTCTTTTTCAAAGATACTTAAATATATTTCCAACAAACTATTTCAAAAATATTAATACATCTAAAACTATCTCGAATAAAATTATTATTGTTTCTTTTCTCCAAATTTATTTGAAATAATATGTACATTTACTTTATAGTAAATCAAACCATACCCTTAGAATCAAATCAAAATTCATTTATCAAAGTAGTTATATAGCGAGATCCTAACGGTTGCAATCCTCTAATTAGAAATGATTCTACCCCAAGAACATTTTCAATAACTATTATAAACATGTAAACCTTAAAAACCATTTCCCAAAACACCGGTATTTAAATTCTCAAATTTCTTTTTATTTATACATACAATTTATAAATCAAATTTATAAAATACCCCCTTTTAAATGAAATCATTCCTCAAATATTTATTTTGACAATATTCTAGCTTTCCATATATAAATCATTCTTCAAGTATTATTTCAGAAATATTTAAGTTTATTTTAATAACTTTTTTATAAAACCCCTATCTAATGCATCCAACTTTTATATTCAATCATTTTCGAAATATTTATTTCGAAATATTCCAACTTCCTTTTAATAAAAAACGTTTATTAGAACCAAATTCTTATCAAATCACTCTTTATATAAAATCATTCCTAAAATATTTATTATAAAATATTTAAATTTTCTGTTAAATAAACAACCTTAGAAATCAATTTCAACTGAAATTTATCAACGAATGCCTTATATTCAAATTGTGAAACTTAATTCACAAGGTACTCGTTTCAATGTTCCTAAATTCCTATCTATCCAACCCAGGTTTTTAGAAGGGGAGATTCTAGACAGATTAATGGATAATAGTCAATGCTTAGAAATGAGCGAGCTTGACCGGTCAAATCTAGATGATAAGGATGAAATATTTTCATTTCCTATCAACCAAGCATAACTATATTAAATTTTTGAAAAATTATTCTTTTATATATAAAGTATATTTCTAGGTAAAATTATTCATTTACCCATTTAAAAAAAATATTGTGTCCATCAATCTTGTTCGAGTTTAGGAAATTCCTATCGATAACGTAGGCCAAATGCATCGACCAGAATTCTTAAGCACTCAACCGATAAAAGAACACAATATAAAACAATTTTATGAAAATAACAAATACACGCTCTTATATATATACTCTCAAACTCATCATAGGGTCTCACTTACCCTATCTTAAATGAGTCAGTCCCACCAAAGCCTAGGTGTTCGCTCAACCTAACCTCTGATATCACGTGTAACATCCCACTTTTTCATACAATTTAGGTTGATAATGCACCACACATATATAACCCAAAATGAATGGAAATGTGAATAATTAGGGAAAATAAAGGAGAAAGAAGACAAGAAGAAACTAAACAACACAGAATCTCACAGCGGAACGAATACTCTATTATATACAATCAACCTTTCGACAAAAACAAAATCGTAATATATGAATATACAGACATTAATTAGAGTATACTAACATATTCGACACATACAGTTATAACAAAGTATCCTTACAATTGCTGATAAATACAATCATAAATGCAACAAAAAAATAACCATGTACGTGAATATGTCTCTGGGCTCCAGCTTGTCTCTTGAAGCTCCAAATATCCAAGTAAAACCTGGAAGTATGCTCAGTCTGACCTGAACGTTATAGGAAAACAACATCCGGGTCAGTCTGATAAACCAGCGTGAGAACTTAAATCACAATTAGCAAATATGGATTCAACTATGACTTCCTCTAATTCATTTACTTTCCTTTAATTTCTTCTTAATCAAATCAATATCAATCACCTACTCAAATCTTGAATTTCATGATTAATCTATCCTAAAATATATTGAAATCCTAATAGTTTATATTATAAATTGAAATTATTGAGGCATGAAACATTGTTTCAAAAACCATGTTAGTGTGTTCATGTAATTAAAATAACATTATGATTTGAAGTATATATTTTAATCAACATTTCTTTAGTCATTAAATAAATATTTTGTATCACTTTGATAATATGTATATTATTATATTATTATTATTGAGTTGCATTTCAAGAGCATAAAAGAGTTGCATTTCAAGAGCATAAAAGTACTCTCCAATTTTGAACTCAACCGTCATGCATTTTATTCCTTTCATTCGGTGTGCAGCTCTCCCTTTCCTCCGTTTCCCTCCAATCCAATCCCTAAATAATATCATTCCCCTAATTCAACAACCATGGTTCTCTACTGGTAGGATAAAAATGGGGGAAAATTCAGCATTTCAACCTATCCTCAGGGTATCAAATCGATTAAAATGGTAATTGAATTCTTTACAAGAAGAAAAATTCAATTCAATTCATTCTCACCCCATTCTCTGTCTAACCCTAATTCGCATATGATCCAACATCCTCGCACATGAAATGCCCCAATTCTGATGAAGCGACAACTACCTCCCCTGCGCCATCGTGCGAAACTTTTTCAGACTGTTTTCGTCATCCCATCATTAATGAGTACCAGTTTTCCTCAATTAGCCCACAGATTGTCTGTTAAGCATCAACAATTGCTAGGGAAACTACCTGTTCCTCTCCTAAGGTATCCATTTATATGTTTTTATACTTTGGACCATGCTCCATTTTTCTTTCTATCAGTAGTTAGTTTTAGTGGACTTTGAAACTATCGTTGGGTGATTTTAAAAATTACTGTTGATCCAAAGAATTGTTCTAGGTATATAGGGCTGATTCTTGTCCTATATTTGAGGTAGGATTATTTTCAACTGATTGGGTAATGTTTTTTGAGATGCATTTGTCATTAACATTACACAGGGAAATTGGTTTGTAATCAGCAACTTAAAAAGGGTTAATAGATTCAAGGATTAGAGATATTATAGTAGCATTTATTTCAGATAGCAGTCAATTATTAGAAAATAAATTCTAAACTACTTTGATGAATTAGTGGAAAGTATGTGCTAACAATACTAAAAAAGTGGGCACTAAACCCATCAGGCCACCACAACTTGAAAGTATTCATGGGGAAATGGAAATTTTTATTTGAGATTGTGGTTGGCTTATTTGAGATAAACATAGTTCTTTTAGATAAGGTTATCTTGAGTGCTTTGCGTTGAGTTAAAAATTGTTTCAAAGTACTTGGTGAATGAATTTATCTGGTTGAGTGTAAGACATGCATACCACAGATACTATAGATGTTCTTATTGCAGTTTTTGTTTTCAACGCGGTATGAAATAATGTAGAATTTTTATATCCTTGAAATTCATGTGTATCAACAAGTTTTTGCTACATTATATTAATCTCAATGTTAGAAGCTTCTGCAAGTTTACTTTTGAGCTCTTTTACTTAGAGAAAAGATGGTTAGGACTTTGAGTATTAGCAATTTTAGTTTGAATTTTCTATAGTTGTTCCCTGATTTGATTTGAAACTTTGTTATTAACCTAAAGGTTTAAAGAATTGTTTCATGGAATATTGAGAAAATTTGAAATTATAACATAATCAATAGGGATAACTAGTAAATTTTGACATTTTTGAATAGTTGCATTCTCAGCCAAAGACATATTTGAGTCACAATTGGAAGGCATGTACGTAGGAATGAGCGCCGGGATGAGCTCTGCCTCCTGTGCTTCCCGTTGCTATTCGATTCACGGCTACGGCAGGACTTACAACCTCACCTTAAATGCTGTCATCTAGGGTGTCGATAAGGAGTTCGAAATCACTCGCTTTAAGCCATGCTCCATTTGCTCCGACTCAGGCTCCAAACTGAGCACCAAACCTAATATCACATAGACTACTAAGTTGATGGAAAAGAAAGAGGTTCCTTATCCTAGGAAGCAATACACTAGAGGGGATCAGTTGTTGTAGACCCAAATTCCAAAGAGGATAAATGTTAAAGAAAAGTTGAATAAAGAGTTGCCAGTCAAGAATAGAAATCTGCTAATAATAGGTGAACTTTTTTGCTGTCCGATATTTTTTATATGGTATATTCCTAGAAGTCCTTACTTTTAATGGAAACAGATTTGGAAAAACACTTGGACTTGATATTCTAAAGTGTATTTTTCTGTCTAAAAAAATCTTAGTGAAGTGTAGTTTTAATTAATATGACATAGAAATTGTAATATATCTCAAAGTGGAGTTCATCTTCAAAATGTTTCCCAATTGTAATTCAGTTTGGCATTTAGCAAATGTTTTTACATAGCACTTAACAAGTCTGATATTACATGGACATTATGGTAATGCTTACATTAGTTAAACTTCTTCTGCATTATGGTAGCATATGCACTCCTACAAAATGTAGATTTAATTACATAACATAAGTTTTGTAATACATTTCGTATGGAATTTTTAATACATTTCCAAAGAGGAGACAACAAAGATGACTAAGTTGTTTTTCTATAAAAAAACTAAACAGGTATAATCAAGCATAGCATTTCCTACCAAAAAATTAATCTTATAGACATGTTGCTTAGAAGGTAAACATAACTTAGTCACCTCCCTTTGATATATTGTGTAAATACCGACTCACTAAACATTTTAGAATATCAGTATTGATAAGCTTAATTTTAATTTCTTATCATTTCCATGATTTAATGTTTTATACTGATGTTACTTTTTATATTCTATTATGTGAATAAAATTGTGAATGCATAGTAGTTTTAACGATGGATTATTTTGTATTTCTTTATCCTGAATTAGCTTATGGTAATTTGATTGCATATAACTTTGCATATAATTAGCATAAATCAATAAGGTGGTTTGTGTGTATGATATTGGAACCATCCTAAACCCTAAATTTGGACCATGAATAAGAATATTCTCCTCTAGGATTTATTATAGTATAGTTCACTATGTCTATTAATCTTTAAGACTATTTGTGCGTTTGTTAATATCATTCCCCTGATGCTTGATCCCTCTTTTGAACCCAAAAGCCTAGATAATTATTAAGCACATACAGTTTCTAATGCAAGTTTGACTCTAATTGTCGAAAAGAGGGACAAATTTTCGACACTACCAAAATTATATGACAAAGAATGGTATGGTAGAAAATGAAAAAAAGTCAATAATATTGTTAGGACCATCCATGTATACCTAAAAAATAACCGAAATCCGTACATATCCACATCCAAAATATGTAAAATTATCCGATATTTGAAAAATGGATATAGATGCGGATAAATACTTCAAATGTTACTACTATATATATATATATATATATATATATATATATATATATATGTATGTGTATATATATATAACATAATTTCTTAATAATTCCTTTGGACGCACAATGATCCCAGTGGTTGGTACTATCATCGAGATGGCCGGTATGGTATTAATTGGCCTCGAACGCCATTAACAGAAAGACGATCATGACAAGGAATACAAAGTTATAGAATCACATATTAACCTACTTTCATGGTCGAATTACATATAAAATCCACATATTAATAAGCTATGTAGCATAGGTCCACAGAAGGTTTGATTATTTTTCATTAATGGTTTATTGCTCAAATTTCTAATTGATTGAATAATTATATGCATCAGAGTTGGCTGATGGTTAGGTATTTATAAAGATTTGTAAACTAAGTTCAAAGTTAAAATACAAACCAAGACAACAACATTCTTGATCATCCCCCATCTAATCCCTTTAAAGTATTCCAAAACACCCACTTTTAATTTATCTTAAGAAATTAAATTGGAGAACTGTTGCTTTTATTTGTTCATTTGCATTGTTTTTGACTGCATTTGATTTACACTAATAGGAAGGAGAATAAACGACGATCTTGATTTCACGCAAGGATCTGCAAGTGCTATGTGAACGGATATTGGCCGATGCTTACCATAATCGTCAAAACTTAACGTGTTCTGCAAAATTGCTTTATGGGTCATAATCTACTTGGTTCAATCTACATAGCAGGTTAGTCTTCTTGAATTTATTCCAAGTTTTTTAATGACTACATTTTCTAATATGGATGCATACTGAATATTGAGTTTGGGACGATTATAGATAAATTGTAGTAAAGAAAATTATGGCGTAAAGCAATATTAAAGAATTTAAGATTATAACTTTTTTACAATTTTACACAAGTATAGAAATACGTGTAGATTAAAAAATGGTAGATGAAAATTTTTCTTTGTACCCAAGTTTGTTTTACCTTTATGTAATATATTTCCACGTAGTCAATATGTATATTTGGTACTATGCAGACAATTGCGTGTTTGATATGCCTTATAATTTAGCTAATAGTTAGTTACCAAATTATGTCTCCTATCATCATGAAGGTTCTTGAACCAAAAATATCATGAAACATGGCTTATATACTTTTTTCAAGAAAAACAACAATGGATCCTTAAAACTATTTAAGGATGACACTATATTGAAGGAGGCACATAAACAAACCCGAAGAATTTTTTTATCATTCTTTAAAACCATTCATTTCGTCTGCATTTGGTTGTGATTGCATGATCATGGTTATGGTATATTATTAGCTTAGCACATGCATTTCAATTTTAAACTAACTTGTCAACACCTACCTAATACCCGAAATATAATGTCTAATTCTCATGTTATCAGTGTTCATATCCAATAATAACAAATTCGATTTTCTCCTTTGTTGCATAATATAGCTATAATCTTTAAGACTATGGAAATTTTGGAAGTTTCTAACTACTCGAGGATTTTTGCTGATAGAAAGAAGTGTTCTAGGATCCTAATTAGGTAGGCAAGTGATATATGTGGATGCACTATTTTTGATTGTACATAACCATATATTGACTCAAATAATATATATATAGCGAAATAATGATGTGTATCTTATATATATCTATAGCTAATATGAATTATGCAAGAAAAAAAGACAGATAAGAATTTGAAAACAAATGTTAAAATGTTCCAACCTATAAAATTGATGCTTTCTTATTTTAATTTTTAAGATGAGGTTGGAATTTATTTTGTTATGTATGGATTATTTGAGTGAAGTTCGATCTTCTACTACATTAACAATATATAAATGGTTCTGATTGTGCATTAATATGTTTGATGTCTCAAAAAAGATAAGAAGTTAAAAATTGTAGTGACAGTCAATGCTTGCCAAATACACACAATAGCTAAAAATTGAACAACATTTTCAAACAGTAATCCGTTGCACCTTATAAGAAGAATAATAGATCAATTGTAACCATAATAGTAAAAGCTTCAAAATTTAGTCGTACAAAGTTGTGGTAGTTGAAAAAAAAGTTTTGGTTACGCTTTTTAATGTAAAGACACATTTGTCATTTTTCTAGGTTGCTCTTGATATTTTGGGCAAGTTTTACTAAATGGATAAAATAAAGCCAATGAGTAGCTTTCAACCAATATTATATTTTTCTTCATCTGTCATCATTCAAAAAAGACTGAAAATAATGTTTTCTGACCATATATTGTTGGGGTAGCTTCATATTATTTTATACCATGCCTTGCAGTTTTGCCATGTTTTATAATATACTTTATCATAGTCAGAAGTTGCTTCCTTTAATGTTATCTCTGGCTGGAAAAATCATAACCTTCAAATTTTAGTTGCAATCCTTTTCTTTATCAATGTTTTCATGTTTACTTCAAACTTAAGATAAAGTAATTCAAATTCTTCTCTTTCTTTCACATTAGATATTTGATGTGCGGATGATGTTATAACAGTTGGAAATCATCATGCTTTAGTTGTAAGGAAGGCATTGATTAACATACGTTTTTACTCGATTTATCCTTTTTTTTGTAGTTAGTTGTTTTCAAGTACTTAAATATTATCTCAGTTTAATAATAAAAGAAAAATACAAGTATGTGAGGCCTTATTTATAAATTGAGCGCAAAAACCTACTATTTTATGGATTAATATTATAAATTTTCACCATAATTTACTCTGGTAATGGCAAGAGGATGTCCTCATATTTTATAAACAAAACCAAGTTCTATTACTTTATGTTACCCAGTTGATAAAATGCAAATTAAAACTCGTGAATACTATTTATATCACATGAATTTTCACTATAAAAATCTTCATCAAATTGATTTAGAAAACGTATTATACTGTCGTTTTCCTTCTCTATAATCATGTTTAAATTGTATACTATTTCGTTGATTTTAATCGGATCATTTTCTCTCCTTTTCAGTTCTCAAAGTAGCGAAAACAATGTAAGCTCTATGCAAGGGTACTGTTGAAAAACAACTGACTAGGCAAGCATTTGCAGTTTAAAAGGATATTATGCTATGATCGAACATACAAACCGAATTATTACATCAGTACCGTTTGCATATTACATAACCGAGTGATGTGATCAACGGTAGAATGTTGCTTGCAATATTCTAGCATACTGATTTAGCTTTAGGTACAAATAAGGATAGGCAGCAGAAGTAGATTTGTACTTTAGAAACTATACTATATTTGATCGCTGTAAAATTATAGACTATCATGTTTGTAAACATAGATCCCATTAACCGGTTTGGCCAATGTATTTTACGTAGCTAATCACCATCCTTTCTTTCCTTATATGTTTTAAAATTAGCTATTTTCATTCAACTTTGTATATGTCTTAGGTATGCCTATACATGGAATAAAGTAACTAAAATTTTACTAATACGGACTAGTGAATTTTACTGATGTCATGTCCCAAACTTGGGATTTTCACTATATTTTGATCCTTTTTCAACTATAATACATGATTACTCCGATCATTTAAAAATATATACAAGTGTTTGTAGATTCGTTACGTAATTGTTCATTCCATGATAACATGATGTTTTTATCTCATTTTTTTCACTCATCCATTTTTAGGATATTTAAAGCACAAAGCTACTAGGACGGAACCACAGCTGTTGCTCCAGCAACCTACCAGAAAATAGTTTAACATGACTATTGTAGATGTTAAATAAATGTTATTTATCCACTACTCGATGCAAACCTTTATTTGGTTTACTTTGACATCATCTTTATGTCACTTAAGAAAATTTACATTATATTCCCAAGCTTTAATGTTACATTACTATTTATTTTATTACCAAATGATTCCTTGATAGGAATTTGTTTTCGAATTAGATTTATTTCCAATATTTTAGTCTATTTTAAAGCTTTTGGTTAAGCCAAGTTATATTTTGTTCTAGAATGTTATGGATTTGTGATTAGTATTGTTTTTTAATACGTTGTCGTGTCATTGTTAGGTATTGATGAATGAGTTTATTTGTATGCTTATGCCTATCGATCAGGTTGACTATTTGATGAACTCTGCTAATATATTTGCTTAGTTTGGGCATTTTACTTGCTATCTTCAGGTTAACTGTCCATAATATTAATATTTTGTCTCATCATCCACCTTTGGGAGTTCATAAACGTTTGTATGCAATTTTTACTGTCTAACATGTTTACCTAGCTTGTTTATCGCATTAAAATATGTTTGTTGCGATGTCGTGTGATGTAAATGCAGGTAGAATGGTTCTTTGGGGTAAATAGTTCAATGCATATGTGTTAACAAATTAGATGATGTATTAATCCAACTTTTTGATAGATTCGACAAATCAATTAACATCATGCATCTTCTATGTGCATGGCATTGGTTATAATAGTCGATTCAATATTAATATTTGACGGACATGTAGTTTTTTTAGAAACTTATTTTGTTAAAAAAATCATGTATGGTTTAGATACCAACCACTTAATCATAATTATTCTATATATTTGTCAACGGATGGCATATCTCACCCGAGATATAATTTGTCATTTTTATTTATTTTAATGAACGAAAATACATGAGATTTCACAACATACTAGTTTTCTTGCTAAATCATTTAATACAGGTTTGTGAATAAACATAATCCATCATTCCACTAACATTTGAATATCAGTGGATGCTCACTTTCCTATTATAACATAATAATAAAAAGGGCAATTACGTTTGAAAATATATATTTTCACAAGACAACTGTAGTTAATAATTAGGCATGTGTGGTGGAAACATTATTTTATGATACGCCTTTTGTCCTGTTTTATAGTACCTATGATATTTACTGCTTTTGTATTTCACTAGAGCCCATCTGCTGCTTTTTTTACTAATGCCAAATCCACTTTGCCCTTTTAACTCTTTCGTACATATATGTTTGAGAGCATTCAGTTCTATTACCGTGTTGACTCAGTAAGGATTCGGTGCTAATTTTAATACTTATATTTGATATAATGGTTATGTTTCTAATTCCTTTTTGCAAATAGTAATTCTAATTATTTATCAAAATAATTTAATTTTTACTCCTAACAAATATATTTTTGCTATACCCGTGTGCGAAGCATAGATTCACACTAGTAATATACTTATTTCTGACCTGATATTAAATGCAAGAGCTTTAAGTGCATATATTTCACTTGTAACGACTCGAATTTTGTCCGCTCAAAAATCGACATCCATACTTCAAATCGTATTCGAATGCCATAGATTCGACCGTTCAAAACCGATTCGCCGGAGCTTATAACAACATTAAGTAAATAACACAGTGGAATAAAAGAATAATACATTGATATACAGCTTTGAGACAATATCTGATACAACAGATGATCCAATAGATATCAATATACATCAGAGATATGATACAATAAAATAGCAGCGGAAAAGAAAATAGATGATAACATCTAGCAGCGGAACAATATAACTCTGAGATAGTCTTCAAAAGAGAACTCCGAGAACTGCAACTCCATTTCCAAGAATCAATCCAGCAATAGCTCGAACCTCCAATAACGATGCACCAAGCTCAGCAAGACTGGTGTGATCCAAAGACTGAACTAACTCCAGATAATCCACTATATCTAACTATCTGTAAAACCCAACTCTAGACTGCTCGTGTAGAAAATAATGAGCACCCAGAGTTTAGGAAAGAAACAATAAACTCCGGATCAGTCGTGGGACTGGTGTGAGCAACAAAAACAGTTTATCTTTTAAGACATTCAACAAAAGATTTTCAAAGTCAATTCGCAATGCTTTTTAAAAATGAGACTACCATAAGGCCTCCCGCACACACACACAATGCAAACGCAGAATCGGAGGAGATTTCTCCTTATGATAGTCAAAGATGCTTGATACGCATTAAAAAGAAACATTTGATATTATTTCTAGTGCATAGTGTAGGAAAAATTCATTTCGAAAGTAGAATATAAATCTTAGCCAGCATAGACATTTCGAACTATGCCTACTATAGCTACCATCTAAACAGTGGTGACCACCATAAGTAAATGGCAGGTTCTACAACTAAAACCGTACAGGGTTTCGTATTGGGAATTGGATTTCCAACGAATGATCAGGCCAAGGAACTTCCCATTGCCACATGAGAACGCCTCTGGATGGACGTCCCCGAGAACTTAACCAGCTCTCTGCCAACACAAGGCCGGGTTACCCCTAACTGAGTAACAACTGACCGAATATGCCATCCCCCGGTCCTTTGGGACCTTTCACCAAGCGCTCGTAATCAATTCACACAATCATAAAGTGTTTTCAACATGAGTAAGTATCTGGGCTCCATACCATGATACCACCCTTTTCCAGAAGGAAATGCACATATCCTAAAGGGCGCTACCCCTCATAACCTTGCCGCATCTTTCCTGTTTTGACCATTCCCGAGGTGTGAGGCTCGACGAAGTTACGTCCACAAAAACATACTTTATACAAAAGCCATGCTTTGGGTCAACAAATGATCATAGAAATGATCACCAGGATAGACGATCAAATAAATGATCCTATCACAAATGATCAACACAATGATCATTTCACAGCAACACTCAGCATGTCACATTACCAAATTGGGAATATATTGCTGATAACCTTCAACTACATAACCTCTGAGCTCGTACGTCTCAGAGAAGGGTGTTAAGCTAAGAGAATAAATTCTCCGCCACCAACAGAAATATATTTGAAAGAAATCTGCTTTATATCTCAATTTGTAATGTCAGACATACAATCCATACAAGTTTGTTCTGGGTTTGAACAGAACCGAAGGCACTTACAAAGAAGTCCTTGCAATCCGGATATTCACAATCCCGATCGGATTTCCCATCACTTAGGAAGTCTCTATACCGGCGCGACTCGATGCAGAAACAATCGATAGGTCATCCTATCGCTTTCGCAAATACCCGGTCTTCATCGCCGGTCTTCAAATGCTATCCATAACGTCGAATCACATATTCGGAATGGGTTATACGACACAAAGGTCCTTTCCCGGCTAAACCGAATAGTGAGCGAAAATATTTTAAAAATATATGGATATTGGGATTTCAATTAAGTCACAACTTGTTACCCAAACTTCTCTTTTCAAATAGTTTAACAAATTACCATTTCCAAATCTTTAAACAAAAAGATTCGTTTTACCAACCTACAGCGGTTTAAACAATTTCCACATTTTTATCTTTTAAACAAAAGATTCATTCACAGATTTTCCAAATCAATTTCCATTTCAATTTAACTCGTTAAATCTTCAAATCAAAGATTTAACTTATAGCTTTCAAAACAATTTCATTTCGAATGGTTTAAATAAATCATCATTTTAAATCTGTTAAAAATAAGCAGATTTAATTCATAGCTTTCAAAAAGAATTCATTCATAACTTGGAAAACCATTTTTCAACTAAATCTTGAAATTCCTTTAATTAACTGGAATTTCATTTCTTATCTGAAAGCTTTTTATTCTTTTTAAAACAAACAGTTTTCATTTTGAAAATTTGGTTCATCTATACGAGTTAAAGTTCTTTGGTTAAATCCAAATTCTCAAAATTATACTTTTAAAATGGTTTAACTTCATATAAACACATTTATAACATTTTTAACCGTAATTTCCAAACATGGAATTCAATTTCCAAATTATTTTTGAATTCAAATTCAAATGAAAGTATTTAAATTGGAGATTTTTACCGAGTTATTCAAAGTAGCTTTTATCTGTGAAAACCTTTTTCAAAAGCTTTAACGTTCAACCCAAATCCATTTTCAAAATCAATTTGAAATTAAAACTTTAATTTCAAAAACATTAAATTTAAATTATCTGTGACTTAACCGATTTCCTCGTGAAATCCATATTTGTGTGTGTATGGTGTGGTCCAGGGGTTATACACAGTAGTGCAACATCATACAATTATCACAGATTAAAACATAGGAATATAGTCGATAAGCGGTATTAACTATCACGCTTATCGTTCATATACAGATCACAGATATATATCACAGATAAGTAAATTACAGATCACAACATAAATCAGGATGTATCACAAAGCATCATATATCAGGGATATCAAACAATTCGCATTCAGTAAAATCCAAACATTCATAAATAAGGTCGGTTAATTGTCTGATAAATTCAAATCAGATAAGTCATCAATCATAGTTAATTAACATAAATTAATTTCAAATCATTTGATATAAATTAATTTATCAAATACTTCAAATAAATTGAATTATTCTTAATTAATAAATTAATTAGATTAACCTTAAAGTTGATTTCCTAATCTTTTAACCTTAATTTCAATTTCATTTAAGAAATTAAACCTTTAATCATTTTCATTAGTTAATTAACCTTTGACTTATATTGGTTAATCTCAAATTAATTACTTAATTAATTTATTACATTTTCCTTGAATTAATTATTGCTTAATCACTTGATTAATCAACTTTAACCGTATTTTATAAAAATTTACTAACTATAAATAATCCATTAATTAATCCTATCTAATTAATGATTTCTTGATTAAAATTAATTAATTCTTGATTTATTCACTTAAACCTTTAATTTATCAAATTAAACCCTTACTTTCTTAATTAATTAAATCCAAATCATTAATTAATTTAGCTTAACATTTTAATGAACTATCTTTGAGATAAAATCATAATTTTTATAATTGATTCAATTATCATTTCTCAAACACTTTTGAAAACATTTTGTTTCAAATTCACTTTTAAATTCCATTTCAAATTATTTGAATTTAAAACAACTACAAATTTAACTTTGCAATTTTAATCTATTTTAAATTCAAATTTTTCTCATACATTCAATTGCTTTTAAATTAACTTTTTTTTTAACTATGTAAATTCAGATTTTTAAAATAGATAAATTATTTAACTTGTAAATTCAAGTTTTAAACATTTGATAACTTGTTTTAAAACCTTGTTTCAAATTCCAAATTCTATTTTTCAATTTTAAGATTCAAAAGTTTCATCTCAAATTTTACTTTAACTTTGAATTCAAATGCTGTTTAAAACCTAGATCAAATTCTGAATTTAAATTTCAAAACACTGTTTACATCCTGCTTTAAAAATTTGAACTGGGTTTTAAAACCTGAAACAGTCAGGTTTGCAAAAACCTGAAATGTTCCACTGTCTCGAGCCAACACAAACTAGCTTCGAGTCCAACTCTCAACTACTTCGAGTGAATACCCGAGTTGCTCGAGACAAATCTCGAGTCTTTTCCCTGCTTCATCCCCATTACCCCAGACTTCCCAAACTCACTGATACGAACGCGCCACGTGCACGTGTACAACGCCGCTGGCGATCTTCCGGCATCGCCACTACGTCGAACAAGTCGACGCTTTCCCACGTGCAGATCTCCGGCCATCAGAACCTCCATCTTCATCGCGTATTCGAATTCAAGTGTCAAGTCAAACCTGGAACCCATGAACTGGAACCACCACCAATCCCTGGAAAACTCTCATCCCCGCCGCCTCGTCCACCAGTGGCCATGAATTTCCAACCACGGCTTCACTTGACACCCCTCTATCGACCACCAACGTCCGGTTGCACTCGGTCGACCACAAAGGTCGAGCGAATTAAATCAAGTCCCCACGTCCAAATTAGGTTTAGAAACTTTGAACCACGGCCATCGCCACCACCGTCATCACTGACGCCACCACCCATTTTTCCCAGCACCTCCATAAGCTCCCGCGTCTCCAGCCCAAATCCTGACCTCTCCCATCATCGTGACCGACCACGGCGACTCGTAATGCCCAAAACAGATAAACACAAATTGCCCTTAATCCCAATCACTAAAAATCTGAATTACTGCTTTAAAATTCATATTAATGTGTGTGAATTCGACTTACATACCTGAATTCATGGAACCAGAGATTTATATTTTGACAAATTTTGAGTTTGCCCAGTTTCTTCTTGGTTTCCAGAAGCACTTCGAAATTTCTTCGACTTAATTAAATTTGCACCTTAAGTATATGTTATACTAACAATGTTTGTTTTAATGCTAAGCCCAACCATTGAGTAAATCAAATGCAATTGAGTTTTGAAACAAAAATCTGATGCTTTCAAAAACTAAGACAGAGGACAAAATGAACATCAGGTCGCACCCATTATTTAAACTTATTCAGAGAATTACATGTATATATACACACATTTCACAGCTATAAGTACCCCAGATTTTACCATACAACTAAATTGAAGCTTAAAATATTATATATGAAGTTACTCACTTGTATTTTTGGAAGAAGAACAGAGAAGACTCAGGCTTGAAACTGGAAATGCTTCAGGTCTGAATTATTGGAAACTTTGCTTGATGTTTTGAGTTTGAGTGATGTTACTTCTGATTTTTCTTTCTTTTTTTGATTGAAGACATATTTTCCTTTAAGCTTTGCACTGGCTTTGATTTTGAACGAAATGGTGAAGTAGATGTATAAAAAGATAGTGTGCAGGTGATATTTTATTTGTACAATGTGATATTATTTTTCTTCCTTCTGTACAAACTAGGTAGAGATTTGATAGTGAGTATGGAGGCTAATGATTTCAGTCATGGGCTAGAGATATAATATTATGTACTAAGGTATGTTGCATTTATTGCTTGTGTTCCCTACTTAGCTTACATGCATATCTTATTTGCTTTTACTTATCATGTTTTGAAAAATATATGTTGTCTTGCATTACCACTTTTGCAAGCCTACTGATCACATTACATATTTATATTTTTACTTTGCTTTGGTTTTGTTTCACTTTCACACTATACATTCTTATGTCCTTCAGCCTTGCATATCTACATGCTTACCATTTCTTTACTTTATTTTGTACTTGTTGATTCTTTTGCATACTTATGTATTTGTTTGTTATTTTGTTTACAACTAATACCTGTTGTCTTGTTTGTTTGGTTCCATACTTAACTTTTATTTATCTCTATTTATAACTCAAATATTTATTTTACTTCTATTTTTAGTTTAAATATTTATCATGAATTTTACTTTAATAATTATTGTTTTATTTTTCTATATACACATACATATATAACTCAAATTATCATCATTTATAAATTTTTAAATCAATTTATTTATTTATTTTTCAAAATCATTTATTTAAGATTTTATTTAAAATCCAATATATATATATTCACATATATACAAAATTTCAAATCCATATGACTTTATATATTTTCTATTTGAATCGAGGAAACTCGCTTCCATTTATAATTAATTTTATAAATTTTTATTCAAAATTTCATTTAATTATCAATTTAAATTAAATTAAAATCTAGGGTCGTTACAAACTTCCCCCTTAAAAGAATTTCGTCCTCGAAATTCGCAGGCACGAAAACAACACAGAGATAGCTAGATAGAGAAATATCTTTTCAAATCAAGCTGGATATCAATTCTGCATTTGGCTCACCAAATCAGAATATCAACAATAGATACAAGAAATTATAATAAAATTTCAAATTTTGGTTTTAAACAAAATCATTTTATCGATACAATTCTAATCATTCTTCATATTCTATTAATCAAGTTAACTCAATTTAAAATTTCTAATTCCAAATTCATTAAGGTTTAAATCAAAATGCTTATAAGAAACCGATGAAGATACGAAGTAAGAATTTCCTACAACGATTCGTAGAGAATCACCACACCAAAACTTCTTCTTGTAGCTGGTACGAAGCAATCAAAAGAATTTGGAACGAATCAAAGAAAATGATAAGAAAGTTATTTCCACTGTTGTAGGGTATTGACCATTTATAGTCGTATTTCCCTGTCCCCTATCTCGTTATCTTCTTGCACTCATACTTGCTATCAGTGGATAGTAAGAGAATTTACTGAGACGTTCAAACGGATATCTTAGGGATTACTCATTCTAGGATTTACATCATCCTATCTCTAATGAGCTACTTAATGTGTTATACTCCTGAGCTAAAGTTCAACCTTAGCTCTGATACCAAATGTAACGACTCGAATTTTGTCCGCTCAAAAATCGACATCCATACTTCAAATCGTATTCGAATGCCATAGATTCGACCGTTCAAATCCGATTCGCCGGAGCTTATAACAACATTAAGTAAATAACACAGCGGAATAAAAGAATAATACATTGATATACAGCTTTGATACAATATCTGATACAACAGATGATCCAATAAATATCAATATACATCAGAGATATGATACAATAAAATAGCAGCGGAAAAGAAAATAGATGATAACATCTAGCAGCGGAACAATATAACTCTGAGATAGTCTTCAAAAGAGAACTCCGAGAACTGCAACTCCATTTCAAGAATCAATCCAGCAATAGCTCGAACCTCCAATAACGATGCACCAAGCTCAGCAAGACTGGTGTGATCTAAAGACTGAACTAACTCCAGATAATCCACTATATCTAACTATCTGTAAAACCCAACTCTAGACTGCTCGTGTAGAAAATAATGAGCACCCAGAGTTTAGGAAAGAAACAATAAACTCTGGATCAGTCGTGGGACTGGTGTGAGCAACAAAAACAGTTTATCTTTTAAGACATTCAACAAAAGATTTTCAAAGTCAATTCGCAATGTTTTTAAAAATGAGACTACCATAAGGCCTCCCGCACACACACACAATGCAAACGCAGAATCGGAGGAGATTTCTCCTTATGATGGTCAAAGATGCTTGATACGCATTAAAAAGAAACATTTGATATTATTTCTAGTGCATAGTGTAGGAAAAATTCATTTCGAAAGTAGAATATAAATCTTAGCCAGCATAGACATTTCGAACTATGCCTACTATAGCTACCATCTAAACAGTGGTGACCACCATAAGTAAATGGCAGGTTCTACAACTAAAAACGTACAGGGTTTCGTATTGGGAATTGGATTTCCAACGAATGATCAGGCCAAGGAATTCCCATTGCCACATGAGAACGCCTCTGGATGGACGTCCCCGAGAACTTAACCAGCTCTCTGCCAACACAAGGCCGGGTTACCCCTAACTGAGTAACAACTGACCGAATATGCCATCCCCCGGTCCTTTGGGACCTTTCACCGAGCGCTCGTAATCAATTCACACAATCATAAAGTGTTTTCAACATGAGTAAGTATCTGGGCTCCATACCATGATACCACCCTTTTCCAGAAGGAAATGCACATATCCTAAAGGGCGCTACCCCTCATAACCTTGCCGCATCTTTCCTGTTTTGACCATTCCCGAGGTGTGAGGCTCGACGAAGTCACGTCCACAAAAACATACTTTATACAAAAGCCATGCTTTGGGTCAACAAATGATCATAGAAATGATCACCAGGATAGACGATCAAATAAATGATCCTATCACAAATGATCAACACAATGATCATTTCACAGCAACACTCAGCATGTCACATTACCAAATTGGGAATATATTGCTGATAACCTTCAACTACATAACCTCTGAGCTCGTACGTCTCAGAGAAGGGTGTTAAGCTAAGAGAATAAATTCTCCGCCACCAACAGAAATATTTGAAAGAAATCTGCTTTATATCTCAATTTGTAATGTCAGACATACAATCCATACAAGTCTGTTCTGGGTTTGAACAGAACCGAAGGCACTTACAAAGAAGTCCTTGCAATCCGGATATTCACAATCCCGATCGGATTTCCCATCACTTAGGAAGTCTCTATACCGGCGCGACTCGGTGCAGAAACAATCGATAGGTCATCCTATCGCTTTTGCAAATACCCGGTCTTCATCACCGGTCTTCAAATGCAATCCATAACGTCGAATCACATATTCGGAATGGGTTATACGAGAAAAAAATTTCTTTTTTTACCACGAGAAAAACTGCTACTAAAGGACCAAATGGGTTCAATGCAACATTCTTTATATCTTGTTGGTCCATCATTTCCTTTGATGTTGTTAAAGCCATTCACAACTTTTTCAACAAAAGCAAAATGCTTGATTCTATAAATTCCACAAACTTAGCTCTCATTCCAAAGCTTAAGAACCCTACAAATGTAACTGAATTTCGACCCATAGCCTGCTGTAACATAATGTACAAAAGTATCGAGAATCTTAGCTTCCATACTGAAGGTTGCTCTTCAAAACATTATATCGCCAAACCAAGCAGCCTACTTGCCCAATAGAAGTATACTTGATAATGTGCTTCTCACTCATGAACTTCTGAATGGCTACTCATCACCAAAGATATCTCCCAGAGAAATGCTTACGATTGATATAAAAAAGCTTTTGATTATGTACAATGTATTCTCTTATCTCTACTACTAATAAAGAAAATTCGTTGAATTAATTTACTCGGTATCCTTTTGAAATTCCAAAAATGCCCTTACTTTTCATTTACATATTTGCGCTTAAACAAAACATCAACGTATACAATAACACAAACAGCCCGTGTGCGAAGCACGGACCCATACTAGTGTCCACAATGAATAAAATGAATTTCCCCCAAAAAAATTCAAATTGGATCTATCAATGCATCTCAATAGTTAGATACTCTTTTGTATTCAATGCTCACATTATAGGATACTTCAAAGGAAACAATGGGTTAATGTCCTAGATCTTCCTATCTATTAATATTAATCATGGAGACATTTACTGTCGTTCTCCAGTTGTAGGTTTAAAAGTAGAACTTCATTCTACATCCCAAATGTAAAATTCCTTTAGTTACTTCACTAGCATTTGCAGATGATTTAACCATATTTACAAAACAAACAGCCATGTCTTTAATCTCCATATGTCTACCTTGAATGTTTTCTACTATTCTCTGGCTTGAAGACAAACCACCTCAAATTTCACATTTTGTTAGCTGGCCTTCCTCCTTATCAAATCTCCCAATGCCTAAATATCACCAAAATGCTTCCACTTCAATCTAATATGCCATACTTAGGCATCCTATTGGCAACAAGAAAATCATAACCTCACAATGTTGTAATGACCCGTAATTTTTGTTAATTAAATTTGTCATTTTAATAAGATTTACGTAAATTTAATTTAGAAGAAATAAAGATTTTATAATTAATAATGAAGCAAATGCTGAGAATGAAATAAAACCATGGGAATATAAGGCTAAGTATTTACAGTTGAAACAAAATGACGAATAAATTGAAGTGGTGTAAATTGTTATACTAGGCTAAGAGTTGCATATAAGAGAACAAAGGTAAGCAGTGAATTTAGTTAATGAATTAATAATATTAAATAGTAAATTGAATTAAATCAATGTCCGGTACAAATTGAAATATTGTTTTGAATGAAAGCTTATAAATTGTAAGCATTTAATTTACAAATGAAATCAGTGTATTAATTTAGTTGTAACTGAATGTAAATTAATGAAATTATGTAATAATTGATAAATGATGGCATTCATGAATGAAATAAGATTTGTAAGTAATGAAGGAATAATTAAAAAAACATTTACCAATGAAATAGTATATTGATTTATATAGACTTAATAAAAGAGTTGAATTGAATCAATCTATTTAGTTGAAACTAATTAATTGGTATGCAAATTATAAATGGGTTTATAGTAAGAAATTATACTACAGTGAACTGGAATTAAGATGAAATTGAAAAATTCAAGTATGTGATGCAAATATATCATATATAGCAGTGGAATAAAAAAATTAGTGTTATTATAACCTGGTTGGTAAGTAACAAACTTATAACTGAATTTAAAAGAAACAGGTGACAATGAGTATAGATTGTTCATTTATTTGATGTGTTAAATAAATTTTGGTATTCAATCACAATAAATATAAATAATTAATTGAAACTGCTGTAAGGTCAAAATTTATTGCATATAATAAATTGGGAGATAGATTTCATTTAAGGTAATTTATTATTATGTTAATGTAAATTAAAATAATTAGAGGTACGTAAATGATGATTAATACCATGTTGGAAGTTGTAATTTATAGGATATTAAGAATTAGGAATTGAATTTTGAATTATTTGCGATATAAATAAAGAAAATGTTACGTTATTGCTAACTGAGGGAATCATTAATTAATTGAATGAAAGTTAAATCAGTGGAATTAATGGAGTTTGATTTACGTTAGTTATTTAGGGTAGTGACAAAATTTGGTAATCCATTTGCAATTAATGACAATAGTGTTGATATAAGCTAATAAGTTAAATGTTAATGCAATACCAATTAATGGATTGAATGTGATTATGAAATTGGAATTAGATAAATGCAGTAAATAATTCAGGGCAAATAAATTTATGGAACAAATGTTAAGATCTTAACTGATGGTAATTAATAATTGAAGATAACGTAAATTCCATTTATAATATGACTATGGGTGAATAAAAAGATTGTAAATCAAGATTTGTTTATTTATATGAATATAAAGAATTAAGGTAATTGAGTTTTTGCAATTAAGTAAAAATTAAACATTTATTTTTACGTTAATTGAAAATTTAGTTGAAATTGAAAAATATTTATGTATGTTAAATTCATCCATTTGGCTATAATGGATTGAATAATAAGAATGAAGATTTAATTCAATGAAATTTTTGGAAACTTAATTAATAATTTCTAAATTTAATAAAAATGAAAATTTGACACTGAAATGGGAAGTTAATCAACTTTAAATTGATCTTTAAATTGTTTAAAACATTGTAATTTTATTGAGACATATAAGATAATAAAATTTGTCAAATTTAATATTTTAAAAAAAATTGGATTTTATTAATGAATTTTTAATTTATTTAATTAATATAAAATTAGCCATTTTGGCCACTGACTCGGATTTCGACGAAACCAGTTTCATCGGATCCGTAACGGTGAATTATAGTAGTGTTTCAAGTTTCATAACGATCGGACTTGTCGTTTGATCGTACCAACTCGAAACGCCTTGAAATTTATGCAATTTAAACCAATCTAAATCAATTTGAAAAAATTGAATTTAGCATAACTTCTTCATACAATGGAATTTGGACGTGAAACTTTTTCCATCGCGTTTAAAATATTTTTAAACATATATTTTGATATATGGGTTGACCTAATTTCGTTCCGGAGTAGAAACGGGCTTTTCGGGCCATTTAGCGTTCAGCGCGTATACCAATCCGATCCATCTATTATTTTTCAGCCTTGTCTATATATAACCCGTTATAAACCATAGCCACTCCTTATTTTCATTTTTCTATACGTACATCTCCTTCTCAACTCCTCATTCCAATGGCAGAAAAAAAAACTTAATTCCCAAATTCCAAATATTAATTTCAATTTCAAAAAAAAAAATCGGATCTGCAGCCACTTCGAGTCACGCTTTGAGTTTTAGAGGCAAAAACGCTGTATCTACTTCGGGTCAGGAAGAAAATGACTCGGGTCGCTCCTGGTCGTTTTGGATAAAACTCCAAGCAAGCACCGGGGATTTGAGGCGGCGCACCGAAGTCGAACCCGAAGTTGACACAGGACCAGAATTTTTCAATTTTCAAATTTTCATAACTTTTGCGTACGAGCTCGGATTCACGCGCAGTTTATTTTGATGGGATTGTATCGGAATTCCAGACATTTTGGCGTTGGTTTGGACGGATTTGAAGACTGTCAAATTTTTGGGTTTAAATTGAATTTAGATTCAATTTAATTCAAAAGGTGAGTGTTTTAACCCACTCACAACTTCTACGTTATCTTATGTTTGTTAAATTGATTTAAGATATGAGTAGAAATTTATTTACGACTGTTTTTCATATTTTATTCATCATCTCAGTTAAATCGCATTTATTTAATTTAACTGTTAATTAATTTTATTATTGCATATAAATTGGCAGTTAAAATTTATTTATTTTGCATATAAACTGCTAGTTAAACAGTTATTTATTTATTTATTTTTAATATAAACTGTTCGTTGATACCTGATATGTTTTATATGCTCTATTGATGTTTGTTTAAATTGACGATGATTGAAATAAGATTGGTTGATGATTGATATTGGGTGAATGGATGATGTGTTCCATATTATATAAACTGCAAGTTATTATGCATTCTCATTTCATTCGGGATTGCGGTTTGAAATGATATACAACCGCATTTTTATTTTTAAATTGCGGATTGAAATGATAAATATCCGTATCACTTAACCATAGGATAGAAAATTATATACAGGCACCGCGGTATATATATATATATAATTATTTTTGAAATGATTTCTATGGTTTGGATAGGATGTGGTTAAATAAATATTAATTTTGATCTTATATAAAATCTTATTTTATATATACATATATTGTTAAATTATTGAATTTAAGCTATGTATGAATTGGTTGAATGGAAATAAATAAGTTGAAAAATGGAGTTTGATAATTTATATTTATGATTAAGTACAGGTTTAAGATATTGTGTATATATAGAGTTTTAAATAGTTCAAATCAATTAAGATTGGGAGTTAAATTGGAAAATTTATTTGGAATTGAGCTTAATTAAGAATTTAACTTCATAAGTTGATGTAAAATTTATTAACTTGAAATTTTAAAAAGGGTATGATATTTATAACTGAATTTTTTTCAAGCTGAATTAAATAAATATTTCTAGTATAAATAAATTGAAGGAAAATTCTTTTTTTTAAGTAATTTGAGTTTTACTTAAATGATTACAGATTTATTATGCAATTATTGCAAACTAAATAATAGGACTTTAAATTGTTGAATAGAAATTCCAACCTTAGTTCCAATTGTTCAATATTCAAGGTTTGAAATATATTGAAATTGAAGTGGTTATTGAAACTGAAAGCGATTTTTAAATCTATGGATTTTGACTTAATATTAAATAAAATAAATTATAAGTCACGGAAATTATTTTATTTTATAAAAAAACTTTAAATGCAAACTATTTTATTTTATATACCGTTTGAATATCCAAACCATCCAAGTTTAGAAGTTATGGTTTTCAAACTATGAACTTTCAAAGTATTATGGTTGAAAGTTATAATCCAAATGTTTGGTTTCCAATTATTATAAATTTTAAAGAAATATGATTGTGGAAAAGAAATATATTTGAAAAAAATGATATCATTGATTTGGGTTTTATAAAACTAATATCAAAATGAATTGTTTTGGAAACGGAAATGATATCGTATTTATGGGTTTTGGAGATAATTATATTCTGGTTTTAAAGTATAAACTATTTTTAAAAGACCGCGGTGTTATAATAACGTTTGGTTGTTAAAGAGACCGGGATCGGAAGTTTTCATACTCTCTGCCAACTCCAAAAACCACTTTAACAACCGTGTACGCGGTGTAGATTCCAGAATGAAGTAGGTTGGTGGCGGCGTTTCGTGTAAGGTAAATACGTGGACCAAACTCCCGTGAGTTGGCATAAGGTGGCTAAAACAGGAGCGATTGACGGGTTAATAAGGTAGCACCTTTGATCGGACACATCCCTTCGATATTATACTTTGACTCTTGGATTGATTCGGTGGTCACTTTTGATTTTTATTTGGGGTGTGGCTCGAGGTGGGCAGTAGCTGCGGCTACGCGTTACCACCGACCCGGAAGCGTAATTGGTATATCTACCCTGGCATTGCCTAGTTGTGCCGTCTCACCTACCCTAGCGCGCCTTATATGATTTTGGTTTTGTACCATACCTATGAAGTGCCCTCTGACGACGTCCAGTACGGGGGAGATTACGGTACTGTATAGACTATGGGAATATATTATGTGTTAAGGTGGAAAATGTAAAGCCTTAACGCTATTTAAAAGTAAGTTTATTTTACAATTAGACACTATTATAATAGCGAAATATACTACATAGTAAATAGTTTAACGGATCCTTAGGAGATGTAAATCCTGAGCATCTCTTGAGTTACTGCACTCATATTCATTTCTGTTAATTTAACTTACATAAGATCTTTTAGTTCTAACTCGAGTGTTTTGTCTTTTCAATTCGCTCGGGTCAGTCCGAGCGTTTCAGGATTTGAAGATTTTTCTGGAGGAAGAAGACAAAGATTTCATTACTATTATTATTGTATTATATGGTTCCACTACATTGTATTCCGCTGCATTAATATTATTGATATGTGAACTCTGATATTTATTGTATAAAGAAGAATCAAATGTTTGTAAACAGTTTTATGAACTATATATTTATTATTATATTTTATCCTTCCGTTGTGAGACTCTGTTTTGTTTTATTCTTTCTCGTTTTTCTTATTTACCCCATAACAATCCGCCCTTCCATATGGTTTGAATTGGCACGTGTGTCGATTTAAAGCGTGCGAAAAGGCAGGATGTTACAAATGTATTCCTTTGTTTGAAAAAAATATGAGTGTGTTTTCAAATTAGCATATACTCTGCGTTTGATAAGAAGTCCTCAAATGAAAAATTCCAACTGCACCAAAAAACATGGAACCCTTACTCTTCTAAAAAACTAAGGCCCCGTTTGGGTTGTCGTTTTTAGTTTTGTGTTTTCGTCTATACAAAAACGCATCCGTTGTACGTATCGTTGAAAAACAAACGATATAAAAAAATGAAATTAACATGTAAAATAGAAAACAAGTTGTAACGCCCCACCACGAAACCCACCTTAGCAAAAAGAATTAACGAGTAATTCCGTCTACTAAAGCGGAGAATAGGGCTGGTTAAGGGCGACCATGTATAATTTTGTCTTAAACATCCATTGAATACGTCGATAAATGCATTTTAATTTTTCTACTCAAGAGGATCGACATACCCAGTAAATGCTTAATTCCAAAACAATAGGTGGCTAACGGATCTATCAGAACAAAATACAATAACTAAATGTAAATCACATCATAGAATAGTAACCAACATTATATATATACGCATATACACTGATACACGTTCAGTCCAATACAATATGAATACAATAAAGGTGGTACATGACCACACCATATACATCGAATCAAATGTAAAAAAACATCAGAGTATGCGGAAGAAATAAACTACTCAAGAGAAAGAAGAGCTGATATCCAACATCAACTTCAAGCTAAGCCCAATAGATGATACCTGAAACAATTCGGTCTGACCCGAGTGAAAACACATGGGTCAGGCTAGCTAGAACTTATCATTAGTAAAGGTGATGATAAAAGATAAGGGGAAAACCATTCCATCATTACCAATGAAATGATATAGGTCATCAAGTTATCTCCAGAGTGATACATCAATGGTTCATCATGATTGCATAAAGGAATACAATATGTATATTAGATAGACATGGTTCATCTAATTATATATAACCGAATGAAATGAGTGAGGATATGAACCATAAAGTAAATCTTCATAAGATAATTTAAACTTCAAGAATTCATCATAAATAAAACTCATATAATAGAAACTTCTTAATTATTATACCTCATCTCATCGGTATAAATACAAATACATCTCAAATCCATCATTAAACTCATTATAAAGATTCTTCATAATCATTTATACCTCATATCATTGGTATAAATATAAATATATCTTAAATCTATTAACAACACTCATCATAAAAGCATTACCATAATTTATACCTCATCTCATTGGTATAAATATATATAATGTCTCAAATCCATCTTGATAGAGCCCGGAAAGAATCCAAAACATCATATTCGAAATCACAAATAAAATCATGTATGTCAATAAGCCTTTTTCTTACATAAGGCTATACTAAAGCATCATCATCAAAATAGTGAAATCGAAAAACCTAAAACCTCATGGAAAACAGCACGTGCATTTACATCTTGACTAGTACTACCATTATTTGGTACCATTCATCGTGATGACTTGGGGTCACATAACATCATAACATCGTGACCATCTTGATTGACTATAGTCGAAAACATCTTGATGACACCCAGTCACAAAAACCCGAGTAATAACATCGTGATGATTGGAGTCGAGTAATAACTTCATGAACATCGTGATGACTCAAATCGAGTACTCGGTCTGTAGCACTAGTAACATCGTGAATGTGTCTCAACTTCTCGAATAGGAACCCAATAGGCGTCAACGTACGTCCCATACCATACGTTCGTACCTATTGGTTTACTAATCGTTAGTCGATGCCACATTGGAAAACCATCATAAAACATCATCAAATAGACACTGCCTCATCTCATCGGCGAGTGTAAGATACCTAACTCGTCTTATCTCTTACTTGGACGAGTTTTAAGTGACATCGAGACTTGTGTCATTTCATCGACAAGTAAAAATTCATCGTAAATATCGAAATCATCATTAATCCATCATAACAACTTGCCTCATCTCCTAGGCAAGTAAAAGAACATGGCGATGGTTATTTCTAACCATAGTTGCAAATTAAAACTTAACATCAATATTGCCTCATTTGATCAGCCATCGCAAAATGCATCTAGATTGGTTCGTCGTCGAATGTACTCAAAGAGTAATTCTCAAACCAATAACCTTCACCAAAATTTGGTAACTTCTAAATCAACTCAAAATAACACTTCAAATTGGTTTCGGTCGTACAAGTCCGATAATAAGCGATAAAGCAAAAATACATGTCCCATACCACATATTTTTTTTTACTAAATTATTTAATTCTCATTCTTATACGTCGAAACTCATAAACATAGGCTAAATTATATTTAAAATATTTTTTTTAGAGAAAATAGAATTCTTAAACAATCTAGAAACCATTTAAAAAGCTTTGTACAGAAAAATCCATTATTTTAAAGAGAACGTCTATTATACAAACACTTTAAAATAATGAATAATTAATATTAAAAAAATCTCTTAAAAATGCTACAAAATACTTATTTCATAAACAATGATTTATTTTTATTTAATAAATTTTCAAGAATTTATTTGAAATTAAAATCATTTAAAACCCTCAAAATACTCACATATCGGTATTAACCGTTATTTAAATTTAAATGGAATTTAAATAAAACTTTAGTCTCAAACTTCTTCAAATCTAAGATAATATATTCATGGACATCATTTCCATCTAATAACATCAAGTTTAAAAAAAAAAGAATGCGACTGAAATCATAGAAATCGTCAGAATATCATCAAACACGGAAATTAAACACTACATATATTTAGGTTCTACTATAAAGCATATATATTTTCACATAGAAATATACAAAATCTGAGAATAATTATAATATAAAAGTTGTGAACTAAATCCTCAGGTTTCCAGAACTTTAAAAATTTCTAAATTCTGATAGGTAACAAGAAAGTTATGATCAAATTACTTTTTAGGTGAATATGTAAACACTCTCTGTCAATGACAGGACAGTCATAAAGATATGGATTTTTCACCATATAGACATCAAAAATACTCAAAACTCAAAACATCAAAGCTATAAGGTTTCCAGAACTTAAAAAATTTCTAAATTCCGACTGGTAACAAGAAAGTTATGATCAAATTACTTTCCATGTGAATATATAAACACTCTCTGTCAATTACAGGACAGTCACAAGGATATGGATTTTTCACCTTATAAACATCAAAAATAATCAAAACTAAAAACATCAAATTTGTAGATCTATGTCTATCCTTTCCAGATCATCTAAGATTATTGAATTCCGACTTAAAACGAAAGAGATTTGTCCAATTTACTTAGGGCAATTTCACAATTAAACATGCAACAAACAAAATTGAGATTTCTTACCTTGAAATCTCAATCAAAGCTAGAAAATGTGAGTTTTAAAACTCACCTTTGATTTTAGATACAAAATACCCAAATTTGTGAAGAAAGACAGGAGCTTGAAGGTGAAGTCCTTTCTCCATTCTTATTTTGGTGAAGTTCTTCTCGAATTAACGGCAAAATTGAGTGGAATTGAGATTCAATTAGAAAAAGCCATTGTTTTTCTTTCTTTCTATTTACTGTATCTTTTGTTTTGGGGAGGAAGACGAGGAAAAAAAATTTACTTTACACATATTTCATCTTTACTAGATGGTACTAGAGAATGTTAATGGATTCAAACCATACCCAAATAAGCCCAAGACAAATATACTTAGAGATATTCCTATGTTATATACATATTTAACCTATTTATTCAATTTATACACTAGTTTTCTCATTTTTAACCGAACAAAATATATACAACAAATTGCTTGCAACAAAAATTTTATTATATATAAAAAAATTATTTCGACAATAAAAAGTTATTTTTATAAATAAAACTCTATCTTTCACAGTATTTTACAAATTACACCATTTTAGTGTAAAAACGCTATTTTTATTGCAATAACTTAAACAAAATTTTCTTTCGGGTCAAATAAATTGCAATAAATCATTCTAAAACTTTTTAATCATCAAAAATATTTTTTTTTCCAATTAAAAATATTATTTTCCCCATATAACACAATATTCCCATTTTTAGTGAAAAATCATTATTTTCATCCATTTCAACCAAATAAAATTTATTTTTAAGTCTAATGAAGTGTATTAAAATGTTTTAACATCATTAATACATCATTCCAAGGCCAATCACACTTCTAAATTTTATTTTCTTCATATTATTCCTTTTATTTTACAATAGAAGGCTAACATTGGAATAAATTTCCAATATTACTAATTAACTAAAATTAAACCATCACAATTATTTATTTTGAATCCAAATCCAAAAATAAAGTTTTTCAAACCTTGTTTCATTCATTTACACTTTTTTTTTTCAACCATCAAATGTTGAAATAGGCTTCAAATAAAATAATATGACTTATTTAAATTTCAAATCCCAAATTATATTCATCAAGATATTGCTTATATAAAATAAACAATATATTACTCATTTTATTATCCAATTCATTTTAAAACAAAATATTAAATTATAATTTTCATTATAATTAAATATTAACAGTAACCTCCAAAATCCTGGGTTGTTACAGACTCCCCCACTTAACAAAATGTCGTCCTCGTAATTTCTAGTGGAAAAAGGCTGTAAACAACACAAAAACTCAATCGAAAAAGATAAAAGACAAGCTCAAAACTCAAACATTCATACTCTCAACATAGAATGGCAGAGAGAAACAAGAAAAAAAATCACTTGGTTAATCCAATGGACCATCAAATACTAATATAGTGATTAGAGAAACTTCGAATTTTCCAAGTAACTCGCAAGAATTTTGAAGATATCCCGTCTTTGAATCAAAACTCATTAAAACGCTCAACAATTAATCAATCGAAAATGATTGAATTCACAAAACTCTACTAGTAGAGTCGGGATCAAACTCACTTAAACCCAAACTCTAAGCAATAAAGAAGATCATCGATAAGATTTTTCACATAAATATATGGAAAGAACATCCTCACAACAGGGTAGACACAATAGACAAGATTGATAAATCACAAGATGGCTTCTCACAAGGCTACCAAATCGAACGACCGCGAAAAATGCATGTCATTAATAATAGCTCAAAAATAGAATATACTCAAGAACAAGGATATAAGCTCGAACTATCTTTTAATCCAAGATATTTAGAATTTTTAAATCTCAACATCTTTTAAATTTTAAATCTCAATTTTCAACATTTGAAAATTTTCAAACTTTTTACTATATTACTTAGTAAGTTATCTAAAACTCAAGTTAAAAGTCCAAATTTATTCTCTTACTTCAAAATTAATTTCCAAAGAAATTTGTAAATCCATAATAATATTCCTCAAAATTAATTAAGGGTTTAAATTCTCTTTACTCTTTTTATTCAACCACTTAAATAGTTTAAAAACGATCTTCAAATTCTCTTATAACTCTTCTCTTAAACATCCAACGTATATAATATAGGTTCTAAAATCTCAAAATATACTTCCAATAAAGCAAAGCTCAAAAATAATCTCATTTATATTCTCTTCTTTATAATTTAAAAATAAATAAATGGCATTGCCTCGTCATTGAGTCTCTAATAAATAAGTATATCTGTTGGCTGCAGAGTTGACCGAACGATTATATCTGCCTCGCCACTCTATTACTTGTGTGTAAAATCAATGGCTGCAATTACCATTCAAAAATAAATTTAATATTTAATCTCAAATTTCTATTTTTGCAAATCTTAATTTTTTTTAAAACACAAATCATCATGTTTGATTGTCTCATCATAGCATTAGAAGATTCCTATCGATAACGTTGATCAGGCGTATCGACTGAAACTCTTAACTGCTCGACGGACAACCCAACACTCTCAAATTTTTTTATAAAAGAAATACTACTCATGTAAATATATTCTCAGAATATTCTTTGATTTTTAAAATATCTCAAAACTCCAATTTCTCTTTTGAAAACTCATATATATAGCTTCAAAAACTCAAACCAAAGAACATTTAGAGAATGCATCGAGATATTCCTAGAATACGCGATTCACAAAATCAACAAAAGGAGATGGAGTGTTCGTCAACTCCTACAAGATGACGAGCCACTCTCGGAAATCATCAAGACAAAAGATAAGCAAGATATTCTTCTCAAAGGAGAAGAAGCACACAAACAACAAGTCATTACTTCAAACAAAGTAATGCTTCAAAGGATAACATCGATTGAGTATCCGAAAAGGATAACTCAAAGAAACTGAATGATAAACTCAATCAAACTCGAACAATCTAGAAACTCACCTCATTCCTTAGTGGATGTCCTCGTGGAAGGATAACCGAAGAGCTAAGAGCCAGGAATAAGGTTATCTCAACACTCGATTGCCCTATTGGATGTCAAATCCAAAAGGACTCACAAAACTCAACAAAGTCACTATGACTGGAATTTGAGATAAATCATCATCATATCGATACTCAAGAGTGAAATCAAATACTTTGGAATCATCATTAATATTCCAAAGTGACAGAAATAATAAACCAATCAAATTAGGATGCCAAAATAAATATAGGATCCAATAACAACAAAAGGATCAGACTTTATATCAAATAAGTCAATCCATCTCAAATCAGATACATCTCAAGATGGTGAGTAATAAACAAATAATCACTAAAACAGCAACGAATAAAGAATCAGAGTGCTCACAACAAGCCAATCGTTGTGGAACCTTCAATAGGATTCACAACTCTCAAAGGAACATAACAAGAATACCCAAAGGAATCAATAAGCTTCATCAATACGAACTCACTTGTATCGACAAAAATAAGAATAGAATAATCCCAAATAAGATTATTCATAAGATAAGATAACATCAAACTCAATTATGGAATACTACAGAATACAACTTATATCTATATTCCTAGACATATTCCATCTCAACAATCCCAAAACTCGAAAAAGAATTAAAGCTCGAAACGAAAACAAGCTTGAATAAAGGACAATGATTCACTCGTATTGTACTTCGATGTATCATGATATACGTACTGTTCTGTTTTTATTCTATTTTGTTCTGAACTCGCTCTGATACCAAGCTGTAACGCCCCACCCCGAGACCCACCTTAGCAAAGAGAATTAACGAGTAATTCCGTCTACTAAAGCGGAGAATAGGGCTGGTTAAGGGCGACCATCTATAATTTTGTCTTAAACATCCATTGAATACGTCGATAAATGCATTGTAATTTTTCTACTCAAGTGGATCGACATACCCAGTAAATGCTTAATTCCAAAACAATAGGTGGCTAACGGATCTATCAGAACAAAATACAATAACTGAATGTAAATCACATCATAGAACAGTAACCAACATCATATATATACATATACACTGATACACGTTCAGTCCAATACAATATGAATACAATAAAGGTGGTACATGACCACACCATATACATCGAATCAAATGTAAAAAAAACATCAGAGTATGCGGAAGAAATAAACTACTCAAGAGAAAGAAGAGCTGATATCCAACATCAACTTCAAGCTAATCCCAATAGATGATACCTGAAACAACTCGGTCTGACCCGAGTGAAAACACACAGGTCAGGCTAGCTAGAACTTATCATTAGTAAAGGTGATGATAAGAGATATGGGGAAAACCATTCCATCATTACCAATGAAATGATATAGGTCATCAAGTTATCTCCAGAGTGATACATCAATGGTTCATCGTGATTGCATAAAAGAATACAATATGTATATTAGATAGACATGGTTCATCTAATTATATATATAACTGAATGAAATGGGTGAGGATATGAACCATAAAGTAAATCTTCATAAGATAATTAAAACTTCAAGAATTCATCATAAATAAAACTCATCTAATAGAAACTTCTTAATTATTATACCTCATCTCATCGGTATAAATACAAATACATCTCAAATCCATCATTAAACTCATTATAAAGATTCTTCATAATCATTTATACCTCATATCATTGGTATAAATATAAATATATCTTAAATCTATTAACAACACTCATCATAAAAGCATTACCATAATTTATACCTCATCTCATTGGTATAAATATATATAATGTCTCAAATCTATCTTGATAGAGCCCGGAAAGAATCCAAAACATCATATTCGAAATCACAAATAAAACCATGTATGTCAATAAGCCTTTTTCTTACATAAGGCTATACTAAAGCATCATCATCAAAATAGTGAAATCGAAAAACCTAAAACCTCATGGAAAACAGCACGTGCATTTACATCTTGACTAGTACTACCATTATTTGGTACCATTCATCGTGATGACTTGGGGTCACATAACATCATAACATCGTGATCATCTTGATTGACTATAGTCGAAAACATCTTGATGACACCCAGTCACAAAAACCCGAGTAATAACATCGTGATGATTGGAGTCGAGTAATATCTTCATGAACATCGTGATGACTCAAATCGAGTACTCGGTCTGTAGCACTATAACATTGTGAATGTGTCTCAACTTCTCGAATAGGAACCCAATAGGCGTCAACGTACGTCCCATACCATACGTTCGTACCTATTGGTTTACTAATCGTTAGTCGATGCCACATTGGAAAACCATCATAAAACATCATCAAATAGATACTGCCTCATCTCATCGGCGAGTGTAAGATACCTAACTCGTCTTATCTCTTACTTGGACGAGTTTTAAGTGACATCGAGACTTGTCTCATTTCATCGACAAGTAAAAATTCATCGTAAATATCGAAATCATTATCAATCCATCATAATAACTTGTCTCATCTCCTAGGAAAGTAAAAGAACATCGTGATGGTTATTTCTAACCATAGTTGCAAATTAAAACTTAACATCAATATTGCCTCATTTCATCGACCATCACAAAATGCATCTAGATTGGTTCGTCGTCGAATGTACTCAAAGAGTAATTTTCAAACCAATAACCTTCACCAAAATTTGGTAACTTCTAAATCAACTCAAAATAACACTTCAAATTGGTTTCAATCGTACAAGTCTGATATTAAGCGATAAAGCAAAAATACATGTCCCATACCATATTTTTTTTTACTAAATTGTTTAATTCTCATTCTTATACATCGAAACTCATAAACATAGGCTAAATTATATTTAAAATAATTTTTAGAGAAAATAGAATTCTTAAACAATCTAGAAACCATTTAAAAAGCTTTGTACAGAAAAATCCATTATTTTAAAGAGAACGCCTATTATACAAACACTTTAAAATAATGAATAATTAATATAAAAAAAATCTCTTAAAAATGCTACAAAATACTTATTTCATAAACAATGATTTATTTTTATTTAATAAAATTTCAAGAATTTATCTGAAATTAAAATCATTTAAAACCCTCAAAATACTCACATATCGGTATTAACCGTTATTTAAATTTAAATGGAATTTAAATAAAACTTTAGTCTCAAACTTCTTCAAATCTAAGATAATATATTCATGGACATCATTTCCATCTAATAACATCAAGTTTACAAAAAAAGAATGCGACTGAAATCATAGAAATCGTCAGAATATCATCAAACACGGAAATTAAACACTACATATATTTAGGTTCTACTATAAAGCATATATATTTTCACATAGAAATATACAAAATCTGAGAATAATTATAATATAAAAGTTGTGGACTAAATCCTCAGGTTTCCAGAACTTCAAAAATTTCTAAATTTTGATAGGTAGCAAGGAAGTTATGATCAAATTACTTTCTAGGTGAATATGTAAACACTCTCTGTCAATGACAGGACAATCATAAAGATATGGATTTTTCACCATATAGACATCAAAAATACTCAAAACTCAAAACATCAAAGTTATAAGGTTTCCAGAACTTCAAAAATTTCTAAATGCCGACTGGTAACAAGAAAGTTATGATCAAATTACTTTCCAGGTGAATATATAAATACTCTTTGTCAATAACAGGACAGTCACAAAGATATGGATTTTTCACCTTATAAACATCAAAAATAATCAAAACTCAAAACATCAAACTTGTAGATCTATGTCTATACTTTCTGGATCATCTAAGATTATTGAATTCCGACTTAAAACGAAAGAGATATGTCCAATTTACTGAGGGCAATTTCACAATTAAACATGCAACAAACAAAATTGAGATTTCTTACCTTGAAATCTCAATCAAAGCTAGAAAATGTGAGTTTTAAAACTCACCTTTGATTTTAGATAGAAAATACCCAAAATTGTGAAGAAAGACAGGAGCTTGAAGGTGAAGTCCTTTCTTTATTCTTATTTTGGTGAAGTTCTTCTTGAATTAAAGGCAAAATTGAGTGGAATTGAGATTCAATTAGAGAAAGCCATTGTTTTTCTTTCTTTCTATTTACTGTATCTTTTGTTTTGGGGAGGAAGATGAGGAAAAAAAATTTAATTTACACATATTTCATCTTTACTAGATGTATCTAGAGAATGTTAATGGATTCAAACCGTACTCAAATAAGCCCAAGACAAATATACTTAGAGATATTCCTATGTTATATACATATTTAACCTATTTATTCAATTTATACACTAGTTTTCTCATTTTTAACCAAACAAAATATCTACAACAAGTTGTTTGCAACAAAATTTTTATTATATATAAAAAAAAAATTCGACAATAAAAAGTTATTTTTATAAATAAAACTCTATCTTTCACAATATTTTACAAATTACACCATTTTAGTGTAAAAACATTATTTTTAATGCAATAACTTAAACAAAAATTTCTTTCGGGTCAAATAAATTGCAATAAATCATTCTAAAACTTTTTAATCATCAAAAATATTTTTTTTCCAATTAAAAATATTATTTTCCCCATATAACACAATATTACCAATATTCCCATTTTTAGTGAAAAATCACTATTTTCATCCATTTCAACCAAATAAAATTTATTTTTAAGTCTAATGAAGTGTATTAAAATGTTTTAACATCATTAATACATCATTCCAAGGCTAATCACACTTTTAAATTTTATTTTCTTCATATTATTCCTTTTATTTTACAATAGAAGGCTAACATTGGAATAAATTTCCAATATTACTAATTAACTAAAATTAAACCATCACAATTATTTATTTTGAATCCAAATCCAAAAATAAAGTTTTTCAAACTTTGTTTCATTCATTTACACTTTTTTTCAACCATCAAATGTTGAAATAGGCTTCAAATAAAATAATATGACTTATTTAAATTTCAAATCCCAAATTATATTCATCAACATATTGCTTATATAAAATAAACAATATAATCACTCATTTTATTATCCAATTCATTTTTAAACAAAATATTAAATTATAATTTTCATTATAATCAAATATTAACAGTAACCTCCAAAATCCTGGGTTGTTACACAAGTTTATTTTGTTTTTCATGTTTCAAAGGATAACAAAAGCATGGAGAACAATCCAACTCCTTCAACTTTGTATATGTCTTAGGTATGCCTATACAAGGAATAAAGTGTTGGGGATTCTCGATTCGAGGCGAATTTGAGGGCAATTGCGATAAAGATAATGCTGTACTTCCGACTCCAAGGATCTACGGAATAGATTCTTTCAAACAATAGTTCAATCCACCAAGTACAAACGGATTATCGAACTAACGACTTTCAGGATCCAATGAAGCCCTATAACAGCGTAATCAGATTCAAAGTTTGTACGGCTTTGATCCAACCAAGAACACTTTAGTAACGGTTTCTAATGATGCAATTTGTATAGAATAGAACGGAGAGGAAGAAGAGAGCAATTCTGCGACGTGTTCTGAGTTCGTAACACCTTGGCGGCGTCACAAAACAGAGTAATGGTGGCGCAGTGTTTTGTAACACTTTCCGGTGTCGCAAAACTGCTTTGTGAAGAAGAAGAAGATTTAGAATCATTTCTAACGTTTTCTGGACGTCACTATTTATAGTGGTGGAGATGTGTCTATTCGCCAAGCGTTACAACCGTTTGCAACGGTTACGAATGGCTATATCCATTCAACATTTAAACATCGCGTCTATTCATTTGCAACGTTCTAAAAACGTTACAAAATTCTTTCCCTTTATTCAAATTCAGAAATTTCGCTTCTGGGTCAAATTTGGCCCGTTATTGTTCACATATGATCCAAAAATATTTTCGGACCCGACCCGGCTCGGTTCGTTCGGACGGATGGCGCACGTGTGGTGTTGCATGACTTCTCTTCTCACAACAAAGCAGACATGTGGGAGCCCCAAGGTCCCAACATCCACATGAGAAAGCTACATTTATAGAAATATAGTCTTTGTTTTTCTAGCATGTGGGACTATGATTTCTTCTTCCCTCTTTACTTCACTTCCAAATCAAAACCCAAAACCTCAAAACAATATTTGAAAATTTTACAACATAAAGTAACTGAAATTTTACTAATACAGACTAATGAATTTTACTGATATCATGTCCCAAGCTTAGGATTTTCACTATATTTTGATCCTTTTTCAACTATAATACATGATTACTCCGATTATTTGAAAATATATACAAGTGTTTGTAGATTCAATACGTAATTGTTCATTTCATGATAACACAATGTTTTTGCATCATTTTTTTTCACTCATCCATTTTTAGGATATTTGAAGCACAAAGCTACTAGGACGGAACAATAGCTGTTGCTCCAACAACCTACTAGAGAATGGTTCATCAAGACTATTGTAGATGTTAAATAAATGTTATTTGATGTTATTTATCCACTACTCCATGCAAATCTTTATTTGGTTTACTGTGACATCATTTTCATATCACTTAAGAAAATTTACATTATATTCCCAAGCTTTAATGTTACATTACTATTTATTTTATTACCAAATGATCCCTTGATAGGAATTTGTTTTTGAGTTAGATTTATTTCTGGTATTTTAGTCTACTTTGAAGCTTTTGGTTAAGCCAAGTTATATTTTGTTCTAGAATGTTATGGATTTGTGATTAGTATTGTTTTTTAATACGTTGCGGTGTCATTGTTAGGTATTGATGAATGAGTTTATTTGTATGCTTATGCCTATCGACCAGGTTGACTATTTGATGAGGTCTGCTAATATATTTACTTAGTTTGGGCATTTTACTTGCTATCTTCAGGTTAACTATAGATAATATTAATATTTTGTCTCATCATCCACCTTTGGGAGTTCATAAATGTTTGTTTGCAATTTTTACTGTCCAACATGTTTATCTATCCTGTTTATCGCATTAAAATATGTTTGCTGCGATGTCATGTGATGTAAATGCAGGTAGGATGGTTCTCTGGGGCAAATAGTTCAATGCATACGAGTTAACAAATTAGACGATGTATTAATCCAACTTTTTGATAGCTTCGACATAACAATTAACATCATGCATCATCTGTGTGCATGGCATCGGTTATAATAATCAATTCAGTATTAATGTTTGATGGACATGTAGTTTTTCTAGTAACTTACTTTGTTGCAAAAATCATGTATGGTTTAGATACCAACCACTTAATCATAATTATTCTATATTTGTCAACGGATGTCATATCTCAGCCCAGATATAATTTGTCTTTTTTTTATTTTAATGAAAGAAAATACATGAGATTTCACAACATACTAGTTTTCTTGCTAAACAGTTTAATACAGGGTTGTGAATAAACTTAATCCATCGTTCCACTAAAATTTTAGTATCAGTGGGTGCTTACTTTCCTATTATAACATAATAATTAAAAGGGAAATTACTTTTGAAAATATGTATTTTCACAAGACAATTATAGTTAATAATTCGACCTGTATGGTGGAAACATTATTTTATGATATGCTTTTGTCCTGTTTTATAGTATATGTTATTTACTATTTTTGTATTTCACCATAGTCCATCTGCTGCTTTTTTAACTAATGCCAAATCCATTTTGTCCTTTTAACTCTTTCTTACATATATGTTTAAGAGCATTCAGTCCTATTACCACGTTGACTCAATAAGGATCCATGCTAATTTTAATCCTTACATTTGATATTACGGTAATGTTTCTAATTCATTTTTGTAAATAGTAATTCTTATTATTTATCAAAATAGTTTAATTTTTTTACTCCCAACAAATATTTTTTTGCTATATCCGTGTGCGAAGCACATGTTCACACTAGCAATATACTTATTTCTGACCTGATATTAAATGTAAGAGATTTAAGTGCATATATTTCACTACTATTACACTTTCATTTTTAGATATTTTTGTCATTCTCTTAAATAATATTTGAAATTCAATCTATGGATTATTTTTCCATGTCTCCATGAAAATTAAACAATCTAAATCTTTCATCCACCAAATCATTAATTTTCATGGAGTAGCTATTCTATAGCGCTCGATGTTGATAATGCATTCCTTGGTTATTTCACTTCTCTTGTTGGTGGATTTGATAACGGCGACACTGCCTTCCTAAACAATTTTAACCTTCCTACCCTCTTTGCTAAATTTCAGGCCTTCCTCATATCCTCGGTTTCAGATGAAGAGATCAAAAATTCTTTTTTTACCATGAGAAAAACTACTACTGAAGGGCCAGATGGATTCAATGCAACATTCTTTATTTCTTGTTGGTCCATCATTTCCTTTGATGTTGTTAAATCCATTCACAACTTTTTCAACAAAAGAAAAATGCTCGATTCTATAAATTCCACAAACTTAGCTCTCATTCCAAAGCTTAAGAACCCTGCAAATGTAACTGAATTTCGAACCATAGTAGCCTGCTGTAACATAATGAACAAAAGCATTTCGAGAATCTTAGCTCCAGACTGAAGGTTGCTCTTCAAAAAATTATATCACTAAACCAAGCAGCCTACTTTCCCAATAGAAATATACTTGATAATGTGCTTCTCACTCATGAACTTCTGAATGGCTACTCATCTCCAAACATATCTCCTAGAGCAATGCTTAAGATTGATATAAAAAAAGCTTTTGATTATGTATAATGTCTTCTCTTATATCAATAATGAATAAAATTAATTTCCCCCTAAATTGGATCTATCAATGCAACTAAATAGCTAGATGCTCTTTTGTATTCAATGCTCACATTGTAGGATACTTCAAAGGAAACAATGGCTTAAGGAAAAGTGATCCTAGATCTGCCTATCTATTTATATTAATCATGGAGATACTTACTGTTGCCCTCCAGTTGCAGGTTGAAAAGAACTTCATTCTGCATCCCCAATGTAAAATTCCTTTAGTTACTTCACTAGCATTTGCAGATGATTTAATCATATTTACAAAACGAACAGCCTTGTCTTTAATCTCCATTATGTCTACCTTGAATGTTTTCTACATATTCTCTGGCTTGAAGACAAACCACCTCAAATTTCGCATTTTGTTAGCTAGCCTTCCTCGTTATCAAATCTCTCAATGCCTAAATATCACCAAAATGCTTCCACTTCGATCTAATATGTCATAGAAAATCATAACCTCGCAATGTATTCCTTTGTTTGAAAATATTATGAGTGTCTTCTCAAATTAGCATATACTCTGTGTTTGACAAGCAGTCCTCGTATGAAAAATTCCAGCTGCACCAAAAAACACGGAACCCTTACTCTTCTAAAAAAATAAGACCCCGTTTGGGTTGTCGTTTTTAGTTTTGTGTTTTCGTCTATATAAAAACACGTCCGTTGTACGCATCGTTGAAAAACAAACAATTTTAAAAAATGAAATTAACATGTAAAATAGAAAACAAGTTTTTTTTTTTCGTGTTTCGAGGGATAACAAAAGCATGGAGAACAATCCAACTCCTTCAACTTTGTATATGTCTTAGGTATGCCTATACAAGGAATAAAGTGTTGGGGATTTTGCGGTTCGAGGCGAATTTGAAGGCAATTGCGATGAAGATAATGCTGTACTTCCGACTTCAAGGATCTATGTAATAGATTCTTTCAGAGAATAGTTCAACCCACAAGGTACAAACGGCTTATCAAACTATCTACTTTCAGGATTCAATGAAGCCCTATAACAGCGTTATCGGATTCAAAGTTTGTACGGCTTTGATCCGACCAAGAACACTTTAGTAACGGTTTCTGATGATGCAATTTGTATAGAATAGAATGGAGAGGAAGAAGAGAGTAATTCCGCAACATCTTCTGAGTTCGCAACACCTTGGCGGCGTCACAAAACAGTGTAATGGTGGTGCAGTGTTTTGTAACACTTTCTGGTGTCACAAAACTGCTTTGTGAAGAAGAAGAAGATTTAGAATCATTTCTAACGTTTTGTGGGCGTCACTATTTATAGTGGTGGAGAGGTGTCTATTCGCCAAGCGTCACAACCGTTTGCGACGGTTCACAACTGTTACGAACGGCTATATCCATTCAACATTTAAACGCCGCGTATATTCATTTGCAACGTTCAGAAAAACGTTACAAAATTCCCGCCCTTTATTCAAATTCAGAAATTTTGGTTCTGGGTCAAATCTGGCCTTTACTGTTCACATATGATCCAAAAATATTCTCGAACCCGACCCGGCTCAATTCATTCGAACGGACGGCAGCGGCGCGCGTATGGTGTTGCATTACTTCTCTCCTCACAACAAAGCAAACATGTGGGAGGCTCAAGGCCCCAACATCCACATGAGAAAGCTATATTTATACAAATACAGTCTTTGTTTTGCTAGCATGTGGGACTATGAATTCTTCTTCCCTCTTTACTTCTTCTCTTCCTAATCAAAACCCAAAATCCTAAAACAATATTTGAAAATTTTACAATATAAAGTAACTGAAATTTTAGTAATACAGACTAATGAATTTTAGTGATATCGTGTCCCAAGCTTGGGATTTTCACTATATTTTAATCCTTTTTCAACTATAATACATGATTACTCCGATTATTTGAAAATATATACAAGTGTTTGTAGATTCAATACGTAATTGTTCATTTCATGATAACACGATGTTTTTGCATCATTTTTTTTCACTCATCCATTTTTAGGATATTTGAAGCACAAAGCTACTAGGACGGAACAATAGCTGTTGCTCCAGCAACCTACTAGAGAATGGTTCATCGAGACTATTGTAGATATTAAATAAATGTTATTTGATGTTATTTATCCACTACTCCATGCAAATCTTTATTTGGTTTACTGTGACATCATCTTTATATCACTTAAGAAAATTTACGTTATATTCCTAAGCTTTAATGTTACATTACTATTTATTTTATTACCAAATGATTCTATCTGCTTGGTAGGAATTTGTTTTCAAGTTAGATTTATTTCCGATATTTTAGTGTACTTTGAAGCTTTTGGTTAAGCCAAGTTATATTTTGTTCTTGAATGTTATGGATTTGTGATTAGTACTATTTTTTAATCCATTGTGGTGCCATTGTTAGGTATTGATGAATGGGTTTATTTGTATGCTTATGCCTATCGATCAGGTTGACTATTTGATGAGGTCTGCTAATATTTTTGCTTAGTTTGGGCATTTTACTTGCTATCTTCAGTTAACTATCCATAATATTAATATTTTGTCTCATCATCCACCTTTGGGAGTTCATAAACGTTTGTTTGCAATTTTTACTGTCCAACATGTTTATCTAGCCTGTTTATCGCTTTAAAATATGTTTGCTGCGATGTCGCGTGATGTAAATGCAGGTAGGATGTTTCTCTGGGGCAAATAGTTCAATGCATACATGTTAACAAATTAGACGATGTATTAGTCAAACTTTTTGATAGCTTCGACATAGCAATTAACATCATGCATCATCCATGTGCAAGGCATCGGTTATAATAATCGATTCAATATTATTGTTTGATGGACATGTAGTTTTTCAAGTAACTTATTTTGTTGCAAAAATCATGTATGGTTTAGATACCAACCACTTAATCACAATTATTCTATATTTGTCAACGGATGGCATATCTCACCCCAGATATAATTTGTCATTTTTTTAATTTTAATGAACGAAAATACATGAGATTTCACAACATACCAGTTTTCTTGCTAAATCATTTAATACAGGTTTGTGAATAAACTTAATCCATCATTCCACTAACATTTTAAAATCAATGGGTGCTCAATTTTCCATTCCAACATAATAATTAAAAGGATAATTACGTTTGAAAATATGTATTTTCGCAAGACAACTATAGTTAATATTTAGACCTGTGTGGTGGAAACATTATTTTGTGATATGCCTTTTGTGTTGTTTTATAGTACCTATGTTATTTACTACTTTTGTATTTCACCATAGTCCATCTGTTGCTTTTTTTACTAATGCCAAATCAACTTTTCCTTTTAACTCTTTCGTACATATATGCTTAAGAGCATTCAGTCTTATTACCACATTGACTCAATAAGGATTCTGTGCTAATTTTAATATTTATATTTGATATTATGGTAATGTTTCTATTTCCTTTTTGTAAGTAGTAATTCTGGTTATTTATCAAAATAATTTAATTTTTTACTCCCAGCAAATATATTTTTGTTATACCCGTGTGCGAAGCACAGTTTCACACTAGTAGTATATTTATATCTGACCTGATACTAAATGCAAGAGATTTAAGTTTACATATTTCACTACTATTACACTTTCATTTTTAGGTATTTTTGTCATTCTCTCAAATAATATTTGAAATTCAATCTATAGATCACTTTACCATGCCTCCTTGAAAATTAAACAATCTAAATCTTTCATCCACCAAATCACTAATTTTCATGGAGTAGCTATTCTATAGCCTTGATGTTGATAATGCATTCCTGGGTTATTTCACTTATCTTTTTGGTGGATTTGATGCTCTAACAAGTGACAATGCCTTCCTAAACAATTTTAACCTTCCTACCCTCTCTGCTAAGTTTCAGGCCTCCCTCATATCCCCAGTTTCAGATGAAGAGAAAAAAATTCTTTTTTTACCATGAGAAAAACTGCTACTGAAGGACCAGATGGATTCAATGCAACATTCTTTATCTCTTGTTGGTCCATCATTTCCTTTGATGTTTTTAAATCCATTCACAACTTTTTCAACAAAAGCAAAATGCTCGATTCTATAAATTCCACAAACTTAGCTCTCATTCCAAAGCTTAAGAACCCTGCAAATGTAACTGAATTTCGACCCATAGTAGCCTGCTGTAACATAATTTACAAAAGCATTTCGAGAATCTTAGCTTCTAGACTGAAGGTTGCTCTTCAAAACATTATATCACTAAACCAAGCAGCCTACTTGCCCAATAGAAGTATACTTGATAATGTGCTTCTCACTCATGAACTTCTGAATGGCTACTTTTCTCCAAACATATCTTCCAGAGCAATGCTTAAGATTGATATAAAAAAGCTCTTGATTATGTATAATGTCTTCTCTTATGTCCATAATGAATAAAATGAATTTCCCCCTAAATTGGATCTATCAATGCATCTACATAGTTAGATGCTCTTTTGTATTCAATGCTCACATTGTAGGATACTTCAAAGGACATAATGGCTTAAAGGCAAGGTGATCCTAGATCTGCCTATCTATTTATATTAATCATGGAGACACTTACTGTTGCCCTCCAGTTGTAGGTTGAAAAGAAGAACTTCATTCTACATCCTTAATGTAAAATTCCTTTAGTTACTTCACTAGAATTTGCAGATGATTTATCATATTTACAAAACCAACAGCCCTGTCTTTAATCTCCATTATGTCCATCTTGAATGTTTTCTACATATTCTCTGGCTTGAAGACAAACCACCTCAAATTTCACATTTTGTTAGCTGGCCTTCCTCCTTATCAAATCTCCCAATGCCTAAATATCACCAAAATGTTTCCACTTCAATCTAATATGTCATACTTAGGCATCCCATTGGCAACAAGAAAATCATAACCTCACAATGTATTCGTTTGTTTGAAAAAATTATGAGCGTCTTCTCAAATTAGCATATACTCTGTGTTTGATAAGCAGTCCTCAAATGAAAAAGTCCAACTGCACCAAAAAACATGGAACCCTTACTCCTCTAAAAAATTAAGGCCCCGTTTGGCTTGTCGTTTTTAGTTTTGTGTTTTCATCAATACAAAAACGCGTCCGTTGTACGTATCGTTGAAATACAAACAATTTTAAAAAATGAAATTAACATGTAAAATAGAAAACAAGTTTACTTTGTTTTTCGTGTTTCGAGGGATAACAAAAGCACGGAGAACAATCCAACTCCTTCGTTGTCCGTTGGTCGTCGCAATGGCTAAGAATTATAAATTTCTTCTCTTATTTCTTGCTATTTCTTAGTGTAGGTTGAAAAAACAAAACTCAAGATACAAAATTAAACCAAACGGACCATAAACTTTATGCTACCGTAATTTTCAAAAATGCCCTACACAAGCTCAAGAATCTACAGAGGAAGGATAGAAATGTTGTTACAACCTACGTGTTTTGCAACTCTAGAGAGGAAGATACACATCATCTATATTTTAACTGCTTCTTTACTTATTTTCTCCGGGGAAAACAAATAAAATCTAGGGTAAGTTTTGGTCAACCTTTTAGGGACAATAAAACTGAATGGCTACATATATACAAGGCCACTCGATGGAAAACTTCTGCTTCAATTCAGCTATTGATTATCTTAGAAGTGATAGCAAATGTAATATGGAAAGAAAGGAAGATAGAATTTTTAATCACAAAGAAAAGAAGCATATGGAATCATACTTCAGCCTTTGCCGTGAAATCAGACTTGCTTTGAAGGTTTCACCTTTCCAGTTTGATCAGTCACATGTTGCATCTTGGGTGTGAGGAGCCTCTTTATATTTTTTGATTCTTCTTTTTCTCATTTCTGTTAAACTTAGCAATCCTATTTATGATTGTAAAAAGTTTCTTACATATTATAAATATATAGCAGGGGCCATTCAACCCTGCTGGCTCTGCCAAAAAAAGTATCCAAAGCTGTAAAAAATATTTGTATGTTAATTTTTTTTTTTTATAATTGGTTAGCAATGCCAACTTTCATTTATTTTCTTAACAAATGTTAAATGATAAAAAATAATAAATTAGTATCCAACTCATTATTATTTACCAAAATGATAATTTAATTTTTGTACAAATGTAAAAATACATAAATCACATAATAAAAGGTACTCATAAATAATAAGTTCGGTACATAACTCAGTAATTTTAATTAATTCACCCTATATTGCATAAAAACTTTAATTCTTTAAAAAAAATTATACAACTATATTTCCAAAACATACTATGTGTGATGCACGAGTTACACACTATTAGATTATTATTTTGGAACTTTTGTAAAACACCTGCTTTAAGTTTGAAAAAACACGGTTCTCCTTTCTGAAAAACATATTTCGAAAAACACTACTGTTTTTATTTTTAACCGCAAATATTTGCAAAAAAATTGAAAAAAATATTCAATTTTTTTAGTTTTGTTCATAATAACTTGTGATTAAGTGTAGATTTGATTTTGAAAAACAAAGGAAAAACAAATTCTTCGAAAATAATTTTAGGGATGTAATTTAAAACCTATTTTTAAGAAGGGTTTTCTTTGTAAAAAGTTTGAAAATAAATGGTGATCCTAATTTCCATTATTATTTTTGTACGTATTTTACTATAAAAAAGGTAAGACATATCATATTAAAATCATAACTGATTTCAGCAAGATGGTTACAACTCTTTAACAAGGGATATTTTTGCAATTTAAGTGAATTACCAATAGTATTATCTACAATAGATAGCAATTAAAACTATGTGCAAATGTAGATTGTTGTTTAACATCTTCGCCATTCAGATGTATATTTTTGAAAATTTTAATATATGGTGTAACTATTAATTGGACAATGTAAGGTTGTGTCGCGTGATGGGGCATTTTGCAATTACACCACTATATTGTTGTATTGGAACACACATATAATTTTATATTGATGCATTTGATAATTGTATGATAATAATTCTTTTATTTCAAAATCAATCAAATGACTAAGCTGTTTAAAGTTAATCTATATTTACATATAGTTTGAAATATGTTTTGTTCTTCTTACTAATTTCAACAGTCGATCTATGTCAAACATTTATATTTTGATGGCATAAGTATAATAAAAAATAATGATTTAAAGTCATAAACATAAATAATGGAAGGTAAAGCAATGAATTAATTACATGAGATGCTTTACAATATTTTATAACAACCCATTGTTTTACACGAAATATAATGAAATATATTGGAATATTTGAATACATTAAACACCATAAACTTGTTTTAATCATAACTTTCGATGGTAATGTATCCCTCCATAAGCGAAAAGCAATTAATCACTAATAATTATTTTGTAATAATTGTTTTCTTCACAAATGGAGAGTATTTTAATTATTTAATTTTATAGAATATATTAGGGTTTAACTCAAATGGATTCCAAAAATTTTCGACTCTTTGGAAATTCATTTGTTGTTATTATGTGATTCCCTTATTCTTTAAACTTGGATGCATAACCATCTAGATTCTAAGGCTGATTAAACCTAGATGGAAAAGTAGTATTGTTAGAGAACCACATATTATCACATAACCAATTGGTAATATGAATGGAGGTCTCTTAATATTTATGCAGAACTTATATTGCAAATTGCCCGATGTGGGACTAATCTCAACATACCCCCGCACGTGTGGCGTATCATCAGCCAAACACGTGGATATTCATTGAGGGTGACGTGCGACACAATTAGAACCCGCTTTAATACCGTGTTAGGGAACCACATATTATCACAAAACCAATTGGTAATATGAACGGAGGTCTCTTAGTATTTATGCATGATTTATATTGTAAATTGTCCGATATGGGACTAATCTTAACACGCCCCCGTACGTGTGGCGTATCATCAGCCAAACACGTGGACATTCATTGAGGGTGACGTGTGACGCAATTAAACCCGCTCTAATACCATGTTAGAGAACCACATATTATCACACAACCAATGTCTCTTAGTATTTATGCAGAATTCATATTGTAAATTGTTCGATGTGAGACTAATCTCAACAAGTATAACCTTTAAACTCTTATATTTGCTGAAATAAGATAGCATTAGACAACTTGAAGAAAGAAGAAGAAATAAACAAAGGAAAGCTCTTCTACTAAATTCAGGGAAAAAGATTCATATGTATTGTTGGATAGAAGGAGGAGAGAGAGAGATTATATCTCTTGTATGTGAGAGAATGTTTCCACCATTGTCTTGGGAGAGAAAGAGAGATATTTTGCATGTATTTCCATTATTATATGTGTGTGTAATGGAGTTTGCCCATAGTTTTTCAATTAAAGGGTTTTCCATGCTAAATTTATTGTTCTGTCTTTATTCTTCTTTTATATATTTTCTTATTACTTTTTTTTAACATAGATGGTACTAGATTCAGTTGTCATGGCACAATCTTATGGTTAGTCAGCTCCTATTATGATAAAACTCAACTCATCAAATTACTCCATTTGGAGGACTCGAAAATGGAAGATATCCTATATTGCGATATTCATGCCTAGTCTTGCTTTGAGAAGGAAAGGAGCCAGAAAAGAAGGACTAAAAAGAATGTCTCGTATTAAATCAGAAGGTTGTTGGAGAGGTTCAACTTTGAATTGATTAAGTGTGTTTTATAATTTTGAAAGAAACTGATGCTTTTCATTTATTGAAAAATTTACCATCAATGTTGTAACGGCCCAGGATTTCAGTCATTTGAATTTAGAATATTTAATTGATTTTAAATAATTGAAAAGTTAATTTTATAAGTTAAACAACTTATATTTCAAATTAAGTGATTTATTTGGTAATTTAATTGTTAATTGAATATTTGAAATTGTCTAAAATTATTAAATCTTGAATTTGATGTGAATAAAAATAATTTCGGATGTTGATTTAAATTATATTTGAATAAGAATGAAGATAATAAACTTTTAAATTTGAATTAAAAGTGATTTGAATTGTCTTAATAATAATTCTTTTTAATTAACGTATGAAAATAGTCTTCCGAGTCTCATATTTCGATAAAACCAGTTCCGTTGGATCCGTAATGGTAAGTTATTGTACATCGTCGAATTTTGGGGTGATTGGATGTATCGTTTGGTCGTGCGAGCTCGAAACGCGTAAAAATAATAATTTAAGGAATTTAAATTAATATGATTTGATTTTGAAAGCTGATTTCTGTATATGATCGAATTAGGTCTCGAGACTAGTTCCAGTATGTTCGGAATAAGGGTACTACGTATAGAACGCTTGGCGAAACATATTGTTTGAAGTTCGAGATTTTCAGACGTTCAAAGCTAGACATTTTCTAATTTAAAATAATATATATATTTACCCATACTCTCCAAAATAAGCCCATACCCTAGTAACGTGCCCATACCCAGCCACGCCATTCTCCCCTATATAAAATCACGTTTTACCAGAAGTCGACTCATTTTTTCTAATTTGAAATTAAAACCCCTCTCACAATCCAACGACCACGAGCAACCGTCCCCACTAGAGGCCATATCAGCCTAAGGTCCTAATTGCAAAGTTGATGGCGATGATGAGACAAATGATGTGGACGGTTGGATTTGGCTAATTCGACCCGAGGCTGTGGCAATTCTCGATGGACGTCGCGATAGTTCTTGGTGGAATTCCGGTGCTCGACAACAATGTAGGGGTTCAGACCTTAGGCAATCGAAAGAGGACGACATAGGTAAGCTAGAGGCAGTTGCGGTGGTTCCCGATGATGCTTTGGCATGGTAGAAACGTGAAGAAATCGATGTCGTGCTAGGTACTTATTCGCATGCCTAGGTGATTCGCGTGCCTAGTTGATTCGCGTGCAGTGAGGGAGTTGAGTCGAAAGTGAAGGTACCATACTGGTAGAGCTTGCGGAGGGGGTGGAGGAAGGATTGGCGATCAAAGTATGGAAAAGGGCGATGAGCAGTTTCTGTTAGCGGGAATGTATTTGAGAAGGAAGAAGATTATCTTTATATAGGGTAGTTAGTTTAGTATGGTAATTAGTTGATTTAATAATTTAATTATATTAAATTCTTATTAAATGTATATCTTTCTCACACAAGGTCCAAATCGAACGTAGTAAGTCGCGTTCGACTCGTGTCTACAATATCTTCATTTTGGAATGGCTTCGGTTGAGATTTAAGTTATTAAAATTTGGTTGAGATTTAAGCTGTTAGATTTTAGACGAAACTGAAATGCTTCGGCGACAACTGGAACTCTGGTGAGTTAGACTCACCTTTTTGGGTAACTGGTTATGTTATATAGTTGATTTAAATTATTGCCTAGAAGGTTGGATGATTTACTTTTTTATTAGTTTGTTTGGAATATTCTCGCCCCTAGAGCAAGTGAGACCCTATTACGTTCCCGTATAAGAGCGGATGATGAGCCTTTGTATGCGATCATGCCTCGAAACAGTTGATTTATATATTCACGGTTATATACTGTATGTGATGCACTGGGACAGGTTGGAGAGATCTAACTAGATTCCTCATATTGTTGATTTTATTTTCCATATATTTTGACTTATGATGTGTTGGATGCGATATTTTATGACATAGACGATTTTCTCTATTTAGTGCTATAGCAGCACTTGGCTATATTTTTAGTATTTTGAAATACTATAAAATGAAGATTTAGTTTTTAAAATGGTTTTAAGTGATTTCAAAATTTTATATATTATAATATTTATTCTTGAAGTTTATTTAAATAAGGAGTTTATTATAAATTTAAAAGTATGATTTTTCGATATTATAAATTAATAGTTTATGAAACATTTTAAAGAGAGATTTTTGAACTATAAAGTAAAGATTCTTAAAATCTTAAAAATAAGCCCGTCTTTTATAATAAAGGAATATGGTTTTAAAAAGAAGATAGAAATATTTTGGTATAAATAATTATTAACTATTTTATATAAAGTAACAGATATATATACATATATACAAATATTAAGGTTAATTTATAAATGTGGGAATTTATAAATGCAATAATGTATAAATGTGGTATTTTACAAATAAAGTGAAGATTTGTGAAATACTATTTTATAAATAAAATGATAGATTTATACACGGTGTTTATAAATAAAAGGAAACCATTATCATTGGATAGATGGAGAAATGAATCAAATTGGAGATTTTTGATAATACGTGTGTAGTGTTTTAGAAAAATAGTTAATTCTATCTTAGAGATTGAAAATGAGGATAGATTTATAGATATTGACGATATGTTATAAAATAGAAAGAGATTTATAAATACAGCTTTATAAATATGGAAATGATTATGTTGAAATTTAAGTAGTAATTTTACATTACAAGAAAATCTAATTTTAGTTGCACCTATTAGCTGCGTTTGCAAACCAAGTGCAACTGTAGATGTTTTGAAATTTCTTTCCCAAGGCGCAAAATGCTGCGTTTAATTTTTGGGATGTCCACCTAAACTATTCATGAAAAAAATCAATACCTTAACGCTCATTCTCACATTCCCCTTGTTTCCATTTGGTGATGTTATCATCCAAAAACCTCAAATCTCCATCTTCTTACTCAACCTTCAAACAATAATGCAAAAAACCACATGATCGGTCTACCTCACCTTCAAATTTGTTATTCAGAAGCATCTATATCACCATCGATCTAATGATTCATGGAAACCCTAAATCGATTTTTATCGATCTACTTGGCCGCGATCTATCAGCTAATTTTCCTATGAGCAATATAAAATCGTAAGTGGAAATCAAGTTTAATTTTACTCATAATATCGTAGAGAGCTGCTTTGTCCTCATCGCAGCAGCACCTGTAAGATTGCCTCCTTTTCATGAATTATATATTCTGACTTTTTTTTCATAAGTCATAAGTTAGAATTTGGAGTATCTATTGTTTCTCATATGACACCGTTGTATTTGTATAACATACAGCTTTCACATGTTTTATGTTTTATTGTATTAAAGTTAATATTGTACAAATGGATATTTGGAGCAGCTAAATTGACCAAATAAACTATTTTTTATGTTAGATTAGACAACCGGATTAATAAAGTATGATGTCAAATGTTCACTTAGCTACTCATTTGATTGGAATGATATCTATAGCTTTTGTGTAGTGGCATCTATACAATCGGGTAAAAGCTGTGTTTCTAGCCATTTACTTTCCAAACTTATCGATTTATTAGCATGAAATCTTATTACATCAAGATGCTACCTTGTATTACCATGTGAAAATAACAATGGGTCATTCTCTAACAGCTACAGAATAAAATTTATAATATTTGAATCAACATCATCATATACAATAACATGATTTGATTTATCAATCCAACTCAATAACCATGCATGACAAGCGCATTAGCTGCTCCTACTTTCAAATGAATTATGGGCCATGGGCCTTGATGGTTGGGGGGAGATTTTAATTATGTTAAATAAATTAAGTTATTAATTAGTTTAGCTAGTTTAATTGCCTTGAATGATTTAAACGAATATCAGCTTTCTTGGTATGGGTAAGTGTGGGCTATTGGACTTGCTTTTGCTTTGAGTAGCGCTTATATATGCATAATATTGATCATTATCACTTTATTGTTTTTTCATGCAAAAATTTCTTTATAAAGTATCTTTGAATTTTATCCACTTTTATTGCTTTCAGGTCAAAAACCAGCTTCCCAAAGTCTTTTATTCGTTAACCTTATCCTTTTTGTCAATTCAATTGTTGAAAGCTCTAAAGAAGGAGCCTGATGACCAAAAAGGTGAAGAATTGTATGTGAAGAACAACAAGACCAAGGTGAAGAACTTATGCTCAATCTTCAACTTGGGATTAGGTATGACTCTGATACGCTTTTGTTTTTGCTATAAGTATTAAAAATCTTGCTGTGTTTGAAAGGCGAATAATCTGTTTCAGCGGCGCATTCAAATTTTCGTTTGTTGGGCAATTAATTGTATATCTATAAGCAAGATTTGTCACGTGAAGTCAAAATATCTAAAAATTGCAAAATGTATGATAATTTGGAACATATTGTTCATCAAATTTGCTTATTTTTCCATATTCGCCAAAGGATTAGACCATCATTATTTTTTTCCCCTTATAATATCAGTTTATACTTTGGGTCTGTGATCTTATCTGTTTTGTCTATGTATATTTTCAAGTCTAGCAATCAGACTAAGAACTGTATAAGCTAAACCATGCCTATTCAGTAAATTTCTATATCTTCTTTTAATCTACCACTTATTTATTTACCATACATAGACGGCATGCTGTAGGTAGACAAGCTGCACAAGCTGCAGCCTTGATCTGAAAGCATCAGCATTTGATCCTAAAGAAAAGTTTGGACAAGATTTCCTTTTGAAGGGTCTAAATATACACCTCCGCATCAATCATGTGAATTTAGATGGAAAGGCTACCGTCCCTTAGTATTCAAGTATTTCACTAAATATATTACCTTTTGGTACTTATTTTGGTGAATTTGCTTATAATTCATCTGTAAATCTTATCGTTGGTTAACACGGAAGACCGTTGAAAGATTTGCAAATTAAACTGTCAATATTTCAAATAATCAAGCTGACAATATGATTTGCATAATTGGATGAAAGCATACAATAATGGTATTAAATTTAGTTTCATGTGGAAACACTAGTAGTTTTTTAAAGCCCAACAACATAATTGAGCTAAACAAAATTTTACTTCAGTGATGATGATGATGTTTTACATTCACTAATTGCGTTTTAGGCCATTTAAATTGAATCAATATTTAGGAGTTTTGGGCCATTTAAATTGAAGAGTTCGAAATTGGTTCTATATGAAAAATAATTATGTTGGTCCTATTTTTTGAAAAATGAAGGATGTACGCATTTTTAAATAGTCATATTTTTTAAAAGCATATATTAAAAAAAGTTTAGTCTCTAGGTAAGTACTTTCATGTACTCGTTCAAAAGGAAAATCATTCTCTTCTCTAAAATCATATATGCCTTTATCGCCACATCATTGCATATCCTCCTACTCATGGCCACCACAATAGTTTGTTGATGTCAATATAGTTTGTTACGTCAGTTTTCTTACTTTTTTGTTGGTCTTAAGTTCCATTTTTTCAATGTGTTGCAACCAAGTAAAGCTAGCAAAATTAGTTTAAATAAAATTAGCATAAGTGCCCTAATTTATGTTTTACTGATGTCTCAATGGATTCATGCTTAAAAGTTTTGTGTGCATGCCCTCACGCATCATCATGATGCTTTTGTCCATGTGTAGATATGTGAGATCCACTCCCCCTCACCCTACACACGTTGACATACACACAGACACACACACACACACACATACACACACAAAGAGTTGTTATATATTTATTTTTGCAGGATTGAGCTATACCATATTAAAAAAGAAACAGGGTTCACAACAATTAGATGATTGGAGGATTGAACTTGTAGGCATGACAGATCTGAATATAAAGATTATAGACAGGGTTCATAATTTTTTCCACATAAGTATTAAACTAGTGAAGATTTTCATTCTAAGCAGACCCATGTTCCAATTTTTTATAGAAGGGTCCTACTATTTGGAGCAAAAATCAGTTGAGCTAAGTTTTACTGGCCATGGCTGTAGTTGTTGACGCAAAACAAAACAATGTTCTCTTGTTTTTTTTGCTGCTGCTACTAATCCTCTTATCATGTGCTGCAGCTAAAATTGATGTGGTTTCTAAGCACAAACTTGTTGTGAGAAAGCATTTGATGCTTTTGAGTAAACCAGCCCTAAAATCAATTCAGGTTATCATTCAATATTTTATGGGTTTTATTCTTTCAGCGTGTTATTAGCATAGTTGAAATCTTCATTGTTATGCTTAATTTGTTGTAATGTGCGTGCATGAGTGCATTGTTCAACCTATATGATTTATTGTTGGATATTTTTTGCCTTGCATCATCTAATTTATTTTCTCTGTTTTAAATAGCCTTAGAAGAAAACACTTTAAAAAGTTCGATACTAATTTTAATATTCATTCTTTTGTTATTTGGCGCTAGGATCGTTATTTTTATTGGCTGATTGAATACTAAATAGTCCACATTTGTACCATTTCATGTCACAATATTATTTTCCATCGGTACATTTATTATGAACTAGTAAAATAGGTGGTTTTAAAATCGTTTATAAATTTCTTTATTAGCCCATTAACAAGTCCTGTATATGGTGAATGGCCTAACTTGAACATGATTTGTTTTTCTATAGAAATCTGATTACCGAAATGAGAGTTCGACCAGTGAAACCTAACGTAGAACATGAAATCATCAGTCAACCCGTTCGTGCTCCTGTACTTGCATGTATCTTCCTATAGATTCATCGTTTGGCCTTGCTTTTGCTGCTTTAGCATAGGACTTTTGATATATGCATATTTGGCTACTGCACTTTATTTCTACTACAATTGCACTTTATGCTCAGGTTCTAAATGAGTTTATAATGCAAGAACTTCATTCCATTGGTTTTGATGCTTCAATATGTTTTGATACTTAAATATGCTAGGTTTTGATTCATTCATTCCTCCATTTTCATCATTGACTCCATCATTGTACTAGACTCAACATCGTCATGGCAACCAGTAAGAATTTCTCATCACGATACCCCTAATAGCTATAATTAGGTATAAATTTTATAAATCAATTTTGTGATTCTATTTGGATTTTAAATGAATTTGAATGCATCCTATTTTTGAATTTCTGCCTACTCTAACTAGAATGGTTGATTTTATTTTGTTTTTTACAAGACAAAAAATTATATGTCCATTTCTTACACGTGTTTTTGCATTGGAATTGGTTGCCATTGGAATTGTTAGATACTACTTATGACTATATATTGGAGGAATGACCAATAAAACACTGATATTAGGAAATTTCAACCTTTATATTGGAACAATATTATCCATGGAACTCATATACGGCAAAATGTAGGCTGTTTGTATGAAGCTATAAGGCATCAGTTAAGTATAGGGTCATAGTAAGCAGGAAACAGTTGATTGTTTTTAAAATATATATAAGATACCAATTAGAGTATCAACTCTTTCTTTTTATCTGTAAAACAAGCTATTCGATTTTTATTTTATCGAATATAACATTCATAAATAATATGAGAAAAAGTGATTTATATAAAAAAAAGAATAATATGATTCAGAATCCTAATAGTGTTTGATTTTAATGGATGGATGAACTACTCTTATTTTGTCATGAAGAAATTAAATATTTATTCATATATTAGAAACATTATCTGTACTTAGGATTAATGTTTAAATAAAAAGCGATAAATAAACTCCTATTGTACACTTAAATAATTAGATATTGTATAACTCTAAATCGTAGAATGCTTACCCTTGCTTGTAACGCTGGATGATGTCTCTATGCATGGTAATTGGCCAACGAAGGCTCGTGTGAAACAATAAACGAGTTTGCACTTATCTTGAAATAGGAATGAGCTCAAATTAGTTACTAATATAAAGAAAATTATGAGAATTACAATATCACATTAAATATAAAATGCGTAGATATTTTAACAAAAAGTATACATGTAAACATCATAAAAGGGTGTAATGTATGTTCAAGTTAGTAGTTTCTTACTGATGCCAGATAGAACATACACCAGATAAATGTAGCTGAGAATATTTTTTGTAGCCTTGCATAGTTATACTTATTATTTATCATTCTTTATGTTCTATTTACAAGAACAGAGACCAAATCAACCTTGGGAAGTTTTAATCGGTTATTTACTGTAATGTATGACATTTGTAATGTGTTGTTCGTTGTGTATAATGATTGAATTTTTTTTTGCTAGACTAAAAGTGCCATATCTATGATAGACTGAGAGGTTATAAATTTTTCTCTTTTTCCAAAAGCTTAATTACTCTGCTGTTGCATTAGTTATCGACTATATTGTTAGCTTTGAAGTAAAACTTGAGAACATTCTTCACTGTAGAGTTTGATTTTTCCTATTTAAATTTTAGGATATGGAAGAAGTATGCTTTCATTTTTGGTATTTACATAGAGCTGCTGATACAGTGATTACATAATTTGACCTACAGATGAGTTTGAGATGAGCATTGGGGTTAACCATCTTGGTCACTTTGTGCTCGCTCACTTGCTTCTTTATAGTTTGAAGGAGTCTGGTTGCCCTTTTAAGCGCCTCATCATTATTGGCTCTATTATAGGTATTTATTTTCTCTGTCAACTCAGTAAATAAATAATGGGAGTCTGAGTATGGGAGCTTGCGTACATGAGGTTGAGTGCGTAACCTATTCTATAGTATATTAAGAAGTTATTCTTTGTTTGATCTTGAAAATTTGTTTATCTGGTTATTGTAAAATTGACGTCGTATTTAATTTTATAATAGTTAACTAAGTATTAAAAAAAATAACAAGTTTCTAATAATAATAAAAAATATGTTTGATAAAAAAATCATCTAAGTTTATAATAATAGTGCTAATAAACTACAATTTGATAAAAATTAACCAAGTTTATAATAATAATAAATTAACAAAGTCAACTATGTTTTATAATTAATAATAATAATATGATAACAAAAATTAAGTTTATAAAAATTAACTAAGTTTATAAAGTTTTTTTAAAATTAAATAAGTTTGTAAAAATTAACTAAGTTTATATTAATAATAATTAATTAATTAGATTTACAACAACAACAATAATAAAGTAACTAAGTTAGTTAATAAAGTTTAAATTTGAGATAATTTATAAGTTTAAGTGAACTAAAATATAAGTTATTATATTTTAAGGTTTAGCAATTGAGATAATATATAAGTTTAATAATAATAATAATAAACAATAGTTCAAATAAATTAACTAAGTTTTATAAAAATAAAACATATTTATAAAAACTAAGTATTATATGAATTAACAAGTTTATAATAATAACGATAATAATAAACTAAGATTGATAAAAAATTAAGTTTATAATGATAATAATAGCAACAATAGATTATTATTTGATAAAAATTAAGTAAGTTTCTAATAATAATAATAATAATAATAATAATAGCAATAATAAACTATAATTTGATAAAAATTAATTAAGTCTATAATAATAATAATAAAGCCTTTTTTTGGTGTAGTGGATGATTTTTTTCATCAGTGTTTTCAACTATCTGTGTATCTAAAATCTGATGTTTGCCTATTCGAATTATTTTCTTCAACTTTCTTATTCTGTACATCTGAATAAACTTTCTCATCATTAGGTTCATGCTACTGTGCATTATTTTGCTCATCACTACTGCTAACTGCTTCCTTCTTTGAATCATTCTGCTCATTAATCTCCGCATTTACCATATTCGAACCGTTTTTCTCACCACTCTCAGTCTCCTCATCTAGCAGTTTTTTCATTGTTTTTAATAGAGTTCTCACAATGTTTTCTCAACGTAGCAACATCTTCAGGTGATGATTCGCTGTTTTTCTCCAAAACACTTTGATTTTCCAGAACTTAATCAATATGGGGATGTTCTTTAATATATTTGTTCATTTCTTCTTTATGACTGTTTAAATAACTGGAAATATTATGATGAGGCCTATGATAGATTTAGTTTTGGGATGAAGAGGATGTTGTACCTTACGATGGCTACAGTCGGTACAAGGTTGTATTTTTAGCGGGTTATATGGATAAGGAACGGTGGATTTGTTTGATACTGCGGTTAATTTTTCTAGAGATAAAGTGAAAGTCAGAGGCAGGTGACTGCGATATGGTAGTTTATTACAGTGTGGCTGCTGTGTTCGAGAAGACGAGATTGTAGTTGTGAGTGATTAAGGAAATTGAGGCAGGGTTGAGGCAGTGCCTAGGCTGTTTTGGATGAAGTAGGAGTGTGATTCGGGCGGGGTAGTTTTGGTTGTGGTGTAGGTGTTGTAGTTTGCTGATATTTGAGTTCTGTTGTGGATTGTGGATTTTGTGGTGAGGTTTGATGTTGTGGTGGGGTGGTTCACGTTTGATATGAAAGAGAAAACTACTTCACATAAGTAAAAATAAAAAATGATTAGCAAAAATATTACAAATCACTAACAGTTTATTGGCAATACAATAAAATACGTGAATTCATTTTTGTCTAGTATGCATCTACGTTAGCAATCTACTTCCTTTCTCTCTACAATAGTACAGTAAAACACATGAAAGCCACCATCAAATGTTTCTTGAAGGTCAGTTGAAGTTGTGACTTCAATTGTTTTTATATCTTAGTTATGTCTCATTCAAAATTAGTTTTTTCCCCATTATAAAACAACTAAACGGGGTTTAATTTGAAGATTTATGGTCAATCATCTAAAGTTAATTTCCAAAGCAGAAAAGAGGGTTCCTCTCTCTCTACTACAGTACCCTTTAACATCAAAATCGGCGCACACCATTTATTCAATAACCATTACACCATAAGTCCAGTAGCTTTAAAAGTAAAGATGCATTTTAGGAAGTTGCACGGTTGTAAATAAGGTGGTTTCGACAGTTCAAATGTAACCTGACATTTATTATGCCAAATGTTATTTTATTTTCTTTCTTGATATTTATAGTTTAACCTAAACTTAAAAAAATTAATGTTAATTCTTAAAATTTTATTTCAAGACATTTTGAAATTGAGTGTACACGAACAACTTCAGAATTTTTATTGCGAAATTGAGCATGTGAAAATTTTAATAATCAAATATTGAAATAAATAATTTCCTAACCAAAATAAAGACTTGAATGTTTAAATAAGACAACCATTCTTTAAGTTCTTAAAACTAATAAGAAAATATCAAACTTCCACAGCAAATGTTAGCTTAGACAAATTATGTTTTACGGTAACTACAAAAATTAATATACAGACTATAAATAGAATGAAATTGAAGTAAATACATGATGTAGGATTCATATGGTATGTACTCAAACTATAATTTATTTCGTGACCATTACATCTGTCCCCACTTAAATCTATGACAGGAAATACACTGATAAAAGGAAATTATTTGAAACTAGAACTCAAATACAGTTTAGATAAATTATGTTCCAATGCCCATTGATTGATAAGTGTGCTTTAGTCTTTGAATCAGTAACTTAGCATTCAGTTTTGGTTTATAATTCTTATTGTTGATTGATCATTTGTAGGTAATTAGCTATTTCGAAGTGAAGACTGCCGGCAATAAAGAATTACTGGTAACCAAGCAATGAACATGACTTTAATTGTTATATATGTTGCCATATTTTGTTATACTATTTTTATAAACTTGTTTGTCAATGCTTGTAGTAGGTGACTTATTTTTTGAAAAATACCATCGAATTGATTATGCATATTATATTAGATTATGAGACTAGCGTATTTTTTAAATTATTTGAATATGATGATCATGTGATTGATTGTTGTTTGTATATGCTAATTATGTGATTTAATTATTCGTTTATGAAAATTATGTGATTGATCGCCTGTCAGTTACTGGAATGGTACAAGCCATCAACCGTAAATAACAGCATTTAAAACATGCTGCTAAACAACCAAGAACTTTTAGTAGCGTTTTTTAAAATGCTACAAAAACAAATGTAAACTAATATAAAAAATTATATAGTTGCATTTTAAAAACGCTACAGAAAATCAATAAAATGTATACAAACAAAAACGCAACCAAAAAATGTTCATCTTGGTAGCGCTTTGTAAACTCTATAGAGAAACCTATGGTTGCATTTCAAAAAGAAAGAATATGGTGATTTTTGGCAGCGTTTACTACAATGCAACAAAAAGTTTCAGACTTTTAGCTGCATGTCGTATCGCAGCGTTCTCTAAAACGCTAGCATAAGTTATGGTAGTGTTTTTTCAACGCTACCAAAAGTCTTTTCCAGTGTAGTGTTATCAAAGAAGTATATTTATGTTTTAAAAGTTGTTTATTTATATTAATATTGTTTTAAAGTCGTTTATCAATATTTTAATATTTTAAAAGGTTAATTGTTTAAATTATTAATATGGTTTAAAATTAATTATAATTATTTATCAATAATGTTTTGGAAATTAATTATTATTGTTTGTAATAATGTTGAAGATAAATTATTATTGTTCTACTAAGAATGTTTTGAAATTATTAATTATTATTTTTAGGATGTTTTGAAGTTAATTACTATTTATGCATACTGTTTATTATTAGTGTTTTAAAGTAAGTGATTAGAATTTATAGATAAATGTTTTCAAGAATTATAAATAGGGTTTTATAAACAGATGTGGTTTTATAAGAGGAATATAATAGTGCTTTGAAGTAAATGATTAGAATTTATTTATAAATGTTTTCGAGAACTATAAATAGGGTTTTATAACACATGTGGGTTTTATAAGAGGAATCTTACACCATGGTTTGGAAAACTTAAAGGAAGATTTGAGATAAGGGTAAAAAGAGTTTTATAAATGGTCTTAGATATTTATAAAAGAATTTTAGAAATGAGTTTATAGATTTATAAAAAGAGCTTTATAAATGGTTTTTATGGATTTATAAAGGATTTATAAATGATTTTAAGAATGTATAAAAAAGGAGTTTATAAATGATTTCAGAGTTTAATGAATGAGGTTAAAAACGGGTTTTAAAGATTTATACAGGAACTTATAAATCTGTTCTAGAATTATGTAAAAAGTAATTCTTTCTTTGTTTTGTGAATATACTTTTACCGTTGAGATAAGTATATGGATATTTTCCAAGTATTAAAATACCAGAATGTGTGGGCATATCTTTGTAAAGGTATTTTTATACAAGTACTTTACAAAGTGATTTCGATTAATGAAAGGATTATTAAAGAGGCTAGTGGTTGCTTATGTTCTTAACCAATGTTGGTTCCCTGTTTTCATTAAATCCCTAATTTGGATGTGTGTGTTTGTTGATAGTTAAATAACCAATTAATGAATTCAGACCCAAAACGTAACTTTGGAAATTTCTAGGAGAAACACGTAAGCTATACAGCACAGTCATCTTCGATGGTGATGTACTATACATATAAATCTTGTTTCATTATCTTAGGACAAATGTAAGGAAATCCATCCACTAACAGTCAGAAGACGATCTCCGCTCTTATCTTTGACTATTTATTTCCTAAAGAACTAAGGTTGAGTTTACTGAAAACTATCAAACGTTGTTTTGAAGAGACCGAGATTGGATATGTTATCCGAAAACCACTTTGATCCAGCTCAAGAGTTTCAAAGTGAAGATATCTTGAAGATGATGGAATTGAAGGCAGAGCTCTTTGAAGCGCAAGGGCTGTTTGCTACTAATCCTGAGGGTGATTGCCAAAATGGATGTAGCAGAAGTGGTTCTTTGGTGTCATTTAGTCCCAGAACGAACTTGTATGGATGAATGCTGGCATTGCATTATTGTTTGGAGAGCAATGTTAGCATTCCAAGTGGGAAGTGCTATATAAAAGGTAAAACGTAGCCTTAAACCTCATCAACCGAGAATGACTAAAATAAAGAAGATGCTTCAGGGCTAAGTGGGTCGCTTCCAAGTAGGATATGATCATCCCCATCTAGAGCCGATATTATCTCTCATTTGTATGCTTCAGGACCCATTAACTAAGAGGTGATCTTATTCGGTACTACTGGTCCAGTGGTAGGCCGGTCCTGCATTGGCAGGGGATTTTGACGAGGTCCTTGGTATTATTTTGTCTAAAGGAGCATCGTGATGGGCAGTACCTCGATATCCCTGTCATTATATGGAATTCGTTCTCCAGTACGTGCCTTTACGGTTTTAGTTGTATACCTATTATGCTGGAATTTAATTAATTTAATAATTTTGGCTATAATTAATAAGTATTTATATCTTAGACACTACTATAATATCAGATAATTTCATATGAAATGGTTTGGTTATTGCAAGGTGAAATTCTATCCGTGTTTATGTGCGGCGTGGTCTTACAAGATACGTTTATTTTAAAGAGTCTGATAAATTTAAAAATTCAACTGGGTGTGATTTTCTCATGTTGGTCTACCAGACCGACTCGAATGTTATTTATTATAATGCTCGTGTCAGGCCGAACATATTTACAAATTTCTTTGGATGCATTGGAGCTCAAGAGATAAGTAGGAGGTCTCTAAGTCGTATTCACATATATGTTTATTTTATGTTGTATTGTTGTTGAAATTATCAGCATTGTGAGGACAAGTTGTTATAACAGTCCAGGCTGATCATTGTGATTTGTTGTTATACTCTGAAGAATGTATGCATATAACAGTTTCTCTTTTGTAATGATCATCGATATTACATTATATATTGTTCCGCCGCGATTGTGCGATTCCATGTTGTTTTCAATTTCTTTTCTCTTCTTCTCTTCTCCTTTCTTCTTTCTTTCCCATAACTATCCGTCCTTCCATTCAATTTATGTTGGACATGTGTGGTTTATTATCCACCTTAATTGTGTGGATTTATGGGTCGTTACACTTGGTATCAAAAGAAGACTTCAAAATAAACCTTCGCTCAGTATAACATTTGGTGAACTTGAAATATAAAGATGACCGAAGTGTTTCATAACATTTGAGTGATTTTCAAGAGATAGAAAATCAACTATCTTCTATGAAATTGGTGCCTAAAGATTAGTTGTTTGTGTTTTTATTTCTTAGTTCTTTGTTGGATTCTTGGAACACTAGTCATCTCATTAAGAAACTAACCTTTCAAGGTGATATTTCACTAGCATTGATTAAAGGTAGCATATTGCACGATAAAACAAGAAGGAAAGAGCAAAGAATACCAAATGAATCAGAGACTCTTGTGATAGATAAACGCGAAATAAGTTTCCAGAGGAAAACATAACTATAACCATATAAGAAGCAAGTCAAGAGAATATTCTAGAAGTCTATCTCGCTCAATGAAAGAGATAAATATCATCGTTGTGGTCATAAAGGACACATAAAGAGATACAAATAAGCACATAAAAGACAACGAAGAATGAGCCAAATGAGAAGGATGCAATGGAAAATACCACTAGATGACTTCCACAAGAGATAAGGTAATTATAGTTTATGATGTTTATGTTAATTTTATTTGATTGATGTTAGATTATGGATTCTCAAGCATCATTTCATGTTACTTCCCAACATGAATTCTTTACATCCTACATAAGTGGAGATTTTAGAAATATGAGGATAGATAATGATAAAACATCAAAAACAATAGGATAAAGAAAACTCATTCTTGAGACTAATACAGGCTACCTTGACTCTTAAGAATGTGAGACATGTTGTAGACATGCGTCTTAGTTTAATCCGTACTAATCTATTAGATGATAGCTATACTAATATATTTTAAGGTGCTAGGTAGAAGCTCAACGAAGACTCACCGTGTAATGACCAGGAATGGTATCACTTTGATTAATGAAAATTTAATTTATTTTAAATATTCAATTAATGATTTTAATAATTAAATAACCCTCTTTTAATTTATAACTAATGATAGAAAATTCATTTTTGAATTTTGTTTACTACTATAGGAAGTTTGATGAAAAATAAAAATGTGACCGGATATCGTTTTTGGATTTCGATTTTTCATCGACGGGAAGTTATCGAAAATATTGTGAACACTTTAATATATATTTACACATATACAAATAATATATGCATTGTTAAGAATATTATATGGTAAAATATTTTTACAAGAAAATAAAAAGGAGATGTAACCTTTTTCAAATTAAATAAAAATAAAAATAAAAGAGAAAAGGTGTAAGTGTATTATCACATCAAAGTACAAGGACCATTTTATTATCCAAATTTTTTTCAACTATATGGTACTTGGATGGATTTGGAAATGATGTGTGTAAGAGCGGTGGCGTATTTAACAAGTAAGGAGGAGGTGGTGATGAGGTGGAGAAAAATTTATGGAGGCTATGTACTTAAAGGGAAATTTACTAATTTGCTTAATCCATTTTATATAAAAAACAGTATCCTTTTTTTCCTTCTCATTTTTCACTTCATTTTTTCCTTCTCATTTTTCACTTTATTTCTCATTTCAATTTTTTGTCTCCACTTTCCGAAGCTCCATTTCCACTTTAATGGTTTCCCAAAAAAATTCTAAGTTAGAAAAAAAATTCTCCTTTTCCCTTTTTAAATCCTTAAAAATCATTTAAAAGCCCTTCTCTTCCTCCTAAATCTCCTTCTCCTTCAAGAACAAGCCAAAACATCCCCCTACAACCCATGGCTAAGCCTACAAAGCCCAAGACTAAACCCATTTTCCCTATTAGGCCTCTAAAAAAGGGGTTTTGGACCAGAGGTCCCTATTTTCAAAGCTCATGCACAAAAAGTCCCTAATCATAAACCCATCTAAATTAGGTCCCCGTTTTGTTATGTTTTTACCAAATTATCCCCTTCTACAAAATCGGCCCAGCATTGAGATTATGGGCAAAAGTAGCATAAATTAGTCAAAAAACAAAAACAGGGACCAAATTTTCGTAACTTTTTCGGAAGGGACTTTTCTTTCATCATCTTTCAATTCTAGGGACTTGGCAGCCATTCCTTGCTAAAAAAATCCATCTTGTGCAAGTCAAACCCTAGTTGTAGTATCGGGAGAAAAAGTGGTGGTGGTTTATTTGATTTCGTGTTAGTTTGGTGAGTAAAAATCTCACCTTTGAAACCAAAGTTCTTAACTTTTTATATGTTGTAAATAGTTGTGTTGGTTGTTAGTTTGAAAGTGATGTTACTTGTACATATATGTGTTTTTACGTAATGTTTGTTATGGACTTGAAATAAAGTCAAAATGATTGATGACCTTTACTTTTTAATGGATGTGTTTATATATCATACGTATTTTATGCTCATGTATACAGATGTTGAATGCTAAGGAGAGTGTTAGCACTTTAATTTGTTCATGTTGGGACATGGATATCCTTTGTGTTTAAATTTGTTTACTTCCTTTATTTTCTAGAAAAGTTTTATAAAGTTTTAAACTTTACTTTTTAGTTTCCAAAACCTATAATACAAAGTTTAAAAAGTAAGTTAAAGCATAAAGGGTAAAGTCTTGAAGGCTATTTGGTATATAAAACTAGTTTTGAAGTTATGTAATCCATAGCGATAGTCACTATGGATGCAGTTCGTGAAATGAGCACTTTAGTAAATTAAAAGTGTTTTATTTTTAAGTATTTTTAAAAAAAAAATTCAAACACATTATAAGTATTTAAAGGTAAATAATACTTATTATTTAATAAGGGTTTAATGATAATTTAATTTGTTAATTAAGTAAAGATAATTAGTACTTAATGATTAGTTAAGTAAAGTTAATTAATACTTAATTTATTAATTAAGTTAGATAATAATTATTAATTAATTAAGAAATTTTTAATTAATCTATTTATTAAGTAAAGGTTAATTATTTAATTATTATTGTTAATTAAGTAAGGTTTAATAATTAATTATCTGTTAAGTAATTAAGGTTTAATTATTAATCAGGCAGGTTTAATTATTAATTAATCATTATTTAATTTAAAATTTAGTTGGATTGGATTAAGATTTAATTATTGTTAAAAAGGCATATTTTTAATTATTTCCCAAAAAAGTTTGTTTAAAAGGTAGCTTTCTTTTTCAAAGAATGGTTTAAATACGAGAGATTTCTTTGTCTCTGCCATAGGTAGCCAAGCAAATATGATAAGTTATGCTAAAACGTTGAATTACGTAGTAATTTTGTCATATTATTTATACTTAGTTGGACATCTGTTTAGTAGAACAAATCCCCGCTCTTCTAATATATTAATTTGGACATTTATTCATATGGCAATTAATTAATATGGGGAAAGTGATGTGTTAACTATTGATGATTAGCATTGATTTTATTTACATATATTCTTACTTATGTAAATACCTATTATGTGACTTGAGAAATCAAATTGAATTAAATGGTAGCTTGATTTAGTACCATCTAAGCCTCATTCCAAATTTGTAAAGTTATGGATTTTAAATAACTTAAATTGTATAAAAATTTGAGGTTAAGTGTTTATAAATGATGTTTTAAGTAATTTATTTAATTATATTATGAATGATATTTTAATTTATTTAATTATAATATTGATCTTGTTTTAAGTTAATTAATTGGTTTATTTCGATTTAAAATTAATCAATTAATTATTTTATAATAACGTTTTTAAAGATAATTAATTATTTTACTAATGATGTGTTTAAAGATAATTACTTATTTTATTAATGATGTTTTAAAGTAATTAACTATTTACTTATGATATTTAAAAGTAATTAATAATTGGATAAAGATGTTTTAAAATGATAAATTGTTTTATAAAAAGGATTGCACATAGAAGAGAAAAAAATGATATGTAAAGGAGATTTTAAATTATATTTTGGTAAAGGAGTTCTATAAGGAGTTTATAAATCATTTTAAGATTTCTAAAAGAAGTTTTACAAACTAATTTAGAGATTTACATAAGTATTCATAAATATGAAATGGGCTATAGAAAGGGAATTGTATAAAGGAACGAGATTTGATAAATAATCCTTCTTAATTATGGTGGTATAGAAATGTTCTTTCCATACTTAACACCGAAGAATAGTGTTTTGGTTTATAGTAGACAATTGTTTTAAAAGATATTTGTTTATGGCCTATTTAAATATAATTGAGAAAAGAGGAAATCTTAAGTTTTGTTAATATACTTATACCGTTGAGATAAGTATATGGATATTTTCTAAGTATATAATGATTTGTAATATACCTATACCGATGATATAAGTATATAAAAAATTTCCAAGTATTGATAGTGTATAAGGGGTTTGTGAATATTATATTCTGTGAAGTTGTGAATCAAATAATTTAAAGAGATTTGAATCAATGAAAGATTAATTAATAGAGACTTAGTGGATCCCATATGGAATTAGATCTATGATTGGTTGCTTGTTATTTGATGGTTAAATAATCGACTATCAAATCTGGGCCAAAAATTTAACTCTGGAAATATCTAGAAGAAACACGGAAGTTATATGGCACAGTCATCATCGTTGATGCGATAATATGTGTATAAATGTCGTTTTGTTCTCCTAGGATAAATAATAAGAAAATGCATCCATTTAAATGGTTAGGAGGTGATCTCCCCTCTTATATATTGTCTGATTATTTCAGAAAGAACCGAAGTTGAGTTTACCAAAAACTATCGAATGTTGGTTCGAAGTGACCGAGATTAGATAAGTATGAATTATTCGAAAACCACATCGAACCAACTTAAGTGTTCGAATTGAAGATACCTTGAAGATGATGATATTGAAAACCGAGCTCTTTGAAGTGCAAGGGCTACTTTCTACTAATCCTGAGGGTGATTCCATAATGGTTGTAGTAGAAGTATTACCTTTAGTTTATTCATATTCGGAATAAAGTGTATGGATGAATATTGGCATTGCGTTGTGTCTGGAACACAGTGTTAGCATTCCAAGTGGGAATTGCTAAGAGAGAAAGAAGGTAATCGTGACCTCACAAGCCACTCAACCCGATGGCGACTAAAACATAGGATATGCTTCAGGGCTATGTAGTTCACTACCATTAGGAGCAGTCATTCATAGATCTAGAATCAATATTTATGGATTTAGTATGCGCGTGAAAGTGGGGCCATGGCTGATGCACATTGTTTTGGAGCCTTGGCCCCAGGGAATGATGTAATCTGATAAGCCATGTTTAAGGGCCAGCCGGCCCTGATTCGCAATGTGTTCATGTGAGCCCTCGGTACATTTTTTTAAAGGTGTACTGTGGCAGGCGGTACCCCAGTAGCCTTGTCATTAATAGAAATCCAATCTCTAATATATGCCGTATAGATTTTGTTGTGCCCAACTATGTTGGAACATGAGATGCAAGAATTACGGCTACATTCATAATTTACTTTAAGCCCCTAGACATTATTATAATATCACTGAATTTTCTATAAAAAATTTTGGTTATCGTAAGGTAAAAACCCATCTGGGTTATGTGTGGCATGTTCTTACGAGATACCTTTCATTTTGAAAGGCTTAAAAGATATAAGAATCCATTTGATTGTGCTTTTCACGCTGGTTTTACTAGACTTACCCGGATGTTATTTTTCATAATGTTCGGGTCAGCTTGAGCATATTTTCCAGATTTAGCTAGTCACTTTGGAGCTTCAGGAGATGAGCTGGATCCTGTAAGGCGTATTCTCTTATTTTATCTTTTGTTGTTTTGTTCTCGTTGTATTTGTCATAAATTACAAGGACAGATTGTTATAACTATCAATGGGCAGATGTTAGGATAATTTTACTATGATTGATGTATATATATAAAAGTTTTCTTTTTCTAAAGTTCATTGATATATATTATAGATTATTCGTCTCATTGTGAGATTCTATTCTGTCTTGCCTTTTATTTCATCCCAACGATCTATCTTTTCGGCACTTGAATATTTGGCACATGGAAACTGTGGATGTATTAGTGTCGACTTTTGAGGATCGAAACAGTGGGTCGTTATATTTGGTATCATAGCTGAAGATTAAGCGAGAATCTTGGCTTTGGTAAGGTAAATTCCTTAGAAGTAGGGTAAGAGATACCCTAGAATGAGTTTGAGTATATATATATGTGTGTGTGTGTCTGTGTGTGTGTGTATGTGTGTGCGCGCGTGTGTGTGAGAGCGCTATTTATTAGTGATACAAAAATGTTTTATATTGTGTTGTTTGATCAGTTGAGTGGTTTATGAATTCTAAGCGATGCATCTAGCTAATGTTATCGATAGGAATCCCTAAACACTTGAACAAGGCTAATTAACATATACTTTTTAAATTGGCAAATGAAATAATTTTACCTAGGATTATATTTTATATAAAGGAATAATTTTCAAAAAAAATTAATATAGTTATTTTTATTGTGGTTGTGATAATATTCAATTATTATCATTTAGGGTTTGATTAGTCGTCCTCATCCAATTTTATGGTATTGACTATTGTCTTTTGATTTAGAAGTAATTTATCTTTCTACAACATGGGTTGGGTAGATAAAACTGTAAGAACATTGAAAGAACACCCGGTGAATTAAGTTTCACAATTTGACTATAAGGCGTTCGATATTAATTTTGGGTTACAATTGGCTTTTAATAAATATATTTATTAAAAGAAAGCTAGAATATTTTAGGATAAATATTGGAGAAATCATTTTATATAAAAGAGTGATTTTATATAAATTTTGTTTATAAAAATGTGTCTTATAAATTACAGTTTTGAAGATTTAAATCCCAGAGTACCGAAGAAGATTTCAAATGTTTTATGAAAGAAGATAATAATATTTTTACCTGTAATTTTTTTTAAATATTTCAAAAAATAAATTTTTTAGGTAAGGAGTATTTTCTTTGGTTGGTTCGGGAAATGTGTATCGATTTGTTTTGTGATGATTTGAACAATCTTCTAAGTGATGATCGAATGTCTACTTAGGAGATGTTGTAGTGCATTTAGTAAATTATTTTATTTATCATTGTACGATCAAAAAAATTTCAAATCTGAATGATTTCGAAGCAAGTTGGAAATTGATATTTTATTTAAATCTATTTGAGTGGAAGTATATACAAAATTATTCAAAAGGGATATTTTCAGAAATAAAAGAAATATTTTTATGTTAACTAATTCAACTGGTTCGAAAATAACTAAAAATGGAAAAGAGATATGTTTGGATGGTAAGCATTTCTCTTCGGTATCACCCTTCTTGGTAAAAGAATATATGATACTATTTGGTAGTACCTAGTTCCTGGGTATCATTTTGGGGTTACTCAGGCTATATGTATGCATTTTCTATGGTTAAATATATAGTTTCATTTCGAAAAGGATCTTGGAATAAAACCCAAGTATTTGGATTTTGAGTTTACTTAATAATTTCAAAATGAAAAAGGTTTGAACTAGATAGTGGTATATTCTCTAAGGAAGTACCAGGGTATTACACTTGTCAAACTTAATTTTAGTTTTTATGAAATATTTTCGTAAATAATTGATGTGCACGTAAATGCGCATATTTTTATCATCATATTTATTCTTTTTAAATTAAATAAATGATCATATTGGGTATTTTAACTTGTTTAAACCAAAATTCATATTATTTGAAATTGTCACATATTCATTTTCATCCAAGGGCAAAATGGTCATTTGTGTGTATATATTTCTTTGAGAAAAATTAATTGAAAATTCGTATATATTTTGTAGGAATTTAGCTTCTCATATTAGTGGGTTCATGAAGAAACATGCATGCACAAAATGGATATAAAGGAATGAAGAAGGAAATAATTCAAAGTGAAGATCATGGAGGACCCCACCTAACCACTACCTAATGTACAAATTAAAGGCTAATGCACATGCTAAAAGACATTTAAAGCTTCATGTACATTTAAGTGGGGGGTTATTAAAGCTAATGATAACTTGGCCACCACACTTCCTCCAAGGGCATTTTGGGTACTCCCTAAAAATATGCATTAGGGTTTCTAACTTGTATAAATACCCCTTATGTTTCATGTAGCCATCTTCCTCTTAGTTAGTTAGTTTTAGTTTAGAAAAAAAATCAATTCTCTCTTTCTTTCCATGACTACTTAACCATTTCTTCTCTTATGTAATTCTTTTCTTTTATGCAATGTTAATTGTTGTTTCTTTTTAATTACATGTTCATTTCCTTTTATGCAAGTAGTGTAGATTTTCCTTTATGCAATTAGAATAGTTTTCCATTTCACTTTGCTCTCTTTTCCTTTTCTTTTTCTCTCATGTTGTAAGCTATATTTGTTCATATGATAACAAATATGAGAGGCTAAACCCCTTCAATTTAGGGGTAATGAAACTCTCTAATCATGGAGCTTCAACTTAATTTGATGTTTATGCTCTCTTTTTATGCTTAATGAGAATGAATGAAGTGGTTTAATGATGTTGTTTAGCTTTGAATTTGATAGTCTATGTTGTTTATAACAAATAGGCTATGCTTAAACAAACAAAACACAAATTGCCTCTTCATCTACATATGATTATGGCAAATAAGTGATTGTTGAAATTGAAATTTGATGGCTTATATTTCTAATTAATGGTTAATAGGCCATGCTTAAAATAAATTTTGCTTTCAACTTTGTTGTCATATTTTATGAGATTTAAAAGTGTATTAGTGGTTGTGTTATAGTTTGATGGTTTATATTGAGCTAATTAATAGCACAAATATACCATACTTATGATAAGCACATCAACTAATTCACTAATGACAAGAAAAGAGAGATTATAACTTCATTTTGTTGATTTATGTGATCTAGAGAGTGGAAATTGCCTCTAAATTGTCTTAACACTCTCATATTTTTATCTATTTTCTTTTGTCATTTTTCTTTTTCTTTTTAGTTAATCACTCTTCCAACTTTGGTTAATTTGATTGAGTAGAATTTTAAAATCATCAATTCCCTGCGGATCGACCCGTATTCGCCACGTGCTACATTCGTACACCGTGCGCTTGCGGTATAAATTTTATTTCAAAATTCGTTCGACGGTTTTCTAAACCGATAGAATATCCGTCGACTAACAAGTTTTTGGCGCCGTTGCCGGGGATTACTTAAGTAAAAAATTTTGGTACTTTTAAGTAAAAGTAGGGTTTTACTTAAAAAAAAAACAAAAAAAATTTGAAAATCAAAAAACAAACAAAATCAATTTTCCATTTTGAAAAATAAATTCCACTTGTAAATATTTTTCTTTATAAAAAAACAACAACAAAAAAAATCTTGAAAATGTCCGAGTTTCCTCTCTCTTACTCACTTGAATTTAGTTGTGAAAATCAATATAATCCATATGAGTTCACTCCAAATTCCTATAGATATTTTAACAACAACTATTGTTTAAACGATTCGAATTTTGAACCACAAAATTTTCAAAATGAGGACCAACCTTCAAATCTTGAAAATAGCATTTCGTCTTTACTTGAAATCGCTACACGACAGAATCAAATGATAAATAAGTTGTGTAATTCATGTTTGTGCAATAACTCGAATCAAAGTTTTCAAAATAATCAAAATTTGAATTCACTTCAAAATTCAAACGATTTCGAGTATAACCCATGCCAATTTAATTTCGAGCTTCAAAATGAATTCCAAAATCAAGACGAAAATGTGAACCAATTTTCAAATAATTTTGGCAATGGGAATAGTTTCAATAACGATACGATTGAAAACTTTGGTTGTCAACAAATTCAAAATGAAAATTTTCAAATTAATAATCATGGATTTGATTTTGTTGACCAAATGGAAGAAGACAACGGGGATTTATTACTTGAGAAATACAAAACTTTTCATGAAAATCATAATCAAATCCCAACTTCCGAAGAATCAAATCCACCATTTATTGAAATTGGCGATTCTTGTCCTCAACAAGTACAAATCAAAAGTTTTCAAGTTAATAATCACAAATTTGACTTTGTTGAACAAATGAATGAAATGTACAATGATCACATGGATTTGGTGTTCGAAACATATTTGAATCAACGTGATAAACATACTCAAATCCCAACGCGTGACAAGTCAAGCGATAATCCATCTTTTGCCCAAATCGACGATTTTCAAATAACAAATTTTGAAATGGAAAATGATGATCTTAACGAAGTTGTTGAAAATTTGGTAATTGAGTTGGATTTCAATTCTATTGAGGGTGAGAAAATCGATTTACATTTCGATCTTCCTTTTTCTGAAAATTTGAATAAAACAACTTTGAATTTTGAACTTGATTTATGTAATAAAGTTATTGATAATCCAACAAAGGAAGATGAATTCAATGGACACGAATTTTTTGGACTTTTGGATGACGAGTTGTTAAATTCCGACGGGGAAGATGAAAATCACCATTTCTATTTTGAAATCAATAACTCTGAAAATGTTTTCAATGATAAGCTTGAATTTCAAATTGGTGAACATAAATGTGAATTTCAATCAATTGTTTTATCAACTCCAATAATCATTGAAAATAAAACAACTCGTACGATTTTTAATAAAACGACATTCGTTTTTCCAAATTGACAATCAACTTCAAATTCTTTTACGATTTGATTTTTCGTGCTTAAGCCGTGTCTCACACATTTGACGAGACAAATGAATTGGTCTTTGGAAGACCGTTTCATTTACTTTTTGACTATATACTTTCTCATCTCTTGTAAATAGTAATCATTCATGTAAATATAGGATTTTTATTTTATTTTTCTCATTCCATTTGGGTTGACCGCGGGGACACAGTCAAAATCAAGTGTGGGGGGGACTCATCTTCATTTTTTTTCATGGTTTATTTTTGCTTTAAAATCAAAAAAAAAAATTAAAAAAAAAATCCCAAAAACAAATTTTCTTTTGATTTATTTTTAAAAGAAACACTATAAGATAAATATATGGCTTTGGTTTATTAAATTGAAATTTTTGAAAATTTATTGGTCTTAACAAAAATAAAAATGAAGTTTGATTACAAATAATAATGGTTTAACTAGTATCTAGGAAGATTCATATGTGTTAATTATGAAGTACATCCTAATTGAAAATCTTTGTTTTAAAAAGTGGTTGATTTAAAGTAAAGGATATAACATTTTTTTTGTCTTCTAAGTTAAAAAGTGCTAAGATGATTTTGCAAAACTCCCTCTCAAAAAAATATATAAAATAATAATAATAACATCCAAGTATTCACTCTCATTTAAAAGTCCTCACGGTTATGCATGGGTGATTACTTGGAATTTTTGATTATGTGATTTCATACTCATTTAAAAGTCCTCACGGTTATGATGTATGGAACACATGTAAAAAAAAAGACTTAATAAAAACCACCTACGGTCGATAGTGTATGCATGAAAGTGTGTGCACTCACCATGCTCTGTACTCCCCTCACATAAGCCCGAAAGGCAGTGCATGGGTGGTATATCTGGCCTCAGTTTATCTGAGCTAGGTGAGTAATTTTTCTTGCAAATAATGAGAGAGCAAGCAATTGAAATCCTAGCACTATTTTTACTTATTTGATTTGATTTGTTATTGAAAAGAAATGAAAATACCACTTTGATAAACTTTGATAATCAACGAAGGATCCATTTTATAATTACACTTTGTTATCAACCGAAACAACAAGTTAAACTATTGTCTATTTGTTATGATAACTTGATTTTTGTTGGAAATTTTGAGGAGTAAATGACATAAATTTTCAAGATAATAACCAAAATCTATATTTAACTTATTTGTGTCAATTTAAAAATAAATCCTTCATTTGTAAATATTTCAAAAACTTGCATTATTCTCTTTGTAAATAAATCTTACATTTTGTAAATATTTTCATCCTGCATTTGGATTTTGTGGGTAGTACCCGCTGAAAACCCTCACGAGACAACACTCGTCCTACTGGGGACACCCAGAGGTTTAACGGCTTGTTGCATGCGCTCAATGCAATCGTGCTCCCTACGAAAACGGATTTATCTTAGTTTCCCTTTATTCGAGGACGAATAAAAAATAATTTAACAGAAAATGAATTAATATTAGCAAGAACCAATAAGGATAAGTGTGTGAGTTAAATGCAGATCATTTCTCTTTTTCTTATAGTTTTTGATCCAAGATTCAAGTACATAACTTTGAGGTGTTTCACACCATTCTAAATAAGAATCTATCACTCTATTCTTGACGATGAATACTTAGTGGGGGTTCTTGATATGGAACCAAAGTTTTCTATCATAGTATGTTGTTTGTAAGGAGACAAAGGTTCCTAATCAAGAAGCCTAACCGGAGTCCACACTAGGGAATCGGGTGGGTGATACTAGTTCAGAAGGGAAGTTATGTATTCGAGTAAAGGTCGAATCAGATGTTGCGCCTGGATGATCGATGAACATCATATGGACTTATGAATAATATCGAGGCATTCATATGGTGAAATTTTAGGGTCAAAATTCTTTTAAGGAGGGTGAATGCAATGAAATGATAGAAAAATTATTTTTGAATTTTGTTTACTGAAATAGGTAGTTCGATGAAAAACATAAAATATGACCGGAAATCGTTGGATTTTCGAGTTTTCATTTATTAAAAGTTGTCAGAAATGCTGTGAACGCTTTAGTATGGATATACACACATATACAAATAATATGTGCATGGTTAAGAATATTGTATGGTAAAATAATTTTACTTAAGTAAGAAGTTAATGTGACCTTTTTCAAATTAAATTAAAAAGAAAAAGAAAAAGAAAAGGTGTAAGTGTATTATCACATCAAAGTACAAAGATCATTTATTATCCAACATGTTTTCAAGTGTGTGGTACTTGGATGGATTTGGAAATGATGTATGTAAGGGGGTGGTGTGTTCAACAAGTAAGGAGGAGGTGATGATGAGGTGGAGAAAAATTTATGGAGGGTATGTACTTAAAGGGCAATTTAGTAATTTGCTTAATCCATTTTATATAAAAACAATTACCTTTTTTTCCTTCTCATTTTTCACTTCATTTCTCATTTCAATCTTTTTTCTCCACTTTCCAAAGCTCCATTTCCACTTTGATGGTTTCTAAAAAACTTTCCAAGTTAGAACAAAAATCCTCATTTTCCCTTTCTAAATCCTTAAAACTCATTTAAAAATCCTTATCTTCCTTTTACATCGCCTTCTCCTTCAAGAACAAGCCCAAATTCCCCTCTAACACCCATAGCTGAGCCCACTAAGCCTGAAGCCGAACTCATTTTCCCTTTAGGCCTCTAAAAAAAATCCACCTTGTGCAAGTAGAATCCGAATTCTAGGATCGTGAGAAAATATGGAGGTAGTTTGTTTGATTTCATGTTAGTTTGATGAGTGAAAATCTCACCTTTGAAATCAAAGTTCTTAACTTTTTATATGTTGTAAATGTTAGCACCTTAGGCATTAGTTTTAATGATAAAAACCAAATAACATTATATAAAATATAGATGCTAATGTTTTATCAAGTTATATTAGTGTATAGTGTAGGATATTAGGCAAGTATTGATTAAGAAGACTGTACAGTATCAAAAGAAGATTCAAGAGGAAGATATAGAGATTCAAGAGTTAGACGTTAAAGACTTATGAGTATTGACGAACTTAAGATATCTAAGATAAGTTATAGAGTCTTAGAATTTTTGTTAAAACCTTATAGTATTCTTTGATTCCTCTCACTCTATTTCTCCTTTTTCAAATTATTTTCAAATTTCTTAAAAATGGTTTTAAAGAAATCCTTGTTTTCAAAATAATTTTTAAAAATAACCCTCAAATTATTTCTATCTTTTGATTTTATTTTATTTTTAGTTTTTAAGTATTTTTAATATACTTTGAATATTATATTTTGTTATAATTTTAGCTTTTAAATATTTCTGAATGTTTATAATTTTATTATAATAATTGTTATCATTTTGATTTCAAATATATTCACTTTTACTTTATATTTATTATTTCAAAAGAAATTCATATGTAAATCCTTTATATATTTAAATATATTTATATAAAGTTTTCTTAGGTTTTGATACGATTAAAATATGTATAAACTATGTTTAGATGATTTTACATAGTATCAAAATATTTCACATCCTTAATATTTTCAAAATAATTTTTATAAAGTGTTTTTCAATTTTGTGAAGGATATGTCAACATACCAATTCCTATATATCAACATAGTGACCCCAATTTTCAAAATTCAAATTTTGAATAGAAGTGATTTTTCGTCGTATCTCTTCGCAAATGGACATGACTGTTGTTTCTCTATTCAAAAGGGTTAAACCAACGAATTTTTTAAAACTACTTTCTTGTATTTCATCTCCTATTTTACTCTCTTGAATTCTAAAATAAAATCTACTTAAAATATTCTCAGATTCAATTGGAATCAAATTAAAACTCCATTGATTTGATTCTCCATTGATTATTCTCTGATCTCTCTCATCTCTCTCACTCAAATAATATCAAAGTGCTATCCAAGAGGTTGTAGGATCATTTGTAATCAAGATCTACGATCTAAGTCTTTAAAACTCTATCAAATCATACTCGTATATTAGCGGGTGAAATTGTAGCCTATGTAAATCAATTGGGTGTGCTTAGTAGCCTGTAAATTTAGTGAGTGTGATTGTGGCCCATGTAAATCAAGTGACTCAACCTAGAGGTTGAAAAGTCTGAAGGGGGTGAAACGAGATTGTATTTGCTTCGATATTTGAAAAGGAATCTTTATAGGGAATTGTATAGGATCGGATGTAGGGTAACTTCGAACCAATATAAAATTCTAGTGTGGTCATTCCTTTTTTACTTTTATCTCATTTATATTTATGTGTGTTTGAATATGTGATTGTTAATTGCATCGTTTAAACTGTAATCTTAAAAGAATTCAAAAAGATTCAAAAAAATTATAAAACACTATTCACCACCCTCTAGTGTTAAATTAGCCTTAAGATCCATCTTTCGCTAAACAACAGTAAATAGTTGTGTTGGTTGTTAGTTTTAAAGTGATGTTGCTTGTACATATATGTGTTTCTATGTAGTGTTTGTTATGGACATAAAATAAAGTCAAAATGATAAGCGATTATTTGAAAGTGACGACCTTTACTTGTAAATGGATGTGTTTATATTGCATACATCTTTTATGCTAATGCATGTGCATGTTGGATGCTAAGGAGAGTGTTGACGCTTGAATTTGTTCATACTGAGACATGGAGATCCTTTATGTTTAAATTTGTTTACTTACTTTATTTTATAGAAAAGCTTTATAAAGTTTAAACTTTACTTTTCAGTTTCCAAAAACTCTTATACAAATTTATAAAGTAAGCTAAAACATAAATGGGTAAAGTCTTGACGGCTATTTGGTACATAAAACTAGTTTTGAAGTTATGTTATCCATAGGCGATAGTCGCTATGGATGTAGTTTGTAAAACAAACACTATTGTGTAAATTAAAAGTGTCTTCTTTTAAAGTATTTTTGAAAAAGTTTTTCAAACATATTATAAGTATTTAAAGGTAATTAATACTTATTAATTAAGAAAGGGTTTAGTGATTATTTAGTTTGTTAATTAAATAAAGATAATCAATACTTAATGGTTAGTTAAGTAAAGTTAACTAGTACTTAATTTTTTAATTAAGTAAGATAATAACTATTAATTAATTAAGTAAAGGTTAATTAGTTTATTGATTAATTAAAGGTTAATTATTTAATCAATTATTATTTAAGTAAGGTTTAATAATTAATTAATTATTAAGTAATTAAGATTTAACAATTAATTAATTATTAATCAGACATGTTTAATTATTAATTAATTACTAATTAAGCTAAGATTTAATTAGGATTAAATTAAGATTTAATTATTACTAAATAAAGGTTTATTTTTAATTATTTTCAAGGATCGATTTATTTAAAAAGCAGCTTTATTTTTCAAAAAATGTTTTAAATACAAGAGATTTCTTTGTTTGTGCCATTTAGTAGTTAAGCAAATATGATAAGTTGTGCTAAAACGTTGAATTACATAGTAATGTGGTCACATTTATTTATAATTAATTGAACATCTATTTAGCAGAATAAATCCCCATTCTACTATAATTTGAATGGAATTGATTATTGATGACATCTGTTTAGCAGAATAAATCTCCATTCTGCTGTTATATCAATTAGAACATTTATTCATACGACAATTAATTAATATGGGGAAAGTGATGTATTAAATATGGATGGTTATTATTTATTTTATTTAAATATAAGCTTACTTATGTAAATACCAATTATGTGGCTTGAGAATTCAAATTGAATTAAATGGTAACTTTATTTTGTACCATTGTGGTCGCTAAGCATCATTTCGAATTTGTAAAGTTTTGGATTTTAAATAACTTAAATTGTATACAATTTGAATTTAAATGTTTATAAATGATGTTTTAAGTAAGTTATTTAATTATATTATTAATGATATTTTAAGTTTTTTAATTATATTGTTAATGTTATTTTAAGTTAGTTAATTGGTTTAGTTCGGTTTAAAATTAATCAATTGATTATTTTATAATGATATATTTAAAGACAATTAATTATTTTACTAATGACGTGTTTAAAGATAATTACTTGTTTCATTAATGATTTTTTAAAGTAATTATTTATTTACTTATGATGTCTAAAAGTAATTAATTAATTGAATAAAGATGTTTCAAAATGATAAATTGTTTTATAAAAGGGATTGTACGTAAAAGAGAAAAAATGATTTTTGTAAAGGAAATTTTATATCATATTTTGGTAAAGGAGGGAGTTTATAAATCATTTTAGAGATTTATAAAAGAAGTTTTATAAACTAATTTAGAGATTTATATAAGTTCGTAAATATGAAATAGGCTTATAGAAAGGGAATTTTATAAAGGAATGAGATTTGATAAATAAACCTTCTTAATTATAGTGGTATGGAAATGTTATTTCCATACTTAACATCGAAGAATAGTGTTTTGGTAGTAGACAATTTAAAAGATATTTTTTTATAGACCATTTAAATATAATTGGGAAAAGAGGAAACCTTCCTTAAGTTTTGTTAATATACTCATACCGTTGAGATAAGTATATAGATATTTTCTAGGTATATAATGATTTGCAATATACTTATACCGATGAGATAAATATATAATTTTTTTCCAAATATTGACGGTGTATAAAGGGTTTGTGACTATTATCTTTTGTGAAGTTATTTTGAATCAAATAATTCAAAGATTTTTGAGTTAATAAAAGATAAATTAATAGAGGCTTAGTGGTTCCCATATGGAATTAAATCTATGATTGATTTCTTGTTATTTGATGGTTAAATAACCAATTATCAAACCTGGGCCAAAAATATAAGTTTGGGAATATCTAAAAGTAACACGAGATCTATACGGCACAGTAATATTTGATGATGTGGTATTGTGCGTATAAATGTCGTTTTTTTCTCCTAGGAAAAATGATAAGGAAATGCATCCACTTAAATGGTAAGGAGGTGATCTCGCTCTTATGTCTTGTTTGATTATTTTTGAAAGAATTGGAGTTGAGTTTACCAAAAACTATTGAATGTTGGTTCGAAGAGACCAAGATCGGATAAGTACGCATTATATGAGAACCATTTTGAACCAACTCAAGCATTCGAATTGAACACTTCTTGAAGAGGATGAGATTGAAGGCAGAGCACTTTGAAGTGCAAGGGCTACTTGCTACTAATCCCGAGGGTGATTCCAAAATGGATGTAGTATAAGTAGAGCCTTCGGTTTATTGATGTCTAGAACAACTTGTATGGATGAATGCTAGCATTGCATTGTGCCTGGAAGGCTGTGTTAGCATTCCAAGTGGGAACTGCTAAGAGAGGAAAAAGGAAATTGAGACCTCACAAGCCTCATTGCCTAGTAATGACTAAAACATAGGACATACTTTAGAGCAATGTAGTTCGCTACCATTAGGAGCAATCAGTCCTCGATCTTGAATCGATATTTATGAATTTGGTATGCGCGTCGAAGTAGGGCCATGGCTGTTGCATATTGTTTTGGAGCCTTGGTCCTGAGGAATGATGTAATCCGGCATACCATGTTAAAGGGGTAACCGACTCTGATTCGTAGGGGGTCCATGTGAGGCCCTTGTTACATTTTTATAGATATGTACAGGTGGTACCCCAGTAGCCTTGTCATTGATGGAAATTCAATCTCCAATACGTGCCGTATGGATTTATTGTGCTCAACTATGCTAGAATGTGAGAAGCATACATTCAGCTATATTATAATTTACTTCAAACCCCTAGGCATTATTATAATATCACTGGATTTTCTATAAAATGTTTTGGTTATCGTAAGGTAAAAACATGTCTATGTTTATGTGCGTTGTGGTCTTATAAGATACCTTTTATTTTGAAAGGTTTTATAAGATATAAGAATCAACTTGATTATGCTTTTCATGCTGGTTTTATCAGACCAATCCGGACGTTGTTTTTCTTATAGTGTTTAGGTCAGCTCTAGCATATTTTCCAGATTTAGCTGGTCACTTTGGAGCTTCAGAAGATGAGCTGGATCATACAAGGCATATTCACATATTTTATCTTTCGATGTTTTGTTCTTATTATATTTGTCATAAATTGTAAGGATAAATTATTATATTTGTCAAGGGGTTGATGATAGGATAATTTTACTCTGATTGATGTATGTATATAAAAAGTTTGTTTTTGTGATGTTCATTGATATATGTTATGAATAAATTGTCACGTTGTGAGATTATGTTTTGTCTTTCATTTATTTCACCCTAACGATCCATATTTACGACACTGGATGTTCGCCATGTGAATACCATGGATGTATTAGTATCGACTTCTAATGATCGAAAAGACGGTTTATTGCACATTGATGATAGTTAAAGGAAAGAAAGAGAACACGCTTCATATGAAAAATGAAAAGATTAGTAGCGATCATGTCACCACTACAACTAGTCATTCGGAATCAATTTGACAATGCAGAAGCCTTTGTGTCCCATGATAGGAAATGAAACAAAAATTCTTGCAAAATGGGATGTATCGGTTGATTTAAAATAATAAGGTACATCTCTTGAACCATGTGTCTATTGCTTAGCGGGAAAGCAACATATAACATCATTTTACTGTAAAGAAGCACCTAGAAAACCAAAGGTTTTAGATGTTTTTCATTTCAATGTTTATTGTGATTGAGTTAAGGGTGTACTTTAGGAGCAATTATGTAATTTGATTGTATAACTTAACTCTTATAGTGAATATTGTTCGAAATAAAGTAAGAGTTTGGTTTTATTTTTTATTGCATGTATATTATTATATTCAAATACAAATAATTTTATAAATATATTAAAATATACAAGTAGAAAATCTTTAGGACAGGTACTTAACCCACTACGCTTACAAATGTGTCGGCAACCATGAAGTATTGAATTGTATAAAATAAATATATGTCCCTAGATGTTCCTAGTCAAGATGTATCGATAATTAGATGTCGATATATCTATTGAGATTGGTGTATGTGACGCTCTCCATACGACGGATGGCGAATTACTCATGATCATTAAGAGCACTAACGGGTTACGTATGTGTAGTCGTTCAGAACAATAATAGAACAACTCACAAGAGTCTTTTATAGCTTAAAGGTCACGTAGAAGATCTCACATTATGATGTGTAGTAGTAATTTGACTTGAGAATACATTGAATCTTAAGTGTATAAACTATACTTTGATTATGGTCAATCGCATGACAACTTGGTCGGGGTATAATTTAAACCACTTTAAGTGAAACACTATTTATGAAATGATTCATTTTCTGTAAATAGAATTTAGTTTCATCGTAATTAGTAGTTAACGTAAAGTCAAAGTCTATAGCCAAAGCAAATTGGTTAACTGATAATTATTATCAGATTAAATCATGGACTTTATCATTGGGCTTCGCAACAACTTTGGATATAAGTAAAGTTTTGACCATTAGTTGAGCTCTAGATATCTAAGTGATATAGTGGTTAGGAAGAGAAAATGTTCATAATATATCATCGCTTAATGGTGTCGCTTTAAAAGATAAGAAATTGGATTTCACCAATATAATATGTAAGCAAATGAACTAGTGTTCACTACTGCGCTTCAGCAAAGTCCGTGTAGGCTTTCATATTTTAAACTGTTTAAATATTTATAATAGGTGAATTTACACCTGGGAATCACACAACCGTAATCCTTAGCTTTCACAAAAAATATTTATTGAAACAATTTTTAAAAATTATAAATTATTATTATGGAAACTAATATAATGGTTATATTAATTAATTAATTATTATTATTATTACATGGCCTAAAATTAATTAATGAAATATATAATCATTATATATTTATTAACTATTTGGGCCAATACAATAATTTAAATAATACGTATGTACGTACATACATACATATTATCTTGGTGGCGAATCCTTCTAAAATTCTTTTAAAATAAGGCAGCCCAAAATATATATATATGAGTGTGTACTAATTAAATGAGTTTAATTAATTAAGTGAGGTAAGATCTCACATATAATGGGTCATGACTTGAATAGTGGATCTGGGTAAGATATATTATATAACCCTCTAGTGCTGCTATATATATATACATATACCTAGATGTCTCATTCAACATATATAAAAATTTGTTATATCTTCATGAAAATAAATAAGATCATAATGGTGAACTATGAAACTGCACCATTATGTTAGAGAAATATTCTCTTTAAGGCGAGGCTGATAGTTCAGGTTGTTATCGACCGGTTGGGTTATTTGAGTATGTAATATTACATGTTCATTGAAAAAACAAAATAAAAAATCATTTACATGCAAATTTTTAACTCACTTTTGTCCATTATAATTTTTAAATTGATTTTAAATTAGGAAATATGTGCACTTCATGCATAATGCATAAATTTATGTAGTCCACCAGTGATCTCCAAAGACCACCTAAAGAGATAATTAGAGAGGTAGAGATCAACTAGTCAACCAAAGAGAAGCATGCACACGACAATGAGGAAGACCAAATCAGAGATATAGTTGGTGTATTTGCAATTTAGGTTTTTGTGGAGAAAGTGTAGGTTGAGTCATCAAATCAATAATCGTGATGCAGATCGACTCCTTCGGTGGAGAGTAGCACGATGAAAAAGTTGGTAAAGGCTGAAGACCCCAGTAGTAGTGGTGATAATGGCGCGGAGATTGTGAATATAGGTAGCTAGGGTTTAGGTCACGATATTGAAGAAGAGAGGTAAATTTAATAAAACATCTGTATTATATATAAAAATTACATTTGAAATCTGAAATTTTAAACACAAGTAACTCTCATGTACGAACTCCGTTTTGCATGCAAAATGCGTCGTTGAGTTTGAATTACAATTTCGAACACAATGACATTATTAAACTGTATAGTGTACACTTAGATTTTAGATGAAAAATTAGACCATAGAATATTAACTTGTTATATAAATATTTATATATCGACATCTTTTCTAGATTGATATATTATAATATAACCACCTTTATATGAATATTCAACTTTTGAATTTTGAATTTATTATCAGCTATCCATATCTCAAAACCCTATTATATATGTATGCACTTATGAGTGTGTGTGTGTTAAGATATGCATTATATATAAGTGGAAATTAGGGCCTGCCCCTTATTTTCAAACTTAATGCCTGAAAAATCTTTCTAGAAAACCAGTTTCATGGAACGTCCCTGTCAAAGTTTTTAGAAAAAATATGCATTTTAAACTGCATATATTTGTAGCTAGAACCGCAAATATTTGCAATTTAAATTGCAATTATCTACAGTTCTAACGCACATGTTTGTAAAATGAAAATTTGCAGTGTGGACTGAAAATATTTGAAGTGTAGAATGCACATCCTTGTAGTGTGGGCTACAAGATTTTCATTTTATTAAAATATGCAGTTAGAAGTGCAAATATTTGTAGTTTAGAATGCAAATATTTGCAGTTCCGATTGCAAATATATGCGGTCCAAACTTCATTATTTTATTGAAAATTTGACAGGGGTGTTTCGTGAAACTTTTTTTTGAAAGGAATGAAAGTGAATTTTGAAACTTTTTTGGATGTTAAAAAATGTCCCTACATATACACACTTATATATTTGCATTTTTCACGTATGCAGACACATATGCCTTCATATACATGAGACGGTAATATAATATATTTTAAATGCGCATCCCTTGTTAGTCATTGAATATTTGGTACTCATGACATGTCAATATTAATCAAATTAACATTATTGTTATAATTGAATTAATTTGAATTAAATTAAATTTAAATAAAATTCAACTCCTCTTTTTTAAACAACAAACAATAAATATGATTCAATGTTAACAACATTATTCATGATAACATATAGATGATCTAGTGCATAATGAATTAAAAAATATTTTTTTAATATATAAATAATATATAAAAGTAGAATTTAATTTTTTAAAATATAATGCACCTGATCCAACAATGGTATTAAACCCATGTTGTGTTATTATAAATAATATATAAAATTAGAATTTTTTTAAAGTAATATCTATAAAGGTTATAAATAAATTTAAAATTTATTTTCAAATTTGCATCTGTAAAAGTTATAAATTGATTAATTTAATTTTTTTAAATTTTCTTGATGAAATAAAATTATTTTAAATTTAAATTTAAATTTATACAGGTTATAAATAAATTTAAAATGGTTTTAAATATTCATAACGTATACAAACAAACAGATTTAAAATTGTTTAAATTTGAATTCACATAAGTTATAAATAAATTTGTATTTGAAATTGTTTTGAATTTAAATTACAACAGTTATAAATAAAAGATTCAAAATATTTTTAAATTAAAATATGAATTATAAATATTATAGTTCATAAGAGGTTATAATAATATTGTAATATTAATTGTTAATTACTGATAATATACATATTGATAGTTTTTTCACACATACCGGATGGTCCTACCGACATAGCCGAACTGCCAGCTTGACTCGAACAACCAAAGTCTCGGCCTGCATTTAGGCCCTTACTTCGGTTTGTGTATTTCCAAAGGCTAGTAAATTGGCTTGTCCACTTTATTTAACTCCTAACATATCGAGTAGCCAGTTCTCTTATTAAAAGTGTCCCCTTCGACATCATTGCCAACATAGTTTAAGGCAAAGCTTCTATCGGTTACTGGCAGATGACAGCCCAACATGCAACACGCCTATTTGTAGCTGGGTGACCGGGCTAACGACAAAGCCCCCGACAATTTCCCTCGCTCGCCTTCTTCATCGACCGCCTCCTCCCTCTGAACTTTTCGAGTTTTGTCTCGGTAAGCTTTGGCCATAAGCACCTGATTGCCCCTAAAAAAAGAAGCTTCTGATGCGTTGTTCCTTTGAAAAGGCTACCACAAATGACATTATTTGTTTGGCAAAAGCATTACCATACAGTAACCACTCTATATCCTTTGCTGCTCCTGGCAAGGTGCCACTGTACAAAGACCACCTAGTCCCATGTTGTTTGTCCCTAATCAATGCATGCTCAATGTATGGCCGATGAGTTAGCACTCACCTCAACCACACGCTCCAACTGGTAACCTAGCTATCATGCATGAGGCCAAGTGACATGATCGATGGTCCAACATGATTTCAGTAGCTCCACTTCACAATCTCAACCACCCAACATAGGTTTTAGCACTTATATATACATCAAGACATTCATTTTTACAAGGGTTGACTGACTTAAGCTCTCAAGCATTGTAGTTTCTTACTATTATCTCTTGTAACCACATATTTTATATGAGAAGCAAAGCAATAAGAAATTCTTCATAGTGGACGTAGATTAGCGTTTATCGAACCACTTTAAACCATGCGTCTTTACTTATTTTGCAAATATTATATCATCATTTCCATTTTTAACAAATGTATTTGTAAGTAATATTTGTTAATATCATCTCCTAATCATAATTCTGAGCTTACCTAAATTTTTAATCAACATTTTGACACTAGAAGTAGGTCCACCTAAAAAATTCTCATCCCTCTTCATTTTCTTTCCATGCGAAATCCTTTAAGTTCACATCATGCAAAATCTAGGTGATAATGAAGTTGAAAACTCCAATGGTCATAATACCAACGGAACTGCAGAGGCAAGTGTCGTTTGTCCTATCCTTAGGCTGAGCAATGACATTTCGCTCATCATGGTTAATGGCTTGACCAACATAGGACAACTTTCTCATGATGTGAACGACATCTGAGTTAGAATAGATGCTAGTACAGCTGTAAACTTTAGCATGGCCGTCCCCCCAGCAGCCAACCAGACCACTACCTAACTTTCTCTTCCTAGCACATTCAACATAATGCATAACGATCGCAAGAGGGTCATATTGGAAACCTACAAAGGAGGTGCTCTCATCCACCACAGGAATGTGCATGCTACCCACAAGTCGGGAAATGTCCGTGATGTCCCAGAACCTAAACCAATTGTGTATCGAGAGATCCATGCCAATAGTTATTCCTTTTCAGCAGAAAGAATGTCTATGTTTCATTACCTTTAGGGAGAAGACGATGCACATAACCCGGGCTTTGACCATCTCAGTGGTAGAGGGAGAGGTAAAAATTCAGGTCCCAAAGGCCGTCAGTCCACTCCCAACCCTAGCGAGAAGTGCCATGCCTAAGTCTCACGAAAAACGGCTCTACCCACCAAGGTAATCCTAAGTCATCAGGAGCATGTCCTCTACACCGGTCCAATGCCATTTTTCCCCCGCTCCATACAGCTATCACCGATCCCTATCACCAGGTAGATAATGGAGGAGTTCCTTCCCAACAAGAGGCTAGTCCATAGGCATCATGCATAAGTTGGTTTTCGAGAAGGAATGGTCACCATGCGTCAGTGGATGCACATAATCCAAACTATGAACATGGGCGACGAAGATCTTTCAAATAATGAAAATGGAGATCCTTTCTCCAAAGGGATCTTGAGAACCTACATCTACAGGAGGTAACCTTTTCCTTCCATGAACAAGTACGATGGAAGCACTGACTCATTTTGTCACCTTACTAGCTTTAACTCAGTAACCCTTGCCGGCAACCTCTCCATCCATGCGAAGTGCCTATTTTTCCCCTCTACCTCAACTGGACTGGCTTCTTGTAAGTTCCATCATCTCTAGGCTAGTAGTATCCACACTTGGACCCAGTTGTGTTCCAACTTCAAAGATCACATCTTCACGTCAAACACCAAAGTCATGATGGAGAGTGAGCTAGGCATCATAAGCCCAATCGAGTCCCTCTGCTCGTACTTCAATCGCTTCAACAAAGAATCAACCCATGCTAGGGGCGCAGGAAAGAATTTCTTGGTAGTCACCCTATGTTTAGAGGTGAGGTAGCGATCCCGGATGTGGAAGGAACTGCAAAAACAACAACAACCCTCTTCATCTCTAACTAAGTTTTCCTAAAGGGAGTATGGCATAATAAGAGTGGAAGAGGCTGACAACTTCGATAGTGATGAAGAGAGTAGGCAGAATATCAAAGTTAGCCCAAAGAAAGACCATCATTGAAAGGACAGTCGAAAACAAAGTAATAGGAAACAAATGGAAGGCAGTTCATGCTTCAAGCCCAGGTATATAAATTATGAAACTTTGAACCATGACTTTGAAACAATCTATCTTTCCATGCGTTATCGCATGTTATTTCAGCGTCCCACTCCCTCTTGGTTCGAGCAGCGGGAGGAGTCTAGGGGTAGTGGAAAGTACTATGAATTCCATCAGTTCAATGGCCAATCCACCAATAAGTGTCAGCACCTTAAGAATGAAATGGAATGGCTAATCCATGAGGCATATTAGTACAATATGTGTGGAAATAGGCAGAGAAGCGCAAAAATCAACCTAACCCATTTTCCCAACCTTAGCTGGCATATGACAACAACTTGATCACAATTAGTATAGAGATACTATCAATTTTGGCAGCCTGCACGTGGCTATAAATAGCAAGGGGGCATAGGCCTGGTACCAGAGATGGCTTAGCCCCGATGGCCAGATATACATAGTTGACCTTTGAGCCCCAAAGGCTCTTAGGGGTGAAGTAAAGATGGAAGACATCATTTTCACTATAGAGGACAAGAGAGGAGTTTCTTTCTCCATCTTAACCCCATGGTCATAACCAATACAAAGGTACATCGGGTCTTCATTGCCTAGATCATCTTTATCAGTGTAATGGTTTAAAGAAGTTTTTAACAAAATGTAGCTCAGCACCTCCAGCCTCACTCCTTGCGCACTTCCCATTTATAGGTTCGGGGGTGTTAGCTAAGAACATCATGCTGCCAAGATTAAGGTAAACTTTATTATAGTGGACCGTCTATCCATATATAATAACTTAATAGGTAGGCCGGCATTGGCGAAACTGGATACTACTATAACTTCATCGTTGGCCACTGATAGAATAAAAGTAATTAATTTGAAGTATATTGAATAAAAATGCTTAAATGATATGTTATGTGATAGTAATTACAATGTATTGTAATCATGAGAATTTAGTCGTATTAAAATTAACATATTGTTTTAAATTTTCCTACTCAAGATATTTCATGAAAGGATATCGATTCATCCGTCAAAACAGGAGTATGTAGCGCTCTCTAAATATTGGGAAGCGTATTATTCAAGGCCCTTGGCCACAAAGGGGTTGCATGATGATAGATATTGGATAACTATGCAATGACTCACTCGATAATTTTCTATTGGTAAATATAACTAAGGCCAAACGAATATAGACACTTTGATTATATTCAAATCATGGCATGACATCCATTTAATGACTATAGTTGGATCTAAGTTGAACCATTGTAATTGAAACACTATTCAATAGATAATTTGTCTCCTCAAATGAGGTAGTATCATGGTCAACTGTAGTCAACTCAATGTCAAAGTCTCTAACAGAGTAGTATAGTTAATAATTATTATTATCATTGAACCAAGTATTTTTGCGTTTTGGACTATTCGAGTTAAATGTGGACGATGTTGGAATTTTGATCACAACCAAATTTCATAAGTGCTGAAATGATATAATGTTGATGAAGAGAATTGATATAAATAATAATTACTACCGAGTACCACTTATAATAGTAAAATTGGATTTTACCAGAAAGATGTGCAAGCGATAAATCCAGCCAAATGCCACACCATTAGTTAAGGTGATGTGTGAAGTTAATATTCGAATATTAATCGCTAAGTGAATTTACACCTTTAAGTCGCACAAGTATAATGATGAATAATCCCCAAAAAACCCACATGATTTAATTAATTATAATCAATGTAAATTAATTAATACTTATGAAATATTTAATTATTAAATTTTATTTGGTTTGCTTAAATACTCTAGTATTTAGTAAAGTAGGCATATAAAAGTTACAAATGTGCGTATCGATATATGATATCGGTAGAATATTTGCTAAATGGTTTTGGGAAATTTTTGAGGTCCACATGCCTTCTTTTATAGCCAACCATGCATGATGAAGGGGGAGGATTTAATGATATCTAATGAGGAATTAAATAGGAAAGGTTTTAAAGGAGGAATCAAGGTTTCAATGTTCCCTTTACAACAAATTCTCTTTCATTCATTCCATAATTTTCTTCCTAACAATATTTTTCTTCTCTCTTATTTTGGGATATATCCTTCAAGCTAATATTATCCAACAACATAGACGTGAAAACAAATAGGATCAAAAATAGAATGGTGAAATAATCAAATAAAATTATTGGGATTGTTCACCGTGAAAATGTGAAATTAACCAATCAATAATAAATGAGAGGGAAGCATAGAATTTTTTTTAAAGTGGTTCCACTGTCAATGTGATAGCGTTTGTCCATTAAGAGGAGAAGAATTGTACTAATACTTAGAGAGAAGATTGCAAAAAAGGTATAAGTTATTTTTATTACACGGGCTTCTTTAAAAGGCTTTGGAATTTGGGATTAAACTTATCCCGCGATGTGGGACTAAACAAAAATCTAACCCAATAATGTATCACTTTTTTTCAACACTCTACCTTGATAAAATATATATCTTTAGATAAATCCATCAAACTCCATCTACACCTTCATGCTATAGACAGTCTCGAGCATAACGTATACATTTCCAATGAGCTTCAGTAATGCCATCACCGATTACACTTTTCGACGAACTTCGGCATGCCACCGCCTACCAACAAAGTGTTTAAACATATCCTTTACTTATATGACCTATCAATCTTCTCAATGAAAACAAACGTCTCCATCTACCAATTCTCTCTCCCTCGTGCCACAATATGGAACCTAGCACCATGATAAGCGGATCAATTTCAAGCAATGCTCGAACTTTGCAATAGGTAAGGACTTGGTGAACATGTCTGCTGCATTCTCCTCTGTGTGAACCTTTTGAAGTCAAATTAGCTTCTCTTCACTTAGAGACATAAAAATATTCTCTCACTTCTATGTGCTTCGTCCTTAAGCTGTAAGCCATAGTTTCAGCTAAGTGAATTGCAATTTGATTGTCACAATTTAGTTCTACTCCATCATACACGAAGCCCAAATCACGCATCAGCCGCCTTAAGTACAGTGTCTCCTTATGAAATGACCCTGACTCGACCTTCGAAAATCGGCATCGAATACGTCACTCGTATTCAAATGCCGCAGATCCAAACGTCGAATCTGGTTCGCCGGAGCTTATAACACATTAAGTACAACACATCGGAAGAAATGAATAGTATCATTGATATACAACATCTGATACAATATCAGATACAACTGAATAATACAATGAATATCCATATACATCAGAGATATGATACAAGACAATAGTAGCGGAAAGAAAATATAACACTAGCAGCGGAACAATATCTCCAATATGGTCTTCAAGAGAGAAAGAGAGATAGAATCCAAAACTGTAACTCCATATCCAAAGCACCAATCCAGAAGTAGCTCGAACTCCCAATCAAGATGAAGTGAAGCAACTCGATCCAAATGCGATTACCAAATTTTAAGGCTGAAAGCTATCGAATCTACACCTACTATTCGATTATCTGAAAACCCCAACTCTAGACTGCCCGTGCGGAAAATTGTGGGCACCTAGAGTTTAGGAAGGGAACAATAAACTCCAGGCCAGTCATGGGACTGGTATGAGCAAACAAAAACAGTTTACCAAACAACAAAGGATTTTAAAATTTAAATCCGCAATGCTTTTTGGAAAATGAAACTACCATAAGGCCTCCCACTGCACACACAATGAAAACGCAGAATTGGAGGAGATTTCTCCTTATGATAGTCAAAAATGCTTGATACACGAAGACCATTTGATATTATTATTAGTGCATAGTGCAGAAAATATTTCAAAAGTATAATATTAATCTTAGCCAGCATAGACATTTCGTACGATGCCTACTATAGCTACCATCTAAACAGTGGTGACCACCATAAGTAAATGGCAGGTTCTATAACTAAAACCGTACAAGGCGCGTATTGAAGATTGGATTTTCAACAAATGGTCGGGCTAAGGAACTTCCTACTGCCACATGGGTACGCCTCTGGAGGGACATCCCAAGAACCTACCCGACTCTCTGCCAACACAAGGCCGGGTTACCTCTGTAACTAGGTAACTACTACTCGAGCATGCCATCCCCCGGTCGTTTGCGACCTTTATCCGAGGTACCTCTAAACCAACAACCACAAAGCATTTACAAAGTAATAGATTTGCAGTGACTACATGAGTTAAATATCTAGGCTCCATACCATGATACCACCCTTTTCCAGAAGGGAATGACACACCCTAAAGGGCGCGACCCTCATAACCTTGCCGCATCTTTCCTGTTTCGACCATTTTCGGGATGTGAGGTCCTGATGCAGTCTCGTCCACAAAGCTACGCTTTATACAAAAGTCATGCTTTGATCAACAAATGATCAACAACACACAATAACATTCAGCATGTCACACTACCAAATTGGGAGTATATCACTAATAACTATCAACTACATAACCTTTGAGCTCGTATGTCTCAGAGAAGGGTGTTAAGTTAAGAGAATAAATTCTCCGCCACCAAGTAGAAATGTATTTGATAGAGATCAGTTTTATATCTCAAAGTGTAATGTCAGACATATAACCATACAAGTCTGTTCCGGGTTCGAACAGAACCAAAGGCACTTTCGAAGAAGCCCTTGCAATCCGGGCATCCACAATTCCGATCGGGCTCCCCATCACATATGGAGAACTCTATACCGGAGCAACCCAGAGCAGAGTCAATCGACAGGTTATCCAATCGTTCTCGAAGACACCGATCTTCACCACCGGTCTTCAATTGGAATCGTCGTATCACTATTCAGAATGGGTTATATGACATAAGGTCCTCTCCCAGCTAAACCGAATAGTAGCGCAATTATTTAAAAACATATGGATATTGGGATTTCAGTTAAGTCACAACTTTAAACCCAAAACCTTTCTTCAAATGGTTTAAAACAAATCACCATTTCAAATCTTTTAAACAAAAAGATTCATTTCACAAAGTTCGCCCAGTTTCACAAAGATCCATCCACAGATTTCATAACAACTTCCATTTCAATTTGAATTAACTCATTCAATCTTTAAATCAAAGATTTAATTGCTTTCAAACTTGTTTCCAATTCAAATCTTTTATATAAAAGATACACCATTTAAAAACTTATATCGATATCAAACAAGGTTTAATAATCTTTCACAAAGGTTCACTTATAGCTTTCAAAGCAATTCACAATTTCATTTCAAACTTCAAATATTTCAAAATAAATTGGAAATTCCTTTCTTTATATGAAAGCTATTTAATTTGAAAACAAATAGTTTTTGTTTTGGAAAAAAAATCCGAGTACATTTGCATGAGTTAAAGCCTTTCAATCTTGGGTTAAATTTACATTTCCAAAATGATACTTTTAAAATGTTTTAAAACCCATATAAACTTGTATAACCCTTTTTCTTTTTTTCTAAATCATAAATTTCCAAACATGGACTTCAATTTCAAATTTTGAATTCAAATTCAAAATCAAATTATTAAATTTCAACACTTAATCAAGTTAATCAATAACAACTTTTATCTGTCAAATTCCTTTTCAAAGTCTTTTCACTTTAAACCCAATCCATTTCCAAAACCATTTGGATTCAAAACAATTCAATTTTAAAACTATTTCAAAAATTTGTGACTTAACCAATTTCCTCGTGCAATCCATATTTGTGTGTGTATAGTGTAGTCCAGGGGTTCAATAGTGCAACATCAACAATCATCACAGATTCAAGCATATCAATATCGATAAGTTGTATATTCTTATAACGCTTATCTTCGATTCATAGATTTACAGATAAATAATATGCATTTATCACAGATAAAATAAATTACATTCATCACAGCTTAAATTAAAACAATTCGTATCACAAAGCATCACCCAGTCGAGATATCAAACAATTTACAGCATTTACTAGATACAGTCATCCATAAGGAAGATTAATTGATTATCTGATTAATCAAAAGTAGATTAATCACTAATTCTGGTTGATTAAAATTAGTTAATTACAATTTATGTTGATAAATCATCCTCTAATTATTTATTAATTAACCTTAATTAATGAACTAATCAGCCTTTAATTGTAAAATAATTAATCTTAATTAATAAATTTTCCTTAATAAATTATCCTTAACTAATTAATCAGTTAATTAACCCCTAATTAATTATCATTTAATTGATTAATCCTAATTGATTTAAAATAAGTAATTATCCTTAATTACTTTATTAACTTTTACCCTTAATTAGTTATTTTTATTAATTAACTAACCTTTAATTAATTTTTCTCAAATTAATTACCTTAATTAATTAGTCACATTAATTAATCATTCTTTAAATTAATTAACCTTTAAATACTTGATTAATCAATCTTTAATCATTAATTATCCATTCTTAATTACTTTCACTAAATAAATATCTTTAAGTAATTTATTTCCTTCAATTACTTGTTATCAATTAAACTTTACTTAATTAATCATCCCTAAATGTAATTATATAAAGTAATTATCTTTAATAACCTTTTATTTATTTAAATCAAGCAATTATATTAACCATCATTAACATATTTAAAAATCATTTTATCTTTAAAATCTTATCTAGATAGTCTAGAAAATAGATTATCATCATCATGTAAAATAACTTATATCTTCAAGGTTAATTACAAATCTAAACATCATTAAAAATATCCCATTATCCTTTAAATTATTTTCTTCATTTAAACTATTAATTTTAAATCTTATTTCCAAAATAAATTTAGGAAAAACAAAACTTATTAAATTTTGAAAAATGTTTTTTCTTTTTTTCTTTTTTTTCTTTTTTTTCATACACTTCAGACCCGAGACAACCCCTGGTAGAACACGATGACGCACTCGAGTAACCCACGTCCTTCCATTCCTTCGAGAAAGTCATCAGGAATTTCGAACGAAAACTCAGGAAAAACTCATTCCCTTCTTCCTCCTCTCAATACTGGCACACTAGATATAGGGTGCACGTGCACAATCAGATTTGCCGCCTCTGATCATCGATCGATTACCACCGCATCACCAATGACCACTGCAATTTATTCGAGCAACAAATTTTACGAAATTATTTATAAATCAAAATCGAACAGTTTTTCGAAAAACAACTGGAATATCCCGAATCGATAATTCCTTCACCGACGACACCAACGACCATCAGAGGCCATACGACCTCAGCCAAACCCTTGCCATAGCCCCCGCCCTCGATCCCACCAACCCCTTTCAAGCTCGATCCACCACTGACGACGATATCCCCTTTTCATCTTTGCCAATAAAAATGGGTCCAAAACCCTGTATGGCCGACGTTCAACCACCTCCGAAGTTTAAAATTTCACCTAATAATTTTCCTAGGCTCGCTGTCCTCCAGGCTATCTTCATGATCAAAGCCGGCCCTAGTCCAACGTTGATCACCGAAAATTTCCAGTTTTCCATTTTCTGTTCATCTCTAAGTTTCTCTCGAAATACTAGCTTAAAAATTATGAAAAGTTTTCCTAAAATCATTATATTCGAATATAAACTCAATTATGAAATCAAATCATAAAATTTCAACGATTAATTTTTTGGGTGTTTAACAGTATTTACTGTAATTAACCACTTTTGGAATAACTGCTAAATGTTTTCACTTGAATTCATTTTTAAAATTTAATTTAAGTCAATACAAATACTTTTCTTTTAAAGTTCATTACCTAAATCCTTTTTGATTCTGAGATACATAAATTTTCTTCGAATTTTATTAGTCTGTTATTAAACAGAGAGACAGACATTGCTCAGATACACACATGCATACACATATCCATACATCCAGAACATCATTCACTATTTTAATTCAAGGATCAATCACAACATCAAGACAAAAAAATAGATTCAGGTCTAGTTAGCTCACCTATGAAATGAAGACAGAGAACAGAGGAGTTTCTTTTCTTTCCTGGAATTGGAAACTTGGATTTATTTTATCGAGTTGCACTAGAACTCGAATTTTGCTGCTGGTTTTATATCAGATTGTCGATTGCTTGATTTCCTTTTGCTTTGATCTTTTAATTTAGTTGAACCTGATGTTTGTTGCTTAGGATTTTAAATTTGAGTTTAATGCCTGTTGCATGCTTCAATTTCCAGTTTATGAATTGATTCCATTTCCATTTGCTTCAGATTTTGAAGTTCTTGTTTTTCTTTTCTGGTCTCAGTTCCTTCTTTGCTTTGATTGCTATTTATTCAATAATTTTGAAATGAACTCAAGCTTACTTTCTAGGTTTGAATATGAAGATGAAAGAGTTTTGAAGCTTCAGGTTTACATTGCATTTTGACTTTGGTTTGTTTTTCAGGTTTGAGTTTTTTTTGCTTTTGTTTTAACTTTTCTTTCCTAGTTTCAGATTTAAGAATATTTTTTTCCTTACTGAGAATGTTTGTTTTCTTTTTAATTCATATTTGTAAAATTTAATTTCAAAAGAAGAGATGATGTTGCCACTTGTAATCATATGTTAACACTTGTTAATCTCAAATTATATAAATCTAACACTTGTTAACATATAGGTACTTTATGTTTTTATCCTTGTTAAAAAATTAATTTAAAACTTTGTTTAAATCCTTACTTTGTTACAAATTACTTAATTTACATATATATATATACATTATATCTTGCTTACACTTGTCTAAACAAAGATATTAATGTTTAAGACCTTATCTTAAACTTTTATTTAATTCATATTTTAAACCCTTTCTTTTATAACTTTATAAAACATGTTTTTAACCTTTTATAAATTATTTTATTCAATTTCGTATTTACATATGTTTATATTTTCAAATTTATATTCAGACAACTTTTAAAGAAATGATTTTTAAATTCTAATTATTCATTATTAAATAATTACATACACACACACACACATATATATATATTTAAAAGTATAAAGCTTTTAAATCCAATTTGTTTTATAATTTTTATTATTGAATTTCCAAATCAAAGTTTAAATTTTCAATTAATATATATATTTGTTTCTTTAAAATATAGAATTCTAAATCCAATTTTTGTTTCCAATATTCAAATTATTTCTTAAATAAATTCACAAATAAATCCAAACCCAATTTATTTGTAAATATTTACAATTGAATTTTCAAAATTAAATTCAATTTTATTTTCTAAAATATTTATTTTAGAGTTTTAAATTCAAAATGAAATTCAAAATAAATCTATATATATATATATATATATAGAAATAAACATACATATGTATATTAGATAACAAATTCCTATTAGTATAAAATTATATAGTTTCTAAATCAAAATTTTATTTATTTATAAGATATTAGATATAGAATTTCAAATCCATAATTAAATTTTAAAATCAATGTCCAAATAAACAAATATCCTTTTAAATTTTGGAAAAATTAAATTAATTTAAAATTTAAATTCACAAATTTATATCAATTACTAAATTTAATTTTACTCAAAAATCAGGATCATTACATTTCTCCCCTTAAGAAAATTTCGTCCCCGAAATTCGCCAGGGAGACAACAAAGGACAGATGAACACATCTGAGATAGAAAATTGATTCACAAGATCAAATTGAATATTTATTCTACATTTGGCTTGCCAAATCAGAATATCAACAATATATATGAGAACAAGCTCATTTAATATTACGCAAGATATTCGGGTCCTCTGGTCTACGAATATGCAAGGGCATTGGTTAGTTCGAAGGATAATTAACCATCCGTAGAATATATCGAGACCCAGACAATAAATAAATGGATTTAATCTTCCACATTTCTCAACCACTAGATATGGATTCCAACTTACGTCGGAATACCTCAAAGTATATACCAACTTGTCCCTCTTCGGACTTCTATCTACACAAGAAATTACAATTGAATTTCCAATTTGGTTTTGACCGATATCATTTTATCGATTCAGTTCAAATTTAGCTTCATATTCTATTAACCAATTTAACTCAATTTAAAATTTCCAATTTATTTAAAATTTTCAATTTAAAATTTCAAATTCATTAAAGTTTAAATCGAAAAAATTGATAAGAAACCGATGAAGTTACGAAGTAAGGATTTCCTACAACGATTCATAGGGCCACCACCACACCGAAGCTTCTCCCTCGAGCTGCCACGAAGCAATCAAAAGAATTTGAAACCGGATCAAAGGAAATTGAGGAGAAAAGTTATTTCCGCTATTACAGGGTATTGACCATTGGAAGTGGTACTCCCCTGTCCCCTATCTCGTCCTCTTCTTACACTCATACTCACTATTAGTGGATAGTAAGAGAATTTACTGAGGCACACGGACGGATATCTTAGGGAATACTCATTCTAGGGTATACTTCACCCTATCTCTAATAAGTTACCTCATGTGTTATACTCCCGAGCTAAAGTTTCAACCTTCAGCTCTAATACCACTTGTAACGACCCTGACTCGACCTTCGAAAAACGACACCGAATACGTCACTCGTATTCAAATGCCGCAGATCCAAACGTCGAATCTGATTCGCCGGAGCTTATAACACATTAAGTACAACACAGTGGAAGAAATGAATAGTATCATTGATATACAACGTTTGATACAATATCAGAGACAACTGAATGATACAATGAATATCCATATACATCAGAGATATGACACAAGAAAATAGCAGCGGAAAGAAAATATAACACCAGCAGCGGAACAATATCTCCAATATGGTCTTCAAGAGAGAAAGAGAGATAGAATCCAGAACTGCAACTTCATCTCAAAAGCACCAATCCAGAAATAGCTCGAACTCCCAATTAAGATGAAGTGAAGCAACTCGATCCAAATGCGATTGCCAAATCCTAAGGCTGAAAGCTATTGAATCTACACCTACTATTCGATTATCTGAAAAACCCAACTCTAGACTGCCCGTGTCGAAAATTGTGGGCACGCAGAGTTTAGGAAGGGAACAATAAACTCTAGGTCAGTCACGGAACTGGTATGAGAAAATAAAAATAGTTTACCAAACAACAAAGGATTTTAAAATTTAAATCCGCAATGCTTTTTGAAAAATGAAACTACCATAAGGCCTCCCACCACACACACAATGCAAACGCAAAATTGGAGGAGATTTCTCCTTATGATAGTCAAAAATGCTTGATACATGAAAACCATTTGATATTATTATTAGTGCATAGTGCAGAAAACATTTCGAAAGTATAATATTAATCTTAGCCAGCATAAACATTTTGTACTATGCCTACTATAGCTACCATCTAAACAGTGGTGACCACCATAAGTAAATGGCAGGTTCTACAACTAAAACCATACAAGGCGCGTATTGAAGATTGGATTTCCAACAAATGGTCAGGCTAAGGAACTTCCTACTGCCACATGGGTACGCCTCTGGAGGGACGTCCCGTGAACCTACCCGGCTCTCTACCAACACAAGGTTGGGTTACCTCTGTAACTAGGTAACTACTACTCGAGCATGCCATCCCTCGGTCGTTTGCGACCTTTATCCGAGGTACCTCTAAACCAACAACCACAAAGCAATCACAAAGTAATAGATTTGCAGTGACCACGTGAATTAAATATCTGGGCTCCATACCATGATACCACCCTTTTCCAGAAGGGAATGACACACCCTAAAGGGCGCGACCCTCGTAACCTTGCCGCATCTTTCCCGTTTCGACCATTTCCGGGGTGTGAGGTCCTGATGCAGTCTCGTTCACAAAGCTATGCTTTATACAAACGCCATGCTTTGATCAACAAATGATCAACAACACACAGTAGCACTCAGCATGTCACACTACCAAATTGGGAGTATATCACTGATAACTATCGACCACATAACCTATGAGCTTGTACGTCTCAGAGAAGGGTGTTAAGATAAGAGAATAAATTCTCCGCCACCAAGAAGAAACGTATTTGATAGAGATCAGTTTTATATCTCAAAGTGTAATGTCAAACATACAACCATACAAGTCTGTTCCAGGTTCGAACAGAACCAAAGGCACTTCCGAAGAAGCCCTTGCAATCCGTACATCCACAATTCCGATCGGACTCTCCATCACATATGGAGAACTCCATACCGCAGCAACTCCGTGCAGAATCAATCGACAAGTTATCCAATCATTCTCGAAGACACCCGGTCTTCACCACCGGTCTTCAATTGCAATCTCGTATCACTATTCGAAATGGGTTATATGACACTAGGTGCTCTCCCAGCTAAAATGAATAGTGAGCGCAATTATTTAAAAACATATGGATAGTGGGATTTCAGTTAAGTCACAACTTTAAACCCAAAACCTTTCTTTAAATGGTTTAAAACAAATTACCATTTCAAATCTTTTAAACAAAAAGATTCATTTCACAAAGTTCATCCAGTTTCACAAAGATCCATTCACAGATTTCAAAACAACTTCTATTTCAATTTGAATTAACTCATTCAATCTTTAAATCAAAGATTTAATAGCTTTCAAACTCGTTTCCAATTCAAATCTTTTATATAAAAGATACACCATTTAAAATCCTCTTCGATTTCAAACAAGGTTTAATAATCTTTTACAAAGGTTCATTTATAGCTTTCAAAGCAATTCACATTTTCATTTCAAACTTTAAATCTTTCAACATAAATTGGAAATTCCTTTCTTTATATGAAATATATTTAATTTGAAAACAAATAGTTTTCGTTTTGGAAAAAAAAATACGATTACATTTGCATGAGTTAAAGCCTTTCAATCTTGGGTTAAATTTAAATTTCCAAAATAATACTTTTAAAATGTTTTAAAACCCATATAAACTTTCATAACCCTTTTTCTTTTTTTCTAGATTTTAAATTTCCAAACATGGACTTCAATTTCAAATTTTGAATTCAAATTCAAAATCAAATTATTAATTCAAAACTTAATCAAATTATTCAAAAATAACTTTTATTTGTGAAATTCCTTTTCAAAGGCTTTTCACTTTAAACCCAATCTATTCCCAAAACCATTTGGATTCAAAACAATTCAATTTTAAAACTATTTCAAAAATCTGCGACTTAACCAATTTCCTCGTGCAATCCATATTTGTGTGTGTATAGTATAGTCCAGGAGTTTTACCCAATAGTGCAACATCAACAATTATCACAGATTCAAGCATATCAATATCGACAAGCGGTATGTTCTTATAACGCTTATCTTCGATTCATAGATTTATAGATAAATAATATGCATTTATCACAGATAAAATAAATTACGTTCATTACAGCTTAAATTAAAACAATTCATATCACAAAGCATCACCCAATAAAGATATCAAACAATTTACAGCATCCAATAGAATACAGTCATCCATAAGGAAGATTAATTGATTATCTGATTAATCGAAACCAAATTAATCACTAATTCTGGTTGATTAACATTAGTTAATTACAATTTTTGTTGATAAATCATCCTTTAATTATTTATTAATTAACCTTAATTAATGAATTAATTAACCTTTAATTATAAAAGAATTAATATTAATTAATAAATTTTCCTTAATTAATTATCCTTAACTAATTAATCAGTTAATTAACCCCTAATTAATTATCATTTAATGGATTAATCCTAATTGATTTAAAATAAGTAATTATCCCTAATTACTTAATTAACCTTTACCATTAATTAATTATTATTTTTAATTAACTAACCTTTGATTAATTAATTTTTCTCAAAGTAATTACCTTAATTAATTAATCACATTAATTAATTATTCTTTAAATTAATTAACCTTTAAATACTTGATTAATCAATCTTTAATCATTAATTATCCATTCTTAATTACTTTCACTAAGTAAATATCTTTAAGTAATTTATTTCCTTCAATTACTTGTTATCAATTAAACTTTACTTAATTAATCATCCCTAAATGTAATTATATAAAGTAATTATCTTTAATAACCTTTTATTTATTTAATCAAGCAATTATACTTAACCATCATTAACATATTTAAAAATCATTTTATCTTTAAAATCTTATCCAAATAGTCTAGAAAATAGATTATCATCATCATGTAAAATAACTTAATATCTTCAAGGTTAACTACAAATCTAAACATCATTAAAAATAACCCATTGTCCTTTAAATTATTTTCTTCATTTAAACTATTAATTTTAAATCTTATTTCCAAAATAAACTTAGGAAAAACAAAACTTATTAAATTTTGAAAACTGTTTTTTTCCTTTTTTTCTTTTTTTTCAAACACTTTAGACCCGAGACAACCCCGGGTAGTACATGATGATGCACTCGAGTAAGTCCTTCCATTCCTTCGAGAAAGTCATCAGGAATTTCGAATGAAAACCCAGGAAAAACTCATTCCCTTCTTCCTCCTCTCAATACTGACACACCGGATACAGGGTGCACGTGTACACTCAGATTTTCGGCCTCTGATCATCGATGCGATTACCACCGCATCACCGATGACCACTACAATTTATTCGAGCAACAAATTTTATGAAATTATCTATAAATCAAAACTGAACAGTTTTTTGAAAAACAACTAGAATATTCCGATCGATAATTCCTTCACCGACGACACGAACGACCATCAAAGGCCACGTGACCTCAGCTAAATCTTTGCCATAGCCCCGGGCCTCGATCCCACCGACCCCCTTCAAGCTTGATCCACCACTGACGATGGTATCCCCTTTTCAGCTTTGCCAATAAAACTAGGTCCAAAACCCTATATGGCCGACGTTCAGCCATCTCCGAAGTTTAAAATTTCACCTAATAATTTTCCTAGGCTCGCCGTCCTCCAGGCTATCTTCATGATCAAAGCCGACCCCTAGTTCAACGTCGATCACCGGAAATTTCCAGTTTTCCATTTTCTGTTCATCTCTAAATTTCTCTCGAAATACTAGCTTAAAAATTATGAAATATTTTCCTAAAATCATTATCTTCGAATATAAACTCAATTATGAAATCAAATCATAAAATTTTGAAGATTAAATTTTCGTGTGTTTAACAGTATTTACTATAATTCACCACTTTTGGAATAACTGCTAAATGTTTTCACTTGAATTCATTTTAAAAATTTAATTTAAGTCAATAAATATACTTTTCTTTTAAAGTTCATTACCTAAATCCTTTTTGATTCTGAGATATATAAATTTTCCTTGAATTTTATTAGTCTGTTATTAAACAAAGAGACCGACATTGCTCAGATACACACACGCATACACATATCCATACATCCAGAACATCATTCACTATTTTAATTCAAGGATCAATCACAACATCAAAACAAAAAAAATAGATTCAGGTCTAGTTAGCTCACCTGTGAGATGAAGACAGAGAACAGAGGAGTTTCTTTTCTTGCCTGGAATTGGAAACTTGGGTTTGTTTTACTGAGTTGCACTAGAACTCAAAATTTGCGGCTAGTTTTAGATCAGATTGTAGATTGCTTGATTTCCTTTTGCTTTGATCTTTTAATATATTTGAACCTGATGTTGTTGCTTACGATTTTAAATTTGAGTTTACTGCCTGTTGCATGCTTCAATTTCCAGTTTATGAATTGAATCCATTTCCATTTGCTTCAGATTTTGAAGTTCTTGTTTTTCTTTTCTGGTCTCAGTTCCTTCTTTGCTTTGATTGCTGCTTATTCCAGAATTTTGAAATGAACTCAAGCTTACTTTCTGGGTTTGAATATGAAGATGAAAGAGTTTTGAAGCTTCAGGTTTACATTGCATTTTGATTTTGGTTTGTATTTTAGGTTTGAGTTTTTTTTGCTTTTGTTTTCACTTTTCTTTCCTAGTTTCAGATTTGAGAAGTTTTTTTTCCTTACTGAGAAAGTTTGTTTTCTTTTTAATTCATATTTGTAAAATTTAATTTCAAAAGAAGAGATGATATTGCCACTTGTAATCATATGTTAACACTTGTTAATCTCAAATTATATAAATCTAACACTTGTTAACATATAGGTACTTTATGTTTTTATCCTTGTTAAAAAATTAATTTAAAACTTTGTTTAAATCCTTACTTCGTTACAAATTACTTAATTTACATATATATACATTATATCTTGCTTACACTTGTCTAAACAAAGACATTAATGTTTAAGACCTTATCTTAAACTTTTATTTAATTCATATTTTAAACCCTTTCTTTTATAACTTTATAAAACATGTTTTTAACCTTTTATAAATTCTTTTATTCAATTTTATATTTACATATGTTTATATTTTCAAATTTATATTTAGACAACTTTTAAAGAAATGATTTTTAAATTCTAATTATTCATTATTATATAATTACATATATACATTCATACATATATATATTTAAAAATATAAAGCTTTTAAATCCAATTTGTTTTATAATTTTTATTATTGAATTTCCAAATCAAAGTTTAAATTTTCAATTAATATATATATATATATATATATTTGTTTCTTTAAAATATAGAATTCTAAATCCAATTTTTGTTTCCAATATTCAAATTATTTCTTAAATGAATTCACAAATAAATCCAAACCCAATTTATTTGTATATATTTACAATTGAATTTCCCAAATTAAATTCAATTTTTTTTTCTAAAAATATTTATTGTAGAGTTTTAAATTCAATATGAAATTCAAAATAAATCTATATACATATAAATAAACATATATATGTATATTAGATAACAAATTCATATTAGTATAAAATTGTATAGTTTCCAAATCAAAATTTTATTTATTTATAAGATATTAGATATAGAATTTCAAATCCACAATTAAATTTTAAAATTAATGTCCAAATAAACAAACATCCTTTTTAATTTGGAAAAATTAAATTAACTTAAAATTTAAATTCACAAATTTATATCAATTACTAAATTTAATTTTACTCAAAAACTGGGATCGTTACAAACCCCCCCTCAAGAAAATTTCGTCCCCGAAATTAGCCAGGGAGACAACAAAGGACAGATGAACACATCTGAGATAGAAAATTGATTCACAAGATCAAATTGAATATTTATTCTGCCTTTGGCTTACCAAATCAAAATATCTACAATATATATAAGAACATACTCGTTTAATATTACGCAAGATATTCAGGTCCTCCGGTCTACGAATATGCATGGGCGTTGGTTAGTTCGAAGGATAACTAACCATTTGTAGAATATATCAAGACCCAAATAATAGATAAATGAATTTAATCTTCCACATTTCTCAAACACTAGGTATGGATTCCAACTTAGGTCGGAACACCCCAAAGTATATACCAATAATTGTCTGCAACCTCGCTCTCCAACTAATAGATGTCCCTTCAAGAGTGAATGCATTATCTGAGGTTGACTTCCTTCGATCTCCATTGCTGGCGTAGTTGGAATCACAAAATCCTATCAAGCCGAAATCTCTACTTCTACTGCCAAAAACAATCCCATGGTCTAGAGTTCCTCTAAGATATCTGAGCTTGTACTTTACTACCTCCCAATGAGTCTTACTTGGATTTTCCATCTATCTACTATCCAATCCAACATCCTGCCATGTAGGACCTAGTGCAAACCAATATGCACATCAAACTATCAACTGCACTAGTATATGGCACCTCTCCATGTAAGCTTTATCCCTCTCTGAGATCGATGAGCCTTTATTTAAAACCTGTATGTGCAAAGGCATGGTTGTACTAATTGCCTTTTCTCCATCCAAGCTAAACCGAGCAAGAACCTTCTTAAAGTACTTCTTTTAAGTGAGTCTCAAAAGTCCTAGCTTTCTATCCCTTTAGATTTACATACCTAAAATCTTCCTTGCTTCCCCAAGGTCTTTTATCTCAAATTTCGCTTTTAGCTTCATCTTTGAACTATCAATTTCAGCTTTATCCTTGAAAGCAATCAACATACCAACCACATACAAGAGTAAATACACCCAACTACCCCTCTCTAAATGCTTGAAGTACACAAAAGCATCTTTAATAATACAATTGAAACCTAGTGAAAGCATAAAAGAGTCAAACCTCTTGTACCATTGTCTAAGAGACTGCTTAAGTCCATAAATTGACTTCTTCAACTTGCAAACATATTTCTCTTTCCCACTTATAACAAATCCTTTTGGTGCTTCATGTAAATGGTCTCCTCCAAGTCACCATGTAAGAAAGTGGTCTTCACATCAAGTTGCTCCAACTCCAAGTCATGAGTAGCCACAATAGCAAGCAAAATGTGGATTGAAGTATTCCTCACTACGAGAGAAAATATTTCATCACACTTCACTCCCTTCCTTTGTGAAAACCTTTTAGCAACTAATCTAGCCTTGTATCTCCCATCATCCTTCACCTTAAATATCCACTTGCAACCTATGGTCTGGCTTCCTAGAGGAGGTGGTACCAAATCTCAAGTCTTGTTCTTTCTTAACGATTCTAACTCCTCTTCAATAACACACATCCATTTCGAGCTATCACTTGACTTCATAGCTTCTTCAAGGTCAAATGGTTCATTATAAACCACATGTAGAACGTAATCAAATTGATCATCAAGGCTAAGGTTTTCATAATCATAGTCTCTGTACCTCTCAGGCAGCCTACCAGTCCTATGAATTATCCGAATAGGTATAATTTCGGCTAAACTCTTCTTAGCTCCACCTTGAACTGAACTTCCTTTTGTCTTATGCACATCACCCACACTACTAGAAGAAGCCTATGGAATACTTTGTGATGTCTCATCAACTGGATCTACTTCTCTCTCAATAACAACAACTCTACTAGTAGTCTGAAATATGGGAACATCTTTCAACTCCTTAGACCTATCAGATTCATGTAATGTGGTAGGTAACTCCTTTTTAGGATTGAACATTGTAGACTCAACAAAAGTAACATGTCTAGAATGCATAATCTTTATATTAATAGGGTTCCAAATAATCTACCCTTTGGTACCATTAGTGTATCCCATAAATATGCCATTATATGCTCTAGCCTTCAACTTATCATCACCTATATGGTGAACATACACATGACAATCAAAAATATGAAAGCAACCAAAATACACTACCTAACCACTTCTCCTTTGGAACTCCCCATCTATGGCTGAGCATGGAATTCAATTTATAATCTGTGCTGTATTCGATAAAGCTTAAGCCTAAAACCCTCTAGACAAGCCCGCCATCAACCTCAAGAAATGTGCTTTCTCAAGTGGAGTTTGATTCACCCTCTCAACAATCGCATTGGAATGCAGGTATTATGACGACCCATTATTTTTAAAATCTAAAATCAATTATAAACGACGTCAAATACGCGTACAACTAATTTCATATATTAAAAGCAGTGGACCATAGGTAGACAAAAATTTAAAATTCTAAAATGGTGAATAAAAGGGAAGACCTAATAGTGGAATCAAACATCAATATAAATATCTATTAACTCAATTATACAATTATTCTACATCATCATATCAATTTATATTTTATTACAACGGTTATCATCAATACAAGAATCCTCGCTTTCATCACCTCTTCTGCTCTTATTTGCAAGTTTATACATGTACAAATGTATAAAAGGGAAAAAGTGTTTCAACTATGTTTTGGAATGCGCCAATTTCAATACACCTCAACCTCTAGGGAACATGTGTCTATTGCATAGAAAAGACTGCCTACATACCCTTTTAGGGATCAAGCATGCGTAGTTTTATTTTCTGCTCTTCTTCTACGTCTAAATAATTATTAGTACATTACAACTATAACATTCATCCAAAAATTGCAACCATCACAAATGATGCAATCAATGCAACCATTACAATCAATGCCAGCAATGCAAGTAGTAAAAGTAGAAAATAGTATTCATACTGTTGGATCTTAATAAATCATCATATAGAGTGAAAATAAAAATAAAATAGCACACATCCGTCGATCATCAACAATATTTCATTTCAGTCCTAATCCATTAAATATTAACACCACAACTTAAACATACTTACATCCATTATTAATTATCAAATATAATAATATATCATCAATGTAAGTATAAATCATCCTATGTATACTAATCGCTTTACAATAGTAACACAATATCAACATCATCAAATGTGTACCAATCTAACCAACATTGTTAGCTCAACATTCATCAATAAAGAGCCATAATTAGCTACCCATCTTGTGTAATAATGGTAAGTTATCGCACACTCATCAAAATGGGATATATCATCAAACATCAAACATGCAACGACCCGTAAATTTTGGTAAATAAATTTGGTTAATTAATGATATTTTGTAATTAATTTTTTGTAGAAATAATAAAGGTGATAAATTGGAATGAACGCTAAATTAAAATATAGCAAGGGTAATTAAAACTTATTTATTAGTAAATTGAATAAAATTTCAATTAATGAAATACCATAAGTATTATATCTAGATATAATTGAATATGAAGAGTATAGGGTAGGCATTGAATTAGTTAATGTAAGAACACGTTGTTACAGTAATTGATTGTAATAATATGGGATAAACTGAAATTTGATAAAATTAATGTTAATAATAAATATGATGGGCGTTATACATGAATGAATAGAAAGTTTGAAACCAAATAAATTTATGGAAAACATTTAATAGTAATCAATGTATATATTAGGAAATTGACAATTTATGGATTTGTTAAGATTACAAAGTTATAATTGAGTGTAGATAGGGATATTTGGAAATTAATTAAAGTAAGAAAGAAATGTAAATGGTATACCTTGGTTACAAAATTCATTTATGGAAGTGATGAAAATATGAATTAATTAATGTACGAATTATTTTATAGTGGGATAAAACGTAAATTAGTGTAATAAATATAATGTAGGTTGATAAGTATTCATAATGGTTGTGTCGATGTTAAACGTTACTTTAGTAATTGTAATATAAAATAACGGAAGTGGAAATGGAAATTAATAGAAACGTAAACTTATTTTAAGGTGGTAAATTGGAGAATTGGGAATTTATTTCAAAGGTTATATTAATTAAGGAAATAATACATATTAAATTACAATTTGATTAAATCAATGCAAATTAAGTAATTATAATAAATTGTAGTTGGTAACTAAGTATGAATGTGAGTAAATTTGGCATTAGTGATAATTATAAAATTTTACCCATTCATCTAATTTATTTAATTAAATCTAAATCAATGGCAACATTGTTGTTAATGATAGTTGTAAGTGAATTTAAATGTTAAAAGGTAACAATTATTTAGGTTAACCATTTATTTAGTATATTAAGTTAAGAATGGCAATCGATTGCAAATAAATCTAAATTAATTATTTTCGTTTTGTTAATGTGATTTAGTAATCAAGGGATATTTATATGTAATGAAGCATGCATTAATGAAATGCATTACAATTCAATTTTATTTATACCCATAAAATGAGTATTTACTGAATAACAAGATTTTAAATCAATAAACGAATTTATTGATGTTCCAAATTTTAAATTAATAACATTTATTGTGGAATCAATTATAATTAGTTGACTTAAATTGTGTAGTTAGGGTAGATTTGTTTTGTAATTGAAGATGGTTAATTTTATAAGATGAAATTTAAGCTAAGCCTATTTACTATATGAAAATTCGTTGATTTAAAGAATAGAAAGCAAGATTTATTAATTTGATTTAAGTGAAAATTTCAATAATTGAATTTATTGCAAATAAATAAAATTCAACATTTAATATTTCGTTAATTGAAACTAGATGGAATGAGAACACTAATGTAATGAATGAAAGGCAAATATTAACAATGATTTTAGAAAGGATTAATAGATAATGGAATATAATTTATTTATTTAATTAAACGGAACTTTGGTGAATAAATTTATAATTTAGTGAAATTAAGGTTAATATTGAAATTTAGAAATTACTCACCTCTAAATTGACAATTAAATTTGTTTAAAACATTGTAAATGATTAAGAAGTTAAAAATGTCGAAATTTGTCAATTATCTAAATAAGATTGAAAATTTGATTTAACTGATTAACTATTAATTTATTTAATTAATGGAAAAATAGCCATTTTGGCCACTGACTCGGATTTCGACGAAACCAGTTTCATCGGATCCGTATCGGTGAACTATTATAGGATTTCAAGTTTCGTAGCGATCGGACTTGTCCTTTGATCGTACGGACTCGAAACGCCTTGAAATTGATAAATTGAAATCAATTTGAAAAATATTAATTTTAGCATAACTTCTTCATACGATGCAATTTGAATCTGAAACATTTTCCATCGCATTTAAAATATTTTTAAACATCTATTTTGACATATGGGTTGACCCAATTTCGTTCTGGAGTCAAAACGGGCTTTTGGGCCACTTTGGCGTTAGCGCGTATTTCTATTTATCCATCTATTATATTTTCAATTATGCCTATAAATATCTTTCTATAAACCCTAGCCTCCCTAATTCTCATTTGTCTGTACGTAAATTTATTCTATTCCTCCTTCTCAATGCAGACAAAATTTCAGATCCAAATCCATTTCAAAATCAAAGTCAAAAATCCAAAGTCCTTAGAAAAATTCAAAAAAAAAATATGTTGAAGCTCTCGACTAGCGTAATTCAATGGTGGTGTTTGTTTTTCATTTTGGATTGTTGTTTGACCGGTAAAAATCGAAGAATTCATGGCCATCTGTTGCATCGTTATCAATCGCGACGGATCGTCAAATCTTCGATACCGTTGGGTAGAGATCAGCGAAGAGAATGCATCCATCCAAGAATTACTGCGAGTCATCGGCTAGCTGGCCGCCTATAATTCAATTAGGTTTAGAACATTCAGCGACGGTTACCCAATTCACGAGCAAATGGTGATGGGGGGTGCCGCAGTGGTCGTGTGGGGGTTTTGGAGTCGGCGCGCGCTTCGAGAGGTGGCCGGCGTTGGTGATCGAAGTAAATTCGGTGGCGGCTGGAAAATTGTTTCGTGCGTTGCCTGGGGAAGATGGAGGGTAGCATGCATATTTTTGTTGATAAAGTGCGTGATGTACGCGATGACGTGGAGGTAGTGAAGGTGAGTTTTTTTATTTTAGTTTTTAATTTATTTTGATTTTCAACTCGTTTAAGTCGAGCAACTTTCACATACGATATCCATTTCATGCGGGATTTTTTTTGTTAGATTCGTAATAAAATTCCGGACCTTATGACGCTGGTTTGGGTGAATTTGGAGACTGTCAAATTTTTGGGTTGAAATTGAATTTAGATTCAATTTAAATTCAAAAGGTGAGTGTCTTAACCCACTCACAACTTCTAAAATTTCTTATGTTTGTTAAATTGATATAGGATGTGATTTAAAATTTATTTATGGTTGTTTGGCATATTTTTAATCATCATCTCCGTTAATTTCATTTATTTAAATTTAATTGCTAGTTAATTTATTCATTGCATTTAAACTGCCAGTTGATTTATTAATTATTTATGCATTGCATATAAACTGTCAGTTAAACTGTTATTTAAATTATTATCGAATTTTACTTCTATTTAATACCTGTTGTTTAATTTCCGTTGTATATTGATGCTATTGATTTAATTGGAAGATGATTGTGATAAATGGTTGATGGTTGATATTGGATGAATGGATGCTGTATTTTATATTGAATAAACTGCAAGTTATCATGCATTTCATTTCATTCGGGATTGCGGTTTGAAATGATATACAACCGCATTTTTTATTTTTAAATTACAGATTGAAATGACAAATATCCGTATCGCTTGACCATAGGATAGAAAATTATATACAGGCACCGCGGTATACATATAAAATTATTTTTGAAATGATTTTCTATGGTTTTGGAAAGAATACGGTTTAATAAATATTAAATTTCGATATATATATATATATATATATATAGTAAAAATTTCTTGAATTTAGCTATGTATAAATTTGTTTCGAATTTTAAAATAAGCTAAATAATGAAGTTGATTTCGTTTATATGATATGGTTAAGAATATATTTGAAATTCTATTGTATATAGAGTTTATAATAACTCAAATAAAAGTAAGGTTGAAGATAAATGTGAATATGATTTGAATTAAAGTATTTAAGGATTATCTTCGAAAAATTTGTTTTGAAATGTAAATAAATTAAGATTTAAAGGATATGATTGTATAACTTGATTTTTGATTTGAGGATTTAAATGAATATTCAATTGATTTAAAGAATATTATCAAGTTAATTTAATTAAAAAGAATATCCTGTTATTGAAGTTTAAGGGTTTTACTTAAATAATATTTGTTCTATTAAGTATACATTTCAAGTTTTAAATAATAGGAATTGGATTTGATATATTAAATTTTCAAAGAATCCATTTGAAATAGTGGAATATTTAAAGAGTGGAAAATATGAACTATAAAAATTTAAGTTTTGAAATATAGAATATTTAAGCTGTGAAGTATATGGGAATTAAAATGGTTTATTTGGAGGTTCAAATTGATATTGGGATTTTATTGTGAAATTTAAAGAAGCTATTTTATTATATTAAGTAATATAGTATTTAAACAATTAAATATTAAAAGTTATGTTTCAAAGCTATGGTTTCAAGGTATATAGATTTGAAAGGCTATGATTTGTGAAAAAGATATATTTGATATCATATGGATTTGGGTCTTTAAAATATAAATGATATCGTATTTATGTAGGTTTGAAATGAATATTTTATTCTGGGTTTTTTAAAAAGAAAGTTATAAATTATTTTAAAATAACTGCGGTGTTATAATAACGTTTGGTTGTTGAAGAGTCGGGGATCGGAAGTTGTCATACTCTCCGCCAACTCCGAAAACCACTTTAACAATCGTGTATGCGGTGGAGATTCCAGAATGAAGTAGGATGGTGGCGGCATTTCCTTTGAGGTAAATACGTGGACCCAACTCCCGTGAATTGGCATATGGTGGCTAAAACAGGAGCGATTGACGGGTTAATTGAGGTAGCACCTTTGATCGGACATATCCCTTCGATATTATACTTTGACTTTTGGATTGATTCGGTGGCCACTTTTGATTTTTTTTATTTGGGGGTGTGGCTCGAGGTGGGCGGTAGCTGCGGCTACGCGTTACCACCAACCCGGAAGTGTAATTGGTATATCTACCCTGGCTTTGCCTAGTTGTGTCGTGCCACCTACCCTATCGCGCCTTGTATGAGTTTGGATTTCTCCCGTAGCCCGTGTGGTATCCTCTGGTAGCTTCCCGATCAGGAGGGACTATGATATTGGATGGACTACTGGGACTATTACGTGTTAAGGGGAATATTGGGTCACTCCTTAATGCTAAGAGAAAAGTAAGTTTATTTTACAATTAGACAATATTATAATAGTGCAATATACTACATAGTAAATAGTTTAACGGATCCTTAGGAGATGTAAATCCCGAGCATCTCTTGAGTTATTACACTCATATTTATTCTTTTTGATTTAACTTACATAAGATATTTTAGTTCTGACTCGAGTGTTTTGTCTTTTCAATTCGCTCGGGTCAGTCCGAGCGTTCAGGATTGAAGACTTTAGCTCTGGAGGACGAAAACGGAGATTTCTGTTGTTATTATTTATTATATTCCACTACACTCATATTGTTCCACTGCATTGTTATATGGTATGTGTAACTCTGAGGTATGTTGTATAAGTATAATCGAATATTTTAAAACAGCTTTATAAACGGTATATTTGATTATTATATTTTATCCTTCCGCTGTGAGATTTTGTTTTATTTTATTTCCTTCTCGTTTTTCTCATTTATCCCATAACAATCCGCCCTTCTGAACGGTTTAAATTGGCACGTGTGTCGACTTAAAACATGCGAAAAGGTGGGATGTTACAGTGTGGTATCAGAGCTTTGGTTTAGCGATAAACCTTAGCTTTGTGGGGTTTGACTCTTTACTAATAGGGTAGTAATACCCTATGGGAGTCGCTGAGTGTATATATACGAGAGAGCATATTTGTTAGTGTTATAAAAAGGTTTTAATATTGTGTTAATCTGTTCCGTTTTGTATTTATAAATTCTGATTGGTACATGGGACGCTATGACATCAATAGGGATTTCTAAACACTTAATAGGACAGACCGACATAATTTTTGTTTTTAATACAGGTGAATGAAATAATTTTGCCTATAATATTTTCTATATATAAAGTAATAAATTTTATGAAGATTATATTTGGTTGTAATATATTGGTTGTTAGGTAATAACTTTATAATTAATAGTCGAAGTAAGATTTAAAATAAATAAATGAAATTGGAAATTTAGAACTTAAATTCCGGGCTATTGAAAATTTCTTTCGAATAATTTTGGAATAGTAATATTATTTTAGAAGTATTTTCTTATCTAAATATTTCAATATAATTTGAAAGAAATGTTTTAAAAGAAATTTGAAAAAAAATAAGTTCTGTACTCCCCTCTCCGTTGCTAGAAAATAATTTCGGTGATGAGTGCACGCATCATCGACATTCATTTTCGAGTTTCAAAGTGGGAAGGCCACTATAGTAGTTTTACCGCAGGTCTATCTGAGAAAAAAAATATAAACTTTAAATTGTTTAAATATAATTAAATATATAAGTTATAAGAATATACCTTTATCTATTATTTTAAATGATTTTTAATAAAAAAGCCCGGTATTTAATTCTTAAGTTTCCATTAGTTAATAATTTCAATTACTGTAGTGAATTGGAACGTAGGTAATTAATAAATCGAAACCTCTAAAGGAAATAAGAGATTTAATGCTAGGTTATAAATGGTATTAAACGAAATTTGAAATTTGTAACCTATGAAATAAAGGATATAATTATTGAACATTAAATTAATTAAAAGAAATGAGACTACTTGTATAACTTTCAATTTCATTCTTTAAAAGAATATATATATAACTTACCAAATATTAAAAGTTGAAATGTTTAATAAGAAATGTAATGGAAATTGTACAAGTAAAAGTATGAAATGAAAGTGTTCAATAAATTACTTTTATTTATAAGAATTGATGTCATAGAGTTGTGAACTTTAGTCAAAATTTGAAATGTTATTGTAATAAAGGAATTAGAGGTAAGTATTGTAAGTATACGATTATAGACTTAAGTAAATAAAATTATAATGAAATTAAAAGAAACTGGCAGGGCCTGAATAAATGAAAATGAATAATTGTAAATAATAAATGAAAATAAATGAAACAAACACTGAATAAGTAAATAAAATTAAAGGTTTATAAGAAGTAAATGAAAATAAAGAGAAAAAAAATCATTTTATGAATGAAAAGAAATCAAACAACTAATGTATGAAATGAAATTAATAAAGAAAATTTTATTTGTTATTTGGAATTGTTGTTGTTTTGGTTTGTGGTTGTTTGGGCAGTAAGGCTTTGAATTTGTTTGGATGAAGAATAATCTATTTAGTTTCACCTAAGAATGTTGAGTGAAGGGTAACTTAGTAGTTTAATTTTCATTCCGTACAATTTGAAGTTTTGAACCCAAATAACTGTTTGTTTTGTTTGAATGAATGATTGAATTTGTTGATTCTGTATGAAGGTTGTATGCTGTTTGTTGCAATTGGTTGTTGAGTTGATTGTTTGTTTGTGGTTGAACAACTTAAATATTTCATTCTATATAATTGCCAACTCTTATCAGATTATATAAGTGAAATACAGGTTATGAAAGCAATTGCTACTGCTTTTGGTTTCATAATTAAGCGCTAATTGCCCGACAAATAGGTACGATCTCGGATTACGGTTTTATAGCGCTATTTTATTATTTTCCCCGGGTTGGGATATATTATTTTGGAAAGTATATGTTATATATTGTTATTTTGATATTATATTTTCTCCCGAGCCTCTCCTACAAAGGAGACTCTGCTGAAATTTTTCGTAAATTTTGGACTTAGAATTTTTTTGAAAATGATTTCCAAACTTTAATAGTTTAAGTATAAAAAGATTTAATGGTTATAAATTGATATATTTTATCAAAATTAATTAATTTTGTAGACTTATTGTTTATAAAATTTAATATTTTAAAATAAGATATATTGATTTTTTTAATTCTTCTTTCCCTTCTTTCCTTTTCGAGGACGAAAAGTTTTGAGTGGGGGAGAGTGTAACGACCCGTAAATTTTGGTAAATAAATTTGGTTAATTAATGAGATTTTGTAATTAAATTTTTGTAGAAATAATAAAGGTGATAAATTAGTATTGGAATGAACGCTAAATTAAAATATAGCAAGGGTAATTAAAACTTATTTATTAGTAAATAGAATAAAATTTCAATTAATGAAATAGCATAAGTATTATATCTGGATATAATTGAATATGAAGAGTATAGGGTAGGCATTGAATTAGTTAATGTAAGAACACGTTGTTACAGTAATTGATTGTAATAATATGGGATAAACTGAAATTTGATAAAATTAATGTTAATAAGAAATATGATAGGCGTTATACATGAATGAATAAAAAGTTCGAAACCAAATAAATTTATGGAAAACATTTAATAGTAATCAATGTATATATTACGCAATTGACAATTTATGGATTTGTTAAGATTACAAAGTTATAATTGAGTGTAGATAGGGATATTTGGTAATTAATTAAAGTAAGAAAGAAATGTAAATGGTATATCTTGGTTACAAAATTTATTTAAGGAAGTGATGAAAATATGAATTAATTAATGTACGAATTATTTTATAATGGGATAAAACATAAATTAATTAATAAATATAATGCAGGTTGATAAGTATTTATAATGGTTTTGTTGATGTTAAACGTTACTTTAACGATTGTAATATAAAATAACGGAAGTGGAAATGGAAATTAATAGAAACGTAAACTTATTTTAAGGTGGTAAATTGGAGAATTGGGAATTTATTTCAAAGGTTATATTAATTAAGGAAATAATACATATTAAATTACAATTTGATTAAATCAATGCAAATTAAGTAATTATAATATATTGTAGTTGGTAATTAAGTATGAATGTGAGTAAATTTGGCATTAGTGATAATTATAAAATTTTACCCATTCATCTAATTTGTTTAATTAAATCTAAATCAATGGCAACATTGTTGTTAATGATAGTTGTAATTGAATTTAAATGTTAAAAGGTAACAATTATTTAGGTAACCATTTATTTAGTATATTAAGTTAAGAATGGCAATTGATTGCAAATAAATCTAAATTAATTATTTTCGTTTTGTTAATGTGATTTTGTAATAAAGGGGAATTTATATGTAATGAAGCATGCATTAATGAAATGTATTACAATTCAATGTTATTTATACCCATAAAATGACTATTTACTGAATAACAAGATTTTAAATCAATAAACGAATTTATTGAGGTTCCAAATTTTAAATTAATAACATTTAATGTGGAATCAATTATAATTAATTGACTTAAATTGTGTAGTTAGGGTACATTTGTTTTGTAATTGAAGATGGTTAATTTTATAAGATGAAATTTATGCTAAGCCTATTTACTATATGAAAATTCGTTGATTTAAAGAATAGAAAGCAAGATTTATTAATTTGATTTAAGTGAAAATTTCAATAATTGAATTTATTGCAAATAAATGAAATTCAACATTTAATATTTCGTTAATTGAAACTAGATGGAATGAGAACACTAATGTAATGAATGAAAGACAAATATTAACTATGATTTTAGAAAGGATTAATAGATAATGGAATAATAATTTATTTATTTAATTAAACGGAACTTTGGGGAATAAATTTATAATTTAGTGAAATTAAGGTTAATATTGATATTTAGAAATTATTCACCTCTAAATTGACAAATTAAATTTGTTTAAAACATCGTAAATGATTAAGAAATTCAAAATGTCTAAATTTGTCAATTATCTAAATAAGATTGAAAAATTTGATTTAACTAATTAATTATTAATTTATTTAATTAATGGAAAAATAGCCATTTTGGCCACTGACTCGGATTTTGACGAAACTAGTTTCATCGAATCCGTATCGGTGAACTATTGTAGTTTCAAGTTTCGTAGCGATTGGACTTGTCGTTTGATCGTACGGACTCGAAACGTCTTGAAATCGATAAATTGAAATCAACTGAAATCAATTTGAAAAAAACTGGTTTTAGCATAACTTCTTCATACGATGCAATTTGAACCTGAAACCTTTTCCATCGCGTTTAAAATATTTTTAAACATATATTTTGATATATGGGTTGACCCAATTTCGCTCCGGAGTCAAAACGGGCTTTTTGGGCCACTTTGGCATTAGCGCGTATATCTGCTTATCCATCTATTCTATTTTCAATTCTGCCTATAAATATCTTGCTATAAACCCTAGCCTCCCTAATTCTCATTTGATATGTACGTAAATTTATTCTATTCCTCCTCTTCAATGGCATACAAAATTCCAGATCCAAATCCATTTCAAAATCAAAGTCAAAAAACCCCAAAGTTCTCAGAAAAATTCAAAAAAATATATGATAAAGCTCTCGACTAGCGTAATTCACTGGTGGTGTTCGTTTTTCATTTTGGATTGTCGTTTGGCCGGTAAAAATCGAAGAATTCGTGGCCATCCGTTGCATCGTTATCAATCGCGACGGATCGTCAAATCATCGATACCGTTGGGAGAGATCAGCGAAGAGAATGCATCCATGCAAGAATTGCTGCGAGTTAACGGCTAGAAGGGCGCCCATAATTCAATTAGGTTTAGAACATTCGACGGAGGCTACCCAATTCACGAGCAAATGGTGATTGGGGAGGGGGGCGCCGTAGTGGTCGCGTGGGGGTGTTGTAGTCAGCGCGCGCTTCGAGAGGAGGCCGGCGTTGGTGATCGAAGCAAATTTGGTGGCGGCTGGAAAATTGTTTCGTGCGTTGCCTGGGGAAGATGGAGGGTAGCGTGCGTATTTTTGTTGATGACGTGCGTGATGTACGCGATGACGTGGCGGTGGTGAAGGTGAGTTTGTTTTATTTTTGTTTTTAATTTATTTTGATTTTCAACTCGTTTAGGTCGAGCAACTTTCATATATGTTATCCATTTCACGCGCGATTTTTTTTGTTAGGATCATAATAAAATTCCAGACCTTATGACGCTGGTTTGGCGAATTTGGAGACTGCCAAATTTTTGGGTTTAAATTGAATTTAGATTCAATTTAAATTCAAAAGGTGAGTGTTTTAACACACTCACAACTTCTAAAATTTCTTATGTTTGTTAAATTGATATAGGATGTGATTTAAAATTTATTTATGGTTGTTTGGCATATTTTTAATCATCATCTCCGTTAATTTCTTTTATTTAAATTTAATTGCTAGTTAATTTATTCATTGCATTTAAACTGCCAGTTAATTTGTTAATTATTTATGCATTGCATATAAACTGTCAGTTAAACTGTTATTTAAATTATTATCGAATTTAACTTCTATTTAATACCTGTTGTTTAATTTCCGTTGTATATTGATGCTATTGATTTAATTGGAAGATGATTGTAATAAATGATTGATATTGGATGAATGGATGCTGTATTTTATATTGAATAAACTGCAAGTTATCATGCATTTCACTTCATTCGGGATTGCGGTTTGAAATGATATACAACCGCATTTTTTTATTTTTAAATTGCGGATCGAAATGATAAATATCCGTATCACTTGACCATATGATAGAAAATTATATATAGGCACCGTAGTATATATATAAAATTATTTTTGAAATGATTTTATATGGTTTTGGAAAGAATACGGTTTAATAAATATTAAATTTATATATATATATATATATAGTTAAAATTTCTTGAATTTAGCTATGTATAAATTAGTTTCGAATTTTAAAATAAGCTAAATAATGAAGTTGATTTCGTTTATATGATATGGTTAAGAATATTTTTGAAAATCTATTGTATATAGAGTTTATAATAACTCAAATAAAAGTAAGGTTGAAGATAAATGTGAATATGATTTGAATTAAAGTATTTAAGAATTATCTTTGAAAAATTTGTTTTGAAATGTAAATAAATTAAGATTTAAAGGGTATGATTGTATAACTTGATTTTTGATTTGAGGATTTAAATGAATATTCAATTGATTTAAAGAATATTATCAAGTTAATTTAATTAAAAATAATATCATGCTATTGAAGTTTAAGGGTTTTACTTAAATAATATTTGTTCTATTAAGTATAAATTTCAAGTTTTAAATAATAGTAATTGGATTTGATATATTAAATTTTCAAAGAATCCATTTGAAATAGTGGAATATTTAAAGAGTGGAAAATATGAACTATAAAAATTTAAGTTTTGAAATATAGAATATTTAAGCTGTGAAGTATATGGAAATTAAAATGGTTTATTTGGAGGTTCAAATTGATATTGGGATTTTATTGTGAAATTTAAAGAAGCTATTTTATTATATTAAGTAATATAGTATTTAAACCATTAAATATTAAAAGTTATGTTTCAAAGCTATGGTTTCAAGGTATATAGATTTGAAAGGCAATGATTTGTGAAAAAGATATATTTGGTATCATATGGATTTGGGTCTTTAAAATATAAATGATATCGTATTTATGTAGTTTTGAAATGAATATTTTATTCTGGGTTTTTTAAAAATAAAGGTATAAATTATTTTAAAATAACCGCGGTGTTATAATAACATTTGGTTGTTGAAGAGTCGGGGATCGAAAGTTGTCATTCTCTCTGCCAGCGTCGAAAACCACTTTAACAACCGTGTACGCAGTGGAGATTCCAGAATAAAGTAGGATGGCGGCGGCGTTTCCTTTGAGGTAAATACGTGGACCCAACTCTCGTGAGCTGGCATAAGGTGGCTAAAACAGGAGAGATTGACGGGTTAATTGAGGTAGCACCTTTGATCGGACACATCCCTTCGATATTATACTTTGACTTTTGGATTGATTCGGTGGACACTTTTGATTTTTTTTATTTAGGGGTGTGGCTCGAGGTGGGCGGTAGCTGCGGCTACGCGTTACCACCGACCCGAAAGCGTAATTGGTATATCTACCCTGGCATTGCCCAGTTGTGCTGTGTCACCTACCCTATCGCGCCTTGTACGAGTTTGGATTTCTCCCGTAGCCCGTGTGGTATGCTCTGGTGGCTTCCCGATCAGGAGGGACTATGATATTGGATGGACTACTGGGACTATTACGTGTTAAGGGGAATATTGGGTCACTCCTTAATGCTAAGAAAAAAGTAAGTTTATTTTACAATTAGACACTATTATAATAGCGCAATATACTACATAGTAAATAGTTTAACGGATTCTTAGGAGATGTAAATCCCGAGCATCTCTTGAGTTATTACACTCATATTTATTCCTGTTGATTTAACTTACATAAGTTATTTTAGTTCTGACTCGAATGTTTTGTCTTTCAATTCGCTCGGGTCAGTCCGAGCGTTTCAGGATCGAAGACTTTAGCTCTGGAGGACGAAGACAGAGATTTCTATTGTTATTATTTATTATATTCCACTACACTCATATTGTTCCGCTGCATTGTTATCTGGTATGTGTAACTCTGATGTATGTTGTATAAGTATAATCGAATATTTTAAAACAGCTTTATAAATGGTATATTTGATTATTATATTTTATCCTTCCGCTGTGAGATTCTATTTTGTTTTATTTCCTTCTCGTTTTTCTTACTTACCCCATAACAATCCATCCTTTCGAACGGTTTGAATTGGCACATGTGTCGATTTAAAGCGTGCGAAAAGGAGGGATGTTACAAAACATGTGTTATAATACAATAAATATTCAGCCACACTTCAATAATCATCAAAATGATATTTGCATCCATTATTCTCTTATGTCTTAAAATTATTTTATTACTATATATTATGAAAACATCTTTTATTTACAAAAAAACAATAATAATACTCCTAAACTAATAATATACTTCAAAATATTTTATTATATTCTCATTACTTCAAATCTTTCCAAACATCGTTTTTATCTCAAAGGTAGTAGTTTTCACAAAAACTGTATCATTACTTGTAAAATTTCATTTTATTAAATAATAATAAACTTTCTAATCTTATTTAAAAAATATATTTTTTGTTATTATTCATGAATCTCCCTAGGGATCCATAAATAATTACCTTACTAAATCTATCTCATTGATTTTATTCTGCCTCATTCAAACACTATTATTTACAAACATCTCAACAAACAATAAAAATTCATGTTTATTATTTATTTATCTAATCGTCACCTTGTTACATAATACTACCTACCTAATTTCAATTAATTATTTTCTATTCAAATCAACAATGAACTATAATTAAACACCCAAATACGACAATCAATAATAATTATCCAATTAAGGCACAACATAAAAAATAGCATTAATATCAAACACTCATCAACATATCTCAGCGCATACCAATAATTGTAATTTCCAACAGCAAATATCTATTTTATAATTAAAAATATAATTGAATAAATAACTTAAACCATCATGCTTTTTTTAGTAGTCTCCAAACTTAGTAAAACTAGTGCCAAACCATCCGGAATTCCACCATAAGTCCAGTAAAAGAAACAGTGCGTGAATCAGAGTTCGTATGTGAAAGGTACATAGATTAGAAGATCTCGGGTTTAAATTGAAAATATTAGATAAGGGCTAAAAAAGAACTCGCCCTATATGAAGATTAGCATTTTCTTCTTCCATCACAACCAAATTGCTTTCAAAAGCGAAATGTATGCGTTGTTGAGTGACTCCCTAGTCCCTTTTTTCTTCATTTGCTATTTTCTTATCAATCAGATTCTATACTTTTTGAATTAAGAAGAGAGTGAATATTGTAGAAAAATACTTAATCGTTACCCCCATTTTTTTAAAGATATTTATAATGATACTTATGTAAGGAGGAAGGTGAGAAGTAGGAAGGAAGGAATATGTTTACTTTTGATTCTTTCCCCTTTTATTTCTAATAACTAGAGTATAAATAAAGCAACTTCTGCCAATTTTAACCAGTGTACAATTAGTTGATACGCAGGCAATTAAGTTCCCACAATGCTTGTTTAGTAAATAAATGTACATTCAAAATTTGAATAAAATTTTATAATCAAGATATAGAGAATAACATATATGTATATTTGATTATTACTATTTTTACACCAAATATGTACATTCATATTTGCTCTATAACAGAAAACTCTTAATATAGAATTTGAATGCTACAATCATATTTTCTTATTTCCCACAACACACGAAACCAGCAAACAAACAAATTATATGTATAAGTTCAAAAATTGGGATATATGCCAATAGATGTGCAATTAATTCCTAATTCATGCAATTAATTTCCCTCAATATATAAGATTAATATACAATCAATGCACAATTAATTGCTAGTCCACACCATTAATTTTCAACAATATAGGAAATTAATATACAACCAGTTACATATTTATTCAATAATTAAGATATATGTAATAAATCCATTGCATTGATTATATGTATTCACAATCATATGCATATTTAATATACCCTAATTCATACAATTTAAATTTGTGCATAGTTACTAAATTTATATTTCATAGCATTGAATTTGCGATAGTTACAGGTCTCATGGTGTAGTGAAATGACTATGAATATCATGTTGCTTACAAAAATTGAGGAACTCCTTAGAAACAAATTTACCATCGTTATCAGATCTAAAAACCTTCAACTTACAATTAAATTGGTTCTCAACTAGCGCTTTCCAAGCTTTAAACGTCTCAAAGCCTTCTGATTTGGCCTTTATCACGTACACCCAAAATTTTCGAGAAAAGTCATCAATAAAGGGAATAAAATATTTTGCTCTCTAATGGAAGCAGTAGCTACCGGTCCCCAGACATCTATATACACATAATCAAGCACTTTCTCCGATCTATGAAGTCCAACTCCAAAAGATACCTTCGTCTGCTTTCCCAGTAAACACTCCTGGAAAAATTACAACTTTTTGAAGCTTCCTCCTTTGATCATCTTTTGACTGTGAAGCAACTCTAAATCTTTCTCCAAAATATGATCCAACCTTAGATGCCAAAGTCTAGTGGCATCCAAAACACGAGAACTATCTACTCCAACACAAGACTATCCAAGAACTGTTATTCCCTTCAGTGGATACAAATTTCAAAACACGTCTCCCTTCATCAAAAAAAGTGCACCTCTACATACCTTTAAACCATCCTTCTCCATAGTCACCTTGCATCCCATGGATGCCAACTGCCCTAAAGAAATCAATGACTTTGAAGACTCAAAACATAGCAAGCACAAGTTAAAGTGCGTATCACTCTGTCAAATATCCTAATTCAAACTATACCATTTTCCATGGCCCTATAACTAGCATCCAACTGCCTTAAAGAAATCAATGACTTTGAAGACTCAGAATATAGCAAGCACATGTTAAAGTGCATATCACTCTGTCAAATATCCTAATTTGAACTATACCATTTTTCATGGCTCTATAACTAGCACCATTTCCCATAAGGATTGCACTTCCATCTTTTCCAACAAAAGAGATGAAATAATCCTTGTTTGGCATCATATGGAATGACGCCTCAAAATCAACCACCCAAATGTATGATGCATCAGATATGATCCAGTCAACACATCATCGTATATAGTATTATCCACCGCAATTGATGAAGATCCATCCTCAGCCTTCTTCTTCAAATTTGGACAGTTTCTCTTTCAATGGCTTAGTTTCTTACACTAGTGATACTTTCTGTCTATTGACTTTCCTCACCAACCTTTTTTAGGCTTCCTAGACTTGGAACATCCTATAGGACTCCAATTCTTCTTCTCCTCTCTTCCTCTCTCAACAAATAGGCCTTTACTAGTACTCCCTTCTCTTCCTTCACTCATCTCCTTCATCTATTCCCTCAAGTTTTCAAGCAGAAGACCCAATTTCACATTATCTATAGTCAAGTGTCTCTTCCACAAATCAAACTATTAGCAAAACCTATGAAATGCTCCAGAACGGAACACAAAAGAACCATCACCTTTTATTCTTCATCCACCTTCAAATCCATAGTCTTCATCTTCATTATAGGTTCATTGAAGAAACTAAGAGCGCCTTCACTGAATTACTCTCTCTCTCATATCTTCATAGTGAAAAACATCTTCGATAGAATCAAATGATTAGTGAGTGGTTTCTTTAGATAGAGATTCTATAGCTTCGTCCAAATTCCTTTAGCAGTGGTTTCCATGACAATTTCTTCCATGACTAACTATAGAGTAGTAAACGCCTATTATTCAGTCCTTTTTTCTTCGCGTCAAATTTTTTAGCCAGTAACTCCTCGTTATAAAACACAACTTGATGAACCATATTGCTTTTTTGAATATTTCTCATTCTCCATTGCCACTTCTTGAAGTTTTTATCCTCATTCCACCTTTCTATAAACCAACCTAGATGCTCTAATTCCAGATTGTTGAGGTCTATCCTTCCAAGCCGATGTTACCAAACAACACAGATGTAGAAAAAAAATAGGGTCAAATATAGAAGATGAAACAATCAAATAAAATTATTAGGTTTATTCACCTTGAAAAGGTGAAATTAACCAATTAATAATAAATGAAAGGGAAGTACATGATTCTTTTAAAGTGGTTCCACTATTTAGTGTAGGTCCACTAAAGGGATAAGAAATACTCAGAGAGAAAATTACAGAAAAGGTACAAGTTATTTCTATTACATGGGTTCTTATAAATATAGACTTTGAAACTTAAGATTGAACTTATCTCGCGACGTGGGACTAGAAAACATCAAAACCCAACATTGTATCACTTTTTTCAACATCTTCCTCTCTTATCATAGTTGAAATTCATGGCCCCCACAAATTTAAAAAAAAATCATAATACATAATCAAAACAACATTAAACAAAAGATGCTTATTGTAAGTTGATTCCTGCAAAAAAGTTTGATTAAGTTGTATCTAAGAGCTTTGTTGATCACTCAAGATGCTACTTTTTGGCTACATCCAAAGGTGATTTTCAATTTTATTCATATGAAATTTTTACATACAGACACCGTATATATATGTATGTATGTACGTACGTATGTATATGCCTATTCATCTTGTAATATAATTCATATCACCATTTGCCACACCTTAATTAATTATTTATTCATTACATTAATCTAATTTGAATTTTCTTTTTATGTTATCCCTTAATTAATTATTTGGTCCATATGTTAATATAATTTAGATCATTCTTCTCATATGATTATGCACTCATATTGTTTCTATAGTTTGGTTCTAAACTTTTATAATGAATTTATACATGCCTAAGTTTTTTGATCCATTTTTATTGTAGATTTGGGATCAATTTTGATTGACTTTTAATTAAGTATGTATATTTGTTACATGGTTATTTAAAATTTTGATTGAAAGCAATTCTGAATAATTTTTAGTTAAGATTGATTGAAAACAACTTTAATTATTTAAATTCACCTTTAAATGAATACATGTATTATTGGTTATTGTTTGAATATATTTTGTTTAGTTACATAAGTGTACAGTTATTTTGATCTGAAAACCCATGAATGGACTTTCATGTAAAACCTTAAATCATTTGATTCTTTCCTAAGTTTAAGCTCGATTTATTAACTTCAAATTTATACATGCAATGGATTGCAAACTTTACATACATGTATCGTTTTAAACTTTAGAACATAGTTTATAATTATTTTATATATGGACATGTGTATATGTATTTTATTTTAACTCAAATTTTACAAATTGGCCTTCTGTGCAAAACTATAAAATTCAATTTGAGCCTTTCCTTAATTATATATCTATCGTTATATGTATATTTTAAATACAAACCGAGGACAGCAAAGACATATATAAAGAGATAAATGGTTCCATTATTGTATAATGCCCAACACCTACATATGGTCATATTAAATATGCACACTTATAATGTGTCACACTTACACAATTTACATTAGAGTATATTTGGACATACTCATAATATATTCCAAGTATAAGTTTGGTCATAAATGTGATTTAACAAATCAATATAATCTAATAAAAAAGGGAGAAATGAAAGATTCTTTACCTAAATGAAACAAAATATTCCCTTAATTAATCGTGTAAATTGAGAGAGAAAATACAAAAGGTTTCCTTTTCTAAATTAAACTAGACAAGTAACTATTACACACACATATTTATTAAACATCTATAATTAGAACTTCTTTTAAATAAATTTAATTAAAATAAGATTTTATTTAAAATAAATATTAGATTAGATCTAATAACCTTTTAAACTTCATAGGCTCAATGGATCCAAAATAAGAAAAAATTTAAAGTCTACTTATTTTACCCACTTTTGACAGGTTTGATTCCTTTAATGATATCAGAACCTAATATGTTATGTAGTCTAAAATAGCAATGTTAGGACTAACTGCTTAAAGTCATACAGTAAGTTGTCTAGAAAGGTAGCGTCAAAGGTTGGATTTCGGTAATCAAGTACTTTGCCCTACTTGGCTATTGGCCTGCCCCGATTATGAAGTAAGCCCAAAGAGTTGGAACTGGACTAGCCCACAGCGGAAGTTATGGGTGAATCTCAAAAAATTTACCTTATTGGATCTTTTATTGGGTCCATGAAGTCTAGCTGAATTTGAACATTTCTAAATTTCATTTAAATAAAATCATTTATTTTATTTAAATTCAAACATATTAAGATATCGAATTAATTTTATCTGATTTAGTTTATATATCAATGTATCATATACATATATGTGTGAGTGCATGTGTAACATAATAATCCATGAAAAGTATAATATGTCCGTATGTAGATGTTGAGATTTACATCGCAACAGACATATTAACTCATTTTATATGTCATGTATGTTGTCCAAATATGTACACGTATGTATGTTACACCACAGACACGTATATGTATAAATATATTATATATAATATATGAACATAAAACATTTATATATAAAAATAAAGACAGAGAACAATTATTAAAAATTATCTATAACTCAAAATAAACTTATTTTTGCAAACATAATAATTTTAGTATTTTAATTTGTATATATTACGAATAGAATAATGTTTTCATCCATAAATAATTAACATAAAATGATCTATTGATTAAAATTCAAATTTTATAACTTTCGCAAATCTAAGATCATAAAATAGAGCTTAGAAAAATCTGCAGATTTTTCAAAGTTGAAATATTATTTTTGAAAACAAATACATTGATTTCGGAAATAATTATTTAATATAAAGTAATATATAATTAAAAATTCAAAATTTAAAATTTTAGAAATTCTAGGATCATGAAGAAAGGTTACAAAATTTTTAAATTATTTTTCAATTAAATTATTATTTTTAATAAATTATAAACAGTTTTTTTGAAATAATATTAATTATTAAAAATAATAAACTTTATTGAAAAACTTTTAATTTTTTTCTACATGTTTCTGAAATGATAGAATATTTAAAAAAATATTAAATTTAATTTTTAAATGTAATAATTATTTTATATATAATAAACAATTCAAAAATTCAATAAATGTTAATTTAGAAGTATGAATATATGTATGATAATTAATTTTCTAATTTGTAAATTCATATTATATAAGTAAGTGTACTAAATTTTTTAAATCATATATATATATATAGCTTATATATGCATATATGCTATCATAAAATATATCAAACAATTATTAATCACAAAAACTGATTTGTACAGTAAAAAACATTTTTCTATGCATAAATCAAATAGTATAATAAACAAATTATGCACATAACCAAACTAATTTGTGATAACCACATCTACTTACAAAAATCTCACCTAACTAAATATATAGCATCAATATATTTAAACTGATCTGAAATTGCTCATTATGGGACCATAAAATATAATTTAGTTACTGTAATATGAATTAAAATTACCAATTTAATGATGCCTTTGAATCCATGTTGAAGCAATGACTTCCCTTCCTTTTACGGTTCTTGATTCGTCAAATTTCAAATCCGGAATCGCTGACCTCTAACTATCGAATAGTATTATTTTAATTTGAAATATATTTGAGAATTTTGGAGTAGATTGAGAGCTATGTTTTAACCAACAATGTAAAAGGTAATGGCGTCCAAAAGGTTAGTAATTGTTTTTAGCGATATATGTGTGTAGGGTTGTATTAAAGAGAAACGAGGAAAATAATTTTACCCATTCTCACTTTATCTCAACCCATTATCTCCAAGCCAATTCCCTATGTTTTAGCACCCCTAGACCTTCCCAAAACCAAAATTTTGCAGCGCTAATGATGGGCTTTAAACTCATCTAAACCCAAGCCAAAATAATATGCAATTAAATCTAATTTAATTGCTTGTCGATATTGTATATCGATAGATATATTTATAACTATTATAAATATACATAACATTATTTATTTCTCAAATCATATTCAAATTTTATAATTAATATTTCATAAATATTAATTAATTTAATTAATTTACAACGATTATAAACTTATTAAATTGTTCGGTCTTAAGTGAATTCATCATTCGGTTGTGTAACGCTTGAGTGTAAATTTGGTCAGCGATTAACATCGAACTATTCTAAAGTTAACATTCACTCGTCACTTAGCAGGTGGTGTGAAATTATGGCGCTTACTCATTTTTGGTAAAATCCAATTTAAGTTTAATAAGCGTTACCCGGTTGTGACATTTGTTTACACCAATTCTCTTAGTCAAAACTATATCACTTTGGACTTATGGAATTTGGTAATGGTCAAAATTCCAACCTCGTCCACATTCAACTTCATAGTCTAAATACAAAGTCCTTAGTTTAATAATAACAATTATTATTAACCAAAATTCTCTGGCCAGAGACTTTGACTTTGACTTGACTGTGACACTAACCGCATATAACTAAGGAGACGAATCCTCTCTTGGATAGTGCTTCACTCCCAATACTTCCATTGACTCAACTATAGTCACTTGATGGACGCCATGCCATGATTTGGCTATAGTCAGAGCAGAGCTTTCATATTGAATATTCACAGTATTCTCAAGTCGAGAGAACTGTGTAAATCAGTCACATCGATATTTTCTGTTTGACCTTAGTTATATTAATTAATAAAAAACTATCGAGTGAATCATTCCATAGTTATCCAATGACTATTAGTTTGTAAACCCTAGGTGCCCCCAATAGTCATGAGTAATACATTGCCCCACATTTGGAGAGTGTTACGTACTCCAGCCTTAACGTATACATCGATATCCAGTCTTGAAGCATCTTGAGTAGGAACATTCAAAATTGTATATTTGTTTCATTGTGATAAATTACTCATGGTTACAACACTTTTAACTACTATCATAAAATATACCATTTATGGATTAATCTATTAAATATACTTTTAATTAAGTTAATATAATCGCATTATATCAAGTATATAATATGAAGAAAATACCTTTTATTTCGATCAAGATTGGGTAACGAGTTAGATATATCTACCAAATTACATAATTGTCCTTAGGGCATACTCCTAACTCTATCATCTCCCACTTGCACTTGGGGTCAATTATGGAATCTAATTTCAACTTCTCCAATCAGTTTTCTCAAAACTAATTAGTTCAATCCCTTATTGAATAGGTATGCTATTATGTTTTAATTATCTACATTGTCGATTAAATCTCTCTAACACTAATAAACTGCCTTTATCATATAGAACGATTCATAGTATGTCTTCCGACTTCTAGTGAGCTTTAAGTTCTATCTGACCAATTTCATGACATTGTTATCTTATAACAATATTATGGAATTCTCAACATTTGTTATCACCTTTAGCTCAATTATAAATTTGTGCACTTATATCTATATAAATTGGTTTATTGTAGCACTATTCAAGTTAATGTTCTCAACATTTCGTTGAATCGACCACAATCACTTTTATTTTGAAACCTTTTCAAATTAAAGATTTTAACTTGAAATTTATCATTGACATGTTATACTCAATATCACTTATAAAAGTTTGTGTCTAAACGTTCCATCATAACGAGTTTATTGTATCTATAAACAATTCTCTAGTATTTCATAAATACGCGAGAACACCTCAAACAACCATTTCGTGATATCAATTTGGATTTTATATTTGCTCCATGTATCAAATAAATGAACAAAACACAGTATCATACACAACATAACCTGTATGATAATTCCTATTGCTAATGCATAATGAATCCAACTTACATGTTCTCCTTTTAATAAGGTGCTCTTATATATCGTTTTGGGACAATCTCTATATCTTTTATACTCACCATAAAAGACGTCATTTACAATCCAAAATTGAGTATTAAAACAACTAAGTTGATTTTAGTACAAACATATTATTAAGATCAACAATGTGTTGTTTAATTATAGTTTAGAAATATCAATGTACCTTTTAACATTCTTTCTTATAAACACAAGCTTCCTCTGCACTTTGACTGAAAGTCAAACTTTTTGATATTTGTATCAAAATGCTTATTCAATTTTGATGCTTATAAAATGATACATTTGTATTATTTCTTGGATCATATCCAAAGATTCACAAACCCAATATCGCTCCCATTGACTTCGAGACATTTTTTGTTAATATGTGTAAACGGCTAACTTTAAATCACTATTTAGAATTTTCCGTTTCAATACATAAGTACCAAACACTAAGTCTCATCGAGCGATAATTTTGTGAGTAAATCTGAATTAACTTAAGCATTTTGAGTACCGGGTCTGTTATGCTAATTTCAACAATTGAAATTTGCAAAATTATTCTGATCCAATTACATTAGTCTTTCCAATAAAGACACAATCTTGGTTGAGGATCACATCTCTTTGGTCATGACCACCAAAATCAAATTTTGATAGCGTACTTGGAATTCTTTCATATCTACAGATCATGCCATAGAGTCAACAATCTTAATGGTTTAACTGAAAACCAATGGTAATGTATATTTTTGATATTAATAAGAAAATTATAGTTTCTCTTCGATGTACGAGAATATTTATTAGACATCCTAATGCTATGTATTCATTTAGGTTTAGTTAATTGCACTTCATCTCGTATAATCAGTTCTATCTATGGATTGGATCCAATTCCATTTAACTACCAAAAATTTCTCAAAAAAATACCTTCACAATGAAGTCGATATATCTTAAAACAACGATTGTTTCTTAGTGCGAATAAATAGGGATTCATAAACGCTTTATGAATCGTTTTATTTTAAAACTGATTTTATTTTACAAAATTATGTTCAAAACATAAAGATGTCATTTGATGACAGACCTTACTTTTTGGAGATTCATACATGATCCACCATCAACAGTTATTACGTGCAATCTTTCGACTCACACAACCTGCCAACTCTTTAGCCTAGGATATGTTGGGATTTCCCACAAACTCTTATCTTGTATGATTTTGTAAACTATTGTTTAGATGAAATAATATCAACCTTGTGTACTAATCTTAAGTATATAACCTTATAGAAAGAAACTAACTCAACTTCACTCACAACTAATCGTAAATTGTCTAACAATGTCTAATTACTCCTTACCGACGCATCACTATGTATCACATGGAGGAGTGATTTTGAGATTCAACCTATATTCATTTTTAGTTTCATTTGGAACTCTTTCCAATATACTCACTTATTCAACCAAATCAAATAATTTTATTCTATTGCATGTTATATTATTTACTTTTCTTTTATATTCAATGATTTTATCATAAACTTACTACATGTATATCTAATACACACGTTTATGTTGGTAATAAATCGCCAATGAATATAACAAAGTATGTGGAACCCTTTTGGTATTAATAGACTTGTGATTGCATACATCAATATGTATTAATTCAAAGAGTTCATCAACTCTTATGATGCTCCCATTGAATGTATCATATGATTCATAATCATATGATAAATTATTTCTCAAAACTACGGCTTAGTCTATAATTCCAAAACAACTATAAATAATATTAGATACATATGTATTTTGTTACATCACTTTTATTATGAAAACAATTTCCATAATATAGTTCTATTTCATAATGAATATTCACAATACTCATATTGAAATATAGTTATATCTATTTTTCAGTTAATACCAAAATAAACATTATTTCACAAATAATGTTCGGTACATTTTATGTATTTTTTTCGCAATTTGATGCAATCATTAGGTGCTATATGGCATGCTCCCACTATTTCCACCATTACTATAATAGTGTACTAAATTCAGAGGTCCACCTTTCACTTAATATTGTTAACACTGTTTACTTATTTCATACGCTGCAACTATTTTATAAAAGAGAGTTCTTTGATCAAATATTTTGAACTCAAGAAAATAAATGTTATAGAAAACAGTTTTCTATATGTAAATACATTTCGGAATAAAAATCATATTTCATATTCAATATTAAGTATTAGTTATTATTACAATTCTTGTTTCCAATGTTTCTCTATGAAGCAGAAGTGACTATTCATTCTCTTCATTCCAACTTTACCTTAAATCACATCATTCTTATACATTGTTTTTCTTTCAAATGGTCAAACTATTGAAAAGAAAACCTTATTACAATATCGTAACAAACCTTTTACAAAAGCGCATTCGATTATTCCTAACATTTAAGACATTAAATATGTTGCACTTTATGTAAACCGATCAAGATGACATTTCAACGATCGAGTTCTTAGATGTATCTCATAGTCCAGAATCTTGTGTTACATTAACACAATATGATCCTTTTGAAATCATTCAAGTTGAATACATGATCTTAAATAATTTTTATTGGCTTACTTCGTATGAACTAACTTCATCGAAATATTGTACCCCATAAACCATGACTGTTCACTATATAACATTTATATGTGAAAGTACATGGATCAAATATCCATAGTCTTGAATTGCATTTAGAGTTCAAAAACTCATAAAAATGCAATACACGGTCTAAACCAAATAAACATAATAGTGACTAACCTACAGATGTATTAAGTAGTTGAAATTGGGCACTTGCATGGGTATAGAAACGTTATATAACATGCACTTAGAATTACTAGTGAGTATATATTATATTTCTATTTTTCAACTTTCAGTTCAGTTTGTTTGTATATGTTAATTGACAAACGTTTTATCAATCATATTAAGTGCACAAATTTATCATTGTAGATAATTATAACATTATATAGCATATGTTCTTACAATATTAAAAAGGTTAAATGTTACCATTTCATTTTTCTAATAACGCTCGCACTAGTCTTTTATATTTCTCCAAACCCTAAGATGAAACATAGAAGTCTTACAACTTCACTGGTGGGCATTAGGACTCGTTTGTTTTGGTATTCTGACCTCGTGTTTGCTCAACAAATCTTAGCCCCACAAACGATGGATAACTCCCTATCAGTTGTATCATATACAACTCCTAACTCATTTTTCCTTGTTCTAATCTCATTCGACCTTAGGTTTGCTCAACAAATTGAAAGAGATTATTTACTCATACCTACCATGTCATGATGGCCTAAGTATAGTATATGTACCTTGAGTTTGCTTAGCAAATACATATAGTTATCTTACCTCATCTGTTCAGTATATTAATAATACTATGCATAACATCTCCAGCTTGAGTTTGCTCAACAACCCAAAGAAGTATGTAAGTAATTTATTAATATATATATGTATGTATGTATGTATATGGTAAAGGACAACATAATAATGAAGGTTCATAATCTTCAATATATATATATTGAGTGATATAGACTTACATAATAATATATTTCTTATGAAATACTCCAGCGATTCAAGTGCCAACCACATCGAAAATCACTATATTTGTACATTTACATATGTATTTATTTCTCAAGTCTATTTAGGTTTCTTTAATGTTCCACACTTAGTTTATACACATATCATATAAGTTTCATTATTATATAAATTTTATATTTCATATTACTTATATGATAGTTTTACGTATAATATATCATTAATTAAATCTTATCTAATTAATTTTAGTCAATTAACTCTTTAATTAATTTTAAATTAGTATTCCAATATAAATTTTATACTGGACATATCTACTATAAAATTTATAGTGTAACACACATATGTCATATATATATATATGTGTGTATTTTATTTAATTAATTAACCTTTAATCAATTTATTCGATTAAACAATTTTTATTAAAATTTATTAATTTTAAAATTTATCTTGCATACAAACATGTATACTTATGTTATCTTAAACACTTTAAAATAACATAACATACATCAACATATGTAATACATGCATATATGCATTAATTAATTAACATATTTAATTTATTTATTTTATTAATCTTGTTAATAAATTTAAAATTTGAAATTATTATATAAATGTTCTCAAACATTTTGAAAATATCGCTATCCTTTCAAACATTTTGAAAACTTACATAGTATTATAATTTTTATAATAAACATGTTTTATTTTAAATTTAACTATTAAATTTAAAATCTTTAACATTAGTTTCTAACACGATTTTGAAAAATTATCCTAAGGCCCAAATTAAATTTGGCCTTTTCTATTAGGTGCAACCTTTGGGCTCACTTCACCTTTTGGGCCAGGTCAGTAATTAGGTAGGACATGTTAGTTGATTACCTAATTCCAATTATTGACATTACCATTCTAGACACCGTACTAAGTGGGTAAGCTTAATTAGTTAGTCTTAATATGACTAATTTACACCGCATAGGCTATTAGGCTCTGATGCCATTGTTGGAACTAGACTAGCCTGCGGCGGAAGTTATGGATGAATTTCAAATTTTTTACCCTATTGGATCTTTTATTGGACCTATGAAGTCCAACTGAATTAGAACATTTCCAAATTTCATTTAAACAAAATTATTTATTTTAATTAAATTCAAATATATTAAGATATGAAATTAATTTTATTTGATTTAGTATATACATAAATGTATCATATACATAAATATGTGAGTGCATATGTAACATAATAATCGATGAAATGTATAATATGCCCATATGTAGATGTTGGGATTTACATCGCAACAAGCATATTAGCTCATTTTGTATGCCATGTAAGTTGTCCAAATATCTGCATGTATATATGTTACAATACACACACATATGTATGTATAAATATATTATATATAATATATGAACATAAAACATTTATATATAGATATATAAATATATATATATATAGAAAGAGAGAGAATAATTTTAAAAAATTATTTATAATTAAAAATTAACTTAGCTTTGCAAACATAATAATTTTAGTATTTTAATTCGTATATATTATGAATAAAATAGTGTTTTCATCCATAAATAATTAACATAATATATTCTATTGATGAAAATTCAAATTTTATAGTTTTATAAATTTTAGGATTATAAAATAGAGCTTAGGAAAAATCTGAAGATTTTTTAAAGTTGAAATATTATTTTTAAAAACAAATACATTGAATTCGACAATAATTATTTAATATAAAATAATATATTGCTAAAAATTAAAAATTAATTTTTTTTGAAAGTCTATGATCATGAATGAAAGGTTAAGAAATTTTTTAAAGTATTTTTCAATTAAATTTTTATTTCTAATAAATTATAAATATTTTTTCGAAATGATATTAATTATTAAATATAATAAACTTGATTGAAAAATTCCTAATTTTTTCTACATGTTTTTGAAATGATAGAATGTTTAAAAAAAATATAAAATTGAATTTTTAGATGTAATAATTATTTTATATATAATAAACAATTCAAAAATTCAATAAATGTTAATTTAAAAATATGAATATATGTATGATAATTAATTTTCAAATTTTAAATTCATATTATATATAAATAAGTGTACAAAATTTTTTAAATCACACACACACACACACATATATATCTTATATATGCATATATGCTATTATGAGAGAGAAATATACACTTATATATATTTATTTATTAATACATATGCATAAAACAATTATTAATGACAAAAATTGATTTTGTACAGTAAACAACATTTGTCTATACATTAATCAAATAGTATAATAAACAAATTATGCACATAACCAAACTGATTTGTGACAACCTCATCTACTTACAAAAATCTCACCTAATTGACATATAATAGCAATTTATTTAAACAGATATGAAATTGCTAATTATATGATCATAGAATATAATTCAATTAGTGTAATTTGAATAAAATTACCAATTTAATGATGCCTTTGAATCCACGTTGAAGCAATGACTTCCCTTCCTTTTGTTCTTGATTCGTCAGATTACTAGTCCGAAATCACTGACCTCCAACTATCGAATAATATTATTTTAATTTGAAATATATTTGAGAATTTTGGATTGATAGCTATATTTTTACCAGTAATGTAGACGATAATGACGCCCAAAAAGGTTAGTAATTATATATATGGTTGTATTAGAGAGAAACGAGGAAAACCATTTTACCCATTCTCACTTTATCTCAACCCATTATCTCTAAACCAATTCTCTATGTTTTAGCCACCCCTAGACCTTCTCGAAAAGGAAATTTTGCAGCCCTAATGATGGGCTTATACCCATCTAAGCCCAAGCCAAAATACTATGCAATTAAATCTGATTTAATTGCTTGTCGATATTGAGACGACCCGCCTTTCTCTCCACAGAAAGACGCATCATCATTAAGAATGAAAGGGATAGAAAAGAGAAAGATAGGGAAGAAAGAAAGAAACAACATCAGAATCTTAATAGCAGAACGAATAAATTATATTATTCACATTAGATATTACATAATATCATACACATCAGAGTTACACAGATTATAAATCACAGACTAGACAGTTATAAACACCCGTCTAGTTATTACAACTCAAATACAACACAAACAACCGACTCAGAGATCACACGGTGGGACACTATATATATCTACAAACGCTGAAGCCTCATGCTCCATTGCTCCTCCAGAATTCGTCAAAGCAAACCTGAATCCCTTGACTACTCGTAAAAATTTGAGCGCCCAAGAGTTTAAGAAAAACAAAAGATGAACTCCGGGTCAGACATGGGTTTGGTGTGAGTAACATGTTAAAGTTGCTTAACTTTAAAAATCCTTTGAAAACAAAAGGTATCACGTAAGATTTCCCACACATAAACATGGGTAAGTTTTTACCTTACGCTAACTAAAACATTTGATATGAAATCCAGTGATATTATAATAGGGTATAGGGTATAGGGTTTTCAAGTAAAATACAGAAATAGTTGGAATGCTTACATCTCACGTTCCAACATAGTTGGACACAACTAAAACGTACGACACTTATTGGAGATTGGATTCCATACAATGGCAGGGCCACTAGGGTACCGCCCGCCACAGTACGTGACCTAGATCACCATATCAAGAATTACTCCCAATCCCCTGCAACATAAGGCCAGAACAATCTCTTACTGGACAGTCCCGAACAAGACAACCCCGACAGTTGTTGCATTCAACTGCCACACAAAGCCGAATATAAATGGACTTCTAGACAGAGTAAAATCTTGTCATAATTGGGTGCTACCCACTTAGCCTTGCTGCACCTCCCCCGTTTTAGTCATTCCCGGTTGATGAGGCTTGAGGCTACGATTACCTTTATAGAACACATCTATCTTAGAATGCTCATCGTCCACCTGACGATGTTCTGAAAGCATTCAATCCATACAAGTTCGTTCCAGGTTCGAACGAAACCGAAGGCATTATCTCGTTACACTCATCTTGGAATCACCCTCAGAGTTAACAACAATAACCCTTGCACTCTGAATCTTCATCTTCACTTGAGATTCACGACCTATCATTAATTTGGATCAATGTGGTTTTCGGATGTCCAAATCTGGAAACCCAATCCCGGTCTCATCGAAATCCAATACGCTATCTTTTAAGTCCAAGTTGTTTTAAAGTTAAAACAATTCAATTCTACTATATTCACACAGCTAGATAATTAACAATATCACAACTAGATAAGCCATATCATCACAATTCAACCAAAGCACCTCATATCACATATCAACACATATCCCATCAAAGATATCAAACAATCAAGGCATTCAATATCAATCAGCCATCTATAAGCAATGATTTATTAATCACATCATCTATAATTAATTAAAATGAATTAAATTAACTACTTCCATCTCTAATAAATTTAAAATAAATTAAATTAATTACTTTTATCACATAAATCTTTCTTACTTAACCATTAATCAATTACAAATCAATAAATTAATCATCCTCTAATTATACATCTTAATTAATCATCCTTGATTAATTATTCTCTAATTACCTTAAGTAATTATCCTTAATTAATTACATAAATTAATATCCTTAAACAATTCCAGTAATTAACCTTTAATTACTTCATTAATTAATTAACTATAATTAATTACATTAATTCTTAATTAATTACAATTAATTAATTACTCCACAATTACTTATTATTGATAAATTAATCTTAATTAATCAATCCTTAATTACATCATTAATTACATTAATTAATGATCCTTTAATTACTTCTTAATTAATTATTAATCATATTTTAAAATTTATCTTTATTCATTAATCAACCTTGATTAAACACAATCAGTAATTAATTAACCTTAATTAACTACATCACTTAATTAACTTCAAATAACTTTATTAATCAATTCTAAAATTAATTACACTAAGTAATTATTATTAATTACTTTCACTAAGTAATTATCCTACTTTATTAATTAAACTAAGTAATTAAACCCAAATTACTTCCATTCTTCAATTAATTACATTCAGTAATCATTCACTAATTACTTCACTAAGTAATTATACTTAATAAATTACACTAAGTAATTATACTTAACCCATCATCCAATGATTATTTTAAATTAATTAAACAAATTAATTAACGTAAACTAATCACACTAATTTAATTAATTACCTTGAGTAATTAATTCCTCTAATTACTTCCATTAAGTAATTATACTTAAACAATTTCCACAAATGATTATCTTTAATTAATTAATATAATTAATTATTAAAAAATAATCACATTAATTAAAAATCTAATAATCCCTAGTTAATGATCTCTATTAACTATTAACAATTCCTTAATTACCTTTCTTAAGTAATTATACTTTAATTAATCATCTTTAATTACAAATTAATTAATTTTTAATAACCAAATAATTCATCTCTAATTACTTAATTAATTAAGTGCTTAACTGTAACTTAATTAATCTTTAATTACTTGATTAATTAATTTCTAATCATTAATTAATAAATCTCATTTATCTAATTGATGAACTTTATTTTCAAATTAATTAACCCTAATTAATTAATTTAAACCCTTAGTTACTTAATTAATTAATCCTAAATTATTAATTAATAAAATTAAGTAATTACCCTTAAATTTCCTTATTAATTTAATGAATTACCAATTATTAAACATAATTAACTTTAAGATAAAAACATTATTTTTATTAATGGCTTAATTATCATTTATAAATGCATTTGAAAACATTTTAATTTAAAATTTCTTTTAAAATTTCTTTCAAATTTAAGATTCAAATTGATTAACAATTTATACTTTAACCAAATTTAAATCAATTTATAAACCTTTATAAACAAATGTAAAGAAACATTTATCTTACATAAAAGAAACTTATATAAAGAAATGTTTTAAACTAAATTACTTGATTATATTTAAAACCAAGCTTTAAAAATAAATTAATCATTTAATTCAAAATTTTAAGTTAATCTTATTTACATAACTTTCCATTTAAATATTAAAAAAACATTTTAAATTTTTATAAAACTTATTTATTTCAAAACTAGGATACAAATTTAATTTGAATCCATACTTTAAAACTTGATTTAAAACTTTGTTTAAAATTATGCTTTACATTTTAAAATTCATTTTATAATCTAAAAACCCTGTCAGGTTTGAAACCTGAAACAACAAAAGTGACCCGAGACCAACCTCAAATGCATCGATTCAAACACCACAAGACTTAGAGTAAACCCTCAAACTACACGAGACAAAACCTAAGGAACAACAACTGCCCAAGCCTACTTCAACTACCTGATTCCTCGTGCACACGTGCGCCTACACCGGCGAACCACGCCACTCCGACCATCCTTGATGACCCTCACATCACGACGTTCCAACTCAAACCAGAATTCGACTACCAGAACATCGATGTACTCTCAAAACCAAAATCGAGTAACATTGCACTAATCTGGACAAAGACCAAAACCCGAAACTCCCTCGCACACTCTTCTCCGACCACCGACATGCCTGAGATTCCGGCCTCGCCTTCGCCATCACCCCAACTTCCAATTCCCAAAATATGGTAGCACTCGGTCCACTAGAGATGCCATGGAGATAACTATTCCGACCGAGCCTAAAACTAGGGTTAAAAACAAAATCAACCCCTTGCCGTCGCCACAATGCTTTGATAATCTCCCAGACATTTGTTCAAAACACTCCGACCATCTCTGCATCTCTAGAGAGAATCACAACCATCATGATCAACTAGATAGCCAGAGGCAACTCAAATCTCCCAATACTGATCAACTTGAACTGCTCATTCAATCTCAAACTAAAAATTACAATTTTAGTTTTAAAAATCAAGTTTTAGTTTAAGCATTCAGTTTATAATCCTAAATCAATGAATCAGGATATTTGAATTTTGACTTATATTAAATTTGCTCTATTGTTTTTGATTTCCAGAGACAAAACAAAATTATTTTAACTTAAATAAACTTTTAAACATTAATAGATGCTACGACAAACATATTTTGTTTGAAATTTAAGCCCTAACATAGATTAGGTCATGAGAAAATGATTTTTGGTTAAAACTTAGGCCTGGAAACTAGAATCAGGAAAACCCAGATACACAACATGCATACACCAATATATTCACGCACCCACACACACACACACACACAGACTGCCACAACCCATTTTTCCATACTAATTTAAACCGACATTGAACTACTCTTGTTAGTTAAATCATACAGAAAGACAGATAATGAAAGAAAGAAGATAGAAATAGAAAGAAGATAGAAGAAAAGAGAATAAATCAGAATCTCACAGCGGAACGAATAATTTATAATATGAACAATCTTTACATGAAACCAAAACAGTTACCTTTATATATATCATATACAGGTTTTACATCAGAATTACAAACATACAACTCAGACAGTTATATTAATTCTGTCCTTACAATCATAATCACACGACCAAAGGATTACATATAAACAATTACGAGAATACGTCTCCCAATCCAGCCCTTCCTTCTGAAGCTTTCACTGTTCCAATTAAACCTGGAAATATGCTCGGTCTGACCCGAGCATATAAGAAAACACCAAAGCCTGGGTCAGTCTGGTATACACAATCAGCTTGATTATTAAATTTTGAAAATTCCTTTTGAAAACAAAAGCATCTCGTAAGACCACACCACAAATAAACATGTCGGGTTTTTACCTTACGATAGCTAAAACATTTTTATGAAATCCTCTGATATTATAATAGTGTCTATATACAAATACTTAATAAAATAGCCGAAATTGTTACATTATTAAATTCCAGCTACTAGCCACAGAGTGGGTAATACAAACAAAACTCGTACAAGACGCGTAGGAAGAATGGATTTCCAACTAATGACTAGGCACTGGGGTACCACCTGTCACAGTACGTGGCCTAGATCACAGTACCGAGGAGTACGCCCGCTCCCCTGCAACACAAGACCAGAACCATCCCTTACTGGACAGTTCCGAATAAGATCACCCCACGGTTGGGATCAGCAACCACATCACTAAGACGAAATAAAAAGGGACATCTAGACAGGGATGACCTTACTCTCAAGTGGGGGCTACCGACGAAGCCTTGCTGCATAACCCCTAATTTTCAGTCATTCCCGGTTGATGAGGCTCGAGGCTAAGCGTTACCTTTTTATAACATATCCCCTAGAATGCTTATCGTCCACCTGACGATGTTCTGAAAGCATTCGTCCGTACAAGTCCGTTCCGGGTTTGAACGTAACCGAAGGCACTATTCCTACTACATCCATTTTGAAATCACCCTCTGGATTAGTAGCGAGTAGCCCTTGCACTTCACTACTCCATCTTCGACTCCAAACTCTTGTCTTCATCCCGAAAACATATCATTGGATCGAAGTGGTTTTTGGATTTCAAATCCGATCTCGGTCTCTTCGAAACAACGTTCGCTATTTCCCGGTAAACTCAACCCCGGTTCTTTAGGAAATACGCCGACGAAATACAATATCGGAGTTCATCTCCTAACCCTTACTCTACGGGTCTCCTTATAATTCGTCCTAGAGAACAAAAGAGTTTATACGTACGGTATAGCATCTCGAACGGTAACCATACCATATAATTCTCGTGTCTCCTCTAGATATTTCCAAAGTCAGGTTTTATCCATTTTGATAGTCAGTTATTTAACTATCAAAGCAATCAATCAATACGCAAAGTTCTTTCCCATTTCAACCGTTAAACCTTGTCCACCTTTAAAAATCTAAGTAAATTATCATTTATTTAAGAAAACTTATTTCATTTGAAATATATATAAACCTATCTCCTTCCAAATCATACTTATAAATTTACAAATATTATTTCAAGTTAAATAGATAAAATATTCTTTATAAAGATTATTATAATTATTTAAACTACTTTTATTAAAGGGAATTTTTAATTTAAAGAAAATAAACTTAAATATTAAATAAAATTGTTCTTTAAAGTATCTTTACAAAATGAGTTAATACTTGAAACAATTGAAAATTTTAACTTAAAAAGATTTTCAAAGGAAGAGATAAATCGCTACTTCAAATATTCCAAATATTGATCAATCTTAAAAACATTTCTTAAAATTATATTACTTTATTTAAAACAAAACTAATTTCATAAGTAAATTAAAATCAAACAAGGCTTATTAGTCTAAATGGTACTTATCAATTCACATTTTCATAATTCACAATCTCAGATATTCAAATCAATCCATTTCCATATATCGATTCACCATATATTCTTAATATAATTAACAGGCACATAACAGATATATGCAATAACAACAGATTAGAGATTATCATTACCAGAATAATCATTCAACACAATCCAGTCAATGGTTTACACCCTACACAACAATTATATCAAATGTACAACGGAATGGTGTCAGTTCTCGCCGTCCCAATGTCATTTCAATTAAACAATCTAAATAAATGCAACTAATCAATTTGGAATCATTTCAACGGTTTGGCCATAAGATTATTTAATGGCATTCATCCCGATTGACAAATTAGATCCTATCTAAACAAGCTTATACAATCTCACATATCAACTTTGCAATAGAACATATGTCGACATAACATTCGTCGATACAAACCATTCATTTCATAACATTTTATTTATGAAATAATTAAAATAAAATATGGCTGAAGAACTCGAATTTTCTTCCAATTATAAGTAATTATTCATCTTTATTACTTCAATTATATTCCATTTTTAAATTATTCATCCTTGATTAATTATTTTCTAATTACATTCAGTAATTAACTTTTGATTAATTATACAAATTAACTACTTTAACCATTTCAGCAATTAACCCTCAATTGCTTAATTAATTACGTAATTCCTTGATTAATTATAATTAATTATTTGATTACTTATCTCTTAACTAAACAACCCTTAATCCCCTCATTAATTATTATAAAATACATAATCTTAAACACTTGATTAAATTCAAAGCTCAATTATAATGATTTTTTTTTCTAAAATCATTTTTACCTTACTTAATTTATTCGAATAACTTAAGTAAAAGAATTTAATTATTTAAATTAAATCAAATACTAATATCAATTTTATTTAATAACTATAATTAAGTATTAATATAACAATTTGTTATTATTAAAAACCATAGTCTCAAATCCAAACTTATATAATATTTAATATTAAAGATATTGTTTAAAGGTTCTCATAAATTATTATAATTATTAGATGTGAGAAAACAATATAATTTGAAAACTTTTTAAATACCATTTATATAAAATAATAGCCTTATAAAAACAACCGAACGCAACCCAAAGCACACAGGCTCGATCACAATTTCAACACGAAAATCTAAGCCCGGTATCAAAAACATACACACGGTAGTTGGGCCGAAGCCCAAACCAAAATTCCAACTGCCCTGTATCAAAAATCAAACGAGGCAATTTGGGCCCAAGCCAAATTCTACAGCACGCGTTACTATCCCTAAATCTTTTCTTCCCAAACTCGCTGAAAACCAAACTTCCCCTTCCAGAAATTCGAACCCCAAACTATCACCTTCAGGAATTACGAACCAACAACAACCGAAATCACACTTGCATCACAAATTCGAAAAACACGATCGCCAATCACTGAAACCCATCGTCACTTACCTCCAACATCTCGCCGAACAACCCAAAACCAACAGAAGACGCGTGCACTGATACGCGTGTACGTGCACGGTCGTGACTTCGGCCAACACCTTGTCGTGATGCCCCAAATCAATCCTATTACATCTCTCGAGTGCAACTAGCTATACGTTGAAGCAATCCTCACCGGCAATCCAAATTTCGTGCTACAGGCCGAAAATTTCCAGGCCGTAAAACTCACACGCCCCCACAAATTCCTCAATTACTTCGACAACCATCCACAATGACAAGCATCAATCACCACTATCGAGTGCTGACACATGCAGCGACCTATGATCCAAATTCCAGAACTTCCGGTCGCCCCCTTGCTCCTCAAACCCACCGCGCTGTACACAGTGCTCCAACCTTCCCTAAAACCTTAAAACCCCTAGCGCACTCAATCAAAAACGAAACTGCAAATTCCGCCACGGTCATCGCCTTACCCACGTCACCCAGCAACCTCCAGTCCAGGCCGCACCACCCCTCGACGAAGAATTCGTCGGAAAATAAATTTTTAACCGAAAAAGTTCAACTCTAAATTACTCACAAACCAGGTGATTAAAAATCACGATTCAACCACCAAAAATCCTATTTTTATTAGAGAATCTAACATGCATGGTTAAATCTTCAATTCAAACATTTTGAAATTTCATAAAAATTTGATTTTTACTGTAAAACTCAACACATACTAACTATACAACATAAAATTTTGAATAAATTTTTTTATCTTAAGCTATTATAGTAAATGAACATACTTCCAGTTCACAATATCTTCAAATTCAAGCTAAATCAACAGATAGGAATTTTAGAAGTGAAGTTAAGCATGATTTTCACTGTAACAGAGCATGCATGCAATTCTAAGTTGAAGTCTACAGTTTTCTCACGTTAAACATCTGGTTCTAGCTCCCTTTAAAACTTGAAAATTGAATTTCGAAAGCTTGTAATCTTTGACTTGCTTCTAGGAAAATGGGTTCTTAAAGAAACTTCTTCAAGATCTCCCTTTGAAATATCCAGATTTTGATTACAGAGTACTCTTTGCTTGCAGAATTCAGAGTGCTGCCATTCCTCTTCTTTCTTTTTTATGTTTTGATATTTTAAAAAGAATGTGACCTGTGATGTTTCTTTAAGCTACTGAATATATAACCTATATAGTTGTAATTTTTCAATATGAATGTTGAACGGAAATAGCTTTTAGAGGCTGAAGTAGTATCTTTTTAAAACAAAGAATTTTTTTGAAAAGAAACATTCATGATTATGTTGGATTCCATTTTTTTTAAATGCCAAATGTAAGTTTGTCTTACTGATGTAATTTCCTACCTTTTACCCATAGTTTAAACTAGGTAAATTTAGTTTATTTGCTCCTTTTTGTTAATCTATACTTACATTTATAGTAAATAGTTTGGAGGTTCCTTATTATATTGTTTACATACGCCATATCATATTAATACACATGCAATTATATTTAAAATTACAATCAGCCCATTCTTAAGATTGAACCAAGTATAAATATGATTATCACTTTTACATTTTTAATCAAAAATAAAAACTTAATTAAATAAGAATTTAAGGCATGTATTCTTATTTATTTTAAAATAAAGATGAGGCATAAATCAATTAAAATAACCCCTCTTTTTTATTTATACTTTTAATAAATAAATTTTTACTTTAAACCAAATGAAATAAATTAACAGTTATATTTTCATATAATTTATATCAAATGAAACTTTGATAAAAATAAAAATCTATACCATAGATTAAATCTTAAAATAAATCAAGTCACCCTCCTTTTATAATATAAAAATATATAACTTCAAACAACTAAGTTTCATAAATATTTATGTATAAATAGTTTCTCTTATTTATTTATTTATATGATTTTTATACATATCAATTTATAACGTTTTTCTCAAACAACAATTATAAATTTTCTTTTTAATTTATCATTCTATTAAAATTTAAATTCTTATTATATTTCAATTTTAGAATAAATATATATCTATCCTTGAAACAAATACATATATTAAATCTAAACAATATATACATATTTTACTTTAAAACAAAATATGTATTTAAGAAATTTTATTTAAATAAACTTCATAATTTAATGTAGTTTTGAAAACCCAAGTTATATTGTTTTTAGAAAAATAAATTTTATATAATGATAAATCGTTGATTAATACAAATATTGTATATTAAAATACAATATCATTGAATATTATAAAAAATATTCACAACTCGGAATGTCCAAAATCCTGGGTCGTTACATACCTTCCCCCTTAAAAATAATTTCGTCCTCGAAATTCCACAGTTATGCTAGTAAAAATTATTTACTCACAATAAACAGATCAATAACAACCCAAACTATAGTGGTAAACATAAAGATTCACATAGTATATCAAAATATACATTATATTAAGCACTATTCAAAACATCCCTACAAATATTACCACCACCATCCATATATAAATACACAGATATGTACAACCCTACCAAACACTTAATCATCTGTGGAGTTCAAGGGTCGGAACACAAACAAAAACTATAAACACAAAAAGGAGAAAACAATCCAACTCCTACTACGGACTCCCACCATCGGAGTCCTCCCTCTCAGGTCCCGATAATTCTCTAACCTCTCTATCATCATCAGGATCCTGAACCTCTTCTGGATTAGGTCCACCAGCAACTGGTCCCTCAGCCGCTTCAACTGTATTCCAAAGGAAAGCATCTTCGACCTCAGAATCGGAATCTTCTTCTACCTCGAATTCCTCCTCGTCATTGAATTCCTCCTCTTCTTAGACCTCAAATTCTTCTTCGTCGCCGAAGTCTTCCTCTGGTTATTCCTGATGAGGCCGAGGCTGTGGGTGTGGCTGAGGCTGCGGCTGAGGCTGCGGCTGAGGCTGAGGCTATGGGTGAGGCCGAGGCTGAGGCAGAGGCTGAGGCTAAGGCTGCTCAGTCGGCTCTCCAGATGCCTCTGGCTCTTCCTCATACAAAGATGGCGCATTAAGTTCTGCCCTAATCCTTCTGACCTCGTCCAAATTACCCTCTCTCCTGGCTCGGGCCAAAGCTCCCTCACGATGAACAAAATGGGTTCTCTATAATCAAAATCTAGTCTAGAAATGAGACCCTAAGGTTTTGAACTCTACAAGTTAAGAAGTTCATCAAGGTTTATACTCCCAATTTATTCTATCACTTTGAATTCTCATTAACCAAGATTTTATAAATCCATCTTTTCAAAATAATCCATGTATATATATTTTTGAAAAGTAATTATAGGTTGAAAAAAAAATATCCACACACATCCATAATTGTTAATCACCCTTGATTAACTCCATTCTGTAATTAACTATCCTTAATTACTTCACCAAAATAAATTAATTATTCATTAATTAATTATCTCAAATTAATCCTTTGATTAATTTACAAAGTAATTATACTCAAATTACTTTCATCAACAAACTACTTCAATTAATTACATACAGTAATTATACTTCTCTAAGTAATTTCTCTTCATTTAATTACATTAAGTAATTATCATCAAATGATTATTCTAAATTAATTAAACTGAATTAACTAACTTAGTCTAATCAAATTAAACTCAATTAATTACAATAAGTAATTAATTCCTTAATTACTTCCATAAGTAATTATACTTAACAATTTACACAAATAAATACCTTTAAGTTAATTAATCTAATTAAAAATTAAAATTAATCACATTATTTAATCATCACATAATCCCTAGTTAATGACCTTCACAATAACTATTAACAATTCTTTTTAGTTGTTATTTATCTCTAATCACTAAATTAACAAAGTGTTAATTGTATCCCAAATAATCTTTAATTACTTGGTTAATTAATTTTATCTTAAAGAGTGGAAAATTTTCCAAAAATGTACTAGTTTAAAACTTTTCAAATATCAATTTAAGAGTTTCCAAATTTCTCTTGTAAATAAAACTTATTAAATATACATTTCCATAGATTCAAATTATAAAGGGTTCTATTTCTAAGGGTATATTCTAGTAAAAAGGACAATCCAATGCAAATAATTAAGGTTGTTAGCTAAGACTACACAGAAACTAGATGATAAATTATTATCATCACAACCTACTCTGTTTAAATTCCATATATATATTTTAAAAATAATCATATCTTTTATATGGAAAATATATTTGGGTAAAATTATTTCATCTACCCCTTTTTAAAAACAATATTGTGTCCATTGGCCTGGTTCAAGTGTTTAGAGATTCCTATCAATAACGTTAGCTACTCGCATTGACCAGAATCCATACGCAACTTAACCGATCAATTAACACAATATAAAACATTTTATACAAATTAACAAATACGCACTCTCGTATATATATACAATCAGACTCAACAGGTTGCTATAGACTCTATTCCTAATGAGCAACCTACTCGAACCTAGGTATTCACTCAACCTAGGCTCTGATACCAAAATGTCACAACCCATTTTTCCATACCAATTTAAACCGACATTGAACTACTCTTGTCAGTTAAATCGTACGGAAAGACGGATAATGAAAGAAAGAAGATAGAAATAGAAAGAAGATAGAAGAAAAGAGAATAAATTAGAATCTCACAGCGGAACGAATAATTTATAATATGAACAAACTTTACATGAAACCAAAACAGTTACCTTTATATATATATCATATACAGGTTTTACATCAGAATTACAAACATACAACTCAGACAGTTATATTAATTCTGTCCTTACAATCATAATCACACGACCAAAGGATTACATATAAACAATTACGAGAATACGTCTCCCAATCCAGCCCTTCCTTTCGAAGCCTTCACTCTTCCAATTAAACCTGGAAATATGCTCGGTCTAACCCGAGCATATAGGAAAACACCAAAGCCCAGGTCAGTCTGGTATACCAGCGTGAGAAAACACAATCAGCTTGATTATTAAATTTTGAAAATTCTTTTTGAAAACAAAAGCATCTCGTAAGACCACGCCACAAATAAACATGTCGGGTTTTTACCTTACGATAGCTAAAACATTTTTATGAAATCCTCTAATATTATAATAGTGTCTATATACAAATACTTAATAAAATAGCCAAAATTTTTACATTATTAAATTCCAGCTACTAGCCATAGAGTGGGTAATACAAACAAAACTCGTACAAGGCACGTAGGAAGAATGGATTTCCAACTAATGACTAGGCACTGGGGTACCACCTGTCGCAGTACGTGGCCTAAATCACAGTACCGAGGAGTGCGCCCGCTCCCCTGCAACACAAGATCAGAACCATCCCTTACTGGACAGTTCCGAATAAGATCACCCCACGGTTGGAATCAGCAATCGCATCAATAAGCCGAAATAAAAAGGGACATCTAGACAGGGATGACCTTACTCTCAAGTAGGGGCTACCCACGAAGCCTTGCTGCATAACCCCTGATTTTCAGTCATTCCCGGTTGATGAGGCTCGAGGCTAAGTATTACCTTTTTAGAACATATCCCTTAGAATGCTCATCGTCCAACTGACGATGTTCTAAAAGCATTCGTCCATACAAGTCTGTTCCGGGTTCGAACGGAACCGAAGGCACTATTCCTACTACATCCATTTTGAAATAACCCTCTGGATTAGTAGCGAGGAGCCCTTGCACTTCACTACTCCATCTTCGACTCCAAACTCTTGTCTTCATCCCGAAAACGTATCATTGGATCGAAGTGGTTTTCGGATTTCAAATCCGATTCCGGTCTCTTCGAAATAACGTTCGCTATTTCCCGGTAAACTCAACCCCGGTTCTTTAGGAAATACTCCGACGAAATAGAAGATCGGAGTTCATCTCCTAACCCTTACTATACGGGTCTCTTATAATTCGTCCTTGAGAACAAACGAGTTTATACGTACGGTATAGCATCTCGATCGGTAACCGTACCATATAATTCTCGAGTCTCCTCTATATATTTCCAAAGTCAGGTTTTGTCCAATTTTGATAATCAGTTATTTAACTATCAAAGCAATCAATCAATACACAAAGTTCTTTCCCATTTCAACCGTTAAAACTTGTCCACCTTTAAAAGTCTAAGTAAATTATCATTTATTTAAGAAAACTTATTTCATTTGAAATATATATAAAACTATTTCCTTCCAAATCATACTTATAAATTTACAATATTATTTCAAGTTAAATAGATAAAATATTCTTTATAAAGTATAATTATTTAAACTACTTTTATTAAAGGGAAATTTTAATTTAAATTAAATAAACTCAAATATTAAATAAAATTGTTCTTAAAGTATCTTTACAAAATGAGTTAATACTTGAAACAATTGAAAATTTTAACTTAAAAAGATTTTCAAAGGAAGAGATAAATAGCTACTTTAAATATTCCAAATATTGATCAATCTTAAAAACATTTCTAAAAATTATATTACTTTATTTAAAACAAAACTAATTTCATAAGTAAATTCAAATCATACAAGGCTTATTAGTCTAAACGGTACTTATCAATTCACATTTCATAATTCACAATCTCATATATTCAAATCAATCCATTTCCATTGATCGATTCACCATATATTCTTAATATAATTGACAGGCACATAACAGATATATGCAATAACAACATATTAGTGATTATCATTACCAGAATAATCATTCAACACAATCCAGTCAATGGCTTACACCCTACACAACAATTATATCAAATATACAGTGGAATGGCGTCAGTTCCCGCCGTCCCAATGTCATTTCGATTAAACAATCTAAATAAATGCAACTGATCAATTTGGAATCATTTCAACGGTTTGGCCATAAGATTATTTAATGGAATTCATCCCGATTGACAAATTAGATCCTATCTAAACAAGCTTATACAATCTCACATATCAACTTTGCAATGGATCATATATCGACATAACATTCGTCGATACAAACCATTCATTTCATAACATTTTATTTATGAAATAATTAAAATAAAATATGACTTAAGAACTCGAATTCTCTTCCAATTATAAGTAATTATTCACCTTTATTATTTCAATTATATTCCATTTTTAAATTATTCATCCTTGATTAATTATTTTCTAATTACATTCAGCAATTAACTTTTGATTAATTATACAAATTAATTACTTTAACCATTTCAGTAATTAACCCTCAGTTGCTTAATTAATTACGTAATTCCTTAATTAATTATAATTAATTATTTGATTACTTATCTCTTAACTAAACAAACCTTAATCCTCTCATTAATTATTATAAAATTAAAAATCTTAAACACTTGATTAATTCAAAGCTCAATTATAATGATTTTTTTCCTAAAATCATTTTTAGCTTACTTAATTTATTCGAATAACTTAAGTAAAAGAATTTAATTATTTAAATTAAATCAAATACTAATATCAATTTTACTTAATAACTATAATTAAGTATTAATATAACAATCCGTTATTATTAAAAACCATTGTCTCAAATCCAAACTAATATAATATTTAATATTAAAGATATTGTTTAAAGGTTCTTATAAATTAATATAATTATTAGATGTGAGAAAACAATATAATTTGAAAACTTTTTAAATACCACTTATATAAAATAATAGCCTTATGAAAACAACCGAACACAACCCAAAGCACACAGGCTCGATCACAATTTCAACACGAAAATCCAAGCCCGGTATCAAAAACATACACACGGTAGTTGGGCCGAAGCCCAAACCAAAATTCCAACTGCCCTGTATCAAAAATCAAACGCGGCAATTTGGGCCCAAGCCAAATTCTACAGCACGCGTTACTATCCCCAAATCTCTTCTTCCCAAACTCGCTGAAAACCAAACTTCCCCTTCCAGAAATTCGAACCCCAAACTATCACCTTCAGCAATTACGAACCAGCAACAACCGAAATCACACTTGCATCACAAATTCGAAAAACACGATCGTCAATCACTGAAACCCATCGTCACTTACCTCCAACATCTCGCCGAACAACCCAAAACCAACAGAAGACGCGTGCACTGATACATGTGTACGTGCACGGTCGTGACTTCAGCCAACACCTTGTCGCGATGCCCCAAATCAATCCTATCACATCTTTCGAGTGCAACTAGCTATACGTTGAAGCAATCCTCACTGGCGATCCAAATTTCGTGCTACAGGACAAAAATTTCCAGGCCGCAAAACTCATACGCCCCTACAAATTCCTCAATTACTTCGACAACCATCCACAATGACGAGTATCAATCACCTTTATCGAGTGCTGACACATGCAGCGACCTATGATCCAAATTCCAGAACTTCCGGTCGCCCCCTTGCTCCTCAAACCCACCGCGTTGTACACAGTGCTTCAACCTTCCCTAAAACCCTAAAACCCCTATGCGCACTCAATCAAAAGCGAAATCGCAAATTCCGCCATGGTCATCGCCTTACCCACGTCACCCAGCAACCTCCAGTCCAGGCCGCACCACCCCTCGACGAAGAATTCGCCGGAAAATAAATTTTTAACCGAAAAAGTTCAACTCTGAATTACTCACAAACCAGGTGATTAAAAATCACGATTCAACCACCAAAAATCCTATTTTTATCAGAGAATCTAATATGCATGGTTAAATCTTCAATTCAAACATTTTGAAATTTCATAAAAATTCGATTTTTACTGTAAAACTCAACACATACTAACTATACAGCATAAAAATTTAAATAAGCAATTTTATCTTAAGCTATTATAGTAAATTAACATATTTCCAGTTCACAATATCTTCAAATTCAAGCTAAATCAACAGATAGGAATTTTAGAAGTGAACTTAAAGAAACTGCTTCAAGATCTCCCTTTGAAATATCCAGATTTTGATTACAGAGTACTCTTTGCTTGTAGAATTCAGAGTGCTGCCATTCCTCTTCTTTCTTTTTTATGTTTTGATATTTTAAAAATAATGTGAACTGTGATGTTTCTTTAAGCTACTGATTATATAACCTATATAGTTGTAATTTTTCAATATGAATGTTGAACAGAAATAGCCTTTAGAGGTTGAAGTAGTATCTTTTTAAAACAAAGAAATCTTTTGAAAAGAAACATTCATGATTATGTTGGATTCCATTTTTTTTTAAATGCCAAATGTAAGTTTGTCTTACTGATGTAATTTCCTACCTTTTACCCATAGTTTAAATTAGGTAAATTTAGTTTATTTACTCCCTTTTGTTAATCTATACTTACATTTATAGTAAATAGTTTGGAGGTTCCTTATTATATTGTTTACATAAGCCATATCATATTAGTACACATGCAATTATATTTAAAATTACAATCAGCCCATTCTTAAGATTGAACCAAGTATAAATGTGATTATCACTTTTACATTTTTAATCAAAAATAAAAACTTAATTAAATAAGAATTTAAGGCATGTATTCTTATTTATTTTAAAATAAAGATGAGGCATAAATCAATTAAAATAACCCCTCTTTTTTATTTATACTTTTAATAAATAAATTGTTACTTTAAACCAAATGAAATAAAATAACAATTATATTTTCATATAATTTATATCAAATGAAACTTTGATAAAAATAAAAATCTATACCATAGATTAAATCTTAAAATAAATCAAGTCACTCTCCTTTTATAATATAAAAATATGTAACTTCAAACAACTAAGTTTCATAAATATTTATGTATAAATAGTTTCTCTTATTTATTTATGCGATTTTTGTACATATCAATTTATAACGTTTCTGTCAAACAACAATTATAAATTTTCTTTTTAATTTATCATTATATATATAAAAATAATGAATTCCCAATAAAATTTAAATTCTTATTATATTTCAATTTTAGAATAAATATATATCTATCCTTGAAACAAATACATATATTAAATCTAAACAATATATATATATATATATATATATATATATTTTACTTTGAAACAAAATATGTATTTAAGAAATTTTATTTAAATCAACTTCATAATTTGATGTATTTTGAAAACCCAAATTATATTGTTTTTAGAAAAATAAATTTTATATAATGATAAATCATTGATTAATACAAATATTGTATATTAAAATACAATATCATTGAATATTATAAAAAATATTCACAACTCGAGATGTCCAAAATCCCGGGTCGTTACAGAAACACACTTATAATTATACACATAAACATACTTATTTCCAGGGATGAACATGCAACAGATTTCATATACTTAAACTTTTTAAAAGTGATGTTACTCACCTATTTGAAAATGAAGAACAGAGCCTTCATTTCTATTTTGAAAAAGCTTTTGAACTTTAAACTTTGAGTTGCTGGAATTCTGAAGATTTCTTCTTTGATTTTAAAACATGAATTGTTGATTTGGAAAATGCTTGGAAATAGAGACTACTTTGATTCCAGGCTTGCTTTGGAAAAATCCTAGATTTGAAGAAATGCACTGGTCCTTGAGTTGAAAATGAACTATAGGTTGATGATTTTGATTTGCAAACTTGATTACAGGTTTGTTTTCTTCAGACAAAATTCCAGGTTGAAGAATTTAGTTCAGGCTTTGATTTTGATCTTTAAGAACGAATTACAGGTTTGTTTCTGGTTTGTGGAAATTGATTATAAATTTTGTTTTTGAAAAATGAGTTTACTGGATATTGAATTTGGTTAGAGAGGTGTTTGATCACCGGATTGTGGAGGGATTGAGTTTTGTTTGAGAATTATACAGGCTGAAGTTTGATTTTATTTAAAATAAAAGAAAAACAAAAATTAAATATGACACTTGTTAAAACATCTTGACATTTTTTATTCACTATAGTTTATGAATTAACACTTGTTATAATGAAGCCTTAATATATTTGCACTTGTAATTAAGTGATCTTTATTTATTTTAAATGTTAAAAATAAAGCTTTTATACTTAATTAATTAGTTTATAAATAAAACCAATTATAAATAAAAACTTATACATATAACTTAAATCAAAATATTTTTAAATGTCTACCTTTCGAATTTCAATTTTAAATTCAAATTCAAATTCAAATTAAATTTTAAATCCAAATTAAAGTCAATTTATAAAAACATATTCAATTTTGAAAATACAATTTTATTTTTATTAACATTAATGTATATATATATATATATAAACAATGCATTATTATTATTTGAAAATATCAATTTAAAAATAATTTATAAAAGAGATTATCTTATTATTTATAATTTACTAATTTTACTAAATGAATAAATACATCATATGTAAATTACATTTTAAACTTTTAAGCTAAAAAATATAATTTAAACAATTAACATTTACCATAAGCATTTTAAAACTATAAAATTATTTATTTAAATAGCTTTGAAAAGTTTTATATTAAATTAAATCAGAATTTCCAAATTGCCGAAATATGTTAGAATTTGAAAACATGATTTTATTTATTAATTTTTAACCAAATCGTTTCTAGTTATAATATATACAATTACATATATACACTATAAATAGAAAATATTTTATTAGCGTTTAAAAGATAAAATTTATAAATTCAAATATTTATTTGCTTATAAAAGAATAAATTGCCAATTTAAATTAAAATTATAAAAGGCAATGATCAAATCAATTTAATTTTTAATACAGATTATTAAATTCATATTGCCCAAAATTTCGGTTCATCACATTCCTTCCCCCTTAAAAGAATTTCGTCCCCGAAATTTAAAAGCAAAGATAATTTAATAATCCATCTTAAGATTTTAATTTAAACCACAAGCATATATTATCAACTATATGCAAACAACCATAGCAACCAATTTACTCAATCAAACAAATCTAACTATCCAGACAAAATTCTAGATAGAACTTCCTAGAGTTTCCTAGGTATAAATACCCGGATACACGCTCTACAGAATCCAAACAGTCAATACTACTAAGATACAGAGCTCCTACTCATCTAGATCTACAAAACTGGACAGGATATTAGACCACAGTCATGTCCTGCTCAACTACCAAGACCCCCTCAACTGCTGGTTCCATAACTAGAGATAGATCTTACACGTACTCCCTCAGAGATACGTGAAACTCACTGAATTTCGGTCTTCCAAACTGGCAATTCAATCCTAGAAGACCAAAGCACTTATCCTAAACAGAACACAGAAGAGATCCAATATACCTTGGAGCTGACTTCCCAGTCTTGTCAAATCTTATAGCTCCTTTGATCGGAGAAACTTATCCAAAATCAAATCTCCGACTTCGGAATGCAAATTCCTCTGTCCCTTATCACAAAACTCTTCTGATGATCCTGGGCAGCCTTTATCCTTCCTGATCAGCTCAACCTTCGCTGATGCCTCTTGAAAACCAACTGGACCAAAAACAACCCAACAGAATGATCCTCTCAAGATCAATCAAAATCAAGAACATCAACTCTACTATCATCAGTAGAAAACTAACTTTCCTAATCCTGGAAAAGACAAAATAGATGTACTTGCCAATCTCGCCTCAGATCCTGTAGAAACCCTTTAATCCAAAACACTGCAACTTCCAGTTGCTTCCATTCTAGAACAGCTGCTACCTCACTTCCGCTGCACAACTCTGACTGGAATAGATGAGAATGGTGATGATAAACACGAGCACGAACTAGACCGACACATCTCGGAAGATACGGTTCAACAGATCCATAAAGAAAAACTCAGAAGTTCCATAATTTTCTGAGCTGCTTCATTAAACCTCTGATAACTTCCATACCCTAGAGATGCCTTGATCCCAATCAAAAGATACCCAAGAGAATTCTCAACTATTGCAAGTCACTTTTGCGATCAACCCAGCTTAATTTCCAAAGAAATTGTTCTCTATCTTTACAAATCAGAACAGCTTAGGCTTGTCTAGCCAATCCATCGAAGAAATGGATCCACTCTACTGCTTCTGAAATCTATCTCTAGAAAACTGCTTAGCAAGATGACCTTCTTGCCGGCACACAGAACACTCTGAGCTGCACTGCTGACACAGATGCCAAAGACTTCCTATCCAAAGCTCTTCGAGAAACTCGGGCCTCAAAGTCAAAAACACCCTGTTGAATCTAGCCACCTCACTAATGCAAACACACTTCCTTAAAATTGCTCCAAAGAAACATCTTCAGAGACATCCATAGTCACTGCGTCTCACCACGTAACTGCTTCCTCCCAAAGTTCTCAAGATACCATCACACGCTTCTGCTCAACTGACAGATCCAAACCCTAACTCATCCAAACTTGCACTATAAAGAGGGACTCTTAACCTCAAAAAGACTTCCTTCATAGACTGGTGAAATCCTTACACCACAGCAAAGCTCACTCGAGACGGTAATGGGCCTACAGTCTCGGTAGACACTCTTCCAACCTCAACACTCAAACTTCTACCAATGGTAGTCGTGTTATACACACCACCACCCTTTCTACCTTTAGAACTTATATTGGAAAACCCAAACAGGTAATCCAACAAATATGTAGATATATATATATATATATATATATATATATATATATAAAATTACAAATACGCTCTCTCAAGAAAGAAATCGCTCTAAAGCCTAGGTGTTCACTCAACTGTGACGACCCGCCTTTCTCTCCACAGAAAGACGCATTATCATTAAGAAAGAAAGGGATGGAAAAGAGAAAGATAGAGAAGAAAGAAAGAAATAACATCAGAATCTTAACAGCAGAACGAATAAATTATATTATTCACATAAGATATTACATAATACTATATACATCAGAGTTACACAGATTATACATCACATACTAGACAGTTATAAACACCTGCCTAGTTATTACAACTCAAATACAACATAAACAACCGACTCAGAGATCACACAGCGGAACACTATATATGTCTACAAACACTGAAGCCTCTTGCTCCATTGCTTCTCTAGAATTCGTCAAAGCTAACCCGAATCGCTTGACTACTAGTAAAAATTTAAGTACCCAAGATTTTAAGAAAAACAGAAGATAAACTCTGGGTCAAACATGAATCTGGTATGAGTAACAGGTTAAAGTTGCTTAACTTTAAAAATCCTTTGAAAACAAAAGGTATCACGTAAGACTTCCCACACATAAACATGGGTAAGTTTTTACCTTATCCTAAGCAAAACATTTGATAGGAAATCCAGTGATATTATAATAGGGTCTAGGGTTTTCAAGTAAAATACAGAAATAGCTGGAATGTTTTCATCTCATGTTCAAACATAGTTGGGAACAACTAAAACATACGGCACTTATTGAAGATTGGATTCCATACAATGGCAGGGCTACTGGGGTACCGTCCATCACAGTACGTGGCCTAGATCACCGTACCAAGGATTACTCCCGATCCTCTGTAGCACAAGGCCGGAACCATCCCTTACTGGACTGTCCCAAATAAGACAACCCCGACAGTTGTTGCAATCAACTGCCCTACACAGCCGAATATAAAGGGACTTATAGACAGGGGATAATCTTGTCCTACTTGGATTCTACCCACTTAGCTTTGCTACACCTCCCCTGTTTTAGCCATTCCCGATTGATGAGGCTTGATGCCACGATTACCTTTATAGAACACATCTATCTTAGAATGCTCATCGTCCACCTAACGATGTTCTGAAAGCATTCAATCCATACAAGTTCGTTCCAAGTTTGAATGAAACCGAAGGCACTATCTCGTTACACTCATTTTGGAATCACCCTCAGAGCTAACGACAATAACCCTTGCACTCTGAATTTCATCTTCACTTGAGATTCACGATCTATCGTTAATTTGGATCGATGTAGTTTTTGGATATCCAAATCTAGATAGCCGATCCCGGTCTCATCGAAATCCAAAACGCCATCTTTTAAGTCCAAGTTGTTTTAGAGTTAAAACAATTCAATTCTATTATCTATATTCACACAGATAGATAATTAACAATATCACAACTAGATAAGTCATATCATCACAATTCAACCACAACACCTAATATCACATATCAACACATATCTCATTAGAAATATCAAATAATCAAGGCATTCAATACCAATCAGCCATCCATAAGCAATGATTTATTAATCACATCATCTATAATTAATTTAAAATGAATTAAATTAATTACTTCCATCTCTAATTAATTTAAAATAAATTAAATTAATTACTTTTATCACATAAATCTTACTTACTTAACCTTTAGTCAATTACAAATCAATAAATTAATCATCCTCTAATTATACATCTTAACTAATCATCCTTGATTAATTACCTTAAGTAATTATCCTTAATTAATTGCACAAATTAATTACCCATAAACAATTCCATTAATTAACCTTTAATTACTTCATTAATTAATTAATTATAATTAATTACATTAATTCTTAATTAATTACAATTAATTAATTACATTATAATTACTTATTATTGATTAAGTAATCTTAATTAATCAACCCTTAATTACGTCATTAATTACATTAATTAATGATCCCTTAATTACTTCTTAATTAATTATTAATCATATTTAAAAAATTATCTTAAATTTATCTTTATTCATTAATCAACCTTGATTAAACACAATCAGTAATTAATTATCCTTAACTAATTACATCACTTAATTAACTTCAAATTACTTTATTAATCAATTCTAAAATTAATTACACTAAGTAATTAAACCTAAATTACTTCCATTCTTCAGTTAATTACATTCAGTAATTATTCATTAATTACTTCACTAAGTAATTATACTTAATAAATTACACTAAGTAATTATACTTAACCCATCATCCAATGATTATTTTAAATTAATTATAAAAAATAATTAACTTAAACTAATTACATTAATTTAATTAATTACCTTGAGTAATATATTCCTCTAATTACTTCCATTAAGTAATTATACTTAAACAATTTCTGCAAATGATTATCTTTAATTAATTAATATAATTAATTGTTAGAAATTAATCACATTAATTAAAAATCTAATAATCCCTAGTTAATGATCTCCATTAACTATTAACAATTCCTTAATTACTTTTCTTAAGTAATTATACTTTAATTAATCATCTTTAATTACAAATTAATTAAATTTTAATAACCAAATAATTCATCTCTAATTACTTAGTTAATTAAGTGCTTAAATGTAACTTAATTAATCTTTAATTACTTGATTAATTAATTTCTAATCATTAATTAATAAATCTCATTTATCTAATTAATGCACTTTATTTTCAAATTAATTAACCCTAATTAATTAATTAATTTAAACCCTTAATTACTTAATTAATTAATCCTAAATTATTAATTAATAAAATTAATTAATTACCCTTAAATTTCCTTATTTTTTAATGAATCGCCAATTATTAAACTTAAATTAACTTTAAGATAAAAACATTTTTCTTATTATTGGCTTAATTATCATTTACAAATGCATTTGAAAACATTTTACTTTAAAATTTCTTTTAAAATTTCTTTTAATTTTAAGATTCAAAATGATTAACAATTTAAACTTTAACCAAATTTAAATCAATTGATAAACCTTTTTAAACAAATGTAAAGAAACATTTATCTTATATAAAAGAAACTTATATAAAGAAAAGTTTTAAACTAAATTACTTGATTATATTTAAAACCAAGCTTTAAAAATAAATTAATTATTTAACTCAAAAATTTAAGTTAATCTTATTTACATAACTTTCCATTCAAATATTAAAGAAGCTTTTTATAAAAGAATATAAATAAAGTTTTAGCATTTTCTTGGAAAACCATTTCATTTAAAATATACTTTAAACATTTAAAGTTGTTTAAACATTTTAATTTTTTTTATAAAACTTATTTATTTCAAAACTAGGATACAAATTTAATTTGAATCCATACTTTAAAACTTGATTTAAAACTTTGTTTTAAATTTTTCTTTACATTTTAAAATTCATTTTATATTTTAAAACCCTGTCATGTTTAAAACCTGAAACAACCCAAGTGACCGGAGCCCAACTTCAAAGGCTTCAAGTCAAACACCACAAGACTTCGAGTAAACCCTCAAACTACACGAGACTAAGCCCGAGGAACAACAACTTCCCAAACCCACTTCAACTACCTGATACCTCGTGCACACGTGCACCTACACCGGCGAACCATGCCACTCTGACCATCCTTGATGACCCTCACATCACGACGTTCAAACTTGCACCAGAATCCGACCACCAGAACATCGATTTACTCTCAAAACCAAAATCGAGTAACATTGCACTAATTGGACAAAGACCAAAACCTGGAACTCCCTCGCATACTCTTCATCGGCATGCCTGAGATTCCGGCCTCGCCTTCGCCATTACCCCAGCTTCCAATTCCTAAAATATAGTAGCACTCGGTCCACCAGAGACGCGGTGGAGATAACTATTCTGACTGAGCTAAAACTAGGGTTAAAAAAAATCAACCGTTTATCGTCGCCACCGTGTTTTGATCATCTCCCCGACATTTTTCCCAGACACTCCGACCATCTCTGCATCTCCAGAGAGAATCACACCATCCCGATCAACTAGATCGTCAGAGGCAACCCGAACTCCCAATACTGATCCACTTGAACTGCTCATTCAATCTCAAACTAAAAATTATGATTTTAGTTTTAAAAATCAAGTTTTAGTTTAAGTATTCAGTTTATATTCCTGAATCAATGAATGAGGATTTTTGAATTTTGACTTATATTAATTTTGCTCTGTTGTTTTTGACTTCCAGAGACAAAACAAAATTATTTTAATTTAAATAACTTTTAAACTTTAATCTATGATACAACAAACATATTTTGTTTGAAATTTAAACCCTAACATATATTAGGTCGAGAGAAAATGATTTTTGATTAAAACTTAGGCTTGGAAACTATAATCAGGAAAACCCAGATACACAACATGCATACACTAATATGTTCATATACACACACACAAACAGAAATATACTTATAAATATACATCCAAACATACTTATTTCTAGGGATGTACATGCAACAGATTTCATATACTTAAACTTTTTAAAAGTGATGTTACTCACCTATTTGAAAATGAAGAAAAGTGCCTTCATTTCTACTTTGAAAAAGCTTTTGAACTTTAAACTTTGAGTTACTGGAATGCTGAAGATTTATTCTTTGATTTTAGAACTTGAATTACTGATCTGAAAAGTGCTTGGAAACAGAGACTGCTTTGCTTCCAGGCTTGCTTTGGAAAAATCCCAAATTTGAAGAAATGCACCGGTTCTTGAGTTGAAAATGAACTATAGGTTGATGATTTTGATTTGCAAACTTGATTACAGGTTTGCTTGCTTCAGACAAAATTCCAGGTTGAAGAATTCAGTTCAGGCTTTGATTTTGATCTTTAAGAATGAATTACAGGTTTTTTTGGGGTTTGTGGAAATTGATTACAGATTTTGTTTTTGAAAAATGAGTTTACATGATATCGAATTTGGTTAGAGAGGTGTCTGATCACTGGTTTTTGGAGGGATTTTGTTTTGTTTGAGAATTATACAGGATGAAGTTTGATTTCATTTAAAATAAAAGAAAACTAAAATTAAATATGACACTTGTTAAAACATCTTGACATTTTTCATTCACTATAGTTTATAAATTAACACTTGTTATAATGAAGCCTTAATATATTTACACTTGTAATTAAGTGATTTTTATTTATTTTAAATGTTAAAAATAAAGCTTTTACACTTTATTAATTAGTTTATAAATACTTATTTATATATATAAATAACTTTAAAGAAATAAAACCAATCATAAATAAAAACTTATACATATAATTTAAATCCAAATATTTTAAAATGTCTACCTTTTGAATTTCAATTTTAAATTCAAATTCATATTAAATTTTAAAATCCGAATTAAAGTCAATTTATAATAACATATTCAATTTTGAAAATACAATTTATTTTTATTAAAATCTATATATATCTATATCTATATATATATATATAAATAATACATTATTTGAAAATATCAATTTAAAAATAATTTATAAAAGAGATTATCTTATTATTTATAATTTACTTTTTTTACTAAATGAATAAATATATCATATGAAAATTGCATTTTTAAACTTTTAAGCTAAAAAATATAATTTAAACAATTAACATTTACCTTAAGTATTTTAAAACTATAAAATTATTTATTTAAATAGCTTTGAAAAGTTTTACATTAAATTAAATCAGAATTTCCAAATTTCCAAAATATATTAGAATTTGAAAACATGATTTTATTTATTAAATTTCAACCAAAGCTTTTCGATTTACAATATATACAATTATATATATATACATTATAAATAGAAAATATTTTATTAGCTTTTAAAGATAAAATTTATAAATTCAAATATTTATTTGCTTATAAAAGAATAAATTGACAATTTAAATTAAAATTATAAAAGACAATTATCAAATCAATTTAATTTTTAATACAGGTTATTAAATTCTTATTGCCTAAAATTCTGGGTCATCACAGATATTGTACATCGACCGATATATTATAGCTGTTATAAATATATAACGTTATTTATTTCTCAAATCACATTCAATTTTATAATTAATATTTCATAAATATTAATTTATTTATAACAATTATAAACCAATTAAATCGTTCGGTCTTAAGGAAATTCATCATTTTGGCTGTGTAACACTTGGGTGTAAATTTGGTCGGCGATTAACATCGAACTATTCTAATGTTAATGTTCACACGTCACTTAGCAAGTGGTGTAACATTATGGCCAAATTTATCGCTTACTCATTTTTGGTAAAATCCAATTTTAGTTTAATAAGCATTACACGATTGTAACAGTTGTTTACACCAATTCACTTCGTCAAAATTATATCATTTTGGACTTATGGAATTTGGTAATGGTCAAAATTCCAACCTCATCCACATTCAACTTTATAGTCTAAATACAAAGTCCTTGGTTCAATAATAACAATTATTATTGACCGAAATGCACTGGCCAGAGACTTTGACTTGATTATGATACTAACCGCATATAACCGAGGAGATAAATCCTCTCTTGAATAGTGCTTCACTTTCAATACTTCCACTCGACCCACTATAGTCACTCGATGGACGCCATGCCATGATTTGGCTATAATCAAAGCAAAGCTTTCATATTGAAGATCCACAATATTCTCAAGTCGAGAGAACTATGTAAATCAATCGCATCGATATTTTTTGTTTGACCTTAGTTATATTAACCAATAGAAAACTATCAATTGAGTCGTTCCATAGTTATCCATTAACTATTAGTACGTAACCCCTAGGTTCCACCAGCAGTCATGGGTAATACACTGTCCAGCATTTGGAGAGCGTTATGTACTCCAATCTCAACGGATACATCGATATCCAGTCTCGATGCATCTTGAATAGGAACATTTAAAATGGTAAATTTGTTTAATTATGATAAATTACTCACGGTTACAACATTTTGTAACCACTATCATAAAATATACCATTTATGGATTTTTCTATTAAATATACTTTTAATTAAGTTAGTTAATTAATATAATCACATTATATCAAGTATATAATAGGAAGAAGATACATTTTATTTCGAACAAGATTGGTTAACGGGCTAGATATATGTAACAAATTACATAATTGCCCCTAGGGCATATCCTTAACTTTATCATAAAGGTTATCCCGACTATAAAGGCTTGAATTGATTTTAGGCCATGGGCTATATTCAAAATCAGTTAAATTTTTTAAAAGACATTTAAACTGAAATATTAGGTTTAAAATATAAAAGTAAAATTTTATAGAAGTTACAAAATGCATTAACATTTTTCAGAAAATGGTTTTAAGAACCTAAGCAGTTAAATTTGATATTTTGAAATCTAAAATTTAATTAGTATTATTAATTAAATTAAATGAAATAACTAATTAATGGTCAATATATATATATATATATTTGTGTGGGTGTATGTATATGTACATTGATATATGTATATCATTATAATTGTTATAGTTATATTTTATCTTAAAATTGTTTTATATAAATTAAATTAAAATTAATTAAAAAATTAATTTGATTTTTTAATTATATAAAATTTATTAAATAAAAATAATTAAAAGTTAATTAGTTAAAATGCATACATATATTGATTTGTATGCATAAACAAACTATAAATGTTATGATTGGTTAACAATCTTAAATAGTTTTTTTTGAAAATGGTACTTTATATACAACATGTCACTAGGACAATATTACCTATGTCACGCCACGCAAGTTTCGAACTTATGACGTCTCGCACCAAAGCCGAATCACTTAACCATTGGGACAATGGTGCTTGTCAGCATCTTAAATAGTTTAAGATGAGCAATATAAAGTTTTTTAATTTTTTTTGTAAAAAAGTACTTTAGCATATGTGATTCACGTGCGTAGGAGTAACTAGTATTCAAAACCATCGTTTGTAAGCTTTCTAGGATCTTACAAAGAAGATAGTAAGCATGTACTTATTAATACAGAATTAATAGGATTCTTTATGGATGTTCATGTGTTGGTACTTACTTCTAATTTTTTTATGCACTTTAATAATGGAATTCATCTACCAACTTTCTTGCTTGGTGCTAAACAACTTTTAAATAATTGAAATCATGAAAATGCAAAAATAAGATAAACTGAAACATAAAATAGAAAGCTAACATAAACCTTTCATTAAAAATGCATATAATATTTTCAATTTAAAATGGAGTACACCATATTTTCTAACGCTATCTTAAAATAACATATAAAAGGAAACATTTATGCTACCATTGCCTATATTTGTACTACCATCACATTTTATTTCATCCTTAATTATTTTTACTTATCTAGTCACAAGAGCTTTTGCCGCTATTTTCCACCATAATACAAACTACCACTTGTCTCTAAAGTTGGCATATACACATACAGTGACCAATAGCATTTTTTACCGTCATTGAGAAAACACCACCTGTATACAGTTAACGCCTCTCTCAAGGAACCACATTACATACATAAAAGATGCATTCACCTAACAAAAATATGCATACCTCATGCTTAGTATATTCAACAAAGAGTTTCATAATGTCATAACATGCTATAATGAAAATCAACGTATTAAGGCTCAATATGTGTGAAGGTTAATGAGCTAAAGCTCTAACATGCACAAAAGGCTGAAGTAGTTGTCCCACTTCCCATATTCAACCTATCATATATCAGTGTTATACAGATATAATATACTATATATTTGAAAATAAGTTAAAAAAATTAATTAATACTAAACCTATATGCAACTCCTACCTTGTTAAATTATCTCTGGTGTTTTGGTCACCATCAGGAAAAAATGGACGTGAAAAAAATTTGGAGAAAAAATATGATAAAATATGAAATATTAATGGTACTACAAAGTAATGACTCTTTGCAAAAATGATAAACCATTGGCAATAGCCTTCATCCACATTGGTCCTTTTATAGTATGAAGAAGATAAGTTGGTATTGGAGAAATATGAGCCCAGTAATCCATAAAAAGGCACGACATAGAGGAGCAATAGACCAATAGTAAATTGAAACAAAGTGTTTTGTCCATAATCATTATAGGAGGTTTTAAAGTATTTCTGTATGTAAAATAAATCAGTGTAACCTATTGGTATATATTACCAAGTTGCTTGTATAAACAATAATTTAGAATGAAGCAAAATAATTAGATAAAAAAAATTGTTGAACATAAACCAGAAAAAAATGCATACTCTTGGAGTTGAAACATAAGTAAACTATGGTGCCTTATTCAAATGCCTATTGTCATAGGCTTGGAAGCAACGTAGTACAGTTTTAATCCTCCAATATAATTAATTCAAGTCAAATATGTATATAAGAGCATATCCAATAATGGGTAACAAATAATGGAATCTTTCATCGTAGTTTTGTTTCAAACTTGGACAATCGTAGATGCTTCATGTTTTTTTGAAATACAAAGTTAGTATCACATATTATCACATATCTTCGATTGTTCTTCTTTACCATAGGGAATAAATTTTTATATATCTATTTTTATTTGTTTTTTAGGGTTCTAAAATAATCAAGCATAAGGAAGTAAATCATGCTCCATTGGTAGTTTATTATGTGATTGGTCAATACAAAGATGTCAATTAAGTGAGTATAAATAGACAAAAAGAATTATATTCATGACATGATATCTGAATAAGTTTTAGTAAAAGAATGAATTTTTAAATCTATGTTCTTGTACTCATAAGAACAAACTGATATTGCATGCATCATATATAAGATAATAGGATTCTCATTGTATGAAAATAGTTCAAAGAAACATGAACAAAAAAATATTTAGTTATTGTAAAAGGGTTTAGTCATAGAATAACTTTAGGGCCAATTTCATTTATTGATGCATGTAACATGTCCGATTATATGGTGATACAAATATGTTAGTTTTAGTACAGTTATTTCCATATCAAATCCTTGAAGAAGATATATGATCATTCATGTTAGCATATTAACCAAAGTATTCAATTATGGTGCATAAACTTTGTAAAAGCAGAAACATAAATAGAAAACCTATTCAAATATGCGTCAAAATTGACAATGAGTTATAGACAATCAAGCAACCACACTTACCTATCAAGTTGAGCCTCTTTTGCATTTCACTTGAAATTTTTTGTGAGATAATATTTCCAATTGCAGAAGATTTGAAAGATATTGTTGATTTCAGTGATATAATATTCCAATTGTAGAAAATTTGAAAGATATTTGAGATAATTACTTAAATATATATTGTCCCTTTTATACCATTAAAGATAGTAATAAATTACTTATGTGAGAAGAAGTATTATTTTGAGAGGTTGAGGTAATCAATTAATTTCCTAATTAGCTGATTGAAGAAGAAATTTTATCAGGCATATATAAATTGGGGAAACTAGAAAATAAAATGGATAAACGTTTTCCTGTATGAACAGGAGAATTAATAAGGAATTGGTGAATGACCAAAATCAATTACTTCAACTCCAAATAATCTTTATATAAAGACAAAGATTAGCATAAGTAGAATTATCTCTCTTAGTTGTATTTCTTATTCTTTTTTTTGCATTATCAATCTTGTAAAATTTTCTTTTCTTCAAAAGTAATAAAATCTCATCTCCCCAAATGGTTGTGTACTACCTTACGGTAGGGAACCACTATAAATCCCATGTGTTATTTTTTCATTGCTTGATCTGTGATTGCTTTTAGCTAGTGATTATCCTTTGTTTTTTTGCCTCACCATCAATCTGGTCCTATTTGTTTTTCCACAAGGTCAGTATTTTTATTCCTAAGGCAATCTTGTGGGATTTTTTCCTAATAGTCTGGTATCAGAGCGACAAGATTGGATGAGAAAGGATGGTAGGAATTATGGCAGGAGATGCGGAGACTCCAACGATCGTACCAAGAACCTATGTTAGAGGGACCTATATTGCATCAGGATCTAGTTTAGCAATAGAGAAGTGGAACAGTGATAAATATTTCGAGAAGTGGCGATAGAGGATGAAAGCTGTTTTGATGAGAAACAAAGTTCATCCTATGATGTTTGCTCCTGAGGAGTTAACGGTTGAAATTTCAACCGTGGAAAAGAAGGATATGGGAAAATGGGCATTCATTACTTTACAATTAGCTATGGTGAAACTGTTACTTCGAAGATTAGCGGCGAAACTACCGCTAAGGGCATTTGGACCAAGCTGGAAAATCTCTATCTGAAGAAATCTTTGACTAACTTTTTGATTTTGTTTAAAGAAAATTTTCACTATGAGGATGAGAGATGGTACTTCTATCTGAGAGCATCTAGGTTTCTTCGACGATCTAGTGACGAAGATGAAAACTGCAGATTTGAAGGTAGATGAAGGGAATATGACTATGATGCTCTTTTGTTCCCATCTAGGGCGTTACACAGGTTTCGCTAATAGCCTTATTTTTGCGAGCAATACTTTAACCGTTGAAGATGTAAAGTCGGGCCTTCTATCTGAGAACTTGGGGGATTAGATGAAGGGGATGAGTGAAGATAAAGGAGGAGGAAGTACTTAACTCATATATGCTGAGAGAGGGAGAGAGAAGAAGAATAATTGGAATTATAGAGGGTATTCCAATCTAGAAAGCTTGGTAATGATTGGAAAGGTAAATCTAGAGATGGGAAATGATACATTTATAAGAAACTAGACCATTGGAAAAGAGATTGTCCGGACATGAAGAGGAAGACTAAAGATGGAAGTTCATCGATTGTGATCGAGAAATTTATATCCAATGACTTGTTAACAACGGTAGTATAGAATGTATCAGACCATTGGGTGCTAGATATAGGAGCGTCTTTCCATATGACGCTTAATAAGAATTATTTCAGTTCTTTTGAAGAAAAAGGGAAAAGGAGATTGTTATGGGAAATGATGGTGGTTGTAGAGTTATGGGCATAGGTACTATGCAGATTTGCATGTTTGACGGGGTGATATGCACCTTAATAGGTGTCTGTTATGTCCCAAGTCTTCGGAAGTCGATGATATTTTTTAGACAGTTGTCATCGATAGGATGCAAGACGACTATGGAGAATCATAGCCTGAGTGTTTCTAAGATTGCACTTGTAGTGATAAAGGGAGATATGTTCAAAAATTTGTATCTTTTGAAGAGAAGCACTGTACTTGGAGGGTCTAGGGTTAGAGCCTATAGTTCTAGTGGAGAAGATGTCAAAGCTAGGTATACGAGAAGGGACTTTGAGTTTATGCATAGATAGAACAGGATCAAAGGGGAAAGCTTCAAATAGGTAAGGTTTTGCCAAGAGGATATGCTTAATAAGAGGAAGAAGGGATCGTATGAGGTTGGCCATTAGAGATCAATGGAGAAAGCAACAAATATGCATAAGTCTTTGCAGGCGGCAGAGTTCGGGCGTTGCTCGAACTAGAATTGCTTATCAAAATGCTAGGTGCCATATGACGGCACAAGGTGGGGGGAGAGTTGAGATAGTTCATGGAGACATTTTTTTCATTGTGGAGATCAATAGGTCCTTCTTGGAGTAAGAGGATGTAGGTGAAGTTGAGAGGCTTGTAGGGAAATATAGTATCAAGGTGGAGATTGTAAGATTTGGTGATATTACATTTCCAATTACAGAAGATTTGAAAGATATTTGAGATAATTACTAAAATATATATTGCCAATTTTATAGCATTAAAAAGAGTAATAAATTACATACGTAAGAAGAAAACATATTTTGAGAGATTAAGGTAATGAATTTATTTCCTAATTTTCCGATTAAAGAAGGAATCTTATCAGACGCATGTAAATTGGAAAAATTAAAAGGATAAATGTTTCCTTAATAAGGTATTGATTTATGACCATAAATCAATTATTCAACTCCAAGTAATAATCTCTATATAAAGGCAGAGATTAGCATAAGCAGAATTATCTCTCTCAGTTGTATTACTTATTCTTCTTCTCCGTTATCAATCTTGTAAAAATCTCTTAGCAGGAAGTAATAAAATCTCCTCTCCTAAGTGGATGTACATTACCTCACAGGAGTAGAACAACTATAAATCTTGTGTGTTATTTTCTTTATTGGTTGATCTGTGTTTGCTCTTAGCTGATAACTATCTGTTGTTTATTCTGCCTCACCATCAATCCAGTCCTATTTATTTTTTTGCAAGGTTGGGTTTTTTGTTCCTAGGGTAATCTTGAGGGATTTTTCCCAAACATTAACATCACTTCTTCCTTTCATAGCAAAGGCCGTGGCATCCAATCAACATTTGGCACAGCAAAACCACTTGAAAAATTATTATTTTCAAACTATTGGATTTATGCTGTAATTAAAAGACAAGAAAATAATTTCACCTTACTTAGTACGATTGACAATATATTATGAAGATACCTCATATCAAACAATCATGTTATTCGTCTAATTTAACAAAGAATAACCCCCAAATCCTAAGCCCTTTGATAGATTTTTCAATAATACTAATTCTCATTTGAGAAAGAACTTTTTTCTTCTAGCCTCTAGTTTTATATTTATGAACTGAGATGCAAATGGGTGTAATACAATGAATGATTAATGCATATATTATATCATGATACGATAATATATAATCGACTGATGTTTATCTTCAGGTTATAATGTTATAAATTCATACGGTGAAGTTGTCTACTCCCTTAAATGATTGTTCTAGCCCAAGAATTGTGCACTCTAGTTGTGCATTCTCTTAAAACATACATAACTCATATTGCATCAACGCTTAAAGATTCTTAAAATTGCTCTCCACTCATACATGTGACATGATTGTGTTAGGGTTTTTTTGCCAAGCAAAGCCATGTCATTTTCTGTTCCACGTAAATACATTCACCAAAGCTCATTCATGAACCTTAAATCAATGCTTCTTCAAGAATCTTCCACACTAATGTGACTCAATCCACATTTGTTTTTGGTTGTCCTTTAGTATCGACTACAATAACTTCTATGTCTATTTGTTTGAAAAACAATGTCAAACAAATTCTACTAACAAAACCAAGTGAGCTATAATACTAAATTACAAGGAACATAAAGTGAAATATTAACTTTTCATACAAAATAAAAATTACAAATAGTTCAAAGCAAAGTATATTTTGAACCAAATTTTTTGATCATTTTCATAATTATATTTTTACAAAAATGGATTTTTAGTTGAGATCATTGCTATTATTTACATGTCAAATTCTATTTCCATCAAGTAGCATAACAAATTAGTGTAGAATTATATTGAATAACGACTCCTGATTCCTAAAAAAATAGTACAAACCTAAATTACTTTGAAGATTTATCTTTAGACACCAAACCATAAAATTATAATTCATATTTAATTTTGAGCACCAAACCAAATCAAAAAACTCCAAATCTTTATACCTTGATTTGGCTATTTATACTTTTAAACACTACTGCACATTTTCAACTCATTTAACACAAAAGGTAGATATAGATATTTGTGCAACAGCTAACGTGTTCTTATAGAGAAATTTAATTTAAGTAAAGTTAAGAAGCCAACCACTAGCAACAAGAGAAGAAGAGGAAATTCAAAGAAATGAAAATGCGTTATAGAAGAGGGAATCAAACTCATCTCAATCCACTTCTCTTATCAAAGATTAAGGTGAGTAATAATTTCCATCTCTATTTGCTAAATATATGTTTCGGGTTTAAGGTTAAATTTGTATATAAGATGTTTGATGATATTATGCTTGAATTAAGGTTTTTTTAAATTTAAACAAGATTTTTTAAATGATGGTTCATACGGTTTTAGATCAAAACAGTGTGATATTAATGATTAAATGCCATGGAAAAATTATATGTCATGTAAACATGATTTTAGATTTGGGTTTTAAGTTTATAATTATCTGAGCGTTGGAAAGTTTATTATGAATTTTTGAATGAAAATATAGCACGTTGGGTTTATAAATTTGTTTCAGAAAATATATTGAGAATTTGGGTTTGAAATTTTGATATGTTATATAACATGATCAAAGTAAATTTCTATGATTTTTGAGGATTTTTCTTAAGTGATTCGACATACAAATTAAATTATTTTTAGAAGAGGATCTAAATGATTTAATTGTATTTGAAATGGAAGGTTATATCTGCAAAATTCTAAGCTTAATAATTATCCAAAATAATAAGTCCGTTAGTTTTGAAAAGAATGGAAAAATTAAGACAACCAATAAGAAGTTTACATGTAGGCAGGTTAGTTTTATAAGTTGCTTAATTTAGCATTTAACCTAGAAAAATAGGTTCCGCCTCTATTAAGGGTACCTTTTGCCTTTGACAAAGTCGAAACCCTATTAACCATAACCAATGTGCATGGTATCATAGGCGGTACGTAGTGGATTGGAGAAAAGTGGAAGGTATGGTGTCAAAAGGATGCTTCCGATTAAGTCGATACCTTAGTTTGTTTTAAAAAGTTAAGCGCCTGCCTTTGTTTCACTAAGCTTTCGACGTAGTTGATATGTTTGTTTTCAAAAGGTGTTTTATAATGGCTTTCGAAAGGGTTGCTATGTTTGTTTTAAAAGAAAAATGGGCTTCAAGGAGTTCTTTTAATTATAAATCAATGCATTCGAAAGAAGGGGTTCCGACACAGTCGAAGCCCTACCGCCAATTATGTTACCTTTTGAGTGTATTAAAGGCATCAATGCTGTCGAAAGGTATTGTTTGTTTTAAAGCTATATTAATCCACTTCCTAAGTGCTTTCTAAAGGGTTATGGGTTTCGAAGGCAATGGCTTCAGAAGGGGTTTTTGAAGCTAATCTTCAGTGTTTTAAATATACACTTTCGACGCATTCGAAAGGGATGGTTCCGACGCCATCATAAATTCCCCAATATTTTTATAGGGTAAAGAATGGTTTCGAAAGACATACTTTCATTTATATTCACTTTGACCTAAATGATGTTTTTAAAATGTGAATCCGTTGATTTTGAAAGGGGGACTTCTAATGCTTTCGAAAGGGATACTTCCAATGGTTTTGATGCTCTGCTTCTAACAATTAATAAGCAACAATTTATTAATTCAAAATGTTTAAAAAGAAGGATTTTAAATTGTTTTGAAAGACAAGAGCCTAGTGTTTTGAAAAGAGGTTTATATGCTTTCGAAGGAGGCTATTTAGCAAGGTCGAAAGTAAGGTTTCGAAGATTTAGAAAGAATAGTTTTCAAAACAAGTAATCCAATCTCCTTTGAAAGCATAACCATAGTATAATAATGAACAAAGTATTTTGAAATGGAATTTTTGAAGAAGTCTTAATGGGTTAAAGGTATTAACCAAGTTATATTGTTTTCGTCTTTATATATGTATACATTCACTTTGTAATAAACCCAAAATGGTACTTTGAGAAAATGCAGAATAACCAGTTAGGTTGACCCGGTAGTGAATATAAATTAAAGATATTGGCAGGGGCTAATAGGTTCGCGGTAAGCCCATGAAAACTGTGTAAGGGAAATGATATTGGCAAAGGCCAATAGGTTCATAATTATCCAATGAAAACTATGTATAATGGATTATGTCAGATAGACAGGTTTATAGCTAGCCCATGAAAATGATATCCAGATAAGAAAATGAAATATTGACAAATGGTGAATAGGTTCCTAGTTAGCCCATGAAAACTAGGATAGGAGAAAATATATTGATATTGTCAGTTAGTCAATAGGTTCCAAGTCATCCCATGAAAACTAGGATAAAATAAATGATATTGGAGTTATCAATAGGTTTATAGTGATCCCATGAAAAATATACAAGTGGATAGGAGTCCATAAATGTTTAACTAGTTATTAGTCATCCTATGAAAACTATTAGGTTAATAGTAATCCTTAAAACTATAAATGTGACAGATAGATAGTCAAAATGAATGGAGATGGGTCATTCGGAATTGATTCAGTTGTTTTGGAAATCACCACATAATAATGTCTTGAGTTAATTTAACCATTGTAGATACAGGAGCATAGAAAAATAGTTTATAAAGATTTTTAGGATACTAGTGAGGGGAAACTCGTTCTGCTAAGTGGCATGGTCTCACTAGATATCTAAATGATTTGAGATGATAGATTATTATTCATACCAGGCTTTATGTCTGACTCGAAGCTTATGTTTTTTTTCCTCAAACTCTCGGGTAGTCAATTGATTTTGAGTATCCAGAGTTGTGCAGGAGGCATGTAGTTATTTGAATTCTCTCTCTCTCTCTCTCGTGATTCCGCTGTGTCGTTTTGTTAAGGAAAAGTTGATTATTGCCTATTATATATTCTGATCACCAAGGGGACATCATCATAAGTCACTCTTGGAGTATATTGTAATAATTATATTTTTTGAACGTGGTTAACATTGTAGGATTATGTAATGAATGTTGAAATGGATGTTTGGAATGGAATGTGAAAATTGTTTTGAAAATTTTAAACTTTTTCCATATCCATGTGTTTCTGGTATATCAATTTATCTAACATTACCATATTTGATCGTTGAGGATTAATAACTATAGATGACTGCAGCATCTGTAGCCATTAGTTTTGGGCCTCCAAGTTGGGAATATTATATTTATGTAACATCCCCTACTTCGAGATCCAAAAATGGATGTTGGTGCTGTTATGTTTAAGTGACGAAGTGAGACCAGTATAAATTTTTCGCAAAATGAAGTAAACAGGGTAGCTATATAATTTCATTACTCAAAATGTTTTACAAAAGTTGTCGCACCATCATTAACTCATCACATTCCTATGAAAGGGAAAACATATAATAAATATAAATGGAGTGTTTGCTCGACATATAGGGATGCCGACATAGGCACTTAACCAATTATAAATTTTGGTTTTACATAGCAAAATTTGAAAATAGCTTTTATTTGCAAAATAAGCCTTCCACTTCGTCTTTGAATTATTTATTTGTCTTTTTCTAAAGTTATATGTCAGTAGCATAAACTCAAACTACTCGAATGATTACTCATCAGTTTGTGGAAAATAATAAAAACACAAGTCAGACATAAAACATGGTATGAGTAATGCTTCACCCTAATAAAACAATCATACAGTGAGATCATACCGCTAATGCACATAATAGATTTCCCTTCACTATTCCAACTATATCAATTACATCATATAATGTAATAATACCAAACCATGATCAAGCACAAATAATCAGTTTCAATATAAATGTGGGACTCCCTTCACAACATTTTCGACTAGTTTCTATAGTCTATTACTTTTTTGATTTGCCACTTAGGCCTTACTCTTATCAATTTAATAATGGCATCGGACACTTAAGGTTATCACTTCGGTGTTTTATGCGAATTTCCATTAAATATATCATGAAAAACTTATTAGGTTGCCACTAATGCCTAACATCACCCATCATCGAATATAAGGCCGCGTTTAGACAAACGGTTGTCACACATGCCTTACACCACCAATCACCAAATATAATGTCGTGTTTAGGAAAACGGTTGCCACACAGGCCTTACAACCAATCATCAAATATAATGTCATGTTTAGACAAATGATTGACACACATGCCTTACACCACCAATCATCAAATATAATGTCAGACAAACGAATGCCACATAGGCCTTACGCTACCAATCATCAAATATAATATCTTGTCTGGACGTATTAGTGCTATAAAGGCTATATATTTACATTTTCATTATCTATAATGATCCAACTTTTCATCACATGGCTTAATTCAACCCAATCTTAATTTTCATTTTTTCAGTAAGTTATTTTATTTTAACCTTTTATTCTTTATGGCCATTTCATCTTTATAAAATCCCTAACCATCACTTAGGAAAGATGGCTTTCCAAGTGCTGTAAAAAGTCCATTTATTTACCTAGAATTTCTTAGCATCTTTAGCTATCGTAGGTTGTCGGTATATAGTTATCGTAGGTTAAAGTCTAATGCATGTTGATAATTTTTGTAGCTATCTCAAGTGACATTAAACAATATCAAATTGTCCCAAGTTAACATTAAGCTATCTCTAGCTGATATCTCCAGTTGATATTAAGCTATCTCAAGTTAATATTAAGCTATCTGAAGTTGATATCTCTAGTTGATATTAGATATCTCCATTTGATATCTCTAGTTAATATTAGCTATTTCCAGTTGATATATTTAGTTGATATTAGCCATCTCCAATTTATATGAGCTACCTTTGATTAAGATCGACTATCTCCAACTGACACTAAGCCATCGTAGTTGATATCTCTAGTTGACAATATGCTATCATAAGTTGATATCTCCATCTCCAATTGATATCAGCTATTGCAAGTAGAAATTGGTTATCTCTAGTTGATATCAACTATCTCCAATCGACATTAAGCTATCGCAAGTGGATATCTCCAATTGACATTAAGCTATTGCAAGTTGATATTAGCTATCGTAGGTTTTTTTTATCTCCAGGTGATATCGGCTATCAATAGTTGATATCTTATGTGTTTTTTCTTTAGGTAATAATTATAAATCTTTCATTTTTTAAACTAAATTTCGGACATCATATAACACACACACGCTATACATATATGTGTGTGTGTGTGTGTGTATGTATGTGTGTATTTGTGATTTTGTATTATGAAAGTCATTAAAAATATATTTCAACATCATAAATCATTATTTAATATGAATATAATTAAAAATCTCAAATCATTGTTTTAATTTGAATTTCAAATCTAATATTCCCCCCAATACCTAATTTTGTGTCCCTCTTTCTTATTTGAAATGTAAAGCAGATCCTTATCACTATTTTTTTGTAAATTAGGTCTCTGCTCCTTTAGCATCCCACCCAACAAATAACAACAGACACCAACTCATTTAATTCCAATCTTTAACACGTGATTTTTTATAGATTAATCAAATTTAACAATCATTTTCATAATTAAATAAAAAATTAATAAAATTTCCAATGGTATCGATATTTAATAACTAAAAATAAAATTTAGAAAATCGTAATTTTACATAGTGGTTTTAACTGCATTTATGGAATCTAATTATTTCTATTACTCATTTGTTTGACTACATTTATTTTAGATGACATAATTTTTTACAAAGTTGTTTTTAACTTCATTAAGATAATGTGTTATCATTTATTAAGCTAATTAAAAGGAATCTGTTTTAAAATTAGGCAGTAATTATTGCATTATAATTTTTTAACGGCATATCGTGGTGTAGAAATAATTTTGGCTGCATTTGATAATTTTATTCATTCTTAATATATTTTATAACTTAATTTCATTAAGAAAATGGAGTCATATTTCAATTCTTTAATAAAATGAAATTATATTTTAACATCATACTTTAAAATAATTTAATTGTGTTTATATGATGTAGCAACAATTTTTGCTAACATTTAATAATTTTAGTCAATTCTAATACAATCATAATTTAACTGCATTGAAAAAATATGGTTAAGTTTAATTTTTTTAAGTAAATGCAAGTACAATTTAATAGCATTTTTTAATTAGTTAACTATATTTATGGGACGTAGTAAGGATTTAATGCATTTATAAATTAATTGCATTAAGAAAATGCGATTATATTTAAATGGTTTAAGAAAATGCAATTACGTTTTTACAACATATTTTAATTAATTTAATCATAGTTATGTGATGTATAAATATTTTTGACTACATTTGATAATTTTATTTAATTTTAGTAGAGTTATTTTTCAAATGCATTAAGAAAATGTAGTTAATTTTAAATGCTTGAAGAAAATGTAATTATAATGTAATAATATTTTTTGAATTAATTTAACTGCATTTATGTGAAGTGATAACAATTGGCTGCAATTGATAATTTTACATAATATTAGTGTACTTTACAAATTAAATACATTTAGAAAATGCAGTTATATTAAATCTTAATGTAGAATTTAACCACATTAACTAAATGGAGTATTAGCTACCCTAGAATAATGCGGTTATAATTCTACATATTTGTTATTTTTGAAACTTGTCATTTGAATGATGCATTGTTGTTGTATTTTGAAAGATGCGGTTTTAATTCAAAAGAATTCAACGACTAGATATTTACACATGCATAACACATATCATTTAAAAGATGATAAAATTTATGATTTAATGGTGAAAAGGTTCGTTTATATGATATTTCTACAAAAACTTATTGCATTTTAAATATTGAAATCGAACAAGATGTAAAATATTAATATGGATATAAGAATATCAGCTGGTTGCAAAGAAAAAAATGTGGTAAGGGACCTAACTACATAGAACCATAAGGGAGGATATTTTGTATATTAAAATTATAAGGAAGGGACTTGACATGCAAATCCCTTCTTAAAATTCTAATAAATGATAGCTATAATTCAAATGTTTTGAATTTAATGTCTCAAAATCATTAATCATTCAAAATGACATTTTAACAAATTCATATACAAAGTTGTAATTAGAAGTGTTAGAACCTCCAGTTTATGTTTCAATGACAACAACTATACAATCGTATATACACATTTTAAGATTACAGGTATATACTACAAGAAGACATCATGCTCGAAGACATTGAGACTCGAAACCAAATGACGATCTATCGACAATACTATAGTTTGTAAGGGTATTCTACTGTAAAAGAGTCTTAGGTAAAATATTGTTAAGATCTCCTTGAGTATATATGCATACGTGATCACACGCGATTTCATATATATAAAATTAATTTGAAAAACCATTTTTTACTACCCATAGACGTCTAAGGAAATACTTGGGAAAATAAAATTATGAAGCCACAGACATCTGAGGCAAAACCACAAACATCTGTGACAATCCTCGGGTAATTATTTTATGAAGTCACAGACATTTGAGGTTTTACCACTAACGTCTATCATTTGAAAAACATCAAATTTTTGAAAAGACACTTCCCTTAAACAAAAAGAAATTACCCTTCATCGAAAGGTTGCATCCATTAAAATGAATAAAACTTACCTAATAGTAACAATTCTTCATCTGCATCCTTTTGAACCTATAAATACTACATTGATTGAGATGTTGAGATTAACTAACTTGAATTAATTGAATCTTTTCTCCCTTGATTTCTTATCACTCTCTTATGCATACATTGGTTACATACTCCTAGTCTATTATAACCAAAATATAATTTTGGTTAAACTACTTCCTACAACCCAAAGCATTCACATTCACATATTCAAAGGAGATCATAGGAAGATTTGTACCATCAGTCAAAAATTGTGTTATTTGGAACATAAGATTGTCATCAATATACTTTTCTATTATCTTATTCCTCTAGGCAAAGTAAGGGTCAGTTAGTTAAAGGAAATACCGAAGTGGAGCTTTGGGACTGGAGATAGGACGGAAGGTCCGAACTGGTATAAAATACCTGGTGTAATCGTTTCTATTATTTATCTTATATTCAATTATTATTCTCTGCTTAACATAGTTAGTAATATATACATGTGTGTGTGTAAGTTGCATTATTTAAAAAGAGCCTGTAAACTTTCAATTATATCACAGTAAGGTTATTTCAATCTACAGTAACACGTAATTGAAAAAATCATTGAAATGGAAAGAACATTTCAAGAAGGTCAATCAAATTTTGGTCCTTCACTATTTACTTGTTCTAATTATGCTTATTGGTCAACACGTATGCAAATTGTTATGGAAGCTAATGGCTTAGAAATATGGCTAGCAACTCAAAACAAATATGAAGCAGCTGACACTGATATTAGCACATGGACTGATGCACAAAAAGCGGAGGCATCTAACAATGCCAAAGCTACAAATGTATTATCTTGCTCATTTGACAAAACGATTTTTCATATGTCATGCTCTGCAAGACTACATGTGATATATGGCGCACTTTACAAGTCATACATGAAGGCACCAATAAAATCAAGCAAACCAAAATTTCGATTTTTCAAAACAATTCTTGTCTTTCGAAATGAAAACAAGTGAATCAACTATTGATATGTATGCAAGATTTCAAACCATTCAATATGATCTCATGGCACTTGGAGCCAAATTCACATATTTTGATTTAGTCACGCAAATTTATACTCTTTGACAAATGATTGGGAATGAAAATTTTTAGCCGTCGAAGAAGCTAATGACCTTTCTCAACTTAAGGTCGAAGAGCTAATAGGAAATTTGATGTCATACAAAGCTAACTTGTAGGCTAGGAAGGAACAAAATCATGAAAATAAAAACATAGCATTCGAAGCAAGTAGCCAAGATTCAGACTTAGACGAAGAGGAGATTGTACTTATTGCCAAAAACTACAATAAATTCAAGAAGTTCAAGAAGATGACCAAGTTTTAAAATGGCGGCAAACCAAACTCTTCAAATCAAATATCGATTAAATGCAGTGAATGTGAGAAATTTGTCCATATTAAGAAGGATTGTCAACAGCTCAATAATAATAAAAAGAAAATCGAATTCGAGAAATTTAAGAAAAAGTAAAGAGCTTTTCTTTCAAGTAACATGGGATGATTCAGATTCGTCTTCTTCTTCAGACAGTGATAGTGAAAGCGACTCGGAACAAGCAAATGTTTATGGCTAACACTAATGAGGTACGTCCTGAACTTACTTATGATGAGGTAATGGAAATAAGTATTGAATTAGATGATATATATAGGAAAGTTAACTAGATCAGAATTAGAAATCAGATTATTTAAAAATGAAAGAATTTATCATAGAAGAAGAATTGGAAATTGTTCAGAAGAAATATGCAGATTATTATCTCAAAATGACAAATTATTAAATGATTAGAAAATTATAAGTTAGAAAAAGTTAATTTGGAAAAAGAAAAACTAGAATTAAAGCATATTTAGATTCTAGAAACACTGGAATTTGTGATCATAAAAGTAAACTAGAAAAAACATAAATAATATGATGAAATTCAAAAAAGTGAAATAAAATTTAAAAAATTTGATTATAATATCTAATCCATTAGGAAATAAAAAAGGATTATGTTTAAACCAAACAAAGGCCAAAGCAATACGGCATTTATACACAAAATTCAATAAGCCAAAGTTAAGAACTAAGTTTGAGAATTCATATACAAATATGGTCAAGATATAGATTCCAAAAACAAATAATAAACTAACTAGACAAAAATATATTGATGAAAATTTACAAAAAGTTGCATATAACAAAAATTACATTTTTGAGGGAATCAAATCCTTATGGATATGGCTACCTACATGCACTAACACGTAGCACTCTAATCAAATGAGGTGGGTACCAATTAAATTTTCTTATTTTAGAGGCACCTAAAATTAAAATAAAAAATAAGAGAAATGAATACTCGATAGTGGTTGTTCTAAGCACATGACTGGAAATGCTAATATGTTATCAAATATAACATATATCGATGGTAGCAACATAATATTTGGAGATAACTTAAAGGGATTTGTCATCGACATTGGAGAAGTCATCGGTATTGATATTTCTAATTCTCCTATAATTACTAATGTTTTATTGATAGAAAATTTAATACACAACTTATTAAGTATAACTCAATTTATGTGATAAAGGATTTGAAATTGATTTTGAGAAAAATAAATGCAATATTTATAATCAAAATAAAAATTTAATTTTTGAAGGATTTAGAAATCGAAACATATATGTCTTAAACATGAATGTCAAAAACTATACAAATTTATGCTTAGCGCGAATCATGATGATCCTTGGTTATGACATAAACGTTTTTTTCATATAAATTTAAAAATATCACCAAACTAGCTAAAAAATGAATTAGTTAGATGATTACCTAAAATCAACTACAATGTTAAAAACCTATGTGACGCTTGTCGATTTGGTAAATTAAAGAAAACCTCCTTTAAATCTAAAAGGAAATTTCCATAAAACAACCTCTCAAATTATTCCATTTAGATTTATTCGGACCAACTCAAGTACATTCAATAAATCATAATAAATATATTTTGTAATTATTGATGATTTTTCAAGATATATTTGGACATTATTTTTAAAACATAAAATTGTCACTCTTGAAATGTTCAAAACTTTTGCTAAACGAATAAAAAAATTAATGAATTTAGAAATTAAACATATACGAAGTGATCACGGAGGTGAATTTGAAAATGAACTATTTACCGACTTTTGTAACAAAAAGGGAATTAGTCATAATTTTTTATTTCCTCGAACACTACAACAAAATGGTGTTAAAAATTAAACTTTACAAGAATGTGCACGAACGCTACTAAATAGTAGTAACTTACCAAAGAATTTTTGGACCAAAGCCATTGCTATTGCTTGTTATGTATTAAATCATGTAACACTTAGACCACTGACTAAAAACACATGCTACGAAATATTCTTGTTAACGCTAAAATTTGAACGCTAACACCCCGGTGTATGAGTTGTAGTTGTGAAAGCACCACCCGACGACTCGGGAACAGATTACAAGCAGATAATAGCAGAAAAGCGAAAAACAACAACAATTTTATAGTGGTTCGGCTTTAGGGTATAGCCTACGTCCACTTTAAGTACTTTTATTAATAATCTCGTTACAAGCTGATACAATTCTTCCCAAATACAATACACTTTGAATTACAAGAGACTTAGAACAAGTAGCTTAAATTTCGATGAAGATGAGAGTTTTCGAATCCATGTTGGATGTATGTGATCTCTTCTTGAAGTTGTTTGTAGCGTTCTTAATGTCTTGAGAGCTTCAAGTGTTGGATTGGATTGGTTTGGAATGCAGCAGAGTAACGGCGTTTGAAGGAAATGAGCCAAAAGTCCCTTGAAAGTTGGATGTGGCAATATATTTATAGAGAATTCTAGGCAGGAAACATTACCAAGTCCTAAGTCATCACCGACCTAAGTTGGGTCGTGGACGACTTAAACTAAGTCGTGGGTCAGTTGCCACTTAAATGCTGGGTCGAGACTTCTTAAAGGCATCCTTGCTGAACCCTGGATATATCACAAGTCCTAAGTCGCAAATGAGTCAACCGGTCCTCTCATAAGCGATGCGGCATTGAATCTTAACTTCGTAGTCTTAAGTCGTGTACGACTTACCATATGTCGTAGGTCGTGACTGACCTAAACTGATTCTCGGCTTGTGGCTTAACTGGAGTTAACGAGTCATGGTGCAGTATTGAATTTGCCTCTGTAGCCTTAGGTCGTGAACGATCTAGCAAAGGTCGTAAGTCCGTCACGACTTAGGTGTAGTCGTCTTAACTCCTCGTCCCTTGAGTCGTTAAGTCATAGTCCCTTTAGGTTGTTGGACTGTTACTCCCTTGGGTCATTTAGGTTGTAATTTCTTAAGTCGTAAACTTCCTTAAGCCGTGCCATCCTTAACTAGTAAGATTGTGCAGACCTTAGGTCGTCAGGCCGTAATGTTCTTAGGTTGTGAAGGCCTTAAGTCGTAGACCTTATCTCGTAGACTCTTTAACCCGTAGAGGCCTTAAGTCGTAGATCCCATCTCATAGACTCTTTAACCCGTGGAGGCCTTAAGTCGTAGACCTTATCTCGTAGACTCTTTAACCCGTAGAGGCCTTAAGTCGTAGACCTTATCTCGTAGACTCTTTAACCCGTAGAGGCCTTAAGTCGTAGACCTTATCTCGTAGAGGAAACTGGGTTAACACTTGCCCCTCGAAGCACATGCCTTAAGTCGTAAGTCGTGTGCTTCGACTCATCATAACCCTGGTGTGCCGATTCGAGTTCCACTTCCCTGAGGTATAAAATGCTTGGGTCGTTCCTCCTATTTCCTTCTTCTCATTGCTTACCCCTGAGCTATTTCTGCCATTAACACGTCCTCGAGCTTTTGGAAACAAATTCAACCAGTTCATCCTACCGTTGATTCAGTCCCTATAATCCTCATCATCGCATCGCGTAAGTAAATCCGCAGTTCATTTGATTCCGCGATAGCCATTAACTTGCGAATCTGGACCCCTCATTGACAACTTTAATCCAGTTCCTTATACCACGCTTCATCACGATTGTTGCCACGATCGATTGCTGGTGAGCTCGAGGAAGTTTGGTTAGGTTTTGGATAATTCGCGAGGAGAAGATAATGGGTTTCAATCTATTTATATTTTATTTTTATTAGGCTGTTAGGGGTTTGGAGAAGACGAGATAATAGTTAGTGGGTTCATCGGTTTAGGGGTGAGACGGTTTATGGGTTTAGGAGTGGAGATAAGGTTATTCGTCTAGTTGAGGCATGAGTTTTAGGTCGTAACTGAGTTAAGACTTAGAAGAATTCGTATCTTTCTGACCGAAGTCTTGTCTCTCTTTTATGACTCACGATTCAAAGGACTACCGACTCAAGGCATCAACGACTCAAAAGTGAAGCGACCTATCCCGTCTCTCCTCATAATCCTTTAGGTCGTGGACGAGTCAACCAGAGAACCAACGACTTAACTTAACCCGAAGGAAAAATTCTTAACTCGTAGACGAGTTAGCACTTAAATTATTGTCGAGTTATCACTTGAGTCGTTTACGACTTAGCTCTTGAGTCGTCTACGACTCAGCACTTGCATTTTTAAACTCTGCTTAGACCTTGAACTGTTGCATGGATTTTGAACTGTTGAACTTTGCTGCATTCTTTTACAGATTACTTTAACTTGTGGGTTAACAATCTGTTTAATATGATATTTACAGAAAATTGGGACGAATATACTGCCATCGACCACCCACATCAAATGACAGATTAGTTAATAACAGATAATTAACTTAAATAAATTGTGTGAACGAAGTGCTATCGATTTCAAGTAGAATATTAAAGCAACACTGAAATAGTCAATTGAAACTGACCAGCCTGCACTAATATTATGCTTGAACTTTAAATTAACAAGTTCTGAAATTACCGTAGTCGATCAATCGTCGACCAGTTTAATTCCAGTTATATTTACTTGTTATTTTTATCAGTTTTGCACGACACTTCACACTTTTAGGAAACGTGCACCTTCATATTTGAATATCCAGTTGCTTGTGTAGAATGACTTCTCAGGAAGAAGATGCAACAGTTCAGACGGGAGAGGCAACTGTTCTTCCAGCTCCACTAGTTAATCCTCCCGAAAGAGTTCCTACTACACTATCATATAAAGTTTTTCGCCAGCTGTGTGCTCAGTTTGGCATTGCTGAATCAGATGCCATTCTTCCTGAGAGAAGTAACACTGCTGACATAGCACCTTCTGGCTTTGTGACAGTTAACCGACAAATGTGCCTAAGTGGGGGCGTTCCTCCTTTCAATGACTTTTTCCAACAACTTCTTCATCAATTGGCCATTGCTCCATCCCAACTACACCCCAATGGCTACGCCATTCTAATGGGGTTGTGTGTGCTATTTAGGAGAACACTTGATCGACTTTCGAGCTTTGATGAAATTTGTTACTTATGCTCCTTTACCCGGACCAAAGATCATCCTTCTATTACTGTTGTGAGAAGCGCCCGAAACCGTAAATTAATTGTTGGCCTTCCTGACACTGCTCACGGGTTTCTAACCCAGTTCTTCTTCGTTCGTTGCCCCCCGTGGTTTTATGCTCTGTGGAGGGAAGGAAGTAAGATCACCCATCCTTGCTTCGTTTGTTATCTGGCCTTTGTGAGACTGACCTGCTAAGTGTTAACTCTGCTTCTTTTTATTTTCAGCGCTACCTCCTCCCTCTAGGAATCCCAGTCACAAGTCGACTTTTGAGAGGCTTAAGGCCGTGCCGGTTGAGGAGAGAGATATTCAATTTCTGTTGAAAGATGAATTTTTGCATCAGTACGGACTTTTGCATACTTCTCGTTCTACGCGTCCTCATGAAATTCCAGACTCCCCAGCTAGAGTGTTGGATGCCTCAGTTTCTACTAGCACATCCATATCTAAAGGTCCTGCTCCTGAGGCTTCGCTAGTGAAGTGTTCCACTTCTGTTGATGCTGCGGGGCCATCTGACAAACTTGCCCCGGTTATCGAGGAAGAAGAGCCTCAGGGATCTTCCCATCATTCACAAGAATCTGGTGAAAAAGCTGAGAAATCCAGTCCTGTTAAGCAGAGCAGGGACGATACTTTCGAAGGACTGAGCGACCTTTTTGCTACTTCACAAGAGATCTTTAAAGAAGATCCTATCACTGCCGGGATTTCTTCTTCAGTAGTTGAAGCTACTTCTACTTTGCAACAGTCGCCGTCGACTCAAGAGTTGACGCTATCTATTACACCCACAACTACTCCCCAATTAAAGAGTGGTTCGTAGACTGATGCGCGTAGTTTGCACATCACACACACTTAGAATTCCTGGCACTTTTATGCTCTCTTTTTTTTTTAACGTTTGAAGGATTCTCAAGTTTTATTTCTTCTTTTTAAATTTTAGGTTTACCAATGAGGCGAGGCAGCTCGTACTATGATGACTTTCAGCGATACGGGAAACGCAGCCAGTATGGCTATCAATCCTATCCTCCTGTTCATAGAGAGACTGATGAAGAAAGGGCAGCCCGGAAGGCTCGGGAAAGACATGATTATGAAGAACGCTTTGGAAGACCAGATAGTCGACATGATCCCTCCTACAGAGAGAGTGACTCCCTTAAACGTAAATCTCATGATGATAGAGGGAAGAGTCACACAACTGATGACTCGAGCAAACGAGCCAAAGTTATTGAGGAGCCAATGCCTGCGCCTTCAGAGAAGATTACTGCTCCTACTTCTTCTCAATCTCCTGCCCCTTCCCCTACTGATATCCAAGCAATCATCAATAGGCCATCTTACCAAGTTGGACCAGGTCCAGCCACTCTTCAACGCCGATTTCCTAATTGGTGTTTAAAAGGAGTTCGCTTTGACCTCGATCTGGTTCCCATAGATAAAAGTGCTATGCTACGGAACCTTGATGCAGTCAGAACCGATATTGAGAGGATGTCATCTTGGCAGAAACTCGTTGATGAGCTCCAAAGGGTGAATAGGGCCAATCTCGAAGCTATGCTTACCGTGGAGAACGACAAAACTGAATGGCAAAAGATCCTTAAACAGCATGATGCAGAAATGAGGAGTATCGCCGATTATAATGAGAAACTTGAGGCAGAAGTTGGGAAACTTAAAGAGGAGCTTGCTACTTCTTCCACTTCTTATTCTCAAAGGGAGAGTGTGCTTCTTCAACAGGTGCGGGATGCTCATGCCGCGCAAAGGGATGCCGAGGCCAAGGCTGATGAGTTGGAGCAGATTATAGAGGGCAACCGTACTGATATTACTCAGTTACGAGGACAAACCGGCCTTCAGGCGGCAGAGATTGAAAAATTGAAAGCCCAGTTATCTAAAGTCGAGAGAGAGCGGGATGAGGCTGTTGCGGGTAGAATTACAGCTGAAGAGGCCCATGAAGCTACCAAAGCTGATATTGGCTCGACACTATTTGATTTCTACTTGCAATGTATATTAGGGCGTGGCAGTCTTGCATTCCTGGGCCCCAAGTATGAGATTACCCTGGCCGAAGTGTGGGAGGCCGCACTAGATATGTTTAAAGGGGCCGGGTACACTGAAGAGGAGTTGGAGGTGCACTACTTAGACTTTGAGGCTCGCGCAGCCCTTGCCAGAGGGAAGGAGCAACTCACCAGATCGCGGGTTGAGATAGTGGGGGAAGAGCATCAAGAAAAAGAAACAAATTTGACTGTTCCTGTCCCTCCTTCAACTTCGGCCGATGCTGGCATTATCGGCTCTAGCTCTTATGTACCGATCCCTGCTCAAACTGATACCGGGGCCAAAATTACTCAAGTCACAGATGAATCACAAGAGAGTGCTGAAGCCCCGGACTATGAAATTGACGTAATAAAGACAACTTCTGCAGGTAATTCCACTGTAAATTTCGCTCAAGTGGATTGCTCATTTATTTCACATGGGTTTAATGAGCTTCTTGACTATTTTCTCAACCTTGATGAGCCTTCATCTCCTCTCTTTACTGACTTTAACCTCTTTTCTTCTACAGAGAAAGTATCAAGCACCGCTCAGATTTCTCCTCTTCCGGTTATCCCTCCTCCGTCTCTCCAGGTGGCTCCTCCTTCTGCTTCTCAGCCCGGGTCGCAAGAGGAACAAATAGAAGCCCTTCACGGTTTAGACGATCCCATCGCTTCGCAAGAGCATAGAGACGAGGGACTTGAGGGAGGTGAGATATCTCCGGAGCGGACCCCTTCTGATGACATAACTTTGTCTAAACTTTCCACTCCAGGAAGTGAGTCTTCCTCAAAGAGGAGGAAAAAGCACGGAACGTCAAAGAGGAGGGGGAAGAAAATCACTGTTACTGAAGGGGAGCCAGAAGTTGGACCAGTTGCGCCTACCCCTCCTTCTTCTCTTGTGCCAACTGACCGGCCTGAAAAGCTAATCATTCGGCTGGGAAAAGGGTCCAAAGGTAGTAAAAAGAAGTGAACATTTTAGCTTTTTGCCTTTTGTATGTACTGGTCGAGAATTGTGCGGGTACCGGCCCCCGCTTTTCTTTATTTTGAAACCTGTACCTACATTTCAATTGAATAAAATGATCCTTTGATTGTACAGACTTCTGTTTGAATGCATTTATTATTCATTTTTGCACAAGTTTATTTATATGATATTGCAGCGGGCTTATGGTATGTTGTTTGAGTATTACTTTACTGATGCAGCCATACCATTATACCATGTTGCCCCCATACCTTAAGCTTGCTGCAACATTTTACACTTTGAGGGGACTTGCACTCTTATTTGCTAAAGAATAATTATTTTATTCTTTTTAAAGAAAATTTTTGTAGAGTACAACTCCCTTCGTATAAGTTTCTACGCTTTGTCGTTTGAAGAAATCATTTTTTTTTCTTTTACTTATGTGCATATTTTACCAAGTGAATTCTTCTATGTGGTAAAGTGGACCTCTGAAGGGCACTTTAACTTCTTTTTTTTTTATACAAAGTTGTACCTCTGAGGAGGGATTTTTCACGTTTCAACACTTGGAAGTTTTATTTCAATCTCGGTGAAATGTGTACCTCCAAAGAGTTGTGCCTTTGAAGAAAGCCTTTTCACGTTTCAACACTTGGAAGTTTTATTTCAATCTTGGTGAAACGTGGGCTTCCGAAGAGGTCTTTCTTCTTGATTGTGCCCTTGAAGAGATCTTTCCTTTGAACTGTGTCCCCGGGAGGGGGTTGTAACTCTAAGGAGGAATTTTTCACGTTTCAACACTTGGAAGTTTTATTTCAATCTCGGTGAAACGTGTACCTCCAAAGAGTTGTGCCTTCGAAGAAAGCCTTTTCACGTTTCAACACTTGGAAGTTTTATTTCAATCTCGGTGAAACGTGGGCTTTCAGGAAGGTCTTTATTTTGTCTCTGCATTTCAACTTTGGTGAAGTGAAATTCCGAAGAGCGGTTGTTACACTTCAACTCCTGGCGAAATGTGCCTCCGGAGAGGGCTTTTATTTTGTTTACATTTCAACTCTGGTGAAGTGAAATCTCGAAGAGCGGTCATAACACTTCATCTCCTGGTGAAATGGGCCTCCGAAAAGGGCTTTTATTTTTGTTTGCATTTCAACTCTGGTGAAGTGAAATCTCGAAGAGCGGTCATAACACTTCAACTCCTGGTGAAATGGGCCTCCGAAGAGGGCTTTTATTTTGTTTACATTTCAACTCTGGTGAAGTGAAATTCCGAAGAGCGGTTGTTACACTTCAACTCCTGGTGAAATGTGCCTCAAAGAGGGTTTTCATCGCCTGGAAGTTACTCTCTCATGGTTGGAGGGTCATGACTCCTCCAATCTTTTTTGTTGAGTAGAGAACTTTCTTTTTTGTGGTGTATGACCCATTAGAGGTCTTTATCCTCCGAAGAGTTGTGCCTCCGAAGAGGATTTGTGCTGCCGGTGATGGCTTTGGTTGTTCCTTTGTCCACTTGCTTATGCTTTTTCAGTGATCCACTTTTTTTTTTTTACAAGTGACTCGTTTAATCCAAGGAAATGTACTTCATTGCCAGGCAAGTTCGTGAGAACGAGCATCAGCTTCTTAATTGGATGTTTGTTTGTTCAAACGATCTCAATTTATTAGCAAAGGCCCGTTTCTATCGAAATCATAGGTTGTTCAATTGAAGTACTTCCTATCTAGGATTTGAATTTGGAGCTTTTGTGACTTGAAATTTGGCGAGAATCACTGGGTCTTATTATGTGCAAGTTTCACTTCCATTGTCGGCAAAAATTTAAATCGACATTTCAGCAATACATTCTATGTACTTTTTATATCGCAAATAAAGCAAACATGTAATAATAATAAGGAACACAAGATTTATAGTGGTTCGGCTAGGAAATTGGGCCTACATCCACTTTATATCCTTTCGTTATTTACTTGCATCAGTTTTACAATTGCTTTCAATTACAAGAATCATACATTCATAATTCTTTTTACAATATTTCAACAAAATTTTCAAGTAAAGTATGGACGCAAATGGTTGCTGTTCCATGCCCTTGGAATTTGATCTCCATCAACAGTAGTGAGTTTGAATGTGCCGTCAAGAAGCTTCTGACCTATTACATACGGTCCTTCCCAATTTGGCCCAAACACACCTGTCGCTGTCATAATTCTCTTCAGGATTAGGTCTCCAATCTCAAAGCTGCGTTGGCGAACTTTGGAATTAAAATGTCTGGCTATTCTTTGCTGATGAGCTGCAATTCTGAGATTAGCTTCATCTCTTTTTTCATCAAGGAAGTCTAGCGCTTCAAGCTGTAGCCTTTCATTTTCTGCTTGGTTGAAATGGATCCTTCTGTGTGAAGGAACCTCTGTTTCTACCGGGATCATTGCTTCCGACCCGTATGCTAATGAGAAAGGAGTGTGCCCAGTCGCAGTTTTGTGAGTGGTTCTGTATGCCCATAGTGCAAGTGGTAGCTTATCGACCCAACCACCTTTTGCTCTTTCAAGTTGCTTTTTGATGGTTGATTTGATGATCTTGTTTACTGCTTCCACTTGCCCGTTTGCCTGCGGATGAGCAACCGCTGAAAAGCTTTTCTGGATTTTGAATCGCTTGCAAAAATCTTGGAATTCCTCGCTTTCAAACTGAGTACCATTGTCTGTGATTATTTTCTGAGGCACACCATACCTGCAAATGATATTCTTGGTCACGAAACTTATCATCTTCTTAGAGGTGATAGTAGCCAATGGTTCAGCTTCAGCCCATTTAGTAAAATAATCAACTGCAACAATAGCATATTTAATCCCTGATTTGGCAGTCGGTAGCGGCCCAATGAGATCCATTCCCCAAATTGCAAATGGCTATGGACTGACCATTTGTGTGAGTTCAGTTGAAGGCGCTCTAGGAATTTTGGCAAATCTTTGGCATCTGTCACACTTTCGGGAATAGCTTGCAGCATCATGATTAATTTCTGGCCAAAAATATCCGTATCGGAGAATTTTCTTTGCTAATGTTTGACCACCTGAATGATCACCACATTCTCCTCCATGTACCTCAGCTAGGATTGTTTTGGACTCTTCCCTGGATACACATCGAAGCAATGGCATTGAGAATCCCCGTCTGTATAATCGGCCATCCTGAATTACATAGCGAGAGGCTTTCCTTAGTAGCTTTCGTCTCTCTATCGAATTTTCTGGTAGAGACCCTCTGAGTAGGTAGTCCAGTATTGGAGTCATCCATGACTCTTGTTCTTGAGATACATTCATAATCCAGTCAATATCTATCTCGTCTATACTTGGTGCTGAAAGGATTTCTACAGGGACCAATCCCAATAGTTGAGCTTCACCAGAACTTGAATACTTTGCGAGGGAATCTGCCTTCATATTCTCTTCCCGAGGAATGTGGCTTATTGAATAGTGATCGAGCTCACACAGAAGTTCCCAAGCCTTTGACAAGTAAGCGGGCAGGTTTCCCCCTTTCGTTTGAAATTCCTTCTTGACTTGGCATACAATAAGCTGAGAATCACTAAAGATCTGTAACGCTTGTATGTTTAGTTCTTTAGCGATTTTCAGTCCTGCGATAAGAGCTTCATATTCTGCTTCATTGTTTGTTGAAGGAAATTCCAATCTTAGTGCATAGCAGAATGACCGACCTTCAGGAGTCTCAAGTACAACTCCGGCTCCAGAACAGTAATCATTTCTTGCACCATCGACATATAACTTCCACTGGATAGGGGAATTGTCGAACGTTTCTTCCTCACTGTTACCCTTATCTGTAAATTCTGCAATGAAATCCGCTAAAGCTTGTCCATTGATTGCTTTCCGGGGATGATAAGTGATGTCATACTGACTGAGTTCAATATTCCACTTTAGAAGACGACCTGAAGTTTCAGGGCGAAACAGGACTTGCTTTAAAGGTTGATCAGTGAGGACTCTGATAGGATGAGCTTGAAAATATTGCCTCAATTTCCTAGACGCAATTAGTAAGCAATAGGCGAGTTTTTCCAACTTAGAGTAATTCATCTCTGCCCCAGTGAGTCTTTTGCTGATATAGTAAACTGGATGTTGAATCCTTTTGTCTTCCCGTATTAGCGCTGCACTTAAAGCGTGAGATGATACTGCTAAGTATATAAGAAGATCCTCGCCATCGCCAGGCCTAGAAAGTATTGGAGGCGTCTCCATATGGCGAATCAATTCATCAAAGGCTTTTTGGCATTCGGGAGTCCAATCGAAGTTTTTCTTTCCTTTCTTTAGGGCGTCAAAGAATGGGATGCATTTATCTGTGGCTTTGGAAATGAACCGACTCAAGGCGGCAACTTTTCCATTGAGACTTTGCAATTCCTTCTTTGTTCTAGGAGCTTTGACTTCTTTCAAGGCAGTAATTTGAGCTGGACTAGCCTCAATGCCCCTAGCGCTGACGATAAACCCTAAGAACTTTCCGGACTCGACCCCAAACGTGCATTTCAGAGGGTTAAGCTTCATTCTATATTTCCGGAGGACTGCGAACATTTCTGCCAAGTGTTCAATGTGATCCGCTGCTTTCTTAGACTTTACTAACATGTCGTCGACGTAGACTTCCATAGTTTTGCCCAATTGCGGTTTGAACATAGCATTAACAAGTCTTTGGTAGGTTGCCCATGCATTCTTCAATCCGAAGGGCATAACTCTGTAGCAATAAAGACCAACATCGGTGATAAAGCTCGTGTCCTCCTGATCCGGTTCATGCATCATGATTTGGTTATATCCGGAGTAGGCATCCATGAAAGATAACAATTCATGTCCCGCTGTTCCATCTACCAGTTGATCGATCCTGGGTAAAGGAAAGCAATCCTTGGGGCAGGCCTTGTTCAGATCTGAAAAATCGATGCACACTCTCCATTTTCCATTAGCTTTCTTAACCAACACAGGATTTGAAACCCAATTCGGATATGTAGATTCTTTGATGAAGTTATTTTCCATGAGTCGATCAATTTCCTCTTTTAATGCTGCTGACCTTTCTGGACCTTGGGTTCTTCTTTTCTGTTTTACTGGTGTAAACTTTGGGTCAATATTCAGAGCGTGTACTGCAACTTCTGGAGATATTCCACACATATCAGCATGAGTCCAAGCGAAGACATCCAGATTTGCTTTCAGGAAAGATATCAAGATATTCTGAATTGACACATTAAGTTGTGAACCCACATTCAACACCTTATTTGGGTCCTTCGGGTCAACAGGTACCGGTACCGTCGTTTCAACCGGCACCACTCTATTCTCCCCTGCACTGGCTTTTCTGGGATCCATCTCTTTCCGTGCCCCGCTATGCTCGCCAGTGCAGGGTCCGCCCCGTAATTGCTACAAGGCTGGCTTTTTGATGCGAACCGGGGTGGCCGCATCCTTTCCCATTTCCCTTTTTCTTGACTCTCGCAACTCTGTCAAATAGCACTCTCGCGCAGCATTTTGATCCCCTTTTATAACTCCTACTCCATTGTCTGTAGGGAATTTAATAGTGAGGCACCACGGGGCCAGGATAGCTTTGAACGCTGCGAGCGTTGGACGGCCAAGGAAAGCATTATAAGCAGAAAATTCATCGACAATCACAAATGTTTGCTTGCGGACTACTTTCCTTTCTCCTTCCCCAAGTTCTACAAGCAGATCGATGGTTCCTATTGGTTGCTTTGGCTCCCCGGTGAAGCCAGCGATCTTCTGCGATGAGGCTTGTACATCGACCATAGGGATTTTCATTTGGTCGAATGTCTTCTTGAAGAGGATATTACATGATGCTCCGCAGTCAATGAGAACTCTTCTGACAATGGCCGGTCCGATACCAGCTGAGATGACCAAGGGATCTAGGGTAGGAGCTTCGATACCTGAGGAATCTCTGGCTCTGAAAATAATATCATCACTGAAAGTTTTCTGTTGTTTCAGGGGCGTAGTGTCTTCTAAAACAAAGACATCTTCTTCGGCTGGAACATATTTCAAAGCCCTGGTATATCTCTCCATCTCACCCCAGCTCTTGCCAGCTGGGTGAGGTCCTCCTGTAATGACATTGATAATGGGCCTTCCAGATTCATGCCCCGTAGCTTTCTCACCTATCCTAGGCTGATGAACAGGAGCCTGTTGCCCCTGACTTGACGATGCAGGATTGTTGCTATTCTTTTTCATGAATTGCTGCAGCTTGTTTTCTCTTAGCAATTCTTCAATCAGTTTTTCAACTGGCGGCATTCATCGGTCTCATGACCGGGTTGATTATGGAAGCGGCAGAACTTCCCACTTTGTATAGCCTTTTTTCCGGTCCTCAAAGGGATAGGTTTAGGGAGGTCAACAGAATCTTTAATGGCAAGGTAGATATGCTCCGGCGTATCTGATAAAGGAGTATACTCTGATGGCTTGAAGGATCGGGGCTTCTTCAGATTACCCTGTTTCTTCCCATTGTTATTTTCCCTTTTTTGCCCTACAGATTCATTCTTGCGTGGAGCAACAGTGTTATCTTCAGCTTTTTCCGACACTGCCTTCACCGGTACAGGACGGCTTTCCAGGCGTATGAATTCATCTGCCTTTTTGTAGAACTTTTCGAGGGAGGTTGGCTCCTTCATGTTTAGCCATTTCCCAAATTCGCTCGACTTATCAACAGCCCTCATCAGATAAGTCAATATCATTCGCGGTTCAGCATTGTCCTCCTCTGCCAGCGCTATATTAAAGCGGTTCAAGAAAGATCTGATAGATTCACCGGGATTCTGTTCTATACTTGACAATGACATGATGTCCTTGGCCTTTGAAGCATATAGTCTGAACTGTTCCTTGAACTTTTGGGTCAAGTCTGAAAACTGATCAATAGATCGGACTGGCAACTTGGTGAACCACAGTAGAGCCACACCCTCAAGGTACACGGGGAAATATCGGCACTTTATCTCGTCAGAGGCTCTGGCACCTGTCATGTGCCAATCATATTTATACAAGAATTCATTCGGATCACTTGTCCCTTTGTAAGATGGGATAGTTGGAGGGACAAACTTCCTTGAAAATTCCGCCTTTAAGATTTTCTCAATAAATGGAGTTTTACTTGGGGCGAAACCCCATTCTTTCTCATCTTCAACCCTTTGCATACTTTCTCTCATGATTTGCCGGACCATTCCAGAAAGATACTCCTCATCATGTCGAGTTCCAGATCCACCAACCTCAGGAAGCGTTTGCTCAAAGGGACTGGCAGCCCTTTCTGGAGCATTCCTTTCATTAGCATCATGAATGTTGCCAGCATAGTTCCTTCCATTACCAGCCGGTTGATTGTTTGCCCCGAGCAAATCATTCAACTTATTCAGAATTAGAGCATTTTGGGCACTCTGAGCCTCTAATTGTGCATTCTGGGCGTTTATCTGCTGGTTCAGCCCTAATATTACAGCATCCAACTCTGCTTTCGTAACCCCAGCAGACGGAGTGGGTTGATTAGGTACAGGAGAAGCGGAGGTTCCCTCTTGAATATTCCCAGATCTGACAGATCTACTCTTCCTTTCAGGAGCCATTATCTCGGATAGACTTCTGGTTTTCAGGGAAATTCTCTCTACAAACCTCTGTGAAGTAATGATGATAACTTGCCTGAGTTCGAGTTCTCAGTGAAAGCACCAAAAATGTTAACGCTAAAATTTGAACGCTAACACCCCGGTGTATGAGTTGTAGTTGTGAAAGCACCACCCGACGACTCGGGAACAGATTACAAGCAGATAATAGCAGAAAAGCGAAAAAAAACAACAATTTTATAGTGGTTCGGCTTTAGGGTATAGCCTACGTCCACTTTAAGTACTTTTATTAATAATCTCGTTACAAGCTGATACAATTCTTCCCAAATACAATACACTTTGAATTACAAGAGACTTAGAACAAGTAGCTTAAATTTCGATGAAGATGAGAGTTTTCGAATCCATGTTGGATGTATGTGATCTCTTCTTGAAGTTGTTTGTAGCGTTCTTAATGTCTTGAGAGCTTCAAGTGTTGGATTGGATTGGTTTGGAATGCAGCAGAGTAACGGCGTTTGAAGGAAATGAGCCAAAAGTCCCTTGAAAGTTGGATGTGGCAATATATTTATAGAGAATTCTAGGCAGGAAACATTACCAAGTCCTAAGTCGTCACCGACCTAAGTTGGGTTGTGGACGACTTAAACTAAGTCGTGGGTCAGTTGCCACTTAAATGCTGGGTCGAGACTTCTTAAAGGCATCCTTGCTGAACCCTGGATATATCACAAGTCCTAAGTCGCAAATGAGTCAACCGGTCCTCTCATAAGCGATGCGGCATTGAATCTTAACTTCGTAGTCTTAAGTCGTGTACGACTTACCATATGTCGTAGGTCGTGACCGACCTAAACTGATTCTCGGCTTGTGGCTTAACTGGAGTTAACGAGTCATGGTGCAGTATTGAATTTGCCTCTGTAGCCTTAGGTCGTGAACGATCTAGCAAAGGTCGTAAGTCCGTCACGACTTAGGTGTAGTCGTCTTAACTCCTCGTCCCTTGAGTCGTTAAGTCATAGTCCCTTTAGGTTGTTGGACCGTTACTCCCTTGGGTCATTTAGGTTGTAATTTCTTAAGTCGTAAACTTCCTTAAGCCGTGCCATCCTTAACTAGTAAGATTGTGCAGACCTTAGGTCGTCAGGCCGTAATGTTCTTAGGTTGTGAAGGCCTTAAGTCGTAGACCTTATCTCGTAGACTCTTTAACCCGTAGAGGCCTTAAGTCGTAGATCCCATCTCGTAGACTCTTTAACCCGTGGAGGCCTTAAGTCGTAGACCTTATCTCGTAGACTCTTTAACCCGTAGAGGCCTTAAGTCGTAGACCTTATCTCATAGACTCTTTAACCCATAGAGGCCTTAAGTCGTAGACCTTATCTCGTAGACTCTTTAACCCGTAGAGGCCTTAAGTCGTAGACCTTATCTCGTAGAGGAAACTGGGTTAACAATTCTTTAACAAGAAACAGGAAGTATCATATTTTCATGTACTTGGGTTGAATGCTTCATATTAAACACTAAACTAATCTAGGAAAATTTAATTCTAAAGCTAATGAAGGAATTTTTATTAGCTATTCATATCAAAGCAAAGCATATAAAATCTTTAATAAACAAAGTAATATTATAGAAAAAAGTCTTCATGTCTCATTTGATAATTTTTTTAATGAAAATAAATATGATGATGATGAAGAATTAACAAATAAAAATAATATACCTATACATGAAAATAATAATGATGATGCCAATAATAATAATAATATGATAACATCATCACATAGAATATTAAGAGAACATCCCATTAATAATATTATTGGAGATTTAAATACAAGAGTGTTAACCAGAAAATAGTTAAATCAAGTAAGTCATGTTGCAATTATATCAAATTTTGAACCGAAAAATTATATTCATCAAATTTTGTACTATTGCAATGCAAGAAGAACTTAATCAATTTGAAAGAAATGATGTTTGGGAAGTTGAGACCAGACAATCAATCTATAATTGGAACGAAATGGGTTTTTAAAATAAAGCAGATGAAAATTGAAATGTTGTACGAAATAAAGCACGATTAGTAGCTCAAGGATATAATCAAGAAGAATGAATTGATTATGATGAAACATCTGCTAATATAGCATGTGTCGAAGCAATAGAACATTACTGGCTTTTGCATGTCATCATAATTTTAAACTTTTTCAAAGAGACATAAAAAGCACATTTTAAATTGATTTATAAAAGAAATAACGTATGTTAAACAACCTCCTTTAGTTGCTTACGAAAAATATCCCGATCATGTATTTAAACTTAAAAAGTCCTTATATGGATTAATAAAAGCACCTCATGCTTGCTACGAAAGATTAAAAACTCATTTACAAAGTTTCAGTTTTCAAATTGCTAAAATTGATTCCACTTTATTCATAAAACAAGATAATAATAATATTTTAGCCATATAAATATATGTTGATGACATTATATTTGGATCCATCGACGAAAAATTATGCAACGAATTTTCTAAAATAATGAAAGATGAATTTGTAGTGTCACATATGTGAGAATTAAACTATTTCTTAGGATATAAATAAGACAATTAGGGAATGGAATTTTCATAAATAAAGAAAAATACTATCAAGATTTATTAAATCGTTTTGGAATGGAAAATGTATCAAGTAAACCAACTCCAGTGAGTACTACTCCACATTTAGATAAAGATGAAAATGGAAAATATTTTGACCAAAAATTATATCGAAGTATGATTGGATCTCTGTTGTAATTAATAGCTGGATGTTATGATGAGTGTATGTTTATGTGCTTGATTTCAAGCACAGCCAAAAGAATCACATCATCAAGCAGTAAAACAAATCTTAAGATATTTAACAAACACTAGAGATTACACACTTTTTTTACCCGAAAGAAAGCTCATTCGAACTCGTGTCATATAGCGATGCTGATTTTGGCATTTGTAAGACGGATAGAAAAAGCACATGTGGGACATGTTATTTTATTGGTCGGTCTTTAGTTTCATGGTTTAGTAAAAAGCAAAATTGTGTTTCACTCTCGACATGTGTAGCCGAATACATTATAGCAGCTTTAGCATGTGCATAAGTAATCTATATGCAATAAACTCTTAAGATTTCGGTAAAATCATAACAAAATCTCTTATATATTGTGATAATACTAGTGCCATAAACTTATCAAAAAATCATATTCACCATTATCGAATAAAGCATATTGATATTCATCATCATTTTCTAAAATATAATGTGGAGAAAAGAATTGTATCACTGGAGTTTGTAAATACCGAAAATCAAATAGCTAATATTTTTACTAAATCATTAAGTGAACTAACTTTTATTAAATTAAGATGCGATATAGGAATATGTTCTTACCATGAATTGGTTAACTAAATCTATAGGAGTAGTTTTGTACACTTAAACTACATAGAATAAAGTTTATAAATTTAAACTAATGCTAACCATATAAAATCTAACCGCTCTCTGTTAAAAGCTATATAGTTGAACCTCTTTTCCTTAACCAATTCTCCAAGTATAGTAAAAACTTCATCTTATAAATAGCTTATTTTCTTCCTTAAAAAAATCGTTTGTTAAGACAAATATTACTAAAAAAATGTCTTCCGATCACGACTCCACCTATTCAACTATCAACTGTAAATCACCCTCATCAGATAGCACCTACGTTTCACCAACTAAATCCACACCTACATTAATTCACTCTGCTTCTCCAAACGTTGTTGCATCACCTACATACCACATTGGCTTTCCCTTAAAGAAAAGAAATCAAAACGGTCAATTGATCTGCAATCAACATCTCTCACCGACAAAGTCAATAAAATATATCTCTACCAATAAGAAATGATGGGAGTTTAATGTGAAATGTATTACGAGCAATGACATCAAGAATATCATCTAAATTTTCTTGAAAAATGTATTCTAGCAATTTGTGGTCATTCACCAACAAAAAATTGCATGTACAAAAGATCTTCTCGATCACAAGAAACTCTTATAAAAGAATATAACATTACTTCGAGGAATCTATGCAAACCGGGACCATCAAACCAAGCTTGGATTGACAGTCCAGCTCGTCCGAGTTGGTCTCCACTAAAGGCGTTAATTGACGACAAAAAGGTTGAACCAAATTCATAGGATATACAACAAATAAAAAATTATAAATTCCCAGAGAAAAACTAAACTTATGCTATGCATCATGTATATATTGTTTTACTGTATTAATATTTCAAAAAAATTGATTTCTATTAAATTATGTCTACAATTTAGAAAAATACATATCACAGACGTCTGTTAAAATAACACAGACGTCTGTCAAAAGCAATGGGAAAACAATTTCCTATAACCTTATACGCCTGTCGAAACCCACAGATGCCTGTCATTTCTCTCTGTTTATTTTTTTACAACCAAAGACGTCTACAGAAACCTCATAGACGTCTATCGTATCTTTCTGCTTAATTCTAACTGAAAGCACAAACGTCTGTGCTCCACCCATAGACGTCTATCGCTGTTACGAAACCCTACCTCTAGCGGTCATACATAAATAAGTTTTCCCCAATTTTACCTCCTGTCTCAAATTTACTTCCAAAATCTAAAACCCTAGCTTCTATCCAATCTCTATTTTCTCAATAATGTCTCCCAAATCAAAAACTCTGTTTAACAAACGAGTCAAGAAAGGTCAATCATCCTCTTCTCATGATCCCATGTTTAATGAAACTCTCGTTTAAGAATGGCTTTGCAATAGCATAATTGCCAACAAGCGATTCGAGGAGCTAAAACAAAAGAAGCTTCATTCCTGGCCTTTCTATAGATTATCCAAGTTTAGAGAATATTGCATTCAAAAACTCACTGTCGTCGTCAAATGTCGGGATATAATTAATTTCGACGAAAATGATGTATAAATCTACCAATTAGCCATCTTTCTATTCTATGCAAATTTATGTAGTAGCAATATTTGGAATCCTAAGAATGTTGAAGGATAGTTATGGACAAGTTTGTACGGACGTATTTTAAAAATTAGCATCAACAGCATCAGATATATACTTAATTGTTCTACAACTGGGATCGATTTGGAAGAAATTCAGGATTGTAAAGAATTGGATTTTCGAACCTCGAAAAGCGACACTAATACATCCACTATATCACATGCCGAGCAATCGAATGTCGGAAAAACCGTTTGTTAGGGGAAAAGAAGAAGAAAGAAGATAAGAAGAAAACTAAACAACATGGAATCAAGACATGGAACAAATAATATATAATTTATCACAAGTCTTTACATAAAAACAAAACTACAACATGTATATATACAAATGTTTCCTGGAGATTTGACCAGGCAACTAGGTACTCGACATCTACACACCGTTCGGCATTCTGAACGCTTGGCACAAATGGTTCGAATAGCATTCGTGAGTACTCGGCATTGGGAAGTGTTCGGCAGTCAGGGTCATTCGGCATTTGGGAGCGCTCGACATCTAGAAGCGTTCGGCATTAGAAGAACGCTCGGTATGGTATATCGTTCGGCATCTAAAGGACGTTCGGCATACAAGGAACGTTCGGCATCTAAAGGATGTTCGGCATACAAGGAACGTTCGGCATCCGTGAACGTTCGGCATACCAATAATGTTCGGCATACAAGGCACATTCGGTGTCCATAGACACTCGGCATTCCTGGACTGTTCGGCATCCAGTAACGTTCGGCACAGGTCTTGTTCGGCATCCCGAGGTCGTTCGGCACGCCACTTCGGCGGGCATAAGGATATCGTTCGGCCTACTCCTTCCACTCAATACTTCATATCGTTCGGCAGTCAGAAGTGTTTGGCATTCAATCAGTCTCAATCAACTTCAATCATTGCTCGGCATACACTCGTCGGTCGGCATCTCACTTCGTTCGGCATGAAGATGGTGGTTCGACATTTAGTCGTTCGGCACAACACTCTGGTTCGGCTTCCAGTATTGTTCGGCATTCATGCCCTGTTCGGCATTCATGCCCTGTTCGGCATCTATGGATCGGCACATAGAGACCACTCCATTTGGGCCGAGGTATTCAGCTACCAGGCCCACCAGGGAAGTCCAACCCACCTTCGTCTATAAATAGAGAGGCTGTGGCACAGTGAAAAGGATCGTTTTTTTGGAGAACGCTGGGGAAACTCTGCCGCATTCAACACTCACTCAAGATTTAATCTTTTACTTTGTAGTTGTATTCAAGTAATTGGAAATGGATTGTATCTGTAATCAACTATGAAGGAAAGCAACAGAAATTAACTTCAAAGTGGATGTAGGCAGTTACGCCGAACCACTATAAATTTGGTGTTCTTGTTCTCTGCATTTAAATTTACATATTGTCTTCTGTTTTAATTTATTATCTTCATTAATCTCTCTACACAATCTTTCTTAAGGGTGTTAGTGACCAATTTTGGTGCTAACATTTTGGTGCTTTCATTGAGAATCGAATTCTCAGGCTGTTAGGATCTGCTTTGTAGCTACTGGATTGCATAAATCCCCCAGAGGAGATCCAAGATCATTCACAAGGCATCTGTTGATTCTATTCATAGTTACAACCAACAAATCTACCATTGGGAGACCACGAACTAGATCGGCCTCTCACAACGCAGATGTCCACGAGACTGCTAGCGTGCAACAAGTTGGACATAGAAATCAACAAGCAAATCGAGGTGCAGGGCCCTCCACCCAAAACCAAGCAAAAGTTGTTTCCCGAGCAGAGTTCAACGACTGTATAAGGGAACTTAAGGAAAGTAGAAGGCAACTTGCTGAGAAGATTCAAGCCAACACTAACCTCATGACTCAGCTCACTCAGCAGCAGTGTCAGAATGCTGGAGGTAACCCTGCCCCTTATTCTGAATCTGATAGTTCAACCTCAGCTGACGAAACTCCTAGGCGTAGACACCGTAAAGATGAAGGTGCATACGCAGGTGTCACAGATCGATCGACTAGGGATCAAGCCCGTGAGGAGACCGGACGCCCGAATCTCTAAGACCCAAATCAGGCAGGACATCAACCCGCACGGTCCCATGGGACGGAACCCAACCTCCCATCCTCCATACGAACTGCGGACTTAACAGCTATGGTCAGGCAGTTGATGAGAGAGAACCAAAGCTTGACCAATGAAGATTGGGGAGTGTCCAGAAGTCATACTCCCTTTACAGATGGTATCCTACAGGCTGAGTACCCCAAGAAGTTCAATATGCCGACTATCCCAGCATACGAAGGGTAGACTGAGCCCATGTAGCATGTGATGAGGTACATATGGATGATGGAAATTGCAAGAGCTAATGATGTGACCAAGTGTAGGTGCTTCCCAATCACTCTGTCCGGAATTGCCACCATGTGGTTTAGTCGACTTCCCCCATGATCTATATCCAGCTTCGATGAATTAGCAATGAAATTCATAGAACAATTCAGGATACACACCACTCGCCCAAAGGATGTGATGTCATTATCAAGCGTAATCCAAGCTCCGGGAGAGTCATTGAAAGCATACTTGCAGAGATTTCATGTTGCTGCTGCTAAAGTGACTAATCCTAACGACCATGTAATTTTGATGGCGGTAATGCATAGAGTGGATCCACATTCTGAATTTGGAGATTGGTTGGCGGGAAAGCCCCCAGCCACGCTGGAGCGTTTTTATTCGAAAGCTCATCAGTTCATAAGAAGAGAAGAAGCCCGATGAACGAGACGAGACAAGGCACCAGGGCCTGCTTAGGAGACTGTGAAAAGTACCGTTGCCATGAAGCAAACCGATGATAATTCGGAAAAATCTCAAGTCAACATCCAATGCAAGCCTGGGCAGTCTAAAGGTTTCGGAGGTGGAAATCCCAAAAAGAAAAGAGAGACGGGGAAATGGAAGTCAAGGATCCCGACCTACAATGAATACAACCCGCTCAACTCATCTCTTAAGAACATCTATTTGTCAACTTGCAACACTTTTCAATATAGAAAACTACTCCCAAAGTTGATTAGACAAAAGAAGTTGCAGGAGTTTGTCAAAGACCCACAAGACGGAAGGCAAGAGACATCGGACCTCGGACGCGGGTCAGCTCCACTCCGACCAGAACAGCCTGCTCGAACAGTGGATAGATTAGTTATTAACATGATTGCTGGCGGACCTCACCCTACGGATAAGAATTGGCAAGAGATGAAGCGATATGCTAGCTCTTTAAGACATGCGGTGTATGAGTGTTGTTCGAATGTGGAGGATGGGAACCCTGCAAAGCAGCAACGCACGATGGATGATGATATTGTATTCAGAGCAGAGATGCAGATAAGGTGGAGGCTCCTACCATCGACCCGAAGGTCATATCTGCGATAATCGAGCCGGCGTTTGTGGAGAGAATTCTAATTGATTGCGGAAGTTCTGTTAACATCATCTTCAAGAAGGCATACGACCAAATGAAGCTGGAGACTAAGGATTTGAAACCATCTAAAGCCAGAATCCATGGCTTTAACGGCGCAACAACGGATGCAGTGGGACATGTGGAGTTACCAGTTGAGCTGGAGCAAGGTGAGCATAGGAGGGTGTGAATCCTACCATTCATAGTGTTGGATGTTGACTCTCCATATAACGTATTTCTAGGACGTCCAGCCCTGGCAGAATTTAGGGCAGCATTGGCCCCTTGGTGTCTGACATTAAAATTTCCAACAGACGGAGGTGTTGGAGTGGTACATGGCGATCAGGCGACCGGTCGTGAATGCTATGTGGCTGAGCTGAGAGAGGCTCGGCGTAGAGGGAAAGGAAAGGTTGCGGACAGTTCCGTCCGCATCCAAAATTATGATGATTGACAAGTAGCGCCCGAGCCTGGCTCAGGCAACATTCTCGGATCTATAGAGACATAGATCCGAGAGATGATGATGGGGGACCTAGGGAAACAATTGGCATCCCAGTCAGCCGCGATGACCCATGACGAATTCTTAAAATTGGATCACAACTCGACCCCGTGGTGGCCGAGAACCTCACTGACTTCCTCCGAGCGAATCTTGATGTTTTCGCTTGGACACACTCTGATATGTGCAGCATTTCTCCAATAGTTGCGAGTCATATGTTGAACATAAACCCAAAGTACGTTCCCGTAAAATAGAAAAGGAGAGGTATGAACACGGAGAGGTCTGCGGCTCTCAAAAAGGAGGTGGACAAACTCAAAGCCAATGGGTTCATCCATGATGCCCTCTATCCTGAATGGGTATCTAACCCGGTGCTAGTGAAGTAAGCGAATGAGAAATGGAGAACTTGTGTTGATTATTCTGATTTAAACAAAGCATGCCCGAAGGATAGTTTCCCGTTGGCTAGGATTGACTAGCTGGTCGATTCAACTGCCGGACATGAGTTATTATCATTTATGGATGCACACTCTGGATATAATCAAATCCCGATGCACCTCCTGGACCAAGAACACACCAGTTTTGTCACAAACGTTGGGTTGTATTTCTATGTAGTGATGCCCTTTGAATTGAAGAATGCGGGAGCAACTTATCAGCATCTGGTGAATCGGATGTTCAAAGATCAGATTGGTAGAACGATGGAAGTCTACGTGGATGACATGCTCGTGAAGTCACGGCAGTCAAGCGACCACATTCGAGACTTAGCAAAAATGTTTGACATACTCAGGCATTATGGAATGAAGATCAATCCTTTGAAGTGTTCATTCGGCGTAGCGTCAGGAAAAAAGTTTCTGGGTTTCATTGTGAATGCGTGGGGAATCGAGGCTAACCCGGAGAAGATTCAGGCTATCCGAGATATACAAGTGCCCATAGCTATAAAACAGGTGCAAAGCTCGAATGGAAAGGTGGCCGCGCTGAGTCGATTCATATCCAGGGCCACAGACAAGTGTATTCCTTTCTTCGATGTCATAAAGAAAGGAAAGAGGAATTTTGAATGGACGTCCAACTGTGAGGAAGCATTCCGAGCTCTTGTAAGGCACTTAGAAAGTCCCCCGGTATTGTCAAAACCAATAGACCACGAAATGTTGTACATATACTTGGCTGTATCCCAGCACGCTACCAGTACAGCCTTGGTTCGCGAGGAAGACCGGGTTTAAAAGCCAGTTTTCTATGTTAGTAAACGCTTGACGGAGGCAGAAAGAAATTATCCAAAGATTGAAAAACTAGCCTATTGCTTGGTGATTGCATCACGCAAGCTTCGTCCGTATTTTCAGGCACACTCAATCGGTGTTTATGTTGATCAACCTTTGCGGCAGGTACTCCAACGACTGAAAACTTCCGAAAGGATGTTAAAATGGAATATTGAGTTAAGTCAGTTCGATATTACCTACCTACCACGAAGGGCCATACAAGGACAAGCACTTGCTGACTTCATTGCTGAATTTACTATGCCTGACGAATCAAACGACCACAATGTCACACCGCCCGTTCGATGGAAGATGTACACCGATGGGGCATCTAACGACCGTTGTTCGAGGGTTGGCATAGTTCTTGTAACTCCTAAGAACCAATCAGTTTGCTACGCTTTGAAGCTCGAATTCATAGCAACGATAACGAAGCCGAGTATGAAGCGTTGATTGCCGGCTTAAGACGTATCAAAGAACTAGGAGTAAAATCGGTTGAAATCTTTAGCGACTCGAAGCTGGTGGTGTACCAAGTGCGAGGAGACTACCAAGCAAGGGGGAAGAGACTTGTCCTATATTTGGCCCGGGTTCAGCAGCTGCTAGCGAATCTCAAGTATTATGATGTTTCACATGTCCCGCGTGAGCAAAACAAAGCAGCCGATTCATTGGCAAAATTCGCAAGCACTGGTGATGCGCAACAGATGGGATTGTTTCCTGTTGAGATCCTCCATGCTCCGAGTATAGATACGATGGAGATAGATTTCGCGTTCGAAACCAAAATCGAGAAGGAATCGTGGATGACCCCAATCAGGCAGAACTTGCTATTCGAGATCTTACCCGAAGAAAGGAGCGAAAGACGACAAGTCCTTTGTAAGGCTTCACGATATATAATTCAAGATGGGTTAATGTATCGGAGGGGATTCTCGACCCCCTTACTCCGTTGCGTGGCCCACGATGATATAAAATGAATATTAAAGGAAGTCCATGAGGGAGAGTGCGGTGACCACACTGGGGGCAGACATTAGCAAAGAAAGTCCTCTGTTATGGATATTACTGGCCAACTGTGAATCGGGATGCTGCAGACTATGTGAGAAGATGTGACAAATATCAGATATATGCAAAAATCCCGAGAGCTCCGCCGACGGAACTCACGCAAATGGTTAGTCCCTGGCCATTTGCAATGTGGGGGATCGACCTAGTTGGTTCTTTACCCATAGCCAAAGGTGGAGCGAAATATGCAATAGTTGCGGTCGACTACTTTACCAAATGGAAAGAACCAGAGCCTCTGGCCACAATAACCACCAAGAAGGTTATTAATTTCGTCGTACGAAATATCATATGCCGTTTTGGCCTTCCACGGACCATCATTACAGACAATGGAACTCAATTCGAAAGCAAGGAGTTCAAAGAATTTTGTCAGAAACATGGCATCGAGAAGAAGTTTGCAGCGGTAGCTCACCCGAAAGCTAACGGACAAGTGGAAGCCGTAAACAAGATAATGAAGTCACATTGAAAAAACGTCTGGAAAAGGCTAGAGGCAAGTGGGTGGATGAACTTCCAACGGTGCTTTGGGCCTACAGGACCACCCACAAGACCGCGACTAGCCACTCTTCATTCGCATTGGCATATGGCAAGGAAGCTGTCATACCCCTGGAACTTGAAGTTCCATCACATTGGGTAACTTATTACTACCCCGAGTCGAACCAGAATCTTTTATTGGAATCATTGGACTTCATTGACGAAAAACGCGAAGAAGCTAATTTGGGAACGGCTGCATGCAGACATAGAGTCGCTAAATATTAAAACGAAAAGGTCCGATCGAGAATTTTCAATGTGGGAGACCTCGTTTTGAAACGATTTTTTCCGATCCCGTCTCATATGAATCCCGCATGGGAAGGTCCATACGTCATCAAACGGAAGCTTGGAGAAGGAACTTTCAGGTTAGCGACCGTCGATGGTGCGACACTCCCCCGAGCATAGAACAACGAGCACTTGCGGCATTATTATACTTAGTCTATTTTTTTCATGTATTAGTTGCATTTACTTCCAGTTCGCTTTTATTTCTAGTTCTTAGCATGTAGTAAGACAATTTAGCTTGCTTTCATTAATAAAGGCTTGAAGCCATCTTTTCCATGAATCACTAGTGTTTCTTCTTATGATGATCCTGTGACAGGCAAATGAAACTATACTATTCTGGCCGACGTACGAACACGTGCAGCGACTTAAAACCTCCAAGTCGCCGGAGTGCGGACCGGAGTACTCTAAGTCCCCGGAGTGCGGACCGGAGTACTCTAAGTCCCCAGAGTGAGGACTCGAGTATAAACGACTCAAACCTCCAAGTCCCAGAGTGCGGACTGGAGTACTCTAAGTCCCCAGAGCGTGGACTCGAGTATAAACGACTCAAAACTCAAGTCCCCAGAGTGCGGACAGGAGTACTCTAAGTCTCCAGAGCACGGACTCGAGTATAAACAACTCAAACCTCCAAGTCCCCAGAGTGCGGACTGGAGTACTCTAAGTCCCCAGAGCGTGGACTCGAGTATAAACGACTCAAATCTCCAAGTCCCCAGAGTGTGGACTGGAGTACTCTAAGTCCCCAGAGCGCGGACTCGAGTATAAACGACTCAAAACTCCAGATCCCCAGAGTGCAGACTGGAGTACTCTAAGTCCTCGGAGTGCGGACTCGAGTATAAACGACTCAAACCTCCAAGTCCCCAGAGTGCGGACTAGAGTACTCTAAGTCCCCAGAGCGCGGACTCGAGTATAAACGACTCAAAACTCCAGATCCCTAGAGTGTGGACTGGAGTACTCTAAATCCCCGGAGTGCGGACTCGAGTATAAACGACTCAAACCTCCAAGTCTCCAGAGTGCGGACTGGAGTACTCTAAGTCCCCAGAGCGCGGACTCGAGTATAAACGACTCAAATCTCCAAGTCCCCAGAGTGCGGACTAGAGTACTCTAAGTCCCCGGAGAGCGGACTCGAGTATAAACGACTCAAATCTCTAAGTCCCCAAAGTGCAGAATGGAGCACTCTGAGTCCCCGATGTGCGGACTAAAAAATATTCTAAGTGCTTGAAGCGCGGAGGAAAAATGAACAACTCTCAAAGAATCTCCGAGCTATATAAAGGTGAACCGAGAAGTCCATGTTATTCACAACAGCTTGGATTTAAATCGCAATCGTACAAAATTAAAAGACAAGAGCCTTTTGAAAGACAGAAAAAGGAACAAAGCTTTATTTAAAACAAGTTTCTACTACAAGCCCTCCAAAGTTTGGAGTCGACAATCTATTTACAAAGACTACGAAAGTAGATGAAAATAATTACATAACTTAAACTAGCTCTCGTTGAATGAGAGTAATGGTCACTTCTTGTACTTCTTCGACTTCTTCACCTCCATTGTCTTCTCGGACGGCTCTTCTCCTGTGCGTTTACCCTTGGTGCTCTTTTTTGATGGAGGGGTAGCAACTGAAGAAGTATGGGGAACCTCCATGGGCTTGGACCCGCCATGAAGGATGAGCTTCAACGGCTTATTCAAAGGGTCGTCTAGGTTCATAACTCGAGGCTCGACCTTGATCTAGGTTGATTTTCTCTTCTCCTCCTCAAGCCGCTCCTTTATACTCAGCTCAGATGTGTGTTTGGAGGCGCCTGCAATTTCTACTTCATAACTCCCATCGATGGGAGAAGAAGTCTCAGATTTGTCCTCATCCAGCGCTCCAATCACCTGAGCATCTGGCCTGGGAGCCTCTCCTGCATGAGTGACCTCACTTACCTTTCCCTCCACCTCTTTGGCGACATCGCTCCTTGGAGTGGGCCCAGGATCAGAACGGCCTGCGCAAAATCATGAAAAACAAGCATTAGAATACAATAGTCCTTCATAAAGAATGACGACTTTTGAAATCTTAAAGTAAAGGGTTATCTACCAGGTTCCGGCAGGCTCTCAACCGTCAAGGGGGTCTCACCCTTCGAAATGGGAGATAGAATATGGACACCAAGGCTGGGGTCCTCCGGATTATAACCGATATGCTGCTCAAATGGATCGAATATCGGCCAATCGGCCGATTGAGTAGGCACATGAGCTGGAGGCACTACCCCGAACGGACTGGTAATAACTTCTTTCCCATTCTTTTAAGGGGAGCCTTTACCATAAATAGCTTTAGCTCCAGACAAGTCCGAAGGCTCATTTCCCTTAAGGAATTCTTTTATCAAGGCCACCTCATCAATCTCTTCGGTACCGTGCTCGGCCTTGCTGATTTCTATCAAGACCTCTCATGCCTCGGCTAAAGATTCAAGATAGCCCTCGCCCAGAAAAGTCAAGTCTCGATGCATGATGACGCGGGCATTGAATTCATCGATTAGCGGGTCAAACATGCTTTTGACCTTTTCCCTACCTTCTTCTCTAGCCGCCTCATGGCGGGAGTCGATGTCCGCAGACGCTATCTTCTTACCCTCTTCACAGGCTTCACTCTTTATCGCCTCAACTTTGGAAAGCTGGGCCTCAAGTTTTTATTTCAAGAGTCGAGTAGCAATGATTTCGTCACAGTATCGTTGTGACTTCTTGGGCAGTCATTTTTTCTTCTTTCTCTCTGCTTAGCTGCTCCTCAAGTTCCTTGACTCGGAGGCTGAATGCGTCCCTCTCTTTTTGGACTGAGTCCTTCTCTAGTGCTAGGGCCCCATAGTGTTGCACTGCCTCATCGATCTCTTTTTTATGTGTCAATTCCAGACGAGTCACGGCTTCGGCGGTGTCTTGAGCGCTCTGCCGAGCGGCTTCAAGTTGAGATCTATAAGTCGCAATCTCTTCATCCTGAGCTTTAACGATATCTTTGTCGTGGATACCTCAAGCTTCAGGTGGTCGATCTCATGTTGGCGCTCCACGGAGACTTCAGAAAGTTTTTCAGCCAAATGAACAAACGCGTCATGTTGAACATAGACGTCGTTGGTATAGACGATGGCGCTCTGCTTGACATGTCCTGGAATAGGATGAATCGTCGAGAGGAATTTTAGGCCATCAAAACAGATTTTTGGATATTTATCTTTAAGCTCGGCCATCCTCTCAGATACGGTTAGATCTGTTGCGAGAGCAGGAGGAGACGACTTTGAAAGTTCGGCTCTCCTGTGAGGATCTCAGGACTGTCGAGTGGAAGAGGAATCGGAGTGTTGGTCACAGGGGACATCAGATTGCGACCCCTTATTGCCATGCTTATCTTTGCTTTGCTCCGGGCGAGAAGAGGTATCCTGGTGGTATTTTGGCTGATAGAAAGTTTTCTTCCGAGATGACGAGTCCCGGGAATGATAGTCTCTATCACCATCATCATCCCTGTCCCGACGTCTTCCGGAACCCGAGTCCCGTCCAGGTTGATAAAAGATAGACGAACCACGAAGGCGATCGAATCCATGTGAACGACCCATGTCACCTGCACAGAATTTAAACAACAACGAATTAGCAAAGAGTAGCGTGACAATGAAAATCTAAGTGCAAATTAAATGCAAGTGTTTGTGCGTGTCCTAGTGTTTCCCCCCGACGGACCAGTTGCTTTACTAATGAGAGTTTTTTCCCCTGACTTTGGGTTAGAGTGCCCGCATCGCCTCTGATGGGCGAGTGAAGTTTAAATGATTCCGAGTCGTCGAAATCATAATTTAGCAGGGCATCGGGAATGGAGAGGTACGATAGGCCCTTTAAAGAACTTTCTACGTGCTGTGAAGAAGCCTCTTTCTCCGTTGGAATGAGCGTAACTTTTGAAGTTCCGCCAACCTTCTCCTTCCTAATCTTGTACATCAATCCCTTTTTCCTCTTCGAAGGGTAAGATGACGTTTCGATGTCGTGCACTTCGACTGTCGGATCCTGAGTAGGACCCAAGTTCTCACCTTGTGCCTCGGGTGTTTCATCCCCTTTAATTTCACCTCTTCTGATGCGTCAGGAGTATGACGGGCTAATGACTCGGCTAATCTTTTCCCTTTGCCAGAGGCAGGCCTGGGTACGGTAGCACCTTGAGGAAGGCTTATCTGACGGCCTGCTGCCAACAGCCCAAACCTTGTAAGCGACTCATTCGAAATGAGAGTCTGGATGTCTCTTTCTTAGGCAGGAAGGGTTCGAATAGCCTCGATGGCCTCAGAATATCCGCGACCATCAGGACGCAGTTTGATACCTGAAAAGATGAAATAAGAGTTAGAAAAGGCATAGCCCCGACCAAGCACAGACATTGATCTAGAGAAAAGACTTGCTTTCTTCAACCCATCTCCTAGCGAAACCAGGAGGGCAATGGACATAGATACATTTTGTTTGTACAAGGCAAATTTGCTCCACGCCCCGGTTAAGATCTGGCATTTGTGGTGCGGCTCGAGGAACACAAAAGAGGAGCTATCTTTCCGCTTCTTGATCATATATATATATATATATATATATAATGTCGCCTGGAGTTGGGGGCCTAGAGTGGACGGTCATGAAGAGGATGAAGATACCGTAGATAAATGCGTGGCCGTTCAGGTGCAGTTGTGACGGGGCAATGTCAATGTATTGCAGCACATCCCGAAGAAATAAGTTGAATGGAGGCACGCTGCCAACCCAACACATGAATTTATTACAGGCTGTGTATCCAACTGGGGGCAAGTGTGGACGATCGTTCCCCGATGGAACCAGCATGTCGTCGAAAGGGATTCCATGGATAGAGCATATTCGCCGGAGCGCAACTACATTGACCTTCGAAGCGTGTGAACCAACAGGGTTATCCAAGAGAATTTCTGCCTCCAGAGCGTCGGGAGCTAAGTTATGGGCAGGGGAGGTTGACGGATTTGAAATATCTACGTCTTCTTGTTTGGAAGACGGTCTCGGTCTATCTGAAATTGTGGCGGAGCTGGATTTCCTAGACATCTCCGATAAATATCGAATTTGGCAGAGCAACTGTGTAAACTATACTTGAAAAATGATCTACGTTAGACTTAACAACGTAAATATTACCCCCATGTGGTGTGTGAACTACTGCGATCATTCGTGTGTAAGTGCTGAGAAATTATAAGTCACAGAATTAATGTTATAAAGTTGAACTTTGGATTGTCGTTCTCGAAGACCGTCATCGCTGACCATCTTTGAAAGTCGGCCTAGCAATGTTTTCAATTTTGGACTCGGACATTGGCACTACGTGTTAAAAGCATTTATCTGTTCTGGTCGATTTAAGTTCAGACTTGTGGTTATTAAAACTAGGAAGTGATCAGTCCAGAGTAATTCGATATGCTAGTATGCTGGGGTCCTTGTCCTTGTTTTTGTTATATGATTAGGCAAGATGAATAAGTGTTTGGCCTAAGTACTGGCCGGCTAAAATATGTTTCGACATTCGTGATTGTTCGGCCTAAGTTTTGTTCGGCTAGAAATATGGTTCGACATTCATGATTGTTCGGCCTAAGTACTGTTCGGCTAAAAGTATGGTTCGGCATTCGTAATTGTTCGGCCTAAGTATTGTTCGACCAAACTATCATTCGGTCGAAACAATGTTCGGCCGAGTTATCATTCGGCACTCTATCCAATTCATGCTTCCTTCCTGTCCTTCCACTCCACTGCTCGGCATGTGACGAATCATGCCGAACCAAAGTTACGTTGAGTCCCAACGCTCGGCACTCCATCCTTAACAACGAATGCGCCTTTGTCCTCCATCCATGCTGAACGACGTGAACGAGCCATTTGGCAAATCATACCGAACTGTGTTGTTCGGCATTTTAACCAATTCCTGCTCCCATCTATTCTTCCCTCCAAACTCACTCGGCATTAAAGAATCGTGCCGAGCCACTACAATGCATCTTCCACCTTCCTTTTATCCAATCCATCCACCTCAAGATCATCTGAAGGCGTACTAAGTTCCGACCTTAGAGCGCGCCTGAACCTCAATTCATAAATAACAAGTGATACTTCCTAATCTAAGAGGGTGATCAGAAAGCTCTTACCTAAGAGTACGGCAGGAACTAGGGGGTCGGTAAGTTTAAGGAAGATCAAAGGAGTGAATGAAACTCGAAGGAATTTGTGTGTTCTTGGAAAGTCACGGAGGTAAAAAGTGAAAAATTAGAGAAGAAGGGAAATGCTGGCTTTTATAGAGAAGAAGATGAAGACGAAGAGGCAATGACCGGTAGAACCGGTCAAGGCGATATCGTTCGGCATCGGCTATCTTGGTTCGTTCGGCATCCCGGGTTCTCGTCTTCAGCTAGATTGTTCGGTATTCGCATTGCATTCGGCACACACCATCATATCGTAGAGAGAAATAAACCAAGGATCGAAGAGGAGCATAGAGGACACGTAATTCAAAGTGCATCATGTTCGGTCACGCAAGACACTTTGGGGGGTAAGCGTTTCCTGGAGATTTGACCAGGCAACTAGGTACTCGGCATCTACACACCATTCGACATTCTGAACGCTCGGCACAAATGGTTCGAATAGCATTCGTGAGTACTCGGCATTGGGAAGTGTTCGGTAGTCAGGGTCGTTCGGCATTTGGGAGCGCTCGACATCTAGAAGCATTCGGCGTCAGAGGAACGCTCGGTATTGTATATCGTTCGGCATCTAAAGGACGTTCGGCATATAAGGAACGTTCGACATCTAAAGGACGTTCGGCATACAAGGAATGTTCGACATCTGTGAATGTTCGACATACCAATAACGTTCGGCATACAAGGCACGTTCGGCGTCCATAGACACTTGGCATTCCTGGACTGTTCGGCATCCAGTATCGTTCGGCACAGGTCTTGTTCGGCATCCCGAGGTCATTCGGCACCCCACTTCGACCGGCATAAGGATATCGTTTGGCCTACTCCTTCCACTCAATACTTCATATCGTTCGGCAGTCAGAAGTGTTCGGCATTCAATCAGTCTCAATCAACTTCAATCATTGCTCGACATACACTCACCACTCAGCATCTCACTTCGTTCGACATGAATATGGTGGTTTGGCATTTAGTCGTTCGGCATAACACTCTGGTTCGGCTTCCGGTATTGTTCGGCATTCATGCCCTGTTCGGCATCAATGGATCGGCCAACAGAGACCACTCCATTTGGACCGAGGTATTCAGCCACCAGGCCCACCAGGGAACTCCAACCCACCTTCGTCTATAAATAGAGAGGCAGGGGGATAGTGAAAAGGATCGGTTTTTTGGAGAACCCTGGGGAAACTCTACCGCGTTCAACACTCACTCAAGATTTAATCTTTTACTTTGCAATTTTATTCAAGCAATTGGAACCGGATTGTATCTGTAATCAAGTATGAAGGAAAGTAATAGAAATTAACTTCAAAGTGGATGTAGGCAGTTACGCCGAACCACTATAAATTTGGTGTTCTTGTTCTCTGCATTTAAATTTACATACTGTCTTCTGTTTTAATTTACTATCTTCATTAATCTCTCTACACAATCTTTCTCAAGGGTGTTAGTGGCTAATTTTGGTGCTAACAACAAACATCAATCGGGGTATACTAACCAATTTAGGTTGGATAGTTATACAATCCGCCCTCACAATTACTGATAATAAACCAATGAATGCATCGGAAAAATAACCATCTACGTGAATACGTCTCTAGGCCTCCAACTCACCTCTTGAAGCTCCAAGCAACCAATCTAATTTATAATATGCTCGGCTTGACTAAGCATTATAAGAAAAAAACATCCGAGTTAGTTTGGAAATCCGACGTGAAAACGCACCCAACCAGATTTAAAGTTACAAGAAAATCTTTGAAATCAAAAGGTATCTCGTAAGACCATACCGCACATAAACACAAACAGATTTTTACCTTCTTTTATAGAAAATCCAATGATATTATAATAATGTCTAAGGGTTCAAAGTAAAATATAAAAAAAGCCAAAATGCTTGCATCTCACATTTCAACATAGTTGGGCATAATCAAAACCGTATGACGCTTATTGGAGAATGGATTCCATACAATGACTAGGCGCTGGGGTATCACCTATCACAGTACACGTCTAAAAAAAGTATCGAGGACCTTGAGTGGATCCCCTGCCAACACAAGACCGGCCTACCTCTTACTGGATAGTACAGAATATGTCATCACCCCGGTTGCTTTGCAACCCTTTTTATCGAGATCTCATGCACAACCAATCCATAAATACGTAGATGTATCCAGAAGGGTGACAACATACCCTAATGGGTGCGACCCACTTAGCCTTGTTGCATCTCCCCTGATTTTCAGTCGTTCCCGGTTGATGAGGCTTAAGGCTACGATTACCTTTCAAGAAATTGACACTTCGAATGCTCATTGCCCTCCAATGACAATGTGCTGATATCATTCATCCATACAAGTCTGTTCTAGGTTTGAGCGAAACCGAAGGAATTATTCTTACAACATCCATTTTGGAATCACTGCAATGATCCATAATTTTTGATAATTAAATTATTTAATTTAATAATATGTTGGTGTTAATATTAGAAGAAATAAAAATTTGTTATTTATTAATAAGAGAAATAACTAGAATGAAATGTAATAATATCATTTAATGTAATCGATAACTACTTTAATGAAATTTCTATTGCTTGAAATGATTATAAAATAATTATTGGTTATAAAGTGTAAATAAGGAAATAATTAAATGTTATATTAACTGGTGAAATAATATGTAATTAATTGAAATTGGTTAATATAGAACAATTAGTCAATAAGTGAATTTATTAGCTTTTTTGTAAACAATAAATTTGTAAATGTGATTGAATCAAGTAAATGGTGACGATCGTTATTTGTTACCTATTTATTTAAATTGGAAATAAATTGCAATAAATGTAATTAAATATTGCATTAATGTGAATAAAGATGATAATGGTAGATTTTTGATGTAAGAAGATGTAAACAAATGTTAACTATATCCATAAGATGATAATGGATTGAATAATAAGATGAAAGATCAAATAAATGGATTTGATAGAATCTAATTTAATAATTAGTTGAATTTATTGCAATTGAAATTGGACACTGTAACTAGTGTAGTATTCAACATTGAATTGATATGGAAACTTGTTTTAAAAAGATTACAAGTTACTAAGTAATCAAAAATGATAAAATTTGTTAATTATAAGTTTGGAATGGAAAAAGTGATTTAATTAATTTAATAATGATTTATTTAATGTGAAAATAGCCATTTTGGCCACAGTCTCGAATTCGACGAAACCAGTTTCATCGGATCCGTAATAGTGAATTATTGTAAGATTGCAAATTTTGTAGTGATCGGACTTGTCGTTTGATCGTACGGGCATGAAACACACAGAAATAAATTTATTGAAATCAAATTTAAATAAGCCAATTTTAAAAGCTAACTTCTTCATACGATGGAATTAGAAGTTGAAACCTATTCCATTGAGTTTAAAAATATCAAAAACATCTGTTTTGATACATGGGATGACCCTTTTTTTTCCAGAGGCGAAGCGGGCTTTTCAGGTTGTTATTGTTGTTCATACCAATTTAATAGCTTATTCTTTCTTATCAGGTTTTGTTCATATAAATAGATTTTTGTTTCTCAAACCCTAGCAGCCACTCAATCATTCTATACGTACAATTCTATCTGCATGTTCCTTTCTTCTAATGGTAGAAACAAAATTCCAATTACAAACCCTAATTCATTTTCAAATTCAAATTGAAAATAAAACTCCTTAAAACTATATCGAGTTATATGTCGTTGGAAAGCTCTCGATTAGCGTAATCCACGACAGCAATTCTTTTTTCAATTGGATGCATCGTTTGACTAGAAATAAAGAATAAACCTTAGGCCTCGAAGTTAGGTTTTCACGATCCAATGGTGGATCGTTGATTTTACAATGATCGGGAGGTGCTGTTGTGGAGAGGATGATGAGAATAGTCGTTCTATGGTGTTCATTCATGTCAAGGATAGTCGAGTTCACCAGAATTCAAGCCTTAAGGCTGGCGGTGGCGGTCCATTAGGGCATGACTAGAGGTGATCGCGCCACCAGGGAGGGGTTTGGCATGGATTGGGGGATGCAACGGCTTTGCTCGATCGTGGTCTGTGAGGTTGTAGAGGCGGCAAACTGCAGGGAGATGGTGGCGACTTCATGTAGATGCCAATTGGTTTAGTGCTGTAGGGTTTTGGAATGCTCGTGTGGAAAGAATGTGTTAGGTGACATGCAAATTCTTTTTTTGCTTTGTTATTCTTGTAGGATCGATTTCACCCTAGAGAGGGGGTGAATAGGGTAATGCTATCAATTATAAAAATTATTGCGGAAGTTTGTGTAAAATAATTTCAATGTAGATATATCAGAATAATAGCAGCACAGATAATAGCGGAATAATAAATGCAGAAATAGAACGACACAGAATTTACCCAGCTTGGCAAAACCTTGCCTACGTGCTGTCTCCAAGGTTTCTACTAGAAATTAAGCAGTTAGACGATTACACATGTAAACTCGCGACACCCGCTATCGACTAATCTTAACTCTATGCTCAAAACCCTGCCACAACTCAGCCACTGAGTTGCAAATTCTCGAACTACACCACCGTAGCTCGTCCCCTAGTCACACGACTAGAATTTACACTAGTTAAAAAGGAAAATACAATTTAAAACAATTTAAACAAGACAAAAACCCTAATTTTAAACTAAAGCCTTAATAAGGCCGGCCCAAAAATAAATCAGTGATAAAGTTAATTCCCCTTTCTCTTTTGTATTATTCAGCCGAATCCCTGTTCTTCAATCTTTTAAAAAAATGCCTGCTCGTTCGTTTCTCGTTCGTCTTTAAAAATTAGGGCTTTGTTAATTGGAAGCTGCCGGCTTCAAATTAAACAATCGAATATTCAATTATGCGTTGCTAGATCTGCCGATTGACTGTCTCCTTGAGTCGCACTCGGCTGCTTCTCGATCGAGATCGACCTTGACTTTGGTATGTAATTTATGCCTCTTGCTTTTTCTGATTTGCTTGCTTGAACTCGATTGATGATTCGAGTTGAATGATTATGCTCTGTTGTTACTTAAACTCGAATGCATATCTCAGCCGATGATGAATTGGTTTATATAGGGTTTGAATTCCTTAATTTTTGTTCATCTAATAATTTGCTTGAATTCTTCTCGGCCATTTGATTTAAGTTGAATGTTTGTGATGATTCATACTTGTTCAAATTCGTGACTTTCGTTGCTTGATTACTTGATACCCATGGTGTTGATTTTTGACTTGGTTCGATTTCGTTCATTGTTACCTTGGTTATCACGGCTCTGACTTGATGCTGCAAATTGACTTCGGTCATTTTTGAACCTTCCTGCTTGGTTTTTTTTCACAGTCATGTGTTTGTGGTTGACTTCGATCATGGTGATTTTGTGTTGATATTTTGACTTCATTTGACACTCTGTTGCTTTTGGCTTCACTGAATCTTCATTGACCTGTATACTTGTTGTTGCTTGATGTTTTGTGAATGTGATATTCTTTTCTGATCCATAATTTGAAGTCAGTAGTTTTCGCTTTCACCATGCCTTGACTTTGTTAAAATAAAACTGTTGTCTGCATTGAACTTGCACTGTGTCTTCATTTGTACATATATATGTATGTGATGTCTCGGTTGCTTATTTCTAGTTTCCATTATGTTGTTATTTCGAGCTAGTGCATATGAACTCTTTCATCCATATCATATATTTTAGTGACCTTTGCGCAGCCTTCTCTGGCTTGATGTACCATCTGTAGTCTTCGTTCCAATGTAGTCTGGTTGCTCTGACAACTGTTTATTCAAGTCTGCATATGTGCATACATACATATGTATGTGTGTATGCATATATTGTTGGATCTACACTTGTGTTATCACTGCATACTTTGTTTCCATATCTATGCACATTGTGATCTGGTCTGGTGTAGTTTCATTGTGCGTCGAGCCATTGAACTTGTATATTTGTGTCTCGATGTTGTACTTCACTGTGTTTGAACTAGTCTGTATCATTTTGTAACCAAATCTGCTTTATGTTGCATAGCCTTTTCATATGGCCTGCACATATTGATTCAGTTGAGCTTGCACTAGTCTTTGATGATGTTGTGTTCATTAGCTTGGTAGCAATCCTTATAGTATTTGTGAAATGCCATGACTGTTCTTCGTTTCACTGTGCACTTCTTGACTCGTATATGGTTCTATTGGTGGTTTCACTTTAGTATTGTTGCATTGTCCGCTTATTCGTGTAGTCTGGTCATTCATTGTATATGCATTTTGAATCTTGTGTTTTTGTCTGGAGATGATATACTGGCTCAAATTTGTCTTCGATTATATTGATGTTGGATTCATTGTTTTCTGTTGAGTCTTGTTGCAATTTCATTCATGTATATAATATATGTATAACATTGCTCTGGTCTGTATGCATTAGTGCTCATGTATATGATGCATATTGTGTCTTTGAGCCTGGGCAGTTTGGTTGTGCTGCACTGAGTTGTAGATCATCACTTTTTGCACTGTGTGTATATGATGTGTTATTCATGTTTTCAGTTGTGCATTCGTGCTTGTTTGGTTCACATAAATGTATACAAGTGTGCTGTGAGGTTGCTCCTGACAATTTTATTGCATTAGGATTTGTTTTTCGAATTGCACCTGAGTTGAATCCAGCTTGTAGCTCGGGTTTGACCCTGTCCTGATATCGTGACATTATTTTTATTGCACTTGAGTTGAACCCGGCTTCTCATTTGGGTTTGACCTGTGCTCACCTGTCCCTGTAATTTTATCAAGCGTACATATTGGTGTGCATGACCTTGTGGCATGTATAGTGATACACTGTGCATGTCACAAGCTGTTCGTGTATGATGGATTCAAAATTAAATGATGACGAACAACCCAAATAACTGAGGCAAATATTATTTTCAAAATCCACATTATATTTTATAGTACAAAAATATTTCCTTTTCAATTTTACAGCGTCAGTATTTATTTTTGCAGATTGCTCAGATGCAGTATTCAATCTAGAATAAAGTTGTAGATAAATTATGAGTGAATGAGCGATATGTAGTGAGGTGTATTTGTAAATGATAAATTGTGATGTAATCGAATTTGTATTGTATTTGTATATATATAGTGAGAGCTTAAATTTGTACTATTCAAAATTGTAACAAATATTTATTTAAATAAAATATCCGTTTGAATTTGAATACTATGTTATTTATTTTATTCAGCAAATATTTATTTAAATATGTGAAAAATAAAATAGTACATTAACAAATACATTTAAATGAATATATATATATATATATATGTGTGTGTGTGTTTACTATCATCAAACAAAAATCATATAATCGCATATTCAACAATCTTCCCCTTTTGATGATAATAAACATATATTTAAGATTTTGAACTTGTTAAATGTATTTGATCATTCGATTTGCTCCCCCTATTTGAATGCTCCCTCTCTACACAAAGCTCCCCCTTCATATATGCATACAATTAAAAATATGCAAATGAGCCTAGATGCAAATAGAAAATATTTGACCTTTGCTTGATTTTATTTGACAAAATCTTAACTTTTCTTTCCCTCTTTTGTTATCAGCAAAAAAGTAACAGTGTTAGAAAAATAGAGATAAAGTGATAGATATTAATACAACATTAATACTCAATCGAATATAAGTATTATATTTCAATAAAAATCAAACAAAAATCATAAATACTCTGTTAGACGCATATTCCACTTTTAGAATGACGTGAATGATGTCATCATATAAAACCATATAGTTTTGTCTATTTGTGGTATATTTATATCAAGAATTTAAATATCTACCAATCATGCATAACCATTAGGACGTTTAAATGAGATTAGTAGTATTCCAATTTTATTTTATTTTTAAAAATGAATTCAAGTATCTTCCAACCACGCATAACCGTGAGACTTTTAAATGGGATTAGAATCAACTTGTTTATTTAATAAATCAATTTTGATATGCGTTCCAGACATGCATAACTGTGAGGACTTTTAAATGAGCATGGAAGCGCATAATCAAAAATTCTTAGTTATTCACCCATGCATAACCGTGAGGACTTTTAAATGAGAGTGAATATTTTGGATTTTCAAAAAATAAAATAAAATGAAAAACGAATGATCCTGTTTAAAGTACCACATATTGACAAACCATATTGAATTTTGATGAGTGATGGTTAAGAGAAATATGATATAAATAGAGATGGTCATGGAATTCTTGCCAACAAAAAGTTTGTATAACTCTTGTTCAAATTTCTAAAGAAATTTACTAAATATACCGTCTCAGGCTATAAGATATGATTAATATCAACACTCATCATTTTTTCAAACATTATTTATCTTTTCGATAATTAGTAGGGAGTCAGATTAGTCAATGTAATTATTTAAAATCAAATCCAAAAATAAGTATAAAACCAAAATTTTCAAAATGACTAATATGAAACAAGGTCAAAAATGATTTTCTAGAAGGGTTTTTTTTTATAAAAAATCTGCAATCTAAAAATTATTTGAAGTGAAAAATATGCAGATATTTTCTTCGAAAAAAACGATGCAGTTACTGAATGTCTCAATATAAATCACGTTCTACTAGTAATTTTTCTATCAACTAGATTACCAGTGTAATTTGCATCTGAATTTTTCTTTCACTCAAAATTATCATAGATTGAATTTGATAGACCAGACCATGAAGTGTGCATCAAAATATATTAAAATCAATTTTAACAGCTTTTAAATGAAATTCTCTTGAATTTGAATTTGAAGATGTGCCAATCAACAAATCAATGAATATAGTGTCAAATTTAGAAACGTAGGATAAACAAATATATTTACGTGGAACGAGATTAATAATCCGTCAATAAGATACCATCATTAGTCTAAACAAATTTATATGAAATAATTCAAAGACTCTAGAGATGCATGAAAAGTATAATTGGCCAACAATTTTGAAAAATTCAGAATCAATATCATTATTCATTTCTTTATAACATAACTGGCTGATTTAAATTCAAATTATGATGCAGATTATAACATTTAATAAATAGAATATACCATTACCTATTTTACCTTACGATAATTTTTCGTTGTTGCCCATTGTGATTCTGTCACCTTTATACTAGGCTAAGGAACTTTGATTTGTCGCCCGTTGTATTCTTGGAACAGTCAGAATCCAAGATAACACTGATGTTATTCCTTAGCCTGCCACCATACCTACACGAGAATATATTTTTGTGACCTATTTATTTTTATAAATCCATGGATGTTAGTGGCAAAATATTTTGAAAAATAATTTTGTGGAGACCCAAAACTATTTATATATGTTCCTTTTGGCACCCAAATTTGTTTAATTTTGAGAGATTTTATATTTGTGCCTTTAGGAACCCAAATTGGAATGGTTTTCACGTGTTTGGGTCTATACCAACAATTATTTTGATTGTGTCCATATTTTCTACAAATTATGCACATTGAAATGGCTTGATTAGTTTCATTTCTCACATTTTCAGATTGATTATATCCAAGTCCTTGTCTAACTGTATTAAAAGTTTGTTTCTTTAATAGCATATTCAACGATCTTTTACTTTTGGAAAATTTTTCTAAAGTCGTTGACAGTTGTTGGACTTGTGTTCTGAGAGATTCATTTTCGTTCAATAATTGTATGCACTTTTTAATGGAATTTTATCTCCTCGTATTTTCGCTTTTTTTTTAAATTAGAATTTCATTTTCAAGTGATTTTATTTTAATTTCTGATTTTTTAATCTCCTCTTCGAATGAGGGACACTTATCACACTTAGGGATCCTACTTTAATAGTTTTTACCTAATTGATCATGTTGTTTATTTAAATCTATCAAAGTGTCTTTTTGTGATACAAGTTTGGCATACTTCTCCCTAAGTCGTTCAAAACAGACATTTACTTCGTGGAAATATATAAGTAATTATGAGTGAGTGAGTTTTGATACCTCGCTTGGCTCGTCATCGTCGCTATCAGTTATATTCCCTCGTAGGCACAGATTTACTCTTTCACTCTTACTGCTAGTGCTTTTATTATCATCATCGCTTTTATTCCACGTGGCTGCAAAACTTTTCCTTTTTGACTTCTTTTCTTGGCCGTGTTGAAGTCGAGGACAATTAGCCTTGATGTGTTCGAGTTTGTTGCACTTGCGACAGATGATCTCACGTTCTTCTAGGTTGTCTAATGCTTTGAATATTCTGCTTTTCAATTTTTGATTTAGAACTGGATTTCTGTATTTGCGGTTCCACTTTTTGAATCTCTTCATTAGTAATGCCAGCTCAGCTGCTCCATCTTCATCATCCTCATCACAACTGCCTGCCACCAATCCTGTTAAGCACATTTCTTTAACTGAGTCGGTTATGGAGGATTTCTCATCGCTGTTGACTTTTGCACTATATATTGCATCAAGAGTTTTCCAGATTTCCTATGCATTTTCACAACGAGAGATAAAGTTAAAATTATCTTGATTAATATAAGAATGTAATATATGCACGGCGAGAGCTTCAATCGAGATAATTTTTTCATCTGCTATATCACACCTATTTTCAATAATATTCCAACATTTAATATTAACATATTTTAAATAAAATTCCATTTTTAATTTCCAATTCAGAAAATCTGTTCCATCAAAAATATGAGGAATAGCATTGGAATGAACCTCAGCAAAAGTAGCCATTTTAAAAATTCAAATTCGTAAAAAAAATGGTCTTTGAAAATATCAAATTTTTAAAACAAAATTGGCTTTTGTACTAGCTCTGATACCACTTGTAGGATCGATTTCACCCTAGAGGGGGGTGAATAGAGCGATGCTATCAATTATAAAAATTATTGCGGAAGTTTGAATAAAATAATTTCAATGTAGATATATCAGAATAATAGCAGCACAGATAATAGCAGAATAACAAATGCAAAAATAGAACGACACAAGATTTACCCAGCTTGGCAATACCCTGCCTACGTGCTGCCCTCAAGGTTTCTACTAGAAATTAAGCATTCAGACGCTTACACACGTAAACTCACGACACCCGCTATCGACTAGCCTTAACTTTACGCTCAAAATCCCACCACAACTCAGCCACCGAGTTGCAAATTCTCGAACTACACCACCATAACTCGTCTCCTAGTCACACGACTAGAATTTACACAAGTTAAAAAATAAAATACAATTTAAACAAGACAAAAACCCTAATTTTAAACTAAAGCCTTAACAAGGCCGGCCCAAAAATAAATCAGTGATAAAGTTAATTCCCATTTCTCTTTTGTATTATTCAGCCGACTCCCTGTTCTTCAATCTCTTAAAAAAAATGCCTGCTCGTTCGTTTCTCGTTCATCTTCAAAAATTAGATTTTTGTTAAATTTGAAGCTGCCGACTTCAAATTGATCAATCGAACGTTCGATTATGCGTTGCTAGCTCTGTCGATTGACTGTCTCCTTGAGTCACACTCAACTGCTTCTCGATCGAGTTCGATCTTGACTTTGGTATGTAATTTATGCCTCTTGCTTTTTTTGATTTTCTTGCTTGAACTCGATTGATGACTCGAGTTGGATGATTATGCTCTGTTGTTACATGAACTCGAATTCATATCTCGACCAATGATGAATGGGTTTATATAGGGTTTGAGTTCCTTGATTTTCGTTCGTCTGATAATTTGCATGAATTCTTCTTGGCCATTTGATTTAAGTTGAATGTTTGTGATGATTTCAGACTTGTTCAAATTCATGACTTTCGTTGCTTGATTACTTGATACCCACGGTGTTGATTTCTAACTTGGTTCGATTTCGTTCATTGTTGCCTTGGTTATCACGGTTCTGACTTGATGCTGCAAATTGACTTCGGTCATTTTCGAACCTTCCTGCTTGGTTTTGTTTCACTGTCATGTGTTAGTGGTTGACTTCGGTCATGGTGATTTTTGTGTTGATATTTTGACTTCGTTTGAAACTCTGTTGCTTCTGGCTTCACTGAATCTTCATTGACCTGTATTCTTGTTGTTGCTTGATGCTTTATGAATATGATATTCCTTTCTATTTCATAATTTGAAGTCAGTAGTTTTCACTTTCAATATGCCTTGACTTTGTTAAAATAAAACTGTTGTCTGCATTGAACTTGCACTGTGTCTTCATTTGTACATATATATGTTTGTGATGTCTCGGTTGCTCATTTCTGGTTTCCATTGTGTTGTTATTTCGAGCCAGTGCATATGAACTCTTTTCTTCCATATCATATATGTCAGTGACCTTTGTGCAGCCTTCTCTGGCTTGATGTACCATATGTAGTCTTCGTTCCAATGTAGTCTGGTTCTCTGACAACTGTTTATTCAAGGATTCATATGTGCATACATACATACATGTGTATGTGTGTATGTATATTTTGTTGGATCTACACTTGTGTTATCACTGCATACTTTGTTTGCATATCCGTGCACATTGTGATCTGGTGTGGTGCAGTTTCATTGCGCGCCGAGTCATTGAACTTGTATATTTGTGTCTTGATGTTGTACTTCACTATGTTTGGGATCTGTCTTAGTTTGGCTGTTGAACTAGTCTGTATCATTTTGTAACCGAGTCTGCTTTATGTTGCATAGTCTATTCATATGATCTGCACATATTGATTCAGTTGAGCTTGCACCAGTCTTTGATGATGTTGTGTTCATTACCTTGGTAGCAATCCTCATAGTATTTGTGAAATGTTGTGATTGTTCTTCGTTTCACTGTGCACTGCTTGACTCGTGTCTGGTTCTATTGGTGGCTTCACTTTAGTATTGTTGCATTGTCCACTTATTCGTGCAGTCTGGTCATTCATTGTATATGCATTCTGAATCTTGTGTTTTTTTCAGGAGATGATATACTGGATCGAATTTGTCTTCGAGTATATTGATGTTGGGTTCATTTTTTTCTGTTGAGTCTTGTTGCAATTTTATTCATGTATATAATATATGTATAATACTGCTCTGGTCTATATGAATTAGTGCTCATGTATATGATGCATATTGTGTCTTTGAGCCTGGGTAGTTTGATTGTGCTGTACTGGGTTGTAGATCATCACTTTTTGCACTATGTATGTATGATGTGTTATTCATGTTTTCAGTTGTGCATTCATACTTGTCTGGTTCACATAAATGCAAACAAGTGTGCTGTGAGGTTGCTCCCAACCATTTTATTACATTTGGATTTGTTTTTCGAATTGTACCTGAGTTATTGCTAGAAAAATCACTATGGCTTGAAAGTGCTAGAAAAATCACTATGGCTTGAAATTATACATACTTGAACGACCTATAGATTAGGAAAAATCATTATGAGTTGAAATGATAAACCCAAGCGATTTTATGGATTTTGAATGTTAATTCGGGATTGCGTGTTGAAACGATATATACCCGTAAACTTAAATTTATTACGGATTGAAATGATATATGTCTGTATCACTTGACAATAGGGTAGAAAATTATTTATAGGCACCGGATTGGTTAAATTAAATGATTTTAAATTCTAAATTTTTGAATTCAGATAAATGATATTTTGAAAGCTGGACGTGGTCCAAATGTGTTGAAATGAAAGAAATAGTCTAATCTGATATTAATTTCAAATTAATTATTTTAATGTAAACAGTTTAAAGATATATTATCTTAAAATTCAGATTTATTTTGATTTTTCAAACTATTTACTGTATAAACCATTTCCAATAACCAAACATTTTTTATTAAACTATTAAACTATGTTTAATCTATTTCAAACTATTTTAAATCATTTTATTACCTATTAACTATTTTAAACTAATTAATCCATTTTAATCTATTTTATTCCATTTTAAACTATATTTAACTTATTTAACTTATTTAATCTATTTTAAGCTATAAAACTATTTTAAACTATATTTATCTATTTTAAACTATTTTAAACTTTTAAAACCATTTAGTCTATTTTAATCTATTTTAAACTATTTTAATCTATTTTAGACTATTTTAAAGTATTTTAAAGTATCCTAAACTATTTAAAGTATTTTAAACTATGCTGAACTATTAAAACTATTTATAACTATCTAAACTATTTTCTCAATTTCAGACCGTGTAAAGTGGAAGTGTTTATATTTAAATCATTGATTTAAAAGCGAATATGGTTAAATAATGTTATAGCCTAAGTTGGGATTTGAAATGATATTTTCTAGTGAAACGACATAGATTTTAAAATGAGGATTTAATTAGCCTATCTTATCGATAATGATTTCGAAAGTGAGTAAGATTTCGAAAGTGAATATGATTTCGAATGTGATATGGTTTGAATTCAATATGATATTTTGATATCAATTATGAATCAGTTTTGAAAATGTAAAATAACCATCCAGTGTGAAATTAGCGTTTGGTTGTTAAAGAGACCGGGATCGGATATTGTCATACTCTCTGCCAATATCGAAAACCACTTTAACAACTGTGTACGTAGTAAAGATTCTAGAATGAAGTAGGATGGTTTGGCAAATGATTTTGTATGAGGTATTTACATAGCCCGACTCCCGTGAGTCAGCTTGATGTGGCTAAAACAGAAGATATGTCGGCCCAAGTGGGGTCGCACCTCCGATTGGACGCACTTCTACGATACTATATTATGACTTTGTGATTGATTTGGTGGCCATCCCTCGATTTTTTTTGGGAGTGTGTTCCGAGGTGGGCAATAGTAGTTGCTATGCGTTACCACCAGTCCGGATCCGCAAAACGGGTGTATCCTACCCCGATCATTGCCTCACATGCCTTGTCACATGCCTTATCGCGTCCACTACAAGTTTGTTTTGTACTGTACCTATGGAGTGCCCTCTGGGTAAACCACCGGTTTAATGGAGCTTACGTTATTGTATAGTCTATGGAAATATATAAAATGTGTTAAGGGGGATATGCGTAACACGTTAACGCTAATTAATACTTTACTTTACTATAGACATATTATAATAGCATATTGTACTACATAGTAGATAGTTTAATGGATCCTTAGGAGGTGGTAATCCTGTACATATCTTAAGTTATTGCACTCATGTTAGACATTGGATAGGAGATGTCAAACGCTGTAAACATCTCTGACGCCATTACACTCATATTTATTTACTGTTGGTTTATCTTACATAAGATTTTTTAATTCTGACTCGATTTTTTGGTCTTTTCATTACGTTCCAGTCAGTTTGAGCTTTTCAGTTTAGCGAAGACTACTTTTGGAGGATGAAGACGAAGATTTAGTACTATTATTATTATCTATATTATTTTCACCGCATTATGTTATTCTGCTGCATTATTTATTTATTACTATTGTTTGTACTTTGATTTTGTATTGTAAAAACATAATCAAATATATTTATAAAACAGCTTCATGAACTGTTTACTTGATTATTATATTTTGTCATTCCGTTGTGAGATTCTGTGTTTGTTTTCTTTCTTTGCATTTTCTTATTTACCCCACAACAATCCTCCATTTTTGAATAGTTTGAGCCTAACCTGTGTGGTTTATCGTCAATTTAAGACGTCCAAAATGGTGGGTCAATACAATCACCCTTAGGATTAGTAGCGATTAGCCCTTGCACTTCACATCTCTATCTTCGATTCCAAGCTCTTCACGATGTCTTCACTTCGAAACGCATTCGTTGGATCGACGTGGTTTTCGGATAACATATCTGATCTTGATCTCTTCGAAAAAACGTTCAATAATTTAGGGTAAACTCAACCCCGGTTCTCTATGAAATAAGCAGACAAAGATAAGATCAGAGATCACCTCCTAACGATTAGTGAACGGATTTCCTTATCATCATCCTAAAAGAACGAAATGAGATTTATACGCACGATACAGCATCATCGAAAATGATTGTGCCATATATCTCACGTGTTTCTCCTAGATATTTCCAAAGTTGCGTTTGGGTCTAACCTCAATAGTCGGTTATTTTATATACTCGCAACTAAGAAAGATTTAATCAGTGATTTATTTTATAAGGAAAACCAACATTGGTTCAGTACATAAGCAATCACTAGCCTCCTTTAATAAGTCTTCATACATATAATTACTTTGTAAATTGCTTGAATATAAACACTTTTAAAAGATATACCCGCGAACCCTTATATTTCCATATTTAGAAATAGCCATATACTTATTCCAATGTTACAAGTATATCTACGAAACTTAGAAAATTTTCTCTTTTATTCGATTCCCAAATCGTTTATAATTTCTCTTACAATTCTCTAAGATCGTTTATAAACAATTTACAAAATCTTCGAAAAACATTAATGATTTCATTACTAAGAATTCAGCCACTTATAAATTTCTTGTGCATTTCAAAATCATTTAAAACTCTTAATGAACCTATATACCATTTATAAACTTCTTTTATAAATCTATAAAACCACTATTAAAATTCATTTATAAATATCTAACCAGTTATAAACTCTTTTACCTTGTAGATAATCCTTAATTCTTCGAACCATTTTGTAATTCCTTTATAAAATCTTAATCTTTGGACTTCGTTTTCGGGCCTCGAAAGCATTTATAAATAGTTTTTCAATCATTTACCTTAAGCATTGCTATATGATAATAATGATTAACAATGAACGTTATAAATAAATGAAGATCATTGACTTAATTATCCTAACATAATAATTAATCAATCCAAAATATTGTCTAAGAAATAATAATGAAACTTAATCTTACCATTATATAAGTAACAATAATTTATTTTAAAACCTCTTTAATAATCCTTATTATAAGTTTCAAACCATAATTATTCTTAAACAATTAATTTTTCAATTTATTAAATTTTTATAATTTCTTAAAAAATATTAGCTATAAAACAAATAACTTTTAAATACTAGAATAATTAAATGACTTTAAAATAACATTAATATGATTATATAACTTTAAAAAATTTAATATAATTACATAATTTTAAAGAATATTGTTATAATTAAATAACCTTAAGTTAATACCATTATAATTAAATAACTTAAAACAATATTAATATAATTAATTAACTTTAAAACAATATTAATATATTTAATTAGATAATCCTTAAAATATTTTTGGAATCCAAATTCGGATTTAAAAATCCTTTTTGTCTCAAAACCCAATTTCGACTTAATTGGTAATTTATAGTATTTTCAAAATACTAACTTGAGGACAATAGCCACCCGATACTTAACCAATATCGATATTCATTTTCTATCACAACTGGATTTTAATTTCAAACATATAACGATGTTATAACCACAACATCCACAAAAAAATCTATTTTTCAATAATCCATATAAAGGAAATATTATTGAAATAATATAATTCAATAATAGCGAAGAACCCGGTTGGATCCCTTCAACCTGTTTTACCCTGTATCAAAAATGTTAAATAATCAACGAATATAAATCAACCGCTTCGAGGTGGGATTCATATATAAAGGGTTATCTGCTCTTACACAAGAATGTAATAGGGTCTCATCTGCTTAAATAGGCAGGAATATATCCAAACCAACTAATAAATATAATAATTTACCCAAACACTTATTCAATCATTTTTATCAACTGTAAATTACAATAATTATCCAAAAAGGTGAGATTAACTCACCGAAATTTCTGCTGTCGCCGAAGCATTTTGGTTTGGAACTAAAATTGGACGACATCCGATTTTTGCCTAAATTTCAATAGTTTCGTCCAAACCAGTGCCATTGCAAAGCTCTCGTCGATACGAACGCAACGCAAAAAGTTTTGTCTCGATCGGACCTCATATAAAGGACTTAATTTTATTTATAAGTTATTGGAATTTTAAATAATAATGTAATAACTAAACCACAACTTCAAATAATTTACAACCATGCCACTCTTTCATCTCCCCTAATATTAAGTTCCCTGCACGTAAGATACGGTGCCATGGCCATGCACGCGATTAGTGATACGGAGCCTCGCTTCCCGATTCTCCAATTAAACCTCAAAATTCTCCTGCTCTTCGCAAGAGCTCCACCATCAACCCAAAATCGTGTCGCCCGAATTCCATCGTGAAACGCGACTTGCCCTCCACCACCCCCTATAGCAACTATTGACCCCCCCTAAAACTTCGATCGGACACTATGCAACTTCGTGTCGAGGTGCTATTTGCTTCCCCGAATCTAAATATGATACCCAAAACTCGAATCGAGCACTAGAACATTCGATTTCCCAGACCCTAGTTCATAAATCCACTCGACTATCCACTTTCGATCTTCAAAAATGATTCCGTAACCTTCAAAACCCATATCAGTGAGAAGTCCCCATCAAAAGAAGATTTTAAATTTGGTTTTAGAATTTTTTTGTTGAGTAATTATCGAGATATAAATTTTTGAAGTTTGAAATCTTTCTTTTCCCTTTCCTGTGCTTGAAAATGAAGAGCGGGGACGCATTTTTAAAAGAAAGAGGTTGGTACGATCATAAATAGGTAGGGTGGCTGATGTAAATGGTAGGTGCGGCTAATGTGAAGGGACAACGGCTGCATGGTCAAATCGTAATAGGAATATATTATTTAGAAATCCAAAAAATCTAGCTATAAATTGCGGACTCCAATCGAGGCATGCCGCATGGCGTTTCTATGTTATACCCCTATTCCGAACGCAATGGAACTAGTCTCAGGCCCCAACTCGATCGTATGTAGAAGATAGACTTTCAAACCCAATTTATTATGTTAAATCTTCAATATTAATTTCAACATGTTTCTATTCCATAAGAGCAAACGATATGTCTGATCGTTATGAAATTTGACGACGTATTATAATTCATCATTACGGGCCCAATGACACTTATTTCATTGAAATCCGAGACAGTGACCCAGAAGGCTATTTTCATATGTTAATTAAAACATGTTATTTTCAAAATTAGTTAAATCGCTTTTAAATCCAGTTTTTTTTCTCATCTTCATTCTTATAAATGAAATTTAACAACCCTTTGTATCATTTTTATCCTTATAAAAATTCCAGATTGCAAATATTTAAACGATTTCAAATTATTAAATTCAATAACTATATTATTCAATAAAGCGTTATATCTGAAATATAAGTTATTTAACATATAAAATTAACTTTTCAATATTTAAAAATAATTAAATATTCTAATTTCAAAAAGCTAAAATTTTGGGTTGTCATACCGATCATAGAAATTTGCCACGGGATGAAATAACTCATCTTATTCAGGAAGATATGATGCCTTAGTGGAAATCCGTCTACTTACGACCAAAAGCTATATGATAATAAATATGATAATCTCACATCTATGTAGTCTTGAACAAATCTATGATAATGATCACAAAGCCATTTATGCTATCTTTGGTGGAATACAAATAAATTGGGATAAATTCATCAGTGGTGAAATTAAAAGCTTTTGTTCTTATCATCGATGCACTATTATCTATGTTCCATACATTATGCATCTCTTAAATGCTTTTGGGGTACCCTCTTATATCTCTCATTTTGAAGAAATCCCCGTTAAATAAAGCGGTATACGGTTTTGATCGTTGATGCATCTTCCTCCATGACCACCCTTAATAATCTCCATTGAACAATGAAGATTACAATAATAACAAGAAGAGTATCATGGTATACCTCCCACTACTGCTTCTCAACATACTTACCCACATCATCCTCCACAAAAACTTACGTCCTCCAGATATGCTACCGAATATTATTCGGATTCTGAAATACAAGAAGCTCGCGTTCAACCAATGCAAAACGAATCTCTTCATGATTTAGCACTTAAAAACCAAAAGCTAATCACGGCCAGTAAGCTTTGAATAAAAAGATGACTGGATTGGAACGTTCTTTGTCTATAAGAATGACTAAAATGAAAAAGACATTAGAAAAGGTTGTTTCAACATTAGGAAAAGTTATGAGAAAGTTCCTGGAAGATTATCTTCTCGCTCATCGTCCTCGCCTTCACCTACACCATCCCCTCGAGCACATACACCAGTTTAACACTCTCGAGCTTCTCCCAAAGGAACTTCTCACGACAGAGGTTACAGAGGAAAGACTCCTTTGCAAGAATAACTTAAGGAGGAATAAGATATTAATGAAATGTATGTGTCTGATACTTGGCATTTCCAATATCAATCATATATGGCATTCCAAAGGCTCTTCATTCAAGAAGATGAGGAGTACAATGATCAAACACAATGGTCAGACATATACGAAAGGGATCATCTTGTTGGGAATACTATGAGAATAATGAAAGCTTATAGAAATCTTCAAACCGGTACAACTAGCATTTTATTTTAGTTATATTTTTACTATTTTTTATTATTTATGCTTATGCTTTTCCGTTTAACTATTTAAAACTCTTACTACATTGGTCTCTGTTTCTATTTGAACTCCATTATTTAGTTTTAAATATTCATGGTCTTATATATAACATGCTATTAAATGTCTATTTAACATTTATATATCTGATATCATTCCTTTCATTTTGATAATGACAAAGGGGGAGGAATTTATGTATATACATAGAGGGAGACAAATATAATAATTATTCCATATTGATTGTATAGTTGTCATCACCAAAAGGGGGAGATTGTTAGAACCTCCAATTTATGTTTGAATGACAAAAATTATACAATCATATATATATATGTATATATGTATGTATATATGTGTGTGTGTGTGTATATGTATATATGTATGTATATATACATACAGTTTAAGATTACAGCTATATAATATAGGAAGACATCGTGCTCGAAGATATTAAGGCTCGATGACAAACGATGATTTATTAAACATACTATAGTAAGGGTATTCTACTGTAAAAGAGTCTTAGATAAAATATTGTTAAGATCTCCTTGAGTATATATACATACACGATCACATGCGATTTCATATACACTGAAATTAATTTGGAAAAACTATTTTTACAACTCACAAACGTCTGAGTTAAAACCATAAACATCTGAGGAAATACTTGGGAAAATAAAATTCTGAAGCCACAAACGTCTATGACTATCCTTGGGTAATTATTTTTGGAAGTCATAGACATCTGAGGATTTATGACAGATGTCTGTCGTTTGAAAAAGTGCAAATTTTTGAAAAGACGCTTCTTTTGAACAAAAAGAAATTACCCTTCATCAAAAGGTGCAACCATTAAAATGAATAAAACTTATCTAATAGTAACAACTCTTTATCTGCATCCTTTTGAATCCATAAATACTACATTGATTGAGATGTATAGATTAACTTACTTGAATTAATTGAATCTTTTCTCCCTTGATATCTTATCACTCTCTTGTGCATACATAGCTTACATACTCTCGATCTATTATAACCAAAATAAAATTTTGGTTAAACCTCTTCCTGCAACTCAAAGCATTCACATTCACATAATCAAAGAAGATCATACAAGGATTTGCACTATAAATCAAAAATCTTGTTATTTGGAATACAAGATTGTTAGAGATATATTTTTGTGTAAGCTTATTCCTTCGAGTGAAGTGAGCGTCAGTTGGTTAAAGGAAATACCCAAGGGGAGCTTCGGGACTGGACGTAGTATGGAAGGTCCAAATCAGTATAAAATATCTGGTGTGCTTGTTTCTATTATTTATCTTATATTCAATTATTATTCTCTGCTTAACATAGTTAGTAATACACACAGATATATAAGTTTCATTATTTATAAAGATCCTCTAGACTTTCAAGAAGCATCTAAATTTAAAACTTAGACCTAATAAATGGTAATGAATAAAGCAGCGAATTAAGGAAAGTTTTGTCTTATAAATTATTTTTGAATTAAAGTTAGATTTTTTTTATTATTAAATTTCAAATCTAAGTTTTAACTTTGTCAAAAAAGAAAACAAAACAATCCTTTTTGGCTAAAAACTTTATACGTACATACATACATATATACTTACTTGTGTGTGTGTGTGTGTGTGTGTGTGTGTGTGTGTGTGTTTGTTTATTTTACATAGTCAAGGAGGCATTTGAATTGCTAGATCTAGATCTAGTAAATGGTAATAGTAGAAGGAATAATTAAAGAGAGTTTGTCTCTTGGTCTCCTTCCATTTAAAACCAACCTATGTCTTAGCATATATAACTAATGAATATATATTTAAATAATGATTTTGAGACAACAAATGCATATATAAATGATGAATATGTTTATTATATATTTAAATCCTAGCATATATATACATACACATTAACTACACATACCTTATTATATGTTGCGCATACACTATATTTGCACTTGAGTATATGATGACATACTCATACAACATATAAAATACCAAATAATTAAATTCATTGATTAACTAATTAGAAAATTTAATGAAATCCATCCGTCACTCGCTTTCGATTGGCTCGGGATCCTTATTGTAGAGCATTACGCGTTCTGGCCTCAATGGAATATATCGATATTCTTTCTTGAAACATCTTTACTAAGAGTATTTTAAATAATATATTATTTTATATTGTGATAATTTTTTCTAGATTACAATGCTTTGTAACTATTATCGCATAACATATCATCTAAGGATTTTCTATCTTAATATGTTTAAATTAATTACTGAATTAATATTTCATAATACAATAAGTATATAAAATAGAGAGTAAACATCTTTTATTTAGAACGAACTTTTTTTTGCATATTTAATAATTTATATAAATTAGGAAATTTCCCCTAGAGGATACCCTTGACTCTCTCATAAACAATGTTTTGAACATGTTCATTGCTCCGATATTTAACAGTATTATAAATTCATCTTTATTGGATTCCGAAAGATAATTATCCCATCAGGCTTTAAGATGCAAGTAAAACTTGAAACCGTTATCTTCGCAATAATAGTATCAGAATTAGCATTATTTTTACAATTAGTGTTATATGTAAGCATACATTGAACAAAACTATAAATATATTTTAAGTATAACCATCTTTGTTCCATCATAAATATTGTTCCTATTATAATTGTTATTAATAATAAATTCTTGTTCTTCATATAAAGTATCAACAAGTGCGAACCCATGCTATGCACATGGCATTCTAAAGTTACAGAAATAAAGTAGTTAAAATATGATAGTTGTAGTTGAAATGGTGATATCAAAATACAAAAATTGATTCAATAATCATAATATATGGCGAGTTTGCCATTTTGAGAACGTAGCATAAAATAGACATCAACCTTGATATGACTAGATAAAAAATATTCCTGATATTAAATTTATTCTAACTATATACCGCATAGAACACAACCTACCTTGTCTAAATTTATCCCAAAAATCTCTTGTTGCGTCAAATTAGTAGATTGAAATGAAAATGAAATAAAAGTCAAAATAACATCAAAAGAGGGAAGACAAAATGTTTTTAAGCACCATATCATAGAGCATAATGAACTATAAGTAAAAATATGTTCCAATAACTTAAAGTATTTGCAAAATGTAATAAAGAAAAAATCAATCTTCATTTTCCACTTATTGAACGCCAAATACAAATATAAAAGCTCTATCATTTTAGTTACTTTTAGGTTAAATTTCTATGCCATGTTATTTTAGAATATAAAGAGATTCTCATTCTTCTATCACGGATAAGTACAAAGAACCTTTAATTTTGACACGTTATGAATCAATATGTTTACTTCCATATCCCTACTATAAATTGCTTTCAATAATCCAAAATTGCAATTAAGGGCGTGAAATATGGTATACTTTCAAAAATATAAATTTAATCATGTTAGCAGTAGGATACCTATTCTTTTACTATCTGGTTGTCCACTTATGCATGAAGTTAAAATATGTTCTTAAATTTGTATACTTAAATAGTTATATACTAACAAAATTAAAAAAATATGATGATACTCCTAGCCATTGTTCAAATCATTTAGTATGCCCAATCATCTCACCTTGACAACTGATTGTGGCATTTTTCTACTTTATATGTAGTGTATCCTATAACCATTATCAAATATATTTGAATTTGTATTTCATAAACATAGATGACTATTCTAATATTTTGCATATACTAACGATAGGTAATTTGCAATGGAAGAGGTTTTTCATTAAATCCAATTAACTATCACATATTAGTAATCATATGACCACTATTGATAGCATACATTAATCGGTTATAATGAATTATAAATATAAT